>CAMTDV010000024.1:75151702-76351702 GCA_947069175.1 Scalesia atractyloides
AATAGCAAATAATCACATTATAAAACAACCTTTTTGTTTATTCAAGGTGATATAAACATGAAAATTCTGTACTTGGTGTCTTTTGTTCTCTGAAAGTTTGATTTCTAGTTCCGCACAATATTTTCACTATTGTTGAAATCATTTGCCATATTGAAATTAAAGAAACCTTGTTTTTCTATAAATCTGGGACCAACAAATCAAGTCCATTTCAATCTTGTTTCCAGTTCGTATGAAGATCCAAAGGTGTTTTCAAGGTGATTTCAAGAAGAAACAAGCTACATAACATCAAAATCTTGTCACAGCCCACAAAAATCTTGAAAAGTGTAAATTTACTTTTAAAATCGTGTTCTTGATTCTTGGTGATGATGATGATGTTGGAAGGTTTCTCTTGATCTTAGAATTATTCACAAACTTGAAATATAAAAAACAAATGGTTTTAAACAAAATAAAAATGGAAGCTCACATGGGTGTGTACATGGCTGAAAATTTGAGAATATGTGGGTTACACTTTGTCTTTTGATTATTAGTTGATGTAATTCATGAAAAGTTGATGCATGATTGATCAAAAGGGTTTTTACAAAAGATTCATGTGTTAAAGGATGAACATATAAAAAGTGAAATCTTGGAAGTATATGTATATATGTGTGTGTCGTGTATATGTATATATGTATGCATGCATGTGGTTTTTTGTTGGATGATCATAAATGTAAGAATGTTACATGTATTTATGTCAAGATGGTTAGATGATGATTTGATGAAGATGTTTTGGACTATATGAATATGGACTAGAGGTATGATTGGATACATTTAAGTCTTGGATGGAGATAAAATAATAACCATGCATTAGATGCTTGTACATAAGCATGCATGATGATTAAATGATCATGAGATGATGAATTTGTTATGCTAAGATAAAAGTGGATAAAATCATAATATACTCATTTTTAAGTGATGTTATATGATGTATTATGATGACACAAATTTTTTTCATAAATTAGATAGCTTTGCATGTTGTACATGTAGCTTAAAAAGTAGTAAAATGGGTAAAATTGCATGATTTATATGACTTACATGAAATCTGCACTAACATGAGTATAAGTACCATTTTACTTCATAAATAACATGTGTTGTGTTAAAATATCAAGTCGATAAGATTTGGGATGATTATAGTAAAGTTCAGTACAAGACTATGCGTTAAAACGGTAATAATCGACTTTTAAAGTGATTTTTGTAAAACTGTTTTAGATCAAAATATAAACTGATATTTTTGATATAAATATAAGTATTTTAACTTATATTAGGTATCCTTGGTGTTTGGCTAGTCATACGTGACTTCCGACGCCTAGGGCTGTAAACGAACCGAACGTTCAGCTAACAGTTCGAGAACCGTTCGCGGGAAGTTCGTTTATGTTTGTTCATTTAATAAATGAACGAACATGAACAAGAAATTTCGTTCGATTAGTTAAATGAACGAACATGAACAGAGGTCTTGTTCGTTCAATTTTGTTCGTGAACGTTCGGTAAGGTGTTCGTGAACATTCGTTCATTTGCGTTCGTTTATGTTCGTATGTTTGTGTTTTAATTAAAGATTTTTGCACTTTCATATATTTTATCTTTACTTTTTATATAATTAAACTTTATTGGTTTTATTACCCTAACAATTAAACTAGGAAATCCTATTTCATCTTATTTATGCACCATTTCACTTTCCTTTCTCATTATATAGATCGACAAATACGGTCGACCTCTTTTTCCACAATAAGGGATTCAAGTTCCAGTACTACTCCCTGGCCATCCACCTTTATCCTTTGTCGTGTTCGCCAAATTTATTTGAGTTCGTTTGTGTTTGTGAATCGTTCATGAACACGCTTAATTTCCTTAATGAATGAACACGGACATAAAATCTCGTTCGGTAACTGTTCATGAATCGTTCGTGAACACATTTATTTCCTTAATGAACGAACATGAACAAGGCCTTGTTCGTGTTCGTTCGGTTCGTTTACAACCCTAAGACTATATATAGTGGTGAGTTATGTGGTTTGGTCTTTTTCGACACGTGACGTCCATGTCTTCAACACTTAAAAATTTGGTAAAATGAGTAGTGGAGAGACATGTGAAATTAGTGGATTTAAAATTAAAAAAAATTGATTGGTCAAGAAAAAGTCCAACAAATCAACATCTCTCCTTCTCTCTCTTGCACTTCGTGGTTCAAACCACATACACTCCCCCCCCTAAAAAAACGATCTGAGAATTGGGTGGTGTTGAGCATGTGGTTGTAAACAAAGCTCAAACTCTTAATCTTAAGGATAGCAATCCAATGACACATGGTTGCATGTACCACATGCCACTACAGACCATCTTATTCAACTTTGAAAAAGTTGCTTAGTTTAAAAACATGTTTTTTCAACTTTGAAAAACTTGGTGTTAACTTTAGAAATAACCATAACAATGAATCGAAATTGCATTATAGTGGAACACCAATTCTTGGTATGATGCAGGTTATTATGTGACCATTTTCATACATGTATAGTGTTGTCCAAATCGGTTTATTTCTTCTACTTTGACTAAGCGAAGTCATTTTTGGCTAAATCAGCCATACAATATTATTTTGTTACAAGTTTTAAGGTAAGTCTGAATTGATCCCATACAAATGGCTGTAAACGACCCGAACAATTTGTGAACCGTTTGGCAGGAAGTTCGTTTATGTTCTTTCGATTAGCTTAACGAACGAACACAAACAAAAAAATTCGTTCGGTTAGTTTATCGATCGAACACGAACACGAACACATGTCTCGTTCGTTCGACTGCCTTCGTGAATGATTGGTAATATGTTCGGTTACGTTCGTTTACATTCGCTCGTGTTCGTTTAATTATATTAAATAATAATAAATTATAAACATTTTATCTAAATATATTAAAAACTTGAAACCCTATTTTTTTCTAAGTTAGCTAAAATTTGGACATTCTAAGACATTTTTGGGGATCATTATGTCTAAGTTAGTAAAACTTGATTCATCGTTTGCTGGTGTAGTAGACTTCTTGTGTTTTGATTTTTTTTTTCAGGTTAAATATTCGTTTCCGTTCGTTTTTATTTGCTTGCGTTCATTTGAGTTCGAGACCAGTGTTCACAAACTGTTCGTGACCAACTGAATTTTCTTAATAAATGAACACGAACATAAACTTATGTTCGGTATGCGTTCGTGAACAGTCCGTGAACATGTTAATTTCCTTAACTAACGGACACGAACATGGCCTTGTTCGTGTTCGTTATAACCCTACCGACGCCCGAAAACGTTACCGAAACGTCAAAATATGCATATTTCAATGTACACGAAAATGGATTGTTCAAGAATGAACTTTGTGTAATATGATATAATATGTGTGTAACCCTTATTTTACTAATTTTAACGTTATTTTACTAATTTCGTGAAAATAACGTTAAAAGAGGGGGATGGTTAATCATGCATCATGTGGTGGAGTTGATAGCCGAAAGACAAGGGAGTACATGCACTAATCGGCTTTTGTCTTAATTGCTTAGTGTTATGTGTCTTTTGTCCAAGGCTTGATGCAAAACTACTATCGAGCCGGGGGTCTCACTGGAAGCAGCCTCTCTATTCCTACGGGGTAGAGGTAAGGCTGTCTACATCTTACCCTCCTCAGACCCTACCTTAGCTTTGATATTGGTGGGATTTAATAAGTATGATGATGATGATGATGTGTGTAACCCTTATGCAAAATTTCGGGCTTTCAAAAACTTTTCTTTGAAGAGATTTCGTTAACCGATACTTAAAAGTAATCCGTTTAACGCGACGTACACTCCGGAACAAAGACATAAGCTACACATACCCTAAATACCCTTTACATAACTTAGACATAAGTTTTGAGGGTTTAAGAATGGCTAAAACATGTTTATACAAGTTCAAGGACTATATTGCAAAAACTGCGAAAGTCTGCCGATTCTCGTATTTCTAATACGGACCTTGAGTAGACATCCAAAAATTCTTGTAATCAATAAAATCTTGTATTTATTGAAGAGATTGCAAAAACATCAATCGTTGCGCAATTTTGATCATCTTCATGTTCGTTAAAGCGTTTTACGTAATTTAGCAACACACGTAACCGTACAACCGAACGAACCGACATCCACGACATTTTTGAGCATAATTCAAGTTACATATGCTTTAACATCCTTATAAAGCTTGAAAATTAGGTTAACGGGTGTTAAAAGCGACAAAACGCAACAATACAAGTCAAGGGCCAAATCTGCCAAAAAGCAAAACTTGGCCCCAGAGACCTACTTACGGACCGTATACCCTCACCCCTTACTGTCCATAAGGGGTGCCCAGCAAACTTCTAGGCTATAACATGGCAGCCTCTTGTTTCAAGCCTTGCACTCCAAGTTCATCATTTTGTCACCTTCTTTCTGGTTGCAACACCTCACAAAACACTTGTATTGATCCTAGAACATGTGCCAACACTAGGCATGATCTCATTTTACTCCTTCAACTATAAATAGCCTTGTTCATCCACATTTCAACTTGCTCATTTTCACAATTCTTTCTCCCACCATCTTGGAGTTGTTTCCAGCAATTGGAGACCTCCCATTTGAGTTCTTAGGTGCTTTTTCAAACACAAGTAAGTACTCATCCTTAGTCTATTTCATTTATTTAGTCATTTTTTAGCTAAAAGTCAAACATTTTGACTTTCCATTTGACTTTCGATTCTGACCATTTTTGGTCAAATCAAAGTTCAATTGAACTTTGCAACGTGATTGTAATCATGAAGGTTATAATCCCTAGAGATTGCACCTTCTGATTACCACGTTTACTAGTCGAAGTGACGAGTCAAAGTTTCGCTCAAAGATGCGCATAATATGCATTTTACGACGGAACTATTTTTGGGTATCAAAACATTAAGTTTTGATACCAAATCAGTTTTGCAACTTAGTTAGACATGTTTTGACATGTCTAACTCGTCACTTCTAATTTAATGCCTTATTAGGGTTGTTAGTCGAGTGGTTTGACTACCGCTTTGACTTTCGAATCCGACCCGTTTGGTCAACTTTAGGATCCGACCAAGACCTTTATTATGACCATAGTTGTATAGGGAACAACCGACTGAGGTTATACCTTATGGTCATATCGTTTGGTTAGTCTAATGACTAGTCGATTATATATTTTTTTAAAAATGCTAAAAATACCCTTTTAACGCAAAAATTAATTTTGAACATATAAGACCATGCTTTTGACATCTAAAATGATCATACAACTTATACAAACTTGTTTTGACATAATAAACTCGTCATAGGACGTATTTAACCATCCGAACCCATAGTTATGTTTACGACCCGTTAAAGTGGCGCAAACCACTTTAGCAAGCTGTAACAAGTCGAAACACTTTGATGTACTTCCAAATCAGAATATTTGAAATACTTCCAATAAGAATGTATGGTAATATGAACCGCATTATACAAGATCCAACTCTTGTTTGGTTTATATACCCCATTATATCCGATCTCTTGTTTTCATGTTTCGATACAGTAACACATAGTTATCTGATACACTAGGAACCACTTCAACACTTGAACTCTTGATCCATTGAGCTTTGCTATTCGATTGAACAAGACTTATATGCAATCCCATGTGAGTACATAGCTCCTCTCTTTTACGTTTTTCAAATGTTTTGGGGTGATTCATATGTGTAACCAATTTTTCTCAAATGTATGGCATATATGTGTTTACTAAGTACTTTTTGTGTATTATTCCTATTATGCAAAACACGATGATTGAGAACACGAACCAAATCCTTGTAGAATCTTTCTTTCTTTATAGTTAGATTCTTGTAGTATATTTGAAGTACAGTCTTAAATCTTTCTATCTTCATAGTGAGATTTCTAAGAGTGCTTTACATGCCGATGGTTATTGTTTATACGTAGAGATTGTTGGTGATTTAGATAACGAAACTAGAGTAATACAATATAGGGGTGAGCATAAAACCAAAATAACCGAATCACAACCGAAATAACCGAACCGAAATAACCGAAGGGTCGGTTATTTATATTTTTGATACCCACATGTTGCGGTTCGATTATGGTTATTATTAGTTTCATAACCACAAATAACCGAACCGAACCGAATGTTTTAAATATGGCCGAATCCGTAAGACCATAGGTTTTTAAGTTAGTGTTTAAGTCTTTAACCATGGCCCAATCCATTTTTTTGGTGAAGTGTTTAAGTCTCTTAACCATGACCTAGCCTCATCGAATTTAAAACTCTAGCCACTTTGTGTTCGTATGTATGCTTCCACATAACACGTGGAAGTAAAATATAATTAATAATTCTACAAGCTTTAACTGTGTATATTTATTTTTTACGCATGAATTTTGCATAACCCACACATTTAAAGCCTAAATTTAGAAACTATAAAATAACCGTCCTATAACCGGAACCGAAACTGCATTAACCGCAAATAACCGATTAACCGAAACCGCATTAACCAAACCGAATGGTTATGATTTTTTTATAACCGAAGTGTGCGGTTATGGTTTCGGTTATAGGCAATAACCGAACCGAACCGAACCGCACCATGCTCACCCCTAAATTACAACAAGGACATGGTGGATACGCCGCTGGTACTTCCTATATATAAGTGTGCTTATTGTATTACCTTTCGTAGCCTTATCTGAATCACCATTAGGATTTAGGATTTTGTGATTCAATGATTCAATAAGACCGAACCAAATCCTATTAGTATCTATCTATCTTCATAGTTAGATTCTTGTGGGATATTTAAAGTACTAAATTGAAGTCCTTGTTTGGATTCTTTGTGTACTTTAATGCGTATGTTATGATTTAATGAGACCGAACCAAATCCTATTAGTATCTATATATCTTCATAGTTAGATTCTTGTGGGATGTTTAAAGTACTAAATTGAAGTCCTTGTTTGGATTCTTTGTATACTTTAATGCGTATGTTACAATTCAGTGAGACCGAACCAAATCCTTATAATATCTATCTATCTTTATAGTTAGATTCTTGTGGGATGTTTAAAGTACTAAATTGAAGTCCTTGTTTGGATTCTTTATGTACTTTAATGCGTATGTTATGATTCACCATGACCAAACCGGATCCTTATAGTATCTATCTATCTTCATAGTTAGATTCTTATGGGATGTTTAAAGTGCTAAACTGAAGTCCTTGATTGGATTCTTTGTGTACTTTAATGCGTGCATACAAGTTGATGACCAAGTTGATGATTATGTGTTTATGTGATTAGTTGTGATTTAGATAACGAAACGAGTGTAATACCATAAGAACATGGTGGATACGCCGCTGGTACTTCCTATATATAAGTGCTCTTATTTTATTACCCATGTAGCGTTATCCGAATCACTTTAGGATTTTGTGTTCAATTGATTCAAAAGTTCAATATCCAAATCCTTGTAGAATCTTTCCATATTTTATATGTTAGATTCTTAGAAGGATATTCAAAGTATTATTTCAAAGAGTGAATTGCAAATTTTGTCCTTTATCTATATACCTAATTTCAGGCGGTGTCCTTTGTCCTTAAAATTGATGAGTTTTATACTTATTGTTTCAAAATCTTGCATGGTATGTCCTTTGGCACTAACCTAATTAACTTTTTTTGTTAAATCAGATCACAAAAGGGTAATTTAGTCTTTTTATATATTTCTTTAAAATATTTAAATAGTAAAACAAAACTAAATTTAAAATATTAATTTTAATATATATAGAAACATACTGCTCATCCGTTTCTCTCTACCCTATCTCCATCACCACCACCGACCCTTTCCCTATCTCTTTCTCTTGCTCCGGTCACCATCTCCGGCGAGACACCACCGAATCTCCAACTAAATCCACAGCAACCACCACCACATCTCCACCTCATCCTCTTTCTTAGATAATCAGTTCATAACCAATCAGCGTTTAACTTAAGGCCGCCACCACATCTCCGGTCAAATCCACAACATTCACCATCAGTTGGTCGGAAAGAACCTCCTTCATCATCAGTTCATCATAATCTAAGCCTCGCCGTCGCCGCCTCTGGTTAAATCCACAACAACCACCACCACATATTCGCCTCCTACTCCTTAGATTCAACCTAATTGGTACGTTTAATGAATGTCATCAACAACGATTCTTTGAACATCTAATCGGTACGTTTAGATTTAACCTAGTCCTAGGGGAATTTTATCTTAATCCCCAAATTGTTGTGAATCGAATCTGAAAATTTAGGGGTTGGTGTTTGGATGAAATTTTGGTGGTGATGGTGCCGTTGCAACCGTGGTGGGTTGGTGGTTATGGTGGAAACGTGCAGCAGTGGTGGAAGGAGGCTGTGGTGGTGGTGGAAGGAGGCTATGGTGGTGGTGGTTATGGTTGAAACAGGGTGTGGTGGTGGTTATGGTTGAAACAGGTGGAAGCAGGTTGTGGTGGTGAAGGAGATTGTGGTGGTGGTCTGGAGGAAGTGCAGAGGGAGAAAGATGAGGTACACAGGGTGATAAATGGGATTTTTTATTTAAGTTATTTATTTATATAATTAGTCCCTGGAATGTGAAATGACAAAGTTACCCTCATGTGCAAGGCACATGATTGGATTTCTAATAATACTGACAAAGTTTATGATCGATTTCCATATTGCAACAAAGACCAAAGTACATTTTCAATGGCATAAAAATTACCTAGTAATAATCATATTGCCATATACAAAACTCTTTTGTCACAAGTTTCACAATCAAGATAATGTATTGCAATGTGTTTTGATTTTGTTGTTTTCGGATTGTATGTTTGAATGAAAGGTTATGCTAGCCGAATTGTTAATAATGTTTGCAAGTGATGATTTTTCGAAACCTGAGAATAATAGGCTGTGTTTGTTTGTAAAAACTAGAGATGTTGATTAGGGTTTGCATGGATATGTTATATGTATTGATCTATGATTAGAAAAACCGGTTCTTGATCGCCTAGGTTAATAATATGGACGGTTTATGCGATAGAATGCTGAAACAGTTTGCTGAGTAATAGTTACAGCCGACTTCATCTGGCTGTAACTCGGTCATTTGTTGTCGAAAAACGGATTTTCTGATCTCTAGAACGTAGATATTTGAATAACGAATCTAATGGCGCTGGATTCATAATTTTCTGAAGTCGTTTGATATTTTTAAGTGGCCAAATAAGTTCAGTAACTAAAGCTGTGAAAATCCTGAAATTTTGTTAGTTGTTTATCGAGTTGGATTTTATAATCAGTAGGGAGTTGAGTCATGAATTTTGTACAGCAACTAGGTATGGAAATTTCCGGGCAACTCCAACTGGAATTTTGTTAATTGGACGATCAGTGATTTTTAAATAAATTCTTCCGTGGACTGCAGTCAGAAAGCGATAAATCTGACTGCAGCCTAGTATATTAATATTTATGGTTAAATGGTAAAGATTTAGGACTTGGAAAATTTATATAAATTTCTACAGTATAAATGGCACCTGCTGTAAAATAATTGGAATTTTTAGAACGTTGGAACTATTTTATAAAAATCCTAGAAAACAGCTGAATTATGAGTATGTAAGCTGAAATTTGATAACTTGTGATTGTGTGCACCAAATTGTTGCATGGATTGGATTATGTTCATGATAGATTGTTTTGATTACGATGATCACATGAGGAGACTTGCATGCATGTTTGAGTGTTAGGTATGTTGTTTGTGTGTATCACTTTGTGCGTAAACTAAGTGTAGAATTTGTATTGGTGTGTTCACACACTGACGTGAAATCAATTGGTTTGTTAGGACGCAATTAGCGGTCCCATCCCTTACAACTTCTTTGCTACACTAACCGAGCAACTAAAGGTGAGTTCACGGCCCTAACTTTATCCGGTTTTTAAACAACAGGGGGAGAAACATGTATACACTTTTCAAACTCAATCTCTTTACGTTATACGAAATTAACGTCACATAACTATTCGGTAACTAAGTTGATGTTAATGTAATGTTATGGTCACTAAGCAGCTATATCACTTAAGTCCTCGTCAATCTCTCGGATCGTTAGTATTGGGTTTTAATAGCGGGGGAATTATAAGTAGTACTACTGGGCCCGACAAGCCCCATCCGAGCTAGTCGCGCTAGCCGACCGGGTATGGTCAACGGGTGAATAATTTGGCCTAACTTCGCCATGGTCAGTGATAGGCCTGGCAACACGGAGGCACAACAGTCAGCTTCGATCGCGAACACTTACGTGACATAACTTTAGGCTAGCTACCTATATATGTTAACATTGAACTTAATTACGAATCAACTATATTATCCCGGGTTGAGGATAATGGAAACAACAACTTATTATTCCGGGTTTGGAATAATGGAATCAACATCATTATTATTCCGGTTAAGGAATAATGGAACTATCGGTATTATTCCGGGTTGGGAATAATGGACTAAATCGTTATCCCGGGTTAGGGATAACGGGGGAAACAAACTCGTAACCGAACAAACGAATTTATGAAAACCTGTGAACTCACTCATCTTTAATGTTGACACTTGTTTCTTTACATGTTTCTCAGGACGCTAGGAGCTCTAGGTGCACTCACATGCATTGAACAAGACATCTTTTATCGAGTCTCATTTACAAATGTTGTTTTGGGTTTTTCATTTGTTTTGGCGTTTGTGTTGGCGCCCGTTTCTCTACTTATTTTTATGCTTCCGCTCAACCACTTAAACTAATGCTTCCGCTAAACTTTGGTAACTAACTAAGACAATCTAAAATCTACGATAATTGGTTAATCAAATGATTTTTGGAAAACGTATTATCAAATCATATAGAGTCGTTCGACGTACTAGTGTTTCAGATTCTGGTTTGTTCACACGCCTCGCGGTAAAACTCCGCAAGTGGAAATTGAGGGTGTGACAGATTGGTATCAGAGCCACTAGCTATAGAGAACCAGGTTTGCGTTAGAAGTAGACCTAAACTATAGCTGAATACACGACACTAGACGTAGTTTGGCACCGAACTGTTATATCTTGTTATGCGATGTACCACAACTGTGTTATGTAGACTATGACTTCATAATAAGAAATGAAAATAACTCGTAACTAACTACACGACCTAACAGGCAATGTCATCATCATTATCGTCATCATCATCCGACAAACTTACGCCACCAAGAGCGCCAGGAAAGGCACCTATGGTGGAACCCTTACCATCTTATGGCGTGGAAACACGCTCAGCTGCGAGGAAAAGGCTCGCTCTAGGGGAGGTGTCGTCATCACGCCCAATCATCGCTGTGCCGGTCAAACCGGTTAACCCTGTAGAAGTAGGAATTGACCTACTTAGAATCATGATACAGAAGCAACAAGAACAGTTAGAAAGAATGCAGGAAACCATCCTAGCACAAGGATGGATGATCCGACAACTGACAGGTAAAACCGACTCGCTCGAGGAAGAGCAACATACGAGTAAGATAGCTCGTAACACCTTAGCCAGAGATCTGCGTGCCGAGCAGATCAGAGCCGAATGGCTCGAGGACAGAGTCCTGGAGAATAGTTGGAACATTCATGAGTTAGAGCAAATCAAGCACCTGCACCAGCACCGGCCCCTCCAGCGCCGGTAGAGGAGGATCCGGAAGAGGATCCAGAGGAAGACCCTGAAGAGGATCCATAGGAGGATCCGGAGGAGGACCCATCTGTAGAAGCTGGAAATGCCGCGCAGGATGACAGCAACGACAGTGATTTGGGGGATGGAGACGTAGACGACTGACACGTCTTGCTTATTTTATTTACTTTCCTCCAGTCTAGTTATTTTCCCACTTGTGTTTAAACTTTAGACTTTATAGTGAATTCATATGTTTGATTTGCACTTTTGTAAGACGTTGAAATTTCAGTTAATCAAGTATTTCTTTTGACTATTTAATATATTAAGTTGACATAACTTGATAATTATTAAAGTACGAAGTCGGATAACTATATGGGATATATAGACTTATCGGGGTGTGTTTGTGTTGTGTTTCGAAGATCTAAATGGCAACTGGACGACGTGGAAACCTTAACTTGACGCCCGAAGAGCTAGCTGCCATGATTCAAGAGCACGTGAACGCAGCTTTAGCCGGTGTTCAGAACCAACCGGCAGGTAACCATTATTAAATTTTCGTGTGAAAATCTAATAGTTGGACTAGTAGAATTCCTCGCTGACTACCTGTTCTCTGTCAGCAGGAGGGGGCTTAAACCCCTACAAGATGTTCCTCGACGCGAAACCAAGCAAATTCTCGGGGGCGGAAGGACCCATTGGACTGGTCCGCTGGATCGAAAAATCCGAATCCGTATTTGAAATGTGCAACTGTCTAGAGGCCAACAAGGTCAAATATGCAGCCTCAACGCTGGAAGATGGGGCACTAACTTGGTGGAATGCACAGGTCCAAACGCGTGGACTTATTGCTGCCAATGCAATGGCCTGGGCCGAGTTCAAGGCCCTAATCAAAGAGGAGTACTGTCCACGAGACAGAGTGCAACAGTTGGAGCAAACTTTATGGAACCACAAGATGGTGGGATCTGAAATAGAGGCATACACCGCAAAACATCATGACTTGGTATTCCTATGTCCCGATTTGGCCAACACTGTGGAGAAAAGACTCGAGTTCTATCTCGGGGGTCTGGTTCCAGAGATTCAGGGTATGGTAATGGCTAGTAACCCTGCAACTGAATATCAAGCAATCCGATTGGCTCACAAACTCACCGATAAGGCGGTGGAACAAAAGAAGTTGCCAGCACGGGGTACAACTGAAGTTGCCCCTGATAACAAAAGAAAGTTTGAAGACTCGTCGGCTCGACAGTCTTCGTCATCCCAGCCGCAACAGGGGAACCAGAAACGGTTCAATCATTACAACAGCCACCGGGGTCACCAAAATAACAACAACAACAACCAGAACGCAAGCGGCTATGCAGGTCGAAAGCCCCAGTGCAACCGCTGTAATCTTCATCATAACGGCCCTTGTGCCGGAAATCGCTGCCAACGATGTGGCAAGATGGGACATGCGGCAAAGGATTGTCGTGGGGAAATCATGTCCCGACAAAATCAAAATCAACCCCAGGGTCAGCAGCAGGGTATTAACCGGGGATGCTATCAGTGTGGTAGCACCGCCCACTTCAAAAGAGACTGCCCACAGCTGCGTAACAACAACAACAATGGTGGGAACAACCACAACCACAATAACCACAACCACAATAATGGAAACCGTGGCACAGGAGGTGCCAAAGGTCGCGCATTTACATTGGGCCGCGGAGAGGCCAGAAACGACTCGAACGTGGTCACCGGTAAGTTTCCCCTTAATGAACATTTTGCTACTGTGCTTTTTGATACGGGTGCGGATAGGAGCTTTATATCTGAGTCTTTTAGGAAGAAACTAAATCTCACGCCTAAATCCTTAGAGACCCCTTATGTTATAGAATTAGCCGATGGAAATTCTGTAGATGTGACCCATATAGTATCCGGCTGTCAACTCAAACTCGCGGGTCACACTTTTACCATTGATCTGATGACAACTACCCTCGGTAGTTTTGACGTGGTAGTCGGAATGGACTGGCTATCCGGCGTCCGGGCCGAAGTTCTCTGCTTCGAAAAATCTATCCGTATTCCGCTCTCGAACGACGAAATCTTGACGGTACAAGGCGATAAGGCAAGCGCCGTCACCAACATCATCTCTTACATGCAAGCGCAGAAGTATCTTCGGAGGAAGAACTCTTTCGCTTTACTCGCACTGATTACTGAACTAAGGACGAGAAACGTATAGAAGACATCCCTGTCGTCCGTGATTTTTCCGATGTATTCCCAGAAGAACTGCCTGGTCTTCCACCCCATCGACAATTGGAGTTTGAAATCGAATTGGCGAACAATGCAACTCTTATCGCCAAGGCTCCATACCGCCTAGCTCCAGCCGAGCTGCAGGAGCTGTCTACCCAACTTCAGGAACTATTAGAAAAAGGGTTTATCCGACCAAGCGTTTCGCCATGGGGAGCTCCAGTCCTTTTTGTCAAGAAGAAGGACGGGACTTTCCGCATGTGCATCGACTATAGGGAACTCAACAAGGTTACTGTCAAGAACCGATACCCGTTACCTCGCATCGACGATCTCTTCGACCAACTTCAAGGGTCAAGCTACTACTCCAAGATTGATTTACGGTCTGGTTACCATCAGCTACGCGTCAGGGAGGAGGATATCGCTAAGACGGCATTTCGTACTCGGTATGGCCATTATGAGTTCTTGGTCATGCCCTTCGGTCTCACCAACGCGCCCGCGGTGTTCATGGACCTCATGAACCGCGTGTGTAAACCATACCTCGACAAGTTTGTCATTGTGTTCATCGATGACATACTCATCTACTCCAAAAGTGAAGAAGAACATGCTGAACACCTACGATTACTGCTAGGATTACTTCAACAGGAAAAGCTATATGCCAAGCTTTCGAAATGTGATTTCTGGATTCGGGAAGTTCAGTTTCTCGGGCATATCGTGAATGAAAAGGGTATCCACGTAGACCCTGCCAAGATTGAAGCCATCAAAAACTGGGAAGCACCTAGGACACCGACGGAGATCCGCCAATTTTTGGGATTGGCTGGTTACTATAGACGTTTCATCGAGGGATTTTCAAAGATCGCACAACCGCTTACTACCCTCACCCAGAAAGGCATCAAGTATGCTTGGGGTGACAAGCAAGAAGCAGCATTTCAATTGCTGAAACAGAAACTTTGCAGTGCACCCATTCTGTCCTTGCCGGAAGGGACAGATGACTTTGTAGTGTATTGTGATGCTTCCATTCAGGGATTGGGATGCGTACTCATGCAACGCGATAAGGTCATCGCGTATGCGTCGCGATAACTGAAGGTTCACGAGAAAAACTACACGACGCATGACCTGGAATTGGGAGCAGTAGTGTTTGCACTTAAGATTTGGAGACACTACCTCTATGGAACGAAGTGCACAATCTTTACAGACCACAAGAGCCTCCAACACATCTTTGATCAGAAGGAGTTGAACATGCGACAGCGTCGCTGGGTCGAACTCTTGAACGATTATGAGTGTGCCATTCGGTATCACCCGGGTAAAGCTAACGTGGTAGCTGATGCCCTCAGTAGGAAGGAACACTTGAAACCTCGCCGTGTACGAGCATTACAACTCACTATTCATTCGGGGCTACCCGAACAAATACGCGACGCCCAGTTAGAAGCAATTAAGGAGGAAAACATCAAGGCCGAATCGGTGGGAAAAATGGAACGCGATTGGGAAGTAAAACCCAATGGAGCCCGGTATTTCATGAATCGCATATGGGTACCTCTTTACGGAAACCTCAGAGAGCTAGTCATGGATGAAGCTCACAAATCCCGATACTCTGTCCATCCGGGTTCGGATAAGATGTATCAAGACCTTAAAGCTGCGTATTGGTGGCCCAACATGAAAGCCGATATAGCCACCTACGTGAGTAAATGTTTGACTTGTGCAAAAGTCAAAGTAGAGTATCAAAAGCCATCGGGGCTACTTCAACAACCTGAGATCCCAGTGTGGAAATGGGATCAGATCTCAATGGATTTCATCACTAAACTCTCGCGAACTTTGGGTGGTTGCGATACCATCTGGGTGATTGTGGATCGTTTAACTAAGTCCGCACACTTCCTAGCTATTAAAGAAACAGATAAGATGGAGAAGTTGACTCGCATCTACATTAAGGAAGTAGTTTCTCGGCACGGAGTGCTAACATCCATCATCTCGGACAGAGATGCTCGCTTCACGTCCAACTTCTGGCGGTCACTTCAGAAAGCGTTGGGAACACGCTTGGATATGAGCACAGCCTATCACCCTCAGACTGACGGTCAAAGTGAAAGGACCATACAAACCTTGGAAGACATGCTTAGGGCATGCGTCGTAGACTTCGGAAATAGTTGGGAAATCCACCTGCCTCTAGTAGAATTCTCATATAACAACAGTTATCATACGAGTATTTCGGCAGCACCGTTTGAGGCATTATACGGTCGTAAATGTAGATCACCGGTCTGCTGGGCAGAAGTCGGTGACAGTCAACTCACAGGCCCTGAGTTAATACTTGAGGCTACTGAAAAGATTGTACAAATCAGAAACCGCATGGCGGCGGCACGAGATCGACAGAAAAGCTACGCTGATCAACGACGCAAACCGCTCGAATTTCAAGTAGGCGACCGCGTCCTACTAAAGGTGTCACCCTGGAAGGGTGTAATCCGCTTTGGAAAACGGGGCAAACTAAACCCACGGTACGTAGGCCCGTTTGTAATCTTGAAACGTATCGGACCCGTAGCTTATCAATTAGACCTTCCTGCCGAACTCAGTGGAGTTCACAACGTTTTTCACGTGTCAAATCTGAAGAAGTGTCTATCAGATGAAACTCTAGTCATTCCATTGGATGAGATCCAAGTGGATGAACAACTACACTTCGTGGAACAGCCTATCGAGATCATGGATCGTGAAATCAAGACTCGAAGGCACAGTAAGATTCCGATCGTAAAGGTTCGTTGGGACTCTAAGCGTGGACCGGAGTTCACGTGGGAAAGAGAGGACCAAATGAAAAGCAAATACCCACACCTCTTCGCAATTGAGCAGCAAACTAACGATACCAGTAACTAAATTTTCGGGACGAAAATTCTTTCAACATGGGGATGATGTGACAACCTGGAAATTTCTCATACTTTCGCGTACCATTGTTAACTAAATCCTTGTGCATGGCACTTGGGAACCTTTGTGCATGGCACTTGGGAACTTCTTGTAACGTTGCGTACCCTCATTAACGAACTAACTCTTTGTGCGTGGCACTCTAAACATGTACGCTGCATGCTAAACCGCGTTTACTCAATTTTCGGGACGAAAATTCTTTCAACATGGGGATAATGTGATATCCCGGGTTTTTCGGATAACTTAAACGCAATACTTGTCGAATAAATTGTATGCTACGTATTAAACGTGTACGAGTTAGTGAATACGTGATGTGCGATTATGTGATTGTTTTAGTCATAAAATAATTATGGTAAATATGTACACGAACCGAACCGAACTGCGACACGAACCAACTTTGATTCCTTGTGACTCTAGGAGTTAACCAAGTTTTAAACTTTAAACCCAAGTCTCTTCGGCCATGCTTTCTATCCAAAACCCAAGACCATATCCGCGAGCAACCCAAAACCGAACCAACCCAAATCACTCTCGGCCGAGATCAAGCCCAAACCGCAAACTCATTGTGTGCAACCCAAACCTTAAACCCAAGTCCTCAGCCACGAATTCAAACCCAAACCGTAACCCTTATCTCTCTTTGCGCTATATATACAAATCCACATGCATGATTCATTCACAACACAAAACCAGCTAACAGCCGACGGCAGCAAATCCTTCCATCCCCTCGACCGCAAACAGCCCCTTTGCACTCCCTGTTGATCGCGAGCAGCCTCCCCTTCCAGTCCCTTTCAGTCTCGGTCGTGACAAGCAGAATTGCTCATCTCATTCGGTCGTGATCTTGCTTGAACAACCGGATTATTCTTGTCCAAGTCTCGACTTATTTACCTAGTTATTAAAGGTTAGAATTCATCATATGTTACAAGATCATATTCGGGTGCATGTGTTTTGATTTTGTTGTTTTCGGATTGTATGTTTGAATGAAAGGTTATGCTAGCCGAATTGTTAATAATGTTTGCAAGTGATGATTTTTCGAAACCTGAGAATAATAGGCTGTGTTTGTTTGTAAAAACTAGAGATGTTGATTAGGGTTTGCATGGATATGTTATATGTATTGATCTATGATTAGAAAAACCGGTTCTTGATCGCCTAGGTTAATAATATGGACGGTTTATGCGATAGAATGCTGAAACAGTTTGCTGAGTAATAGTTACAGCCGACTTCATCTGGCTGTAACTCGGTCATTTGTTGTCGAAAAAACGGTTTTTCTGATGTCTAGAACGTAGATATTTGAATAACGAATCTAATGGCGCTTCATAATTTTCTGAAGTCGTTTGATATTTTTAAGTGGCCAAATAAGTTCAGTAACTAAAGCTGTGAAAATCCTGAAATTTTGTTGGTTGTTTATCGAGTTGGATTTTATAATCAGTTGGGAGTTGAGTCATGAATTTTGTACAGCAACTAGGTATGGAAATTTCCGGGCAACTCCAACTGGAATTTTGTTAATTGGACGATTAGTGATTTTTAAATAAATTCTTCCGTGGACTGCAGTCAGAAAGCGATAAATCTGACTGCAGCCTAGTATATTAATATTTATGGTTAAATGGTAAAGATTTAGGACTTGGAAAATTTATATAAATTTCTACAGTATAAATGGCACCTGCTGTAAAATAATTGGAATTTTTAGAACGTTAGAACTATTTTATAAAAATCCTAGAAAACAGCTGAATTATGAGTATGTAAGCTGAAATTTGATAACTTGTGATTGTGTACACCAAATTGTTGCATGGATTGGATTATGTTCATGATAGATTGTTTTGATTACGATGATCACATGAGGAGACTTGCATGCATGTTTGAGTGTTAGGTATGTTGTTTGTGTGTATCACTTTGTGCGTAAACTAAGTGTAGAATTTGTATTGGTGTGTTCACACACTGACGTGAAATCAATTGGTTTGTTAGGACGCAATTAGCGGTCCCATCCCTTACAACTTCTTTACTACACTAACCGAGCAACTAAAGGTGAGTTCACGGCCCCTAACTTTATCCGGTTTTTAAACAACAGGGGGAGAAACATGTATACACTCTTCAAACTCAATCTCTTTACGTTATACGAAATTAACGTCACATAACTATTCGGTAACTAAGTTGATGTTAATGTAATGTTATGGTCACTAAGCAGCTATATCACTTAAGTCCTCGTCAATCTCTCGGATCGTTAGTATTGGGTTTTAATAGCGGGGGAATTATAAGTAGTACTACTGGGCCCGACAAGCCCCATCCGAGCTAGTCGCGCTAGCCGACCGGGTATGGTCAACGGGTGAATAATTTGGCCTAACTTCGCCATGGTCAGTGATAGGCCTGGCAACACGGAGTCACAACAGTCAGCTTCGATCGCGAACACTTACGTGACATAACTTTAGGCTAGCTACCTATATATGTTAACATTGAACTTAATTACGAATCAACTATATTATCCCGGGTTGAGGATAATGGAAACAACAACTTATTATTCCGGGTTTGGAATAATGGAATCAACATCATTATTATTCCGGTTAAGGAATAATGGAACTATCGGTATTATTCCGGGTTGGGAATAATGGACTAAATCGTTATCCCGGGTTAGGGATAACGGGGGAAACAAACTCGTAACCGAACAAACGAATTTATGAAAACCTGTGAACTCACTCATCTTTAATGTTGACACTTGTTTCTTTACATGTTTCTCAGGACGCTAGGAGCTCTAGGTGCACTCACATGCATTGAACAAGACATCTTTTATCGAGTCTCATTTACAAATGTTGTTTTGGGTTTTTCATTTGTTTTGGCGTTTGTGTTGGCGCCCGTTTCTCTACTTATTTTTATGCTTCCGCTCAACCACTTAAACTAATGCTTCCGCTAAACTTTGGTAACTAAATAAGACAATCTAAAATCTACGATAATTGGTTAATCAAATGATTTTTGGAAAACGTATTATCAAATCATATAGAGTCGTTCGACGTACTAGTGTTTCAGATTCTGGTTTGTTCACACGCCTCGCGGTAAAACTCCGCAAGTGGAAATTGAGGGTGTGACAGAAAGAACCTCCTTCATCATCAGTTCATCATAATCTAAGCCTCACCGTCGCCGCCTCTGGTTAAATCCACAACAACCACCACCACATATTCGCCTCCTACTCCTTAGATTCAACCTAATCGGTACGTTTAATGAATGTCATCAACAATGATTCTTTGAACATCTAATCGGTACGTTTAGATTTAACCTAGTCCTAGGGGAATTTTATCTTAATCCCCAAATTGTTGTGAATCGAATCTGAAAATTTAGGGGTTGGTGTTTGGATGAAATTTTGGTGGTGATGGTGCCGTTGCAACCGTGGTGGGTTGGTGGTTATGGTGGAAACGTGCAGCAGTGGTGGTGGTGGAAGGAGTCTATGGTGGTGGTGGTTATGGTTGAAACAGGGTGTGGTGGTGGTTATGGTTGAAACAGGTGGAAGCAGGTTGTGGTGGTGAAGGAGATTGTGGTGGTGGTCTGGAGGAAGTGCAGAGGGAGAAAGATGAGGTACACAGGGTGATAAATGGAATTTTTTATTTAAGTTATTTATTTATATAATTAGTCCCTGGAATGTGAAATGACAAAGTTACCCTCATGTGCAAGGCACATGATTGGATTTCTAATAATACTGACAAAGTTTATGATCGATTTCAATATTGCAACAAAGACCAAAGTACATTTTCAATGGCATAAAAATTACCTAGTAATAATCATATTGCCATATACAAAACTATTTTGTCACAAGTTTCACAATCAAGATAATGTATTGCAATGCTAAACCTTTTCGCCATTCCTTCGCTTCAAAGAGTCCATTTTCAATAGACAACTCTCGTAGTTGTCAAAAGTATTGCAATACTAAACTATTTGCCATTAACTCGGCCAACAAACCTATGTACTCACCAACATTCTTTGTTGATGTCTTTTCACATATGTTTCAGGTTTCGATTATTCAAGCATGCTACACATAGGAATGCATCCGGGCTTTAGACTTCTTTAAACAAAAGACAATTTCATGTATTCTTGTTTTGTAAAACAATGTTAACAATAATGAAACAATTTCGTATCAGTTGTGAGCAATTTGTAACGTGACTCCCCGATATTTCCTCCGCGTGTTGTAGTATTACGCGATTGGGTGTTACAATGTGAATATAAGTATATGGAATGTGATATGTTAAGTGATGACATGATAGTAGGGATTAAGTCTATGCATGTACACTTGTGTGTTTAAAACGGTAATATCGGTAAAAGTCACGTTAAGCATGTAACTTATTTGTCGAGCATGAGAATAATATAGAGGTTAAATTGATGAGTTATTTCATGTGTAAGTGCTTTAAAAATGATAAAATATATAAGTTGACGAGATACGTGTATATATATTTTAAAAATCTTAATATATATATGAACACATATATATAAATACGCCAACATAATCAAAAATAAAGATTTTTGAGAATATCTTAAAGTTATGTGAAAATTCTAAGTATGGAGGAACTTAGGTATTTTGTGGAATATTGATTATTAAATCGTTTCTATGTAAAATAGGGCGTGTAGATCAATTTGTGGGATTGTGCTAATATAAATACGCACCTAAAGGTGAGTGTCACTAACTCCTGTTTTATTGTTTTATATACGTTTTGGGAGAAGAACACACCTTTAAAAATGATGATTATACGTTTTTGTATAAAATATGCCTTTGAATAACTTATAAATATATTTTCGTGGAAAATATAGTCTTGGAAATGACATGTTATGTTTTAGAGGATAAATATGGTTTTGGAAATTATGATGGAATATATACATTTCGAGGAGAAACGTGTTTGATTGAATATTTATGTTTCGGGGAGAAACGGGAAGGATTACGGTGTTTGAGGGTAAAACTACCGTGTAGATTTAAATATGTTTAAATCTAAGTTGTGATGAATTTGCTCGATCTCAAGAGAGTAAGTATCGGTATTGGCTTACGTTTCAGTGGGGACTTCGGGAAATTCGTACAACACAAAATATCAAATTTATCATTTGTAGTAGGATATATATATTGTTCATAAGGTTGGCACTTTAGGTGACCCATTGCGGGCACTTGGCGCGAAATTTAGCCATTTAATCATTAGTACCAATATGCGTAGAATTGTTGATAGATCCATCGGGTTGACCACCCTGTCGTGACCGGTAGCTCCGCGTCAAGTTAAGCGACGAATTTATATTCTGTTAACGTCTAGCGTTGATTATATCCTTATTGTTAATATATAGCTCGTATGTCTTGCAAACTTACGAATCTGAATATTTGATGCTAGCATTTTAATATGTAAACCTTGGGAAGATGTGTATCGAAGATTTTTGTAAAATGCTTGCGATGACTGACCCTCAGATTTGTAAAGGAAATAAAAATTGACTTTCTTAAATTATATGGATGTTTTATTTTTAACCACATAATAAGAAAGTTTTCCTTGAATCAAATTATTTATAATTTGAATATGTGAACTCACCCTCTTTTGTGTTGACACTTGATTTTAATGTGTTCTTCAGGTACATGGGTTCGGCTTCGGGATTTTGGCGTATCTTGTGGTTGTTGATACATGTTGTGTTAAATAATATTTTGGACAACTTTTAAATCTATTTTGGGACCAAGTTTGTACTAACAATATCGAACAATATCGAGTACCACTACCGATGACGAACGCAACCGATACCAAACAAACAACGTTAATACCGGTATCAATATTTGTTTTTATGGTTTTCGATCGATCTAACATATTTTGTGTCTTTTCAAATATAACATTTTATAAATTTTAAATATATTTCAAATTGCAATACACTTATTTTCTTTACCCTTCGATATAAATTTTATTCAAAATCGAACTATCACAACACGCACCTAGACTTGTAAATGAACTGAACGAATATGAACACGAAAACGAACTTATAGTCAAGCCAATCTTTTGTTCATATTCGTTTATTAAGAAAATGATCATGTTTGTGTATGTTTATGTCCGTTCGTTCGTTTAAAACCAAAACGAGTATAGACAAACAAACTTAAACGAACATAATTTAACAAATAATAAACAACAGAAATGAACGTAATTGAATAAACATAAATGGACCCAAATCACAAATGAACATAATTACATAACAGAAACAAACATAAAGTTATTTTTTATATAAATTAGTGATTAATTACCATAAATTTCATTGGAAAACCCGGTTTTATTACTCAGTAGTCCAATTACCAATTAGTTATATTTATCTAAGTAGTTAGAAAGTTATTTTTATGTGTATTTAAATTGAAATGAACATGAACAAATCTAAATGAACGAATATAAATAAACAAACAAAACGTGTATTCATGTTCGTTCGTTTAATTAAATGAAAAAAATATATTTATATTTATTCCTTTATTAAATATATACATATAATAAAGTAAACAATTTGAGGGACACATGGCGTTCTATAGGGTGGTCTTAATTCTCTTTTCCCGCATAAATAAATATTTATTATGGAATGTTCTAGTGGTGAGCATAAAACCGAAATAACCGAACCGCAACCGAAATAATCGAAAATACCGAACCGAAATAACCGAAAACCGAAATAACCGAAGGGTTTGGTTATTTATATTTTTGATAACTGCATGTTACGGTTTAGTTATGGTTATTATTAGTTTCATAACCGCAAATACCGAACCGAATGTTTTAAACATGGCCAAATCCATAAGATCATAGGTTTTTAAGTTAGTGTTTAAGTGTTTAACCATGGCCCAATCCATATTTCTTTTTGGTGAAGTGTTTAAGTCTTTTAACCGTGACCCAACCTGATTGAATTTAAAACTCTAGCCACTTTGTGTTTGTATGTATGCTTCCACCTAACACGTGGAAGTAAAATATAACTGATAAATTTACAAGCTTTAATTGTGTATATTTATTATTTGCGCATGATATTTGCATAATCCACACATTTAAAGCTTAACTTTAGAAAAGATAAAATAACGGACCTATAACCGAACCGAAACCACATTAACCGCAAATAACCGATTAACCAAAACCGCATTAACCGAACCGAATGGTTATGATTTTTTGATAACCGAAGTGTGTGGTTATGGTTTCGGTTATAGGAAATAACCGAATTGAACCGCACCATGCTCACCCCTAGAATGTTCATTATTGATAATATATTAAACTGAGAATTTGTAAAATAGATTTTGATGATAATAATAAGGATAATTGATAATCATATATTAATTATTAAAATTAAAATAATGACATTGATAATCATATATTAATTATTAAAATTAAAAAAAAATAGCAATGAGATTAGGGTATATAAAATGTTCTTCCGCATCTTGATGAATATATTTTCCTAAGATCAGACTTAAAAGTTTTGAATCTTTTTAAGAAAATTATGGAGTCGATATGATTATTGTAAAATTTGTGATGCATGCAATCTTATTAGTTCTAGATTAAAATTATCTTAAGCTATTATGACAAACATATGTTAACTAGCATAAGACCTGTGGTTTAACTAAAAGGATTAGTTAAAGTGGTATGTCACTACCACATCTAAATAATGATTATCCCGTTTTTCACTCTAATAAAATAATAATATTAAATCATAATATCCTTAATACATAAGTTTCTAACTTAGAGGGTGTTTGGGATTACGTTTTGAGATGATTATTTGATTATTGCGATTGTAAAACATAAATAATCTAAAAAAGTGTTCGGAAGAAAAAGTGATTATCTGCCTCCAAACGCAGTTTTGGAGAAGCATGTACCTACATGCTTTTTCAAAACGCAGTTTTGAAAACGCAAAATCTATTTTGAAAACGCAACACCAAACACCCCCTTAATAATATATAAGTTTCTAACTTAATAATAAATAGAAACCAAAGTAAAAAGTTATAACTCATGTATACACAAGTCTCTAATCTAATAATAAAAAAAAAAACAAAGTAAAAAGTATAATAAACAAATAGTACATCAAAGTTCATATTTTAGAAAACACATCTTGATGACGAAATGTGTTACGGATTACATTATAGGTGTGTAATATATGTGTTTATTCAACTTGTGCAATACACGAGTTTTTAAAAGATATAACTATTTTATTACTTAGTATATAGAATTATATTTATTCAACCCGTGTAATACACGGGGTTCTAACTAGTTTTTTTAACGGCCAACAAATCAATCCCGAGTACTCTCGGGCACCCACTAGACAAACGGAGTACCCGAGAGTAACCCGAGTCGTCCACCACCACTTCTGGGGAAAACCCGGTAACCCCACACGCCCGTAGGCACGACGGTGAAATTACCGGTAAAACCCGTTTGGCTCAAGGATCGAACCCAGGTTGCCCTAGGTCTCCTATCATTGCCCACCAGTGCCTCACTCATTTTTTGCACCCAGTGGGAATTGAACTTGAGTCTTCATAGAAGAACTCAAGCTCTCCTACCACTTGAGCTAGAGGTCATTGGCGAGTTCTAACTAGTAAAGGACGTAAACAAATTTTCTATCAAACACTTCATTGAGTTCATTTACATGCCTACACGCAACATTCGTCCATTACACACCCGTTTTTTAAAATGATTATTTTTCGAATATAACATCTTTTAACGGGGTGGGGGTTTTCGGGAGTTTTTTTCAAATAGGTGTAGGGGAAAAAATATTTACCAAAATAGGTGATTTAAAAAATATTTACCAAAATAGGTATTTTTTTGTTATTAATCCATTGTTATTTTAACTGTATTACCCTATACTTCCTCTCATCTCTTCAGTTTTGGATGAATTCTCACTTCTGTGTAGTTCGATTTCCATCATCGATTGAGCTACGATTCGGTCAATTATTGTTGTTCAATTAAAATGATTATTGTTTTTCAATTTCACATAATATGATTCAGATTAAATGATTTGTTTGATTCATCAGTGCATTGCTTTAATAAGATTTTTCTATAGTAGGACATTGAACTAATATCCCTGTGACTTTGATTCAACTCAGTTTCTATTGGTACCTCGTTTTATTTTCTTTTTAATTTGCTCAAGAATTAAGTAAAGTGCGACAGGTGTTCCATTTTTTTTTTATAATTCTTGGGTCATATTGGCAGCAAGTAGCTCCAAAATCCCTAATGTGTTGTCTAAAGAGAATTTAAATTGCAAAAAATTGAATTCAATGTAATAGAAACAATTTAATTCTCATCACACTGGTTAACCCAAGATTCCCAATGCGTTGCCTAAATAGAATTCAAAATTGCAAATAATTGAATCCAATATGATAGAAACAATTTAGTTGAGTTCAAATTGGTAGAGAAACCTGGATTGGTAGCCTGGTAAAAACTAATCAAAAATTTTTGATGGCAGCCTCAAGGGCTGACTTGAAAATAATCCTTCACTGATAAAATATTTTTATCTTAATTGTTGAATCGAGCAATAAGAATCAAACATAAACCTTGATGGCAAAATCAACATGTAGAACGTGGATGGCAAAACTGAACAAGAATCCAAGGCAAAATGAGAGGAACAACCTTTTTTTCCTTACTAAATTAGTTAAAAGAATATAGTAAACAGATAAAAAAAACAAATAAAGAAATTGATTAAAACACCCATTTTGATAAATACCTTTCAAAACACATATTTTGGTAAATATTTTTTCTAACAGTAACCTTTTAGAAAAGGGATTTTTACATATATCCCTTTATTAAAAAGCTTTATTACATATTTACCCAACTTATAAAATTAATTACATATTTCTCCTTTTCTTATAAAATTATCGATTTACCCTTTTTTATTTCCTTTTCTAAAAAAAATCATTCACGTTCCTCCCTCCCTTACGAACGTTTCAAACTTTTCTATTCTAAAAAAATCGTTCACATTCCTGCCTCCCTCCCTCCCTTACGCACGTTTCAACCTGGCAACGAACCCCTTGTTGTCATGTAAAATTGAATGGTCACCGGTGTTCTCGTCGGCAATTGGGTGGTCACCGGTGTAAAACGCGATAAGATTGGGCGGTCACCAGTGTAAAACACTATACGATTGGGTGTCGCCAGGCGCCAGTGATTGGGTGGTCGCCGGTGAATTGAGTGTTCTCGTAGGAGTGGTAATCGGTGTAAAACAGAGAGTTTATATCACACCTTTCTGAGCGTATAACAAATATGTTTTCTTGGAGTGAAGCAAAAAAGGTTCGGTGGTGAGGAATGGTCACCGGTGTTCTCGCCGTAGAATTTTATGGTGATGATCATGAAGCTTTAGACGATGTAAAAAAACAATCCTTTCACGAGTATTCTAAAAAAAACCTTTCAATTAATGAAAGAAAATAAAGATTATGGAAGTCGATTTCAAGAAAAAAACTATTCGAAACTTTACGTTTTTTTCGAGCACGAGTTTAGATTTTGTTCGTGTGATCTGTTCATGTAGAATTGTTAAATTGTTCCATCTGTCAAAGAGTTTGTGGGTGTTACTTCATGATGATATAGTATCATACATGACATTCGTAAATGTCTAATATTTTAGATTTGTAAAAATTTCAATCCTCTGTATTGTGCAGGAGGACTAGGAAGAAGAAGATGCAATTATATGTTTTAATTTTGGAGTTTCAAAACACACCCCTTTCATTAAGGGCAAAATAGGGATTAATCAAAATAATTTTAATAAAATAAATAAATATGTAATATATATAATTTATGTTAAGGAAATATTATAATATATATAGTTTAGGAACGAGAAATATATAATTGATTTTAAGAATCAGATAAATGTGTAATAATTAATCTTACCAGGGGATGCCTTTTAGAAAAGAACTCTTTCGGGACACCGTTAAAAGCAAGCGGACTCTATTGAACCAAGTAACCTTATTCGCACGCAACATTAGGGGTTTTTCAAGGGTTTCTCTTTCTTCCTCTGCAATCATTTTCCCCAATTTTGATCGCCCTATTTGCTCATGTCCAGTCATGCAGGAGTCGTCGACGGCAGCACCGCCGTTAAGTTTCTGCAAAAGCAGCAGCCGGTACCGGCGGCGGCGGCGGCATCGCCGTCTTCTCCGCCACGTCATCAACAGTCTGTGGAGTTAGGTACGGTACATCAGCTTCTAGCCGGAGGAATTGCTGGAGCTTTTAGTAAAACATGTACGGCTCCACTCGCACGTCTCACTATTCTTTTTCAGGTAATTGTAATCTGTAATTGTATCACTCTATGTATTTAATTTGAAATAAGACCGGAGATTTTTAGGGTTTAAAATTATAGGAATTTGATTGCTACGTAAATTTCACTGAATTATAAGTTTACAGACCTATTGTTTTATTATATATTACGAAAACAGCAAATATAACATTTTATTTAAGTTTTGGATTCATTGTGTGAAAGTAATCTGTATCTGAGGTTGCATAGGAAGTAAGTTTGTTATAAGATATAGAGTATCTTGCATGAAATTTGCTGAAGATGCCAGTTTAATAGCTGTCATGCTGTTTAAAAGGATGTATGGGGATTGTAATAAGGAATGTGAGTTTATCTTTGATGAATTGGTACTGTTAGGGATTCGGTTTTGCAACACACACACACACACACTGTAGAAAAGTAATGCGAACACGAGATACGAGAATTTACGAGGTTAGGTTTTGATCCCACAGCTGCAACAAGTAATCTATTATTGCTATCCTCTCTACTCTCGTGACGAGGAATTACAAGTACAAGCATTATATAAATAGAGATACAATTAGGGTTACATGCTTTGGCAACGAGAAAATAAAACGGGCTAATAATAAATGATTAAGGCCGGATCCTGGCCACCCTTTGGTCGATCTCTATATAGGCCCAAAACTGGTTTTCTTTAGTCTTTAATAAATCGAGCCCAATCAAGACTCTAAACCCAACAATCACAATTCACATAACATCTTTAAAAACGTAAAGATTAATCTGATGCTGATTAGGAGAAAATAGAAGTTTGTTCAAGTGTTTAACTCATTTGGTGCTTGTTTGGATATGGTATGTTTACTTTGGTGATTATGGATAAACCTTCATAGCTTCTGATGTACATTTCCCTGTAAATCGAAGTTTTATCTAAACTATAAGAGTATAAGTGGTATGTATTAATCCTGGGAAAACGGGTGGGTCGGGTAACATGCCAATATGCCATATTGGTACTGGTTAGCATGGGCCGAGTAAAAAGGTTCAATTTGGTTTGGGTGAAAGCGGGCAGTTTTAAAAGAACTCATTTTGGAAGTGACAGAATGCATATGTACATAACTCCTCATATGCCGCCGTCTAGCTACCATGTCATCAGCAGTAAATAAAATTCTTACTGCGAAAAGTAAATCAAAACTTGGTGAATTTGATAGTTTAAAAAAAGAGAAGGATACCAATGGAGATAGAAGGGTACAAAATACAGGCAGGTTATATAGATACAGAAATGAAATTGAACTCAAAGCTAATCAAGATGCAGCAAGTGGATAAAAAAAATTATTATTACAGACCAAGAACTGAAATTGAGCTAAGATTTACGAAATGGACTAGTACTAATAAGGAGCCAGAATTGAGCTCAGAATCAATTAACATGAAGTATATGTTTGTATATTATTGAATTACCACTGCTACAAGAAAGTAAGCTGGGTTAACAATGTACAAAATGTCGAAGATCTAAACTGAACCTAGCCAAAACTCCATGACCTCCATCTAAATTCAGATATAATCAATGACAATTAAATAAAACAGCAAACAACGAAAATAAGTCAAGTACAATTTGAGGTAAAATTACAGAGCCAGAAAGCAAATTGAGCTAAAATCTTGGTGTGTAACCACAGATGAATGAAAGAACTATACTTGACTTGAGGAAAATGGGTTGCTAATGAACAGATGTAACCAAATTGTGCTAAACGCAAACAGATTGAAGTAAAAAATGACTGATTTAAGGAGAATGGAAACCAAACCTATGTCAAAGTAAAACCATAGCTGCGATTGAAACAAGAATAGCATTCTAACTTTCTTTCTGTGCACAAACTTAAAGATCCACATGAACATACCCTCCCTCTTAATTAACAAACATCTTTGAACTCTGAAGAAATGAGATCGGGTTAGCTAGGTGGGGCAATAAGAGAGCGTAACAGGTCAGAAACCTATTTGCTGGCTGAAGAAGACGTTATGATAGTGATTTGCTCTGATAAAGTGGAGTTGATGAAAAAAGAAGACGACATACACTGTAGCGAATCGTTTTTTAAGGCGCACATTCTGACCCGCTCAAAATCATATAGTTTTGCCCATTTTGCCTCTCCATTTTTCCCCTCTTTTACTTCAGCCCACATAAACCCACTAAAAATTACTTATGATACAAAATAAACTAAAATGTTATGATAAACACCCATAATGGGTTTGTTTTGCGAGGTCTAGTAATATTTAAATTGATGGTTGATTTTGTATTGCATTCTGCAGGTGCAAGGTATGCATTCTGAGGGGGCGCTACTGAGCAGGCCTTGTATATGGAACGAGGCATCACGTATTGTAAACGAAGAGGGTCTTAGAGCTTTTTGGAAAGGAAATCTGGTTACTATTGTCCATCGCCTTCCTTATACAGCAGTTAACTTCTACGCCTATGAGCAGTACAAAAAAGTGAGTGTTTTTCTTCGTTTATTAGGTTTTTAGCACGATAATGAACTCTGCTGTGTATGATGATGCTATCGACTTCGCTTAACATGTCCCAGTTTGTCATTTACAGTTGCTAAAGTCAATTCCAAGTATAGAAAACAACACTGGAACTGCAGCTGCAGATGCTTGTGTGCACTTTGTAGGCGGTGGAATGGCGGGAATAACAGCGGCTACTGCCACATACCCTTTAGATCTCATTAGGACGCGTCTTGCAGCACAGGTGTAAAATGAATGCCTCAAATTTTCCTATTACTATTTTTTTCTTTATTGCTTTCAATTTGAAACTATTTGTTATCAGCTCGAATATATTATGTTATTCACAGCTAGATGTTTTTTTTTGTTATCAGTGTTCTAAAAAGCATTAGGCGGATTTAGGTGGTCGATCAATTGCCTAGCACTTAATTGGGGGATCTAGGCAGTCGATCATATGTACAGTGCTTATTTGGCAGATCTAGGCGGTCGGTCAATTGGTCAGCGCTTAATTTGTTAAGCAAGGAATATTTGGATAATTGAGCGGTTAATTTGTTAAGCAAGGATCATTTTAGCATGTGAAATGAGTTAACAAATATTTTTTAGTCCTGACTCCTGAACAGAACAAACAAACAATTTGTTTAACAAGTTGTCATATACTCATATTATATGCTAGCACGATATTGGATTTATATTTGTCATCTCTGAGTCACATATGATTGAGTTATACAATGGCCAATGATTCTTCAGCGGCCACTTGAAATCATAATTCACAAGGCAAAATCGAAACATGGAAGATGAGACCGGTACTCAGAAGATGAAATTACAACTTGGAACTTGCAAAATGGAATTGGTTGCAACAGGTAAGTTCAACTTGCCTTGAATTTACCACTTAATTTTTCCAATCTGATCATATAATTATTAATTAGGGCCCTCTGCCTCCTCTTGTCCGCTTACTCTGATTTTTAGAACACTGGTTATTTTATCTAATTACGTTAGTATGTTTTCTCTTGCATCATATCTACTTAACTCTCGTACAAACTACAATCTTACATATGTTCATTATATTGCAGAGAAGCACAATATACTACAATGGAATGTGGCATGCGTTGGGTACAATTTGTAGAGATGAGGGTGTTTTTGGCCTGTATAAGGGACTTGGAGCAACCTTATTGGTAATTTGTCTCACTATACTACTATTTTTGAGTCCTTTACTTATGACCAGATTGATTCCAGTTGTGTTTTATTTAAATGGATAAAAAAAACTTAACTAAAAGGGGAGCTAAAAGTCGTCCAAAGCCTAATATGATGTGTACAACAACCTATTTCATTTTTGTTTTAATATTTAGATTATTGGAGTAAAATGCCATTTTCGCCCCTGAGGTTTGGCCAGTTTTGCGACTTTCATCCAAAGGTTTGTCTTTCTGCATGTGGATCCAAAAGGTTTGAAATCTTGCCATTTTCATCCGGCTCGTTAACTCCATCCGTTTTTCTCCATTAAGTCAGGGGTATTTCCATCTTTTTTTGCCAACTTAAAGGACAAAAAGACGGAAATACCCGACTTAACGCAGAAAAATGGATGGAGTTAACGGGTCGTGGCTGAAAATGGCAAGATTTCAAACCTTTTGGATCCAAATGCGGGTCGCAAAACTGGCCAAACCTTTGGACGAAAGTCGCAAAACTGGCCAAACCTTAGTGTCAAACCTGCGGAAAAACAAACCTTTTACTCTAGATTGTTGTTATGTTAAGTTTTTTCTTGTATTAATGTTTTTGTTATCTTAATTACAACATTAATTATTTGTAACTTTTTTTTAACAAAGTGGTTAAGAAAGTGTTGCGAGGATCAATCGCCCCGTTGCCCAACCCGCCACCTTGCAGTTTTCCTTTTCTGTTATTCATTACACCCACTACTTCCATTTGAAATTCCTGCAGGGTGTTGGGCCAAGTATAGCTATTAGCTTTTCTGTTTATGAAACCTTGCGGTCATATTGGAAATCTCATAGGCCGAATGATTCCACTGTGATGGTCAGTCTCACCTGTGGCAGTCTATCTGGCATCGCTTCATCAACAGGTGAGCTTGTGTAATAGTAATCACAACATCGCTTCAATTTGATAAATCTTGGTTAACCTGCTTATGTTAAAACTATTCTTCTTCAACAGCCACATTTCCTTTGGATCTTGTGAGGCGGCGAAAACAGTTGGAAGGAGTGGGTGGACGAGCACGTGTTTACAACAGTGGCTTACTTGGGACACTCGGGCACATCATGCGAACCGAAGGGTTACGTGGTCTCTATAGAGGATTCTTCCAGAATATTACAAAGTTGTCCCCGGTGTAGGTATCGTTTTCATGACATATGAGACGTTGAAGAAGCTTCTATCTAAACCGCCTTCTTCTAGGTGAGAGCTTTGCTGTTTGTTTCGGTATTTTTGTATTTGCGAGCCTTCAAATCTCTTCGGTCATCCCATGAAGAACTAGTTTTTCATAATGACATGAGCTCGGGAAATTCTTATGGTTTTTGTAGGTTACTTATTATACAGGCAGGCTATCTTGCCCAAAGTTGATTTTTTTCTGTGTAGAGGTATATTTTGTTCGGCTGACAGTCTGAACGTGGAACCAGTCTTGTAAACAGATCAAATCAACTGTTTAACCATCATTATTATTTTTGCTCTTTTCATCATTTTTTTTTTAAATTTAACGATTTTGGAAAAGAAAAAAAAAGTAAAAGATAATCGTTTTGGTCAAGACGACCTGGTCTACCCGGCAAGTTGGTTTCGGCATTCTTTAAAATTGTAGTTAGTGGTTTGGCCTATAACTTTTACAGAAGAAGAGGGTGAATATGTGTTGTAAAAGGTCTATTCTATTTACATTCGAGACAGTTCTTTTGAAAAATGAATTGCTTTTTCCATTTCATGTTTTTATTCAATGATATATTTTTGATTCAGTCACAAATTAAGACGTACAACAACAAAGTAAGAGCGGATAAAGTGTATAATAAGCAAGATGAAAAATAGATGATTTATTTATATATTTAACATACTAGTAAAGCTAGTTTAACGGTCGACTCCATGATAACAATCTTTTTTTAATAAGATGGATCCACTAGAGAATACAAACCATATATAATTATTCTATATAGGATTGTAACTTTATTTGTATCAAGCTCTTTGTCTTTGGTCTTCAGCTTGGTAGCAATCAGTCGCGGCCACCGGCCACCTGAGTCTTCTTCTGCACATTCTTATACGAGTACCGGCTGGTTACAAACACACACACACACAAATTCGACGCATTGATCACAGCCAGGAGTAGATAGAAGTGGCCAAGACGGCTGCTATCTATTTTTTTTTTCCAAACCAATACTTTTGTAGTCACATGATCAACAATCGTGATCAAGAAACTACTCAAGAAGTTTGCAGCCCCGACCACACTTAGGTACAATCTAAGCAGTCATAGCGGTCCAAAATCGAATAGAGGTCAAGGTCCGCTATATGATATATAGGTTATAGCGGTGGTATAGCGGTAACTTTTATACCATGCATAATTAATGTATATATATATATAAATATATCTTCGAAAAATATTAATAGTAGTATCAAAATTCATAGTAATATCATTTCATTATCAAAAACCTTTGCAATCTAACATAATAGTAACTTTGAAGTATTTAATTTAAGAACTAACACAATCAAACACCCACCTGCATTACTGTGTTGCATCATTCTACTGCGTTACTGCTATAACCGTTATATAGGTTTCCAAATAGCAGCCAAATAGTGGCCAAATAGCGGTATTTAATGCAGCTAATAGTGGAACCACTATAGGCCACCGCTATTTGGACCGCTACACACCCTGAGGTCCGTTAACCGCTATAGCACCGCTATTGGCTGCATAGGGTACAATGCAATTCCAAAGCTTCTCAATGAATTGGGGACTTGATCATAGAAGTATTCTTGAAGTCCAACCAAAGTGAACCCGTCTGCAATTCCAATAATTATGGTGCTAACCAATACACGCTCATGGTGGCTGAGTTGTATAAAGAATTGTTTTGCACAACCGTTAGCCGCTTCTTTTCAACAATGGCGGAAATCATCATTGTTATGATGAAGAATACCATTCCGATTCCTATTCTTTGAAGGATAGTGATCCCTTTCTCGGTTCGGGTTCTATCATAAACTGTTACCGAAAGGATCATTCTGCATGGAGCTAGGCTAAAGATTGAGGCTGTTGGGAGGATGAACTAATGGGTGATCTCGCGATTCAGTAACGCACCTTGTTTGATGAAGAATGTTGTGGATTGTGCTATAATATGCCGAATGGTAGTGAAGTTAGCCACATTGGGATCATGTTCAAAAGTAGCTTCATTTCCTCTACCTTTGTTACTGTTGATAGTCTCCATGAATTGTGTTGTTTCTCGATGAGGTAATCTTGTTCTTCTATTATCGCAGCTTTATCAAGACACCTTTAAATGGGTAAAGCTTTAGTAGGAATCGAGTAATCTAAATAGAACATTCAATAATGGATGAGATTAAAGGGGATCTATGGGGTCTTGTAACCTTGCGATAGACATTTATTTTTATTAACAGAGGGATTCAACGTAATCGCTTTCTTATAGTTTGACCACACATCCTAAGTAGTCTTTGATAGAATGATAAATCTTGCCTTTTTCATTATGTAATCACAATATATATAAGTTACAATTGAGATATCCTATTTTAGGGGAGAGATATACATGAAATATCAAATAGAGAGTTTCCTATTCTAATGTATATCGTATAATCTATTACACCCGCGCAGTCGAAGCGAGAGGAGGCCGAATGCTTAGACTGGGTCGTCGAACAGAACCTTGGGTAACCCTTTCGTGAAAATATCGGCCACCTGAAAACGAGCTGGGACATGGAGAACTCGGATGGCACCACGTTGAACTAGATCGCGAACAAAGTGAATATCCAACTCTATATGCTTTGTTCATTGATGCTGAGCTGGAATTGCCGGACAAGTAAACGACACTACTTTTATCACCGTAGGACTAAAGTTTCAGTGGTCACCGGTTTATGTAGTTCTAGTAACAGATTGCGGAAGCCAACATATCTCAACTACTACATTTGCGACCCCACGGTATTCGGCTTGAGCACTAGATCTGGAGATAACAACTTGGCATTTAGAGGACCAATATAGAAGGTTGGGGCCCAGATAGACGCATACCCCGAAGTGGAATGTCGTGTATCTGGACATCCAGCCCAGTCAGCGTCAGTGTAGGCACAAGTGTTAAGCCATACGAAGATGTGCCTTGCAATTATCTAATAATGCGTTTTAATGCATTCTAATGATCAATCCGAGGTGAGTGCATATGCATACAGATTTGCTGCACCGCGTAGCTAATGTCTAGCCTGGTAAAAGTTAAGTATTGTAAAGCCCCGTTGAGACTTCTGTAAAGAGTGGATTATCAAATTCTGACTTGAGGTTGCACTCAGCTTTGGCTTAGAATCCACAGGTGTGGCGATGGGTTTACAAGAGGACATACCAGCCCATTGAATTATGTCCTTTGCATAAACCTGTCGAGACAAAAATAATTTGCCACCATCTCTAGTGACTTGGACCCCCAAAACATGACTAAGAGGTCCAAGATCCTTCGTATCAAATTCGGCGACAAGTTTCAACATAAGATTAACCCGTAACTTATTAGTATATGTGGTAAGTATTATATCATCAACATAGATAAGTAAGTAGACGATCAGCTGGTTGTGATGATAAATGAAAAGTGAATTATCATACTTACTCTGTCAAAACCCAATGTAAGAAAAAAAGCCGTGAACTGTTAATTCCACGTCCTCAGTGGCCGTTTTAAACCATAAAGAGATTTATTTAATAAGCAAACAAGGTCCGGAAAATACCAATGTCAAAAACCCAAGCTGATACATATAGACGGTCTCATTGAGATTGCCACAAGGGAATGCATTTGTAACATCCAATTGATGGATAGTCCATGACTGAGACAATGCAATGGATAACACGGTACGCATAGTAGTTGGTTTAACAATCGTACTAAATGTCTCACCACAATCAACCCCAATTTGCTGATTACTCCCATCACAAACTAACCTCACCTTGTAACATTCCAATGTACCATCTGACCGAAACTTATGACAGAATAACCACATGCTTCGAATAAAATTCAAATGTGGTTGTCTAGGAACTAACTCCTAGGTCTTATTTTTAATGAGGGCATTAAATTCGGTGGTCATGGCATTGTGTCATTCCATAGTGGACAAGGCTTCCTTAGGGTTTTTATGGATAGGGACGACAACAAATGAGTGTAGGTTAAGGATATGTTTCAGTTTCGAAATACCATCCATAACACGTGTACGGATGGTTCGAGGGGGAGGAAGGGGAGGAGGAGAGGGAATGGGAGCGGGAGACGATTGGTTTATTGGGTTGTTAGTGGAATTGGTTTGGGTCGTCGCAAATAGGTGCAAATGGGTAGTGGTGCTTGGGTTTGTTGTGTTTTGGGTTGGGGTGTTATGGGAGATGTGGGCTGGTCTGTGAGGTGTGGGCCGGTGGTGGTAGAGCGGGATGGGTAGGGTGAGTTAGGATGCGAACTAGAGGTAGTAGAATTGACGTTGATCTCAAATGATGTGTCAGGCCAAATGGCTGGGAGAATATGGGTGTCCAAGCAGTCGTAAGAGTGGGGAGAAGGTGTGGGGTGATTAGCGAAGGGAAAGGTTTGTTCATCAAAAATCACGTGGCGGTTAATGATGATTTTATGGGTTGAGAGGTCTAGACATTTGTATCCTCGGTGATTGGTGGGTAACCAAGGAATACACAAGGCATGGAAGAATGGTAGGTGAGTTTGTTTATAGTGGTATAGGGAATAAGTGGGTAGCATAAGCATCCAAAAAAGAGTATGTGGGTGTAAGAGGGGATGCGATGATATAAGGTTTATGTAGGGGATTTATTGTGAAGGAGTTTGCTGGGTAGAATGTTTAGAAGGTAGGTGGCAACCTCTAGGCGTGATGCTAATATGGGTTTGGTAAGGTAAATGAGCAAGAAGGGTTTGAAAAATATTATTAATGGGCCGTATTTTGCGTTCGGCTTTGCCATTTTGAGATGACGAATGAGGGCAAGAGAATCGAATTGCATTCCGTTTTGTTGGCAAAAGTTCTAAACATTGTGTTTGCATATCCCTACCATTATCACACTGAAATTGTTTTATTTTACGTTCAAATTGTGTGTTAATGAGATTAGCAAAGGTAGTGAAAACTGAGAAAACTTCTGATTTATTTGATTACAGTATTTCCATAAGAAATTAGAGAAATCATCATAGAGAATATAGTAACGGTGACCGCCCGTGCTTAAAACAAGGGAGGTTTAACGCTTCGCATTTCAGTACTTTCCATATTTAGAAAGTTTGTATTCACTTTCTACTTTTAAAAACCATATAGTTCGTATTTCATTTTCACATTTGTAATCTGAGGCTTTAATCATGATGGAAATACAATTTCATACACACCTTGTTTATTCATACACATATGATGTTAATAAATCACACCTACGCATTACACTGAATCAAACATTGGTGTCTTTTTTATGCAAATGAATCACACTTGGTATATACATATTTTAGGCTCAGAATGTCATTCATAAACATCATACACACATCATGTTCTTTACTTGATCATTCATACCCTAAAAGTGCCTAAAAACACTTAACACCATAAAGAAATTGCATAATTGAACAAGTGACCAAACAACAAGGACCAAAAACCAAAAATTCGGGTTTTCAAGAGGCTTACGGAATGTATCCACCCTCTTACGGTCGTAAGGACCTCTGGGCGGGTAGAGCTTTGGCCAACTCGCGAATTTAGCCTTTAATTCACCTCCCCAACCACCTAAACGCCCAACTAACCTATTTAAAGCCTAAACCCTAATACCAAACTATAAATACATGTCCTCCACACTCTCCCAACCCTTTACACTCTCTCAATTCACTCTCAAGATCCCATAAATCCCCCAAACTCCCAAGTGTTGGCAGATTGCGCACTAGTCTAAAACAATGAGTTTTGGACCTTGTTATTCATTTTTCTTCTTGTTTTCTTTCTTCAATCTACTTGGATGACCTCCAAGGATGTTACCCAAGGTCCACTAAGGTGTGACAAGATGGTACATCACTTTTATAAGGCTCCAAATTCAGATTCAATTTCTGTTTTATACAACTTTTACAAACTTGTCCTTGTTCATACTTATCTTGTGGAATTCTTGCACCACACTTGGTCCCAACTAAACTCATGTAGTGAGGCTTGTGTTATGGTGAATTTCTACAAGATTAGAGTTTCAAAACCTCACTTAGTTGCTGCCATTAAAGATCCCAAGCAACCTACAAAGTGATGCAACCATCCAAGCTTTCAACCTTCAATGTTGAAAGACTTATGTTTTGGTTAGGTGTGAACAATGGAAGCCTTGGCTTTCCAACTATGATTCCACCACCTCACTTAGTTAGTTAATCCGTTTTCTTTACTCTAAGTCATCAAGTAAACTTTCTAGCAACAAAGTGTCCATATTACACCAAGTCTCCAAACATTTGCCATGATTGAAATGCACTAGTCTAGTTTGAGTTTCACTTGGTTGCTTGATGATTAGCTACTTGTACATTCTTTAATGGATGAACCTCATTCTACCTCCTTGCTTGACATACTTGATAATACTTGACTATGGGACACACACACACACACACACACACACACACACACACACACATATATATATATATATATATATATATATATAAATATATATAGGGTGAGGTTCTTGTAAAAAGGACCCTTTTCGTGAGAAGTGTGAGAAGACATAGGAATTAAGATATAGGCATCATGTTTCGAACTTAGCCATGATGTTTTGGGTTGTTTTGGCAAGAAAAACACCAAACACAACAATTTAAAACACAATGCAATGTATCATAGACGTGAAATTTAAAAAACACTATTTAACACCTAAAACACACTACTTAACGTTCTTGGCATGGTGTTTTAAGTTTTAAGCGTAGAATTTCATTGCATTGTGTCTTAAATTGTTATGTTTGATGTTTTTCTTGCCAAAACAATCCAAAACATCATGCCTAAGTCCAAAACATGATGGCTACATGTCACTTCCTATGCTTCTGACTTCCTAATCCCAGAATCCTCGTTCTTTTCTTTTTCTCAAATTTATCTCAATGGTTTTTAGGGATTGCTTTTCAAATCAATGGGTAATATAATGTGTAATCATTGATACTCAAGCTCAAGGAAGCAAGAAGTCGAACATGTTCAGTTTTGTTTTCTTGAATAGCCTATTGAAGGTAAGTATTACATATGTGTAAATCAAATTGAAAAATACTTGATATTTGATTAATCAGAATGTAAGGAATGCATATTTGTAAGTATCACATATCTGCAATTCTATATAAAACCTCTTTATGTTTGATCAATCTGGTTGTAAGTAATAGATATGTGTATGTATTACATAAGTGTAATTTTGATTAGAGACAATTACATGTGTGTAATTGTTGCCTATACATCCTTAAACTATTATGGAATAACTTTATTCTTTGATGTTTTACTTTTGCATGTGTGTTAACGTGTGTGTATATATATATATAATATATATATATATATATATATATATAATTTTGTGTCCTTCTAACTATCCCATAAGTTCTACTTGTTGTCATTTCAGAGTTGGTTCAGTTGAGGAAAAAAATTGCATATTGTCATCTGGTTATATTGAAGATTATAAGCTAAATCCAGCTGAATCAAGCAAAGAGAACTATTATGATGTAGCTGAAAATGAAACCGGAAGCTTAGAGGTAAATTTTGGAAAGCCTGGACATGTATTTGTTATATTGCTTTTGTGTATCATAAATGAAAGTCTGTAATATCACATATGTAATATAGCATACAGGTAAGTTACCACGTGTTTAATATGTGATATTTGTAGTGTATCATATATGTAATTATGTAGTATAACATATGTGTAATATAAAGTTATTTATGTGTAAGCTATTGTTACGTATGTGTAATTAAAACAAGTTATGTATGTAAATAAAGAAACAAGAAAACATATACATGTGTAAATAAAAAATAGAACTAAAAACAACTGATTGTAAATTAAGTGATTACTTTAGATGTATACGCATAAATCTAAGGAATCTATTTTTTTTTATTATGGCGTGAGAAAATAAAAGGAATTCATTCAATCTCAATCTTTTGAAATAGTGATAAACCACTAAATATAAAAAAATGGATAATTAAGGATGTGTAAAATTTGGATAATGCATGTGATGAAATACGTTTGTATCTGATTTGTGTAGATGTCAATGTGAGAAAAAATAGGAATTTATTTAAAAGCAAAGAGAAAAACCAGGGTATATAAAAATGTGATAATTTGTATGTTTAAATTTACTTTAATGCCCTTGATTAATAAAATAATAAAAATTTTAAATAAAATAAAATGAGTGGCTGTAGTAAGTTTTGCAAGTTCTGTGACAATTTTAGGTTCTAAAATGATCCTCATTATATATATATATATATATATATATATATATATTAATACTTCTAACAACCGAACCCTAAACGCTAACCAATTCATGGATAGATGTCAAGGGTTAAGGGTTATGGTTATAATATCTTGGATTAAACTCCTCATATTTGTACTTCTAATAGGCGAACTTGTGCCTATGAAAAACACCTAATCATGGTGTCCAAATCTGGATGTTTTGTCAAGATAGTTTTTATGAATTTTCCTACTAAGTAACCATCTTGCATTGCCATTCCGACTCCATATTCTGTTAAACTCATACGCCTCGTTTATCCTTGTAGGATAACCCGACGGTTCCTATAAACAATCCAACGCATCAACTAACGTACGCGAGATTTACTATGCAAATCGTGAGTTTACTCGATCCCATTTTCCTTTTACACACTTTGGGTGCAACATGTACACTATATTATAAATCACATACTTATGATTAAACTTGTTCATATAAACAATCTATCTGTTAAAACATGACACTTGTTATATTCTTGTTGTTACATGTTATGTTCATTCTTGTGTTCTATATGCTCATTAACTTTGCAAGCCTACCTTAACAATTATAGCGCTATAGGATTAACGCACCACCCGTACTCTTTTGGTATTGTTAAGAAATCTACTTTACGGCCTTGTCGTTTTAGCGACAAGGATATGCACGATTGTGGTATACTTTGGTTTGACTTATAGTTTACACATGCTGGTGTGTTAATAAACAATGTGTGCAAATTATCATGTTGGATATGAGACAAATTTTAGTCACACTTATGCTATGTATTCAAACTTGTATACTCACCAACTTTTGTTGATTGTATTTTAATACATGTTGTAGGAGACTAGTGATGATGCATGAAGAACAATATTTTGGGTGGTCTAGAAACACACCTAAATTTTAATTTATGTATTTGTTTCATGTTGTTACGTGTATTTGAAACATGTTGTACTTTCCATTCCAAAAATGTATTTTCCCTTTAATATGAAATGAAATTTGAATTACTTAATTACTGTCACAATTAGTAAGTTATGAAGTCTCAAGCAATCTCGTTTTCATCTATTGATGTTTCCGCCATCGGTTAGGATGTGAAGATTGGTATCAGAGCCATAACTATAGCTAATTAGGAAAAAATGGCATGCTTTTTGACCTTGTCGATAATTTAGGAACCATACTTGACCATTCTTGTTATCATGCTTAAATACTTGAATTCTCCCTACTTTGCTTCTCACCGTATCTTTTGTCTTAAAATATACAAGTCTATTCTAAGACGAACTATAATACACACACGAAGAAGTGAAGACACTCTCATTACACAAACGAGACGATCTCGCCAAAATAGGCGTGAAAACCCTCCCTTTTGACGATATCTCTAAATCCGCGTTGACGATTTTCATGAAACTGTACCATAAGGATATGAGTGATTTCCTCACTTTGATGGAGAATTTCCCATTCTCATTCTAGAGGACCCTTATCTACGAGTCGGAATTAGTTCCTTGTCTTGTATCGTAAGTACCAACCACGTTTAAGGAAAGACATTATCAAGTTAGGGGTGAAACCCGCATCTTGATAACAAGTCCCACTCTTCGAATTTCATCTCTCCAAAGTCTTGAACTTTCGTTTGACTCGGGACATGTAATAACCAGAAGGGTGAATATAGTTAACCGAATTTCGGCGTGAGTATCTACCTATTAGCCCAAAGCATGCTTCGAAAACTTAAAAGAATTTTCGACCATTTTGGAATGGTCTTAGTTTTGTTCCGAGACACTCCTTTTTTACATTGAATCTCTTTAATGCTATATCAATTTTAATGTGTTTTACATTTGATACCTCGTTCATTTCAAAAATCGAAGACCCGAATCACACTTTACTCGCAATCTAAAACAACAATCCCAGGACAAACTTAATTTACAATCCTTTCGTCATTATTTCTTACCATTCAAAATGAACTCTTGTTATACTTATGTGAACTATTTGAAACTTACGTGTTACATAACATACTACATGATAAAACGTACAACTTATTTTCGAATACCTTATGATCAAGTCTCATCCTTTCCTTTATTCGATCTTTTAGATGTCTTCTAACCATCTCTCCAACTCCAAGAAAGGCTCCAAGTCGAGCTCAAGCAAGAAGATGATCTCGTTCATGGCCAAGCAAATGGCCCAAGTGATACCCGATATAGTTAGCAGGATCAATGCTGCAAACTCCCCTAACACCTCGGTTGGCTCTAAGGTTGACCCGTCTAAACCCACCTCTTTTAACTACAAGCACTTCTCCGCTTGCCACCCAAGAACATTCACCGGTAATGACGGTGCCACCAAGATGCTCTAGTGGTTCAGCATCGAGATGGCGTTCATTAATAGTGAGTGCCCCGAGCACCTAAAAACCGGAAGCACAACCAGAGTCTTCGATTCGAGAGCCCTCGACTGGTGTACAAACGAGCGCAACATTCGTGGAAACAAAGAAGCCTACGCCCTCCCTTGGGCCGAGGTTAAACAACTCATGCTTGCGGAATTCTATCCTCCGCATGAGCAACAAAAGCTTGAGGAAGAATTCTGGCATCTCAAACAAGTGGGTGACGAGAACCTCGGTTACACCACCTGCTTCAAGTAGCTAAGCATCATTGTCCCTCATCCTGTTAGCACACCTGAGCATGCGATTAGGAAATACCTTCAGGGCCTTCTCGCTGCCATTCGCGACGCCATTAAAACTACTAGACCCGACACCATAGAGCTATTTTACCGCCTATCCGCCAGCCTCAACGAGAACCGTGTGAGAGATAGGCACTCCTCAACCCAAATCGCCACCAAACCTGCAACCAAATTACCACCTCACCCAAAGACACCAAATCTCAACCGTGAAACAACAATGGCAACAAACGAAAGTTTCCAAGCCAAATTTGCAATGCTATCACACCCGTCAACAACGTCAATCCCCCACAAGACCCCTCTAGGAAACCTTACACTGGGACTTATCCCAAGTGTAACACGTTCCATTACCATCAGTTACCCGCCAAAGCATGCTGCCATTGCACGACTTGCAATTGGTTTAGGCACCTTGTCGCTACCCGCTAGAGTTGCATAGTGCCACAAGGCAACCAAACCCAAGCACCACCCCAAAAAACCATAACTGTCAAGCACCGGCAAACAATGGTAGAGCTTGCTACAAATGCGGTGATCCTACCCACCTTCAGCCTCAATGTCCTTAGAATAACCAAGTCAGGCCCAAGGGCAAGATCTGGCTCAAAGGGCTCGTGGACGTGCCTTCAACATCAATGCGAATCAAGCTCAGCACGACAATGATGTCTTAAACGGTACATTCCTTGTAAATGGTTTATATGCTTCCTTATTATTTGATACTGGTGCGGATAAGAGTTTTGGATTTGTGGAATTCGAACCAATGCTTAAATTTACACGCTCTAAACTCCCAAAACCATTCACCGTCGAAGTCGCCAACGGCATATCAATCACCGTTGACTTTTCCTTCACGATTGCGCTCTTAACCTTAACGATGACGATTTTCCCATCGAACTCATACCCATGCAATTGGGTAGCTTCGATGTCATTGTAGGAATGGATTGGCTTTGTAAAAATCATGCCGAAATCGCTTGCCACGAAAAGTTCGTTCGTCTTCCTCTTCCGTTCAGTGACACCTTGCACGTCTTCGTCGAAAAACCCTCCAAAGTTCTTAAGCTTATGTCGTGTACTTAAGCGAACAAGTACTGGCGCAAAGAGTACCTTGCCTTTCTAGCCCACGTTGTGGAAAAGGACTAGGGAAAAAGCATGAGTGAAGTTCCGGTCGTTTGCGATTTTCCCGACGTTTTTCCCCGAAGACCTACCAGGTCCTCCTTCTCATCGTTCTGTCGATTTCCGTATTAACGTCTTTCTTGGTGCTACACCTGTTGCTAAATTCCCATACCGTCTTGCACCTTCGGAGTGCAAGAGCTATCAAGCCAACTTCAAGAATTACTTGATAAAGGCTTCATACGCCCTAGCACTGCTCCTTGGGGCACTTCGGTCCTATTTGTCAAAAATAAGGATGGTTCCTTCTGAATGTTTATCAATTACTGTGAACTCAAAAAACTCACCATAAAAAATCGCTATCCCCTTCCTCGCATCGACGACCTTTTCGATCAACTTCAAGGCACAACATGTTTCTCTAAAATCGATCTTCGTTCTCTTTATCATCAACTTCGGGTCCTCAAAGAGGACATTCCAAAAACCGCTTTTCATACTAGGTATGGTCACTACGAGTTTATGGTCATGCCCTTCGGTTTCATCAACGCACCCGCGGTCTTCATGGATTTGATGAACCCTGTGTGTAAACTCTACTTGGACCGCTTCTTGATCGTATTCATAGACGACATCCTCATCTATTCTAAGACCAAAACCAAACACGAGCGACACCTATGTTTAATTCTAGAACTCCGTCAGGCTGAACGACTATACGTCAAATCTCCAAGTGTGAATTTTGGCTAAAAGAAGTTCAATTTCTCGGTTATGTCGTGAACGAGAAAGGAATTCATGTCAATCCTGCTATAATCAAAGCTGTCAAGAATTGGATCGCACCAAAATCTCTATCCGAAATTCGTTCATTCCTTGGATTGGCTGGTTACTACCACTGATTCATCTTCAACTTCTCCAAAATCGCCGTTTCGCTCACATCGTTAACTCAAAAAGATAAACCTTTTGTTTGGGTTCCGAACAAGAGTTGCTTTGCAACGCTCCTATTCTCGCTCTTCCCGATGGAAATAACAACTTCGTTGTCTATTGTGATGCTTCTAACCAAGGTCTCGGTTGTCTTCTTATGCAACGAGACAAGGTTATTGCTTACGTGTCAAGATAACTCAAAATGCACGAGAAGAATTACCCCAAGCATGATCTTGAACTTGGTGCGGTTGTTTTTGCGTTAAAGATTTGGCGACACTACCTTTATTGTACTAAATGTGTGGTCTTAACTGACCATATGAGCCTTCAACATATCTTTAACCAAAAGGAACTCAACATGCGTCAAAGACAATGGGTGGAATTGCTTAACGACTACGATTGTGAGATTCGCTACGACCCCGGTAAAGAGAATGTCGTGGCCGATGCTATTAGCCGAAAAAGCCACATTCAACTCCACGTAATTTGTTGCTTTCAAATCCAAAACGACATTCAAATTTGCATTTGTGAGGCCAATATTCATTCGTGAACGAGAACAACTTGTATGACGAGATGAAGTGTGGTGCCAAAAATCAACTCGTAATCAAACCTAATGATATCCTTTATTATCACGATTGCATTTGGGTACCGAATTGCGACGACATACCTGACCCCTTGATGAAAGAGCACACAAATTCTGATACTCCATTCACCCCGGTACCGATAAAATGTACCTAGATCTTCGTCAAACGTATTGGTGGCCTGGCATGAAGAAAGACATCGTCACTTTCGTATCCAAATGTCTCACGTGTTCCAAGTAAAAGCCGAAGATCAACGTCTTTCTGATCTACTCAAACAAGCTGAAATTCCCGTGTGGACATGGGAGAGAGTATAGCCATGGATTTATAACTAAACTTCCTCGAACCTCTTCCGATCACGATAGCATTTGGGTGATCATCGGGCGTTTGACCAAATCCGCACACTACCTCCTTTTTCGTGAAGATTACCGAGTCAAGAAATTGGCTCGTGTCTTTACCATGAAATCATCTGCCGTCACGGCATTCCAATCGACATCATTTCGATCGCGATGGTTATTTCACTTCTCGCCTCTGGTAAAGGTTTCAAACCGCAATGGGTACGCAACTAAATCTTAGTACGACTTTCCATCCTCAACAGATGGTCAAACCGAACTTACTATCTCAACTCTTGAGGATATGCTTCGTTCGTGCATAATTGATTTTGGTGGAAAATGAGATGTACATTTACCCTTGGTAGAATTCTCGTACAACAACAACTATCACTCTAGTATTCAAATGGCACCATTTGAAGCTTCGTATGGTTGAAAGCGTCGTTCGCATAATGGTTGGCATGAGATTGGCGAAACACAAATCACCGGTCCTGAGCTCACATAAGAGACGACGAACAAGATCCTATAGATCCGCAACAATCTCCTCAAATCTAGAAGCCGACAAAAGAGCTATGCCGACAAGTGTCGTAAACCCTTGGAATTTACGTTGGTGACCGAGTACTCCTTAAGGTATCTCCCTGTAAGGGAGTCATTCGTTTTGGTAAGAAAGGAAAACTTGCTCCACGTTTTGTAGGTCATTTCAAGATACTCGAGAGGACTGGCAAGGTGGCATATCGTCTAGTCTTACCTCAAGAACTTAACAGCGTTCACCCAATGTTTCACGTTTCAAACCTCAAGAAGTGCTTAGCCGAAGACGGACTTCAATTTCCACTGGACGACATATAAATCAATGAGTCGTTACATTTCACCGAGAAGTCGGTCGAAATCATGGACCAAGGAACCAAGCAACTTAGGCAAAGTCGCACTCCCATAGTCGAACTTCGATGGGAAGGAAAACGTAGCACTGAATTTACTTGGGAACTTGAGAGTGATATGAAGACCAAATATCAACACTTGTTCGTTGAGTCTTCCTCTTGAATAAATTTCACGACGAAATTTAATAAAGTAGGGGAGACTATAACGATTCACATTTCTGTACTTCCCATGTTTATAAAGTTTATATTCACTTTCTACTTTTAGAAATCTAATAGTTCGTATTTCATTTTCACATTTATAATCCGAGGCTTTGATCATAGTGGAAATACAATTTTATACACACATGTTTATTCATCCACATATGATGTTAATCAATCAAAACTACGCATTTCACCGAATCAAACATTGGTGTTTATTTACGCAAATGAATCACACTTGATATATACATATTTTACGCTCAGAATATCGTTCATACACATTATACACACATCATGTTTGTTACTTGATCACTAATACCCTAAAAGTGCCTAAAAACACTAAACACCTCAAAGAAATTGAATAATTGAACAAGTGACCAAGCAACAAGGACAAAAAACCAAAAATTTGGGATTTCATGAGGCTTACTAACTGCATCCACCCTCTTATGGTTCGTAAGGACCTCTGGGCGGGCAGAATTTTGGCCTGCTCGTGAATTTGGCCTTTAACTCACCTTCCCAACCACCTAAACGCCCAACTATCCCATTTAAAGCCTAAACCCTAATACCACACTATGAATACATGTCCTCCACACTTTCTCAACCCTTTACACTCTCTTAATTCACTCTCAAGATCCCGTAAATCCTCTAAACTCCCAAGTGTTGGCAGATTGCGCACTAGTTTAAAACAATGAGTTTTGGACCTTGTTCTTCACTTTTCTTCTTGTTTTCTTTCTTCAATTTACTTGGATGACCCTCCAGGATGTTACCCAAGGTCCACCAAGATGTGACAAGGTGGTACACCACTTGTATAAGGCTACAAAGTCATATTCAAATTCTGTTTTATACAACTTTTACAAACTTGTCTTTGTTCATACTTATCTTGTGGAATTCTTGCATCACATTTGGTCCCCACTAAACTCATGTTGTGGGGCTTATATTATGGTGAATTTCCAGAAGATTAGAGGTTTAAAACCTCACTTAGTTGCTGCCCTAAAGGTCTTAAGGAACCTACAAAGTGATGGAACCTCCAAGCTTTCAACCTTCAATGTTGAAAGACTTGTGTTTTGGTTAGGTGTGAACAATGGAAGCCTTGGCTTTCCAACTATGATTCCACGACCTCACTTAGTTAGTTAATCCATTTTCTTTACTCTAAGCCATCAAGTAAACTTTCTAGCATCAAAGTGTCCAAACTACTCTAAGTCTCCAAACATTTGCCATGATTGGAATGCACTAGTATAGTTTGAGTTTCACTCGGTTACTTGATGATTTGGATGATTAGCTACTTTGTACATTCTTTATTTTATTCATGACCAATCGAAATCATCAACTAAGTTGATGATTTTGTGTTTTGGTGAATCATATAATGAGGTTTAATGGATGAACATCATCAACCAATCGTCTTTATTTTGTGTAAACCAATCTTCCTTATTTTGTGAAAACCAATCGACTTTGTTTTGTATAAACCAATCTCTTTGTTTTGTATGAACTAGCATGGTTTGCCGGCGAATACATTCAAGCCTGTGTTGACTCGTCGAACAAACCACCAAAGTTTCTACATTCGTTTTACAGTTTCTGTCATTCCCCAAACTTCCCACACGCCCCGGGACATTTGGTAATGTGATTGTCAGTCCTATGGTACCACAACATACTACCTGTCGACTCTGGCCTAAGTTAATGAATGTATCATTGTCGAGTTCGACACACCACCAAGTTTAGGGATGGTAATCAAACCCGAAATCGATGGGTAAACCCAAAACCCAACTCATTTGGGATGGGTTTGGGGTCCGATAATCGGGTTTGGGATGGGTATGGGACTGGTTTTTATTTTTTCGCGGGTTTTGGACGAGTTGGAATTTGGTGATACACCCGTTTACCTGACGCGATTACCCGATAAAGTGTACCCATTTACCCGATTGTATACCTGACATATTTTTTTAGATTTTTAAATATGTATATATATAAGACACCCATTTTTTATACACGGTATTTGATTCCGTATACATTAATTGTTTCATACATTTTTATAGTGATAATATTAATTGTAACTGAGTAATAGTTACTCGATAGGTTTGGGCCAGGTATAACAAAACGGTAATTTTTTAAATTAACGAGTTTACCCAAAACCCGCGGGTATACCTGGTACCCGATGGGTATTTACCCGCTAGAAACCCGATGGGTTTTGGGACAGGTTTAAGACAAGCTTGTCTAATCGGGTTTGGGTGTGGGATTACCTAAACCTGTCCTAAACCCGACCCATTGCCATCCTTAACCAAGTTTCATACCAGTTGAAAGTCATTTTGGTATTTGTAAACCATATATATTGTTTTGAAATCTTGAAAATAGTAATACGCACATATGAATCACCCAAAAACATTTGAAAACGTAAAAGAGGGGAACTACGTACTCACTGGTTGCTTAAATGATGTTCCTATGTGCTCGCAAAGCTCAAGTGATTTCCTAGAAATAAGGATTTGTTAGTTGATGGTTTTGTTGTGATATTGGTTGTGGATGAATGTGAGTTATGGAAACATCATAACTTTTAAAGAAGTTTAGATGTTTTTAGGAGATGGGAGTTTTCGCAGCCTTTTGTGTTGTTTTCGTAAAATACTTTAAAAATAGCAAACTTTGTCAAAAAATTATAAACGCTTCCAGTTTACTAGTTCAAAGTGTGCCCTACAACTTTCATTTAGAAAGTTTTTCTGTTTGGAACGCAGAAAGTGGTCAAAACTATTGATCTTTTCAAACTGTCCAGTTTTGACCTTCAGTTTGGTTTTAGACATTTGATGGTCCAAACAGAATTGTTTGTCGATGTATCATATATCCTTGAAAAGGTATTTCCATGAACTTAATCAAAATGTAAGAGTTTATTTTTTTTAGTTAAGTTTTGACCAAGTTATACTTTGTTAAAGTAACAACACAGAATCTGTCCAAACAAGAAGTTTTCATTGGAAGTTTATTAAATGCGCATACTATGGATTTGGCGGAAGAGTGAATAGAATATGGTTTATAACTATCTGAGCAAGGGATCTCATGTAGCATGGTTGTTTAAACCTAACATTCTGCTTGGAAAGAGTTTCAAAGTGTTTTGACCCGTTACTGCTAGTTTAGGATAATTAACTAGCCGTATGCGCAAACACGGGTCCGGATGGTCGGATGGGTCTTATGATGAGCTTGGTATGTCAAAACAAGTTTATTTATGTTGTATGATCAAATGTCTTGCAAGAGTATGGCTCATATAGGTTTAAAACTATTTCTTTTGAAAGAACGGTAGTTTCGACATATTTAAAGTATAATAGTTGACTCGTCATTCGACTCGCCAAACGGAATGACAATAAGGTATAACCTCAGAGGGTTATTCCCTATGTTACTATGGTCATGTAGTTGGGCTTGATTGGGTCCTAAGGTTGACCAAGCGGGTCGGATTCGAAAGTTAAAGTAAAGTCAAACTACTTGACTTTCGACTAGGAATTAAGCTCTAAATTAGAAATGATGAGTTAGACATGTCTAATAATGTTATATAAACTGATTTGTTGTCAAATGTTTAAGATTTAGTACTTGAAAACTCATTTGTCGTAAAATGCATATTTTTACATTTCTGACTTTTATTTCATAAAAGTTTGACTCGTCATTTCACCTACTATACGTGATGATCATAGAGTGTAATCGTGAGGGATTAACACCTTCATTATTACTATCACGTAGCAAAGTTCATTTTGAAATTTGACTTAACCGAAACGTTCAGAACCGAAAGTCAAAGCAAAAATCAATTTGCTTGACTTTTGGGTTATAACTAGCCAAATAAAGGAAATAGACTAGGAGAAACACTTACTTGTGTTTGAATGGAAAGAATAGAACTTAGAAAGGAGGCTTCAAGTGCAGAAGTAAGCTCCAAGAAGTTTGAGAAGTGAAGAATGAATGGTGTGAGGAAAATGGTTCAATAACACATCTATTTATAGTGATCTTGCATCAAGTAGGTGATGATAAGTGTGTTATGATGATGCTTAGTGTCCTAACATGTGTCCTATAACCAGATTAAAAGTGGCAAGGAAGGTGCTAGGTGGCAAGAACTGAAGATATGTGGCAATACTTGTTGATCAAGCTAATTTACTGCATTTGGGCACCCCTTACGGACCGTATGGTAAGCCTTACGGTTCGTAAGGCACTCAAACGCACAAAATTTTGTTTTTTTGATAGTTTTGGCCCATGGACTTGTATTATAAAATTTTTGACATTTATAACCCCCACCTAACTTGTTACTTAAGCTATATGAAGGGTATATAGGGTATGTGTAACTTATATCTTTATCTCGGAATGTTCGTTACGTTAAATTTATTATGTTCAAATATCGGTTAACGAAAGAACTATAAAAGTTTTTGATAGCTCAAAATTTTTGTGGGGGTTACACTTCCAATAGGCGAACTTGTGCCTATGAAAAACACCTAATCATGGTGTCCAATTTGTCAAGATAGTTTTTATGAATTTTCCTACTAAGTAACCATCTTGCATTTGCATTCCAACTCCAAAATCCGTTGAACTCGTACACCTCGTTTATCCTTGTAGGATAACCCGGCGGTTCCTCTAAACACTCCAACGCATCAACTCACGTACGCGGGATTTACTACGCAAACCGTGAGTTTACTCGATCCCATTTTCCTTTTACACACTTTGGGTGCAACATATACACTATATAACAAATCACATACTCACGATTAACATTGTTCATATAAACACTCTATCCGTTAAAACATGATACTTGTTATATTATTGTTGTTACATGTTATGTTAATTCTTGTATTCTATATGCTCATTAACTTTGCAAGCCTACAGTAACAATTATAGTGCTATAGGATTAACGCACCGCCCGTACTCTTATGGTATTGTTAAGAAATCTACTTTACGGCCTTTTCATTTCGGCGACAAGGATATGCACGATTGCGGTATACTTTGGTTTGACTTACAGTTTACACATGCTAGTATGTTAATAAACAATGTATACAAATTACCATGTTGGATATGAGACAACTTTTAGTCACACTTATGCTATGTATTCGAGTGTGTATACTCGCCAACTTTTGTTGATTGTATTTTAATACATGTTGCAGGAGACTAGTGATGTCGCATGAAGAACGATATTTAGGGTGGACTAGAATCATACCTAAACTTTAAGTTTTGTATTTGTTTCATGTTGTTACGTTTATTTGAAATATGTTGTACTTTCCATTCCAAAACAATGTATTTTCCCTTTAGTATGAAATGAAATTCGTATTACTTATGTATTGTCATAATTATCACGTTATGAAGTCTCGAGTAATCTCATTTTCGTATCACTCTGATTTTGCTAAGGCATTTAAAAAAAATGTTAGATCAAAATCGACAACCAGACATGATATTTCATACCTGCTCTTCGATGATTTATCTATTTTATACCGGAAACATTCCTTAATACACATTCTTCCTAATTCAATTTTCAGTTCAGCTTTGTTTTTGAACATATAGTTTTCATAAAACTGAGCAGTTGAAGAAGAATTCTGTTTTTTTGGATAACTCTCTTGAATTGGGGTTTCAATTTTTTTTTCACAAATGGATTTAGGTAGTTCCAAAAAATCACTGGTTTCTAAAAACGAGACATTTAAATCAGAAACTTTATAATGCTTTGAAGCAACGAACCAGACGAATCGAAATAAATTTCTTGAATAACATAAAATTTAAATAGATCATGTGGGTTCTGCTCAACCAATTTGAAAAAAAAAATGTTTGATCACAATCATTTATTATACCAACCGAATCAGTAAACATTGACAACTAGTAAGATAATCGTGTTATGTTTTGAAGCTCACACATCTCGGAAACATGATATATTCGTTTCTATTTCTAAACCACGTCTCATACAATTGGCTCCATCAACATACTCGATGCGCCTGTTAACCACATCCCATATACCCCCGCTGTAAACAATGAATCTAACAGACAAGTTTTTTTATGTTTTGTGGTGTAAACTATAAGGCTTTATATACTAAAAAACTGGGTAATATCTGAAATACAATTGGTCTTTATATTTTCTTAAAAAACTTCACATAGTAAAACACTGCGTCTAGAAAAGGACGTGTACGAGACCGATTCAAAGTGTACTAATGGGTCTATGAGGGTCTTTTGTGTCAAATAAGGAAGGTTGCGTCAAATTTCGGCTTTTGCGTCAGTTTTGAAGTGTATGATGTACGATGCGTCAGGAGTAAGGTATTGTGTACAGAGTTAAAAGATTGCGTCCGGAGAAGACACCTAAGCGTCTATACCCTTCACTTTGCATCAAAAGTTAATGCGTCTGTACCTACCACCTTTTGCGTTCCAATGCATGCATTTGATCAAAATGCATATAGACGCAAGAACCCAAAGCATTGCGTCAGGGCCACTCTAGCGTATGATGCGTCACAGGTCTAACGCGTAATCTAGAAAGGCGACTCCAATGAGTCTTACAGACGTAGTGTTGGAATCCCTCCACATGAATAGTTTCAGTTGGTTTACATTGATGCATCCCTGATGTAATGTCCTGCTTTTACGTACCTTCCTTTATTAGAAAGCTTGTCTTGTAATTCTATTTTTGGAAATCTTGTATCCTTGTAATCGTATTTTCGAGACTTTGATCATAATAAAACTTGGTATTTCTTACAATTCATGCGTTACATACTCATACATGTTCATACATTTAATGATGCTTAATTCATGATCCTTGGAAACGTGTAATAAACTTGCCAATACGTGATTTACATGCACTATACAATACTCATTCGCACTTCACATACTTAATCATACATGTTTATACTTATTCGTGTGATTAAATTACATACAAACCTCTTATAATGTACCTTTATTGCATAAAACACCTTAAAACATAACAAATATAAACTTCATGGACTAAAATCGACAAAAATCAAACAAGTTTTGCTGCCCAACTCTCTTGCGGGCTGCGACCACCCCCTCTTCCCCTTTCGCGCCCTGCCAGAAGGACTGATCTGCAGACAGCTGATTGCTGGTCGCGGATTGGGTCATTTTTGGTGTGTTTAGTTGTGTTTTCTCCATTAAATGTTCACCAAACCCAACCCTAATTCATCCCCTATAAAACCCAAGCCTTCTCCACACTTTTTCCACTTTACTACTCCCTCAAACACTCTCAAACCACTGACAGAAGGATATCAAGTTACAAAAGTGAGCCTAGCTTCACTTCTACTTCATCTTTTTCACTCATTCTTTCTTCTTAGCACTTGGAACAACCTTAGGTGTGCTTTCACAGTTTTTCCATGGAAAACCAAGGCTGGAACATCACCATAAAAGGCTCCAAAGTGCTATAAACTTTCCGTTTTGATTAAGCATTTGTTAAACACACTTTAAATTGAGTTTTCTCTACACATTCCTATGTCCTTATGCTAATAATCAAGTCTATGGTTAGGTGGTCTTAAAAACAAGGTCGTGACATGTAAATCCAGGGGTTTATCCTCATAAACTTTCTGTTTTGATAGAGTTTTAACTCACAAGTGATGAACAAGTCTTGAACTTGAAGTTGTGTGATTATATGTTTAGCTTGGGCTATCCTACTTGAGAATCCACACATCACTTAATGTTTTCTTAGATTAGTTATAATTACTTCATTCCTTATTGTATGTTCATAACCCTCCTTGTTGTCTATGACAACATGTGTAGTGGTGAATTTAAAAGAGGTCTTCAATGGACAGTTAATCCTCCTACCTCATGCTTAACTTATATAATTAATACCTACACTATATAACCTATATAATATCTAAGTGACTAAACCGTGATGATAGCCTTGTAGTTATTTGACGAGTGTTGAGTTGCATCGTCTATGACCATGATACTTGTTACGATTCTGATGGGCATTGTGACCCATGAAAACATTCAAGCTCTTTTGAGTTTCATAAGTATTATGTGTGCTAGATGATTACTTTTTCATATGTTATTTTCTTGTAATTTAGACTCCGAATCTTTAATCCTCCGTTAAACATCCAATACTCACACCGATGTTTCCTCGTGTAGAAGGACAAGGTGCTCCATCCTAAACAACCAACAACTCTCGCGGACTTACCAAGTGGAAAGCTTGCAAAACCGTGAGTACACTTGACCCATTTTCATTTTTGTCACTTTTGGTTGCAATATGTTAACCTTATAAAAAATCACCAAACTTTATACTTTATTCAAATGCACGAAAACAATCCAAATACATGAATACTATGTTACTATACTTGATGCATATACTTGGGTGATTCTTATGTGATACAAAAGTCATTAGCTTTATACGAGCCTCCATTTAACATGTATAGCGCTATAGGATTAACGCACTACCCGTGAACGAGAGGTCATGTGAAATTTCATTTAACAGAAGGTTGACTAGAAATATTGCATGCCATGTTATGTCGATCTCGTATAACCTAAGTTGCCATGTGGATTCTTTTTTAAACTGTTATGCTTATACTTATGCTTATACTTAAACTTGTGTACTCGCCAATACATTTTGTTTTGAACTATACTTTGTTAACATGTTGCAGGTTGATGAGGATTCATTATGACGAAATCTAGTAGGGATAACACTAGAAACGCACTTGAAATTACTAGATTTGTTACTTTGTTATTGAACTTGTTTTGTCTTTTGTTGTACTTTGTATTTCATGATGTAATCGACAACTTTGATATGATATGAAATCGGTTTTGAAATTAGTTATTGTCACAATAGCGTTATGTCTGATGAGCAATCTATTTCGTCTCACTCCGATGTTTCCGCCATCGGTTGGGGTGTGACACCTGCCAGACGCAAAACATACATGGTTTTCCGTGAATGTTGCAGCCCCTGATGCGTTCGATGTTTATTTTCGTAAAGTTAGAAAGTCAGGTCATTTTGTGATTTTCCCTTTTTTATTTTATTTTATTTCCTAACTTCAGTCATAGATTAAGACGTACAACAACAAAGTAAGAACGAATAAAGTGTATAATAAGCAACACGAGAAATAGATAATTTATTTATATATTTAACGTACTAGTAAAGCTTGTTTTACGCTCCACTCCATGATAACAATCACTTTCTAATAAGATGGATCCACTAGAAAATACAAACTATATATAATTATTCTATATAGGATTGTAACTCAAACTATATATGATTATTCTATATAGGATTTTAACTTTATTTGTATCAAGCTCTTTGGCTTTGGTCTTCAGCTTGGTAGCAATCGGCCACGGCCACCTGAGTCTTCTTTTGCACATTCTTATACGAGTACCGACTAGTTACAAACACATACAAACACAAATTCGACGCAGTGATCACAGCCAGGAGTAGATAGAAGTGGTCAAGACGGCTACTGTTCAAATTTTTTCCAAACCAGCTCGTTCCTGATACTTCCGTAGTCACATGATCAACAATCGTGATTAAGAAACTACTCAAGAAGTTTGCAGCTCCGATCACGCTTAGGTACAATGCAATTCCTAAGCTTCTCAATGAATCTGGGACTTGATCATAGAAGTATTCTTGAAGTCCTACCAAAGTGAACCCGTCTGCAATTCCTATAATTATGAACTGTGGTGCTAACCAGAACACACTCATGTTGGCTGAGTTGTGTAAAGAACTGTTTTGCACAACGGTTAGCCGTTTCTTTTCAACAATGGCGGAAATGATCATTGTTGTGACAGAGAACACCATGCCAATGCCTATTCTTTGAAGGATAGTGATCCCTCTTTCAGTTTGGGTTATTCTTCTTAATAAGGGGACTAGGATTCTATCATAAACTGTTACCGAAAGGATCATTCCGCAGGCAACTAGGCTAAAGATCGAGGCTGGTGGGAGGATGAACGATTTTGTGATCTCACGATTCAGTATAGCGCCTTGTTTGATGAAGAATGTTGTGGTTTGCGCTACACATATACCGAATGGTAGTGAAGTTAGCCAAATTGGGATCATGTTCAAAAGTAGCTTCATTTCCTCTACCCTTGTTACGGTCGATAGTCTCCATGGATTGTGCTGTTTCTCGTTGGAGTAATCTTGTTCGTCTATTATCGCGGCTTTATCAAGAAACCTGTAAATGGATAAAACATTAGTAGGAATCAAGTAATCTAAATAGAACATTGAAACATGGACGAGACTAAAGGGGATCCAAGGTTTGGTGACCCTTTGACAGACAAAATTTTCTATTAACAGAGGTATCCAAGTTGTTGCTTTTTTATAGTTTGACCTCACATCCTAAATAGTCGTATGTAGGGTAGTTAAAGCCAATGAAGAAAAAATTACTGTGATCCTAGTTGAAAAGTTATAGTTTCATCATCTATTAAACAAGTTTTGTAGCGTAAAAAGAATTTGTTATAATTAAACGACGAGCTAAAAATACTGGATCTTACACTTTTAAACAACAAAATAAATACTTGAAATTTGCTTACTAAAAATAATGGACCTGACACTTTTAAACAACCGAAGTAACACATGAAATTTGCTTACTTGAAGGTTTCTGTGTGGCAAAGTAGCCTTTCTTGAACCTTTTCTGATTTGGACACCTCATGCAACTCATCTGGGTTACAAGGGTAAGGTAGATTTCTCTTAGCAAAGGCTGCAACACAAACTTGAACCATTGGCTTTAATGGGCTTCCTGGCTTTTGATATCGATAAAATGGCCTACCAATGATGAAGATCACAATCGAACAAGCCATGACAATGGCGAGAATCATATCTGCTTGACCCCAGCCTACTTGATCTTGCACATAGACGATAACAGTTACACCGAGCAAAACTCCAGCACAAAGAGCTGCGTTCCAGTAGTTAAAGAACGACATCTTTTTTTTGCGTTCTTCTGAGTGATCATCATCAAACTGATCGGCTCCAAAACTTTCTAATGACGGTTTGTGGCCACCCGTGCCCACAGATACCAAATATATTGCAACAAAGAACACTATTTCGTGAATCTTCCTTGGTTCTAAACAAAGCCCGTTACTCGCACACGGCTTTAAGCTCGGAATCATGCTAGACATCATCAGAAGTAGCAAACCCTGTAGTCAATAACTTGGATCAGATATTGCTTGATAAGACTTGTGTTCTTTGTATATATTGTTTTTATTATTTATAACGTAAGCCAATTATCTGGTTGTACACTACGTTACAAACAAATATTCTAGCCATGGTTATTAAAAAACATTTATTTTAACTCTTTATAAAAAACGGAATATAGTTGTAATATGCCATGTTACAATAACTTGGAAATTGGAGGTACCATTAGATAGATAACTGACGATAAAAGAACAGTGTAGAAACGTCCCAAGCATGCATCAGCTAGAAAGCCTCCAAAAAGGGGCATTAGAGTTGTTACACCTATCCATTGATTAGCACTCTTAGCCGATGTCTTCACGTCTTGATGGAGAACTTTTGTAAGATATATGATTAAACTTGTTGCTATTCCGAAGTAACTTAACCTCTCCGCAAACTCAATTACTGCAAAAAGTTAAGACATTACATATATGGTAGTTATATTTTGTTATCCAAAACCCTAAGCCCAATAAATATTGTAATTTACTCCTAGTCTCGACATCATCACTATTTATTGTTATGTGCACAACATACTGTATTTCATTAAGTTCTATATCATAATTGTATATAGTAATAGTTATTATAATTATATAATTAGTATTATATTTTTACAATTAATAACCTTGAAAACCAAATCGAACTCGATGGATGAAGCATAGAAAGTTAGAGCTGATTGTTGAATAAACTCCAATTTAGGTTCAAGCTTTTCACGAACTGGTCTTAATTAGGTTGCCAACAATTCAACCGGTTTAATAGAACTATTTGGTTATGTTTAACCGGTTTAATGTAAAAAGGAGACATTATTGCAAGGCAAAACCTAAAGTGAGTATTACAGCATTACCAACAACGTTTCACTAACAAAAATGGTAGATAAAACGTTATGATACAAGTGAATGTTCCAAAACAACTAACAACACATGTAAAGCTTTAAGATACAAATAATTAATAACTCTCAAAACTCATCAATTAAACAATAAACCTCAAACGATAAGATTTTGTAGGTAGTTAGAGATAATGAAGAACATAATCAGAATCATTACCGATGATAAACAAGGACGCTTTCCACGCACCGGTGGAAGCACGAAGAGGTGTTCGACCTCTATGATCAACCGAAGAATCATAAACCCATTTTTGTTCATCAAATTCCATTTGACCCTTTTCAAGATGCTCCATATGTATCACTTGCAAACTATGTCTTAAGGTTACTAATTTGTGGAAGAGTTTGTGGCTTTTTATAGGAGGCTTTTGGCTTGGTTTATATAGTAAATTCTGCCATGTCTTCCATATCTAGTGGGTTTCGTGATGGCAATAGTCAAGACTTTCACCTTATGTGAAGTGGTGAACCATTAATTTACTATTAGAGGTGATAAGTTGGTTTATTTATATATGTGTTAATTTAAGCTATATTGTTTTATCATGTTAAATGGTACAAAATAAATAAAAATATAGTCAATTAGTAAAAGTTATTCAAATAAATTAATTCTTTATTTTTTTATTGAAAGGCAAATTATATATAAAACGACACACCGGTTAGCAAACAACTAACCCAAGGAAAAACACAAGTAGTTACATAGTAAGGTGTGGATTTTTCAACCACCCAGTCTACCAGATTTTACATTTTCTATATTAGACATAATTGAATCAAGAAGAGTATGCTTATTGCAATTGTGACGACCAAACACTTTATCATTGCGGATTCCCCAAAAAATTACATTAAATTGTTTATAATCAGACAGATTATAACTAAATGAATATACAACTTTTAAACTGTATTTTTTTTCACAGGGAAAGCTGGTTATCAAAAACCTAATAAAACGTCACTAAACACTAATACACTCTTAAATCGGTAAAATCACTAAAAATTGTACCACTGGTTAGTGGACTTCATATAATTAAATGAAGAATACGAGTGGGGTTGAAAACAGGGTTGAAAATATTTTGTGTACATATTATAATAACATGAATCTCGTAACAACGTGAATCACATGTTAATTATTTTAATTAACATGTATTAATAAAAAATATTGTCGTGTCAATCCAACACAACCCACATCAAACACCTTGCCGGTCAAAAAACAAAATGCCACTTTATTTTTATACTGTTATCCTCCGCAATGGTAACAAAAAGATTGATTGATTAAACACATTTACATTTTATATTAACACAAAACATCGTGTTCGTCCCACACCACCACCACATCTAATTATGGCACACGAACATCTTATATTATTATCTATAATGTCATGTTTGTAATGATAGAAACTCATTGTTCTTTTGTAAGGTCTAGAATGACCGACGATATCATCATATAATGTGCTTACGTATATGTGTCTATAGAGAGAGAGAGAGGGGGGAAGAGAGGAAGGAAGAGAGTATATAGATTATAGAATGAATATTCATTCTGAATGTTTGAAATGAGTATGTAACTATCCACCTTATATTTAAAAATAAGCATAAATATGTATTAGTTATATATATAGTGAAAGTGTAATATATAATATGCCTTATCGTATGAGCGACGAGATTTGAAGTCCGCATGTTATAAACTTCAATCACGTGTTATAAAATCGCATGTTCTGAAAAAAAAAATCACATGTTGTGTGTAACTCAATCTCGTACGCATCATACGTTAACACAAATTGTATGTTAACCAGCCTAGCTATATATAAAATTTATATATATATATATATATATATAAGGGAAGGTTCATTTGAGAAAAAAATTAAATTGAGAAGAAAAAGAACAAATATACAATTATAAAATATTAAATAATTTTCTCTCATCTCATTTATTAATATCTTAGACTAATTAATTCCCCACATTAAAATTTTTGCTTACATACATCAAAATTTATCCTATACGTTTTGAAATTTATCCTATACACCTCATAATTCAATCTACACACCTCGTAATTTATCCTACACTTTAAATTATTTTTTTGTTCTTTGATTTTTTTTAAATAAGTTACAAATTTAATGTAGTTAACTATTAAAAAGGAAGAACTATCAATTAATGATCTATCTAAGTTTACCAATATACCCTTAAAGTAATATAAATAAAAATATTAAATAAAGTAAAATAAAGGATTATTATTAGTTGAAATTTCTTCTTTTTTATTCTTACAAAAAATTCTTCCATTTGAATTCTCCACTACATATATATATATAATATTATATATATATAATATATATATATATATATATATATATATATAATATAGGGATGGATCATAAGAAAACGAGTTTAAATGAGAAAACTAGAAAAGCCTAAAAAATATATCAATTTTTTTTTGAAATTTTTTTATTAAAATTTGTTAGAAATAATATATTAAAAAACTTAAAAAAAAAAAAAAGTTTACTGCACATGTGCACTAATACGAAAAAGCCTAAACCACCTAACCCACCCCCCAAAAACCTAAACCCGCTACCCCCACACCCCAAAAACCTTAATCCACCATCCCATCAAAGCCTAAAGCCTCCCATCCCCCAAAAACCTAAAACCCCCCACCCCCAAAAAAAACCTAAAACTAAACCGTAGACATAAACCCCCCAAAAAAACCCTAAACCCCCCATCGACCCCTCAAAAAACCTAACCCCCCCCCACCCACACACACACACCCAAAAACCTAACCTAATCCTAAATCTCTAAAAAATCTAACCCTAAAAGCCAAATTAAACTCAAAAGCTAACTTTAAGCATATGTGCAATATATACATATAATGCACATGTGCAGTACAAGCATTTTTTTTATACATAAAGCCTAGCGCTGTTTTATAAAAAATTGTAAAAAAAAATCTTTTTGTATGTTTTTTAGTTAGTTTTTTAGTTTTCTCATTTATATGTAGTTTTCTCATAATCCTCTTCATATATATATATATATATAATTACATACGATACAGAACAACTAATAGTAATTACGAATCCGTCACTCATCTTATCTTAATCACTGATATCATTTATTAAAAGTCTAATTTGACTTGGTACACTTCATACCATTTTTTCATTTATATTAACGTTGTTCTATAGATAACTTAAAAACTTTTAGAGTGCGTAGAAAGAAATCATATACTAATAAGTCATGTCACTCTTCTTTTATATATTCAAGTGCAAGCTAGATAATAGAATATAGTTTTTCTCTTCCTATTAACCAGATCACATATGTGTTCCCCAACTAATCAATGATGGTGGTGTAGACATGCCTAATGTTAATGGTCAATTCTGATGCTATTAAAGCTATATGTTACCTTAATAATACGATTATATATCTGCGCCTTAGAAATTAAATGACCAAAGAACTCAAGAATGAGACGGTATGAAAGTGGACGAAAGCCATGTACAAATTATTGTTGTGAATAATATGATATCAAACACACAATAGAAATATCCAAACCACAATGATATTAACCCTAATTTGAATATCAGTACAATATGACACTCAAAACTCTAAATGATCTCACAACTATCATCAACACGATGATGATCTGTAACATATGAACACTAAGACTTACAAGATTGGTGAATCCGAATGGTTCACAAGATCAAAACCCTAATTTGTTCAAGAGAGAACACCAGAGAACAATAATAGAAGAGAGAGAGTATCTGGCACTATGATCAACATAAACACTTAAACAACTTATATATAAACCTAGGACCTGGATTCACCGGATATGGTTATGACCATGTCTTCTTATAACCCCTTTGACATGTGATAAGCCCAGCAGCAACATATGATAAGCCCAATCTACTACAAGTCCAGCAAAGCCAATCTATATGCCCATCTTCATTCCGGTCCCCAAGTCCAGTCCAGTCCTCAGAATATATAAAAAATGATGCAAAGAAATTATAAACAATGAAAACAATAAAAGGAATAATGGCATTACTAAATGATATGATGATTTTAACACCCCCGCCCCCAAAATTCCATTATTGAAACATGTCAAACAACTTTAACTCTTGACATAAAACTTGCAAAGTACCACTTAAAACACCTTTGTAAAAAGGTCAGCTAACTGATGTTTTGAATCAATACCCAAACATTTGACAACACCTTTATTTATAAGATCACGTCAGAAAAATAAATCAAGTATGGTCCTATCGTGAAAAACTGGATTTGCCGTAATAGATATCGTGGCAATGTTATCAAAGAACAGTTTTATAGGAAGTTTGACCAATATATTTATCTCACTTAAACACAAATAATTTCACATGCAGCAGCACACATTGCTCTATATTCAGCCCCAACTCATGACCAGGAAACAGTCGTTTGTTTCTTACTTTTCCAAGACACTAAACAATCACCAAGAAAACTCAAAAACCAGTGACTAATTTTGGAAATCAACTCCAAAAAATAGAACTTTTGCCATACGAAATATGTGGTCTAGTATGAGATAAAGATATCAGTTTTCCCACTGACTAATAATAACCAGTTATATTTTCAACAAGACCACTATTACTATCAACAAGAGTATTAAAAGTATGACTTTGATCTATAGGACACCAATAGGTTTTATAAGCCAACATACCATACTCAGTTAAAAATCCAAACAAAATTTTCTTTGGGACAGAAAACACCATTTTCACAGTTTAACACTTCAATTCCTAGAAAATATTGTATCACATAGAGATCTACAATTAAAAATTTTTGTTTTCAAACATTGCTTTATTCTTTCTATTTATCATATAGAATTACCAGTAAAAGCAATGTCATCTACATATACAAGAAGCCTTACAAATATATTATTAGCACTTCTAACAAACGTGGAAGTATCACACTTACTTTGAACAAATCCAATTTCCACTAACACACTTACTAATTTTTCATTCCACATCCTAGAGGCTTGTTTAAGCCCATATAATGATTTTTTTAACTTGCACACTTTAGAACTATCAATATTATACCCTTCTAGAAGGGACATATACACTTCCTCATTCAACTCACCATACAAAAATGCGTTGTTTACATCTAACTGAAATAATTTCTAACCATTTTGTACAACTAAAGCAATAATACATCTAACAATAACAAGTTTTACAATAGGAGAAAAGGTTTCCTCATAGCCAACACCTTCTTTTTGACTAAAACCTTTGGCAACTAATCTTGCCTTATATCTTTCTACCTCTCCACTAGATTTATATTTTATTTTGAATATCCATTTACATCCTACAACACATCTATCCTTAGGTCTATCAACAATTTCCCATGCATTGTTTCTATGTAAAGCTTGAAGCTCTTCATTCTTAGCATTAACCCAGTTAGGATCTTTAACATCTTCTTTATAATTTATGGGTTCACTGCTTTTGTTCAGACTAGTTGCAAAGTTTCCGTATTCAACACTCAGCTTAGAAAAATTTACAACTTTTTCAATATTGTATTTAACCTTGCTATCTATTATATAATCATTGAGTTTTCTAGGAAATACTGATGACCTAGATGATCTTCTAGGAAGAGTAGTTGTATCGGTTTCAACTGTGTAACCCTCAGAATTAATTTGATTTTTATTTATAGTAGTCACATGCTCAGCCTCATCAAAAGACATATGAGCTATGCAGTTATAGCGATCGAATAGCGGTCAAGGTCCGCTATATGATATAGCAGTGGTATAGCGGTAATTTTTATACCATTCATAATTTATGTATTTATATATATATATATATATTTGTTGTGTGTGTGTGTATCTTTGGAAAATATTAATAGTAATATCAAAATTCATAGTAATATCATTCCAAATATTAGTAGTAATGTCTCCACTTCAAAACGTAAAAACATAAAGTGTCGACATTCGAAACACGATCTAATCATAAGCAATGAAATCTTCCTCCGAGTCTACTCAACCAAGGAATCCAATCGTCATCAAGATCTTCCACTTCAACTGAATTAACTCTAACATCATCATCATCATCTCTATAACGCTCTCTTTTGCTCCTAATACTTGGCCCAACGTCTTCGTTTCCTCCCATTGCCTCTCGCGCAACCGACAATAGAAGACCATCACTACCATCAACAAACTCTTGATGCTCATTTCAGTTGATATAACCCAATCATCATTTTCCTCTACGTCTCTTAACAAAATTGGATCCAAAGGTTTGTTGGTTTTTAATGAGTTGAAGCGCCTTTGTAACCTTGTGTTGTATTGGATGAATACAAGGTCATTGAGTTTTTGTTGCAAAAGACAATTTATTTTCTTTGAATGTAACTAAACATAAAGAATAAAAAAAGATTACATAATGAAGTAAAGAGGTTAAATGTTATAATACAATTTATAAAATACATAGTAGAAAAACTTACATTGTCGAATGTACTCCAATTGTGTTCACAAGGTGAAGCGCTACAAGTTTGACTAAGGATAGTAATAGCAAATGTTTGGAGCAAAGGTGTGTCGATCCTATAAGTACGCCACCATATATCTACATTTTTTTATAAATTAATGGACAATAAGAACATGTGAATACATTGAAATGTTTTACTTACATGGTGCGACTTTCGTTCGAGCCCTTGTAGCAGAAGGAGATCCAAAGTGCCCAACTAAATCAATGTATAAATTCAAGTCTTGCCTGACTTTATCATTATCTTCCAAATTGGGTACTAAATGGTCAATAGCAACATAAACCCCGCTGCAATGTCCGGTTATTCCGTAAATCCTTTGATTTCTCCCCATGGAAAATGGCAGGGTTCAAGTAACATCCAGCTGCACTACATTCAATAAAGAGTTTCAATTAGAACAAAGCAATTATATTAATTTAATTTAAAAGTAACAATTATAAAGTTTTATGCATGCATGTAATGGATAATGAAGTTGGTTAGACCATCTTGTTTGAATGAAACTCCAAACTTTAGTTATTAGTCTTTCATCGGTTAGATTTTTGTTGATTTGCTCTAGACACTGCATCAAAGATGTAACCCACACACGGCTTCTCTTATGTATCAACCAATCTAACCACATCCACTAATGGAGCTAGCACTTGACAAGCTAGGTGTACATTGTCCCAAATTATGTTTTTACAACTATTCGCTCGACTTTCTTTCCAATGGCCTTATTTGCAAAGTCACTTTTCCTCCATTCTTCGGAAACGAACAACACTTGAATATGTTGTCGATTCTCATGGATACTTTGAATGTTATAGAACTGCGTTGCAAATCTAGTTACACAAGACCTGTGTAGCTCCTTGTTTTTCGTCAACTTCCTCGTCATATTAAGAATCCTTCCGTAGTTAAATGTAAACCACAATTGCTCTAGCATCCGTCAGAGCAGACTTTATCTTTGGTATTTTTCCCACCGATATCTTGAATCATGAGGTTCACACAATGTGCTGCACAAGGAGTCCAAAACATCTTAGGGTGTTCTTCTTCTAAAATTTTTCCTGCGGCTTTAAAGTTTGACCCATTATCTGTAATAAACATAAGAAACAATAATGAATTCAATTAACAAAATGAAGAGAAAGTAAAAAATAACAAATAATGTTACTAGAAATATAAAACTACCTGCACAATATTCGCCTCTCCAACATCTTTTATCACCTCATTTATCATTTTAACAATTAATTGAGCATTCTTCACATGCTCGGATGCATCAATTGACTTCAAAAATACTGTTCCACGAGGACAATTGACTAAGAAGTTTATCAAACACCTTCCTTTCCCGTTTGTCCAAAATCGGACATAATGCCACATCCATATTCTTCCCAATGTGGCCGAAACGAATCCACAAATTGTTTCGTTTCTTCTAAACGTTTTTTCATCAACGTCACACGAATATTATGATAAGATGGAGCTGGCATACCTAACATAAAGTAATAAAATTAAGTTATATAGTAATAATCAAATAACCAATAAATCTTAATCACATAAAGTACCTCTTCCATATTCTCCAATGGCATGGATCATGTCTTGGAAACTTTTGTCACGTACGGCATTAAAGGGTAAACCAACCGAATAAGTCTAAGTTGCATTTTATCCTAAGCATTCATTTTTAACTTCTCCTTTATTGGATTATTTCTATCCAATATATTTTGCTTTGTTTTTCCATAATCAATCTTGAACATGTTATCCATAGCACCTCGCATGTTACTAGCAGCTACAAATTCTTTTTTTTTGAAACTTTTTGTTTTTTACTAACTTCTTGTACATTTGATCTAAGAATTTGTATATTTCTTTTCCTTTATAATTGTATCTTATCTTTTCTTTAATTGATGCTAAGACTCGCTTCTGATATCCACAGTCACTTTCGTACAACCGATGACTTGTCCTCCGGTATGAGTAAGATGTTCCTTGAGTCGTGTGATTCCTCTGGATATCTTCTCATCACATAGTGGACAATACTAGACATGATGTTTTTTCAAAGGGTCTCTTTGCTCTCCCCATTCCCACACCATATCTCCACTTTTTTTGCTAGCGCCGGCAGAGTGCCGGCATCAGACAATACCGTGTTAGTGTTTGTAGGGTTCACAGATGCATGTGAAGAATGGGCTGGACAGTCCATTATCAAAAACTTGTTGCAAATCAAACAGACAAACCTGTCATTAGAGTTAAGGCTTATAAGGTTAAATTGATATGTTTTAAGTGATATGTAGACTGATGTATGGATTTTAAGTAAGGATGACTCTATTTTCATGACTAGTGGTAAACTGCTGCCACTGGAAAGGTGACATTGCAAGCAACCACAAGCAATTACAGTGAATGTTGGTGCATATGTCTGTTTCCTTCGTCATGAATGTCATTATGTATCGAGTCTGAGTAAATAGGGCTTAATCTGTGAGAAACAAGGCGTATTTAAGTGAGTTTGTAAGCAAGTTCGCTTGAGAAGGAACTTGAGAAGTCAAGTTCGGCCGAACTTGACTAGGTCAAGTTCGGGCGAACTTCATACCATGTTCGGTCCGAACATGCTATATCTTCGGGCGAACTTGGTGTCTCCATGAGCGAACTTGCAAGTCTATAATAGGTGCCTTGGTGATTTCATTTGTAACTTCAGAAACTTTGGCATCTCAGAGGCGAAACTCTGTCAGTCTGTATTCAGAACGTTTGATCAATAAAACTGACGTTTAACTGATTAATTCTTGTCTATTGGTAACACGACGTAATATTTCCGCTATTATGGACGTTAGATATCAAATTTAGGTTCCTAAGCATCGAGGATCGGTCCTACAAGTGGTATCAGAGCCTGATACCTAAATTTGCTGAGAACAAGAATCTCTCTTATTCTACTCCATTCTATCTTTTTTCTTAATATTTTCACATACTTGATGATTTCATGGTCAAAAATGGGTGATTTTTGAATATGTTATGTAAAACACAATTGTGGTAAACCCCTGGGAGTTTGGACATCAAATTCAATCGAATTGATACAAAAAAGTTGCAAAAACCATGTTTTGGAAACAAGATTCAGCCGAACTTAACATCAAGTTCGACCGTACTTGATTAAAATTTCACTGATTTAATTAAGTCGACTGAACTTGACAGATTTTTCAAGAGTTTTTGATAAGTTCGCCCGAACTTGAAGGAAATCTCACTATTTTTGATTAAGTTCGCCCGAACTAGATAAAGTTTTTGAAATATTACATAAGTTCGACCGAACTTACCTGTTTCTTGAAAATATTCACAAGTCCGCTCTACAAGTGTGATTTTTATCAAACTCCACATCAAATTCGACCGAACTTGATAAGTCTTTGACAAGTTCGCCCGAACTTGTCTAAGGTTCCTAAAAAAAAGGCATGAAAATACCGAAAAAACGTCACGAACATTATATATCGTTAGAATCGTATCGATGAGACGATTTTAAAGATATAATCGGGTAAAAATTGTTTTCGGAAAAAAAAATTAAAACGTTTTTAATGTACGGATCATGCTAAATTTGTCTGTTGCTAATCAATTTCCAAGTGTTTTTTATCATATTTTCAGATAAGTCTTCAAGTTATCAAGATGGAAGATTTTCACAATGTGTTCGTTTCTCAAATGGCTTCTTCATCAAATGCTAATACTCTTGCGGCGAATCAGATGAATATCGACAATGAAATGGGTACTACTCAGAAACCGCTGAAGCTAATGAGTATAGATGAGTTTGAAGGATGGAAGTAAAAGTTTGTGAATTGGATACAAGCAAACCAATTCGACAGCTGGGTTGCAGTTGAGGATGGCTACAAATGGCCAAAAGATGAGCGTGATCAAGATCTTCCGTTGAACAAGTTTTCACCAGGCGACAAAGCACAGTATGTCACTGAGAAGAAGATGATTAGATTGATTCAACAATCAGTAAAGGAAGATATTTTGATATTATTGCCAGAGTTTGATACTTCTCAAGAATTGTGGCACTCTCTCTGTGACAAATTCAAAGGAAGTGATGAAATGATCAAGAGCAAGAAGACCTTAATCAAGAAAGAATTCGAGATCTTTACGATGGTTAAAGGTGAAACTATGAAGCAAATGATTGATAGATACTGTCATCTCATGGTCCAGATGCGAAGACATGACATCAAAAGATCTACCGAAGAGCAAATCGAGAAGTTGGCTGATGCACTTCCAGAAGGAGAATGGACGACATACTTAACGATTTTGAAAAATAGTCCATCTTAGAGACATTTCAAGTTGTCATCTTTCATCAACAAATTAGAAGGTCATGAAATGGAGTTGATGAAAATGGCCAAATCAAAGAATGCCAATGTTGTTCAAGATGTCGATGTCTATTACAAAGGAGGTATTCAAGATACTCCAATTCAAAGCCCGGAAATTCAAACGGCTTTTAATGCAAATGCAAATTCTTCTTCGAATCAAAGTTCTCCATATGTTGGTTATTCTAGTGCCAGCTCAAGCTCCTCATTCCAAAATCAGACAAGATCCAAATGTTTTCCAGTGTAACATAGCAGTTGATTTGAAGAATGTATTTCCATAAAAAGTGGCTAAACAACACATAGCACTTCTCGCTACCGTCCTTGAATCGTAGGAATGTCTTGTTGCTGGAAAGATCGGAAATCCAGAAATAACAGCAGAAGATTACGATCAGGTAGACGAAGAAGAATTGGAGCTAATGGATATTAAATGGAGCCTTGCGTCCATCATCAGAAGAGTTACCAAGTTTGTGGCACTCACCGGGAGGGATATTGGTAATTCAAGCAATAAGCTTGGATTTGACAAGACAAAAGTTACATGCTTCAGGTGTCGACAAAAAAGACACTTCAAATGCGAATGCAGTAATCAAGAAGCATGTGGAAACCAAAATCCTTTCGGAAGCAACAATGAGTACTACAATAAAGCTCTTCAATACAAGCCATATCCAAAGAAAACACAAGTTGAAGTAGAAGACAAATCTTCAAAGAAATCCAAACAAGCTCTTGTTGCAAATCATGAAGAAGATGTTTTTGACTGGAACAGTTACATCGGAAAGAAAAATGGAGTTGCTATGATGGCAGAAGTTGTGAATGAAGCTGAAACTTCGTATGTTGATGCTGCTTTGGAAAATGCAATATTGGAAGCATACATGCGGAGAACTGAGGAAGAAGAAATAGCTTATGCCGAGATGCAGAAACAAGAAGCCTTGAAAGCAGAGGCCGAAAAGGTAAAAGCTGATGTAAGAATGTCTGAAAAGGAAGTTGTGAAAGTTGTAGAGGTTGAAAAACCTTGCACAAAGTGCGCAAATCCTTGTGAACCTTGTATTGTAAAGGTCGAAGTCATAAGAGAATTAACTGAACATAATGAAACTTTTCGTTATGATTACAGAAACATGAAAGAAGCTTATGACAAGATACAAGGCAAATATAAAAAGTTCGAAAAAGCTAATCTTGAAATTGCTGCTAATGAAAAAATATTAAAAGCAACAGTGATTGAAAACAAAAAGCAATTAACATGTATATCAACACTATTGCTGAAACAAAACGTGAGCTTCATGACATAAAAATTAAAACAGAACGTGTAAGACAGCTTTTGAAAAGCTACACCACAAATGCTTATGTCATTGATCACATTCTTCCTACGATCAAATCGGAGGAAAATGACGGTAAACCAAAGCGTAAAGAATACGGAAGTGTTCCTTCACCATTCCTTGAAAATTATTCTTGCAAAAAGGATGATGAAGTTGAAAAGGCATTTGATATATTACTTTTATCTGAATTGAAAAATCAATTGCCTGAGAACATTGAAGTAGACTTTACGAAATCAAACGATGACATTAAAGCAGTGGTAGAAAATGTGGTAAAGAATGTTTTGGGAAATGATTCTGATGATAACAGTTCTGATTCACAGTCCGAAAATGATGAAATAACATCTGAAAATGATCTAAGTGATGATCCTAACGTTGTCATGTACAAAGTTATGGATTCTGATAGATTATATTTCGATGATAGCTTCCCGATTCGGAACGTGAAAGAAGATCAACTTGATAAATTTTTCAAACTTGTAGAAATTTCGTCAGATGATCTCGAAAAAAAACAAAAAGAAATTTTATTCTAAACCCAAAAGGAACTTTAATAACAACCGAAAGGTTAGTCGTGATATTCCTGAGAACAGGAGAGCAGGATTGGGTTTTGAGATTGAAGAAGAAGAACCGAAGATGTAACATCCGTCAAAAAACGGATTTACCAAACCCGCTCTGTTTAGCAACCGAACAGTCAGTCAAAAATTTCGTTGCGAATTAAATGCCCAAAATATTTTTAAACGATACGTAATCGATTATTATACGGGAATATATATTTAGTTTTTGAAAAACTGTGGAAAATCGCAAAATAAAAATAAAATGTTCCAGCCGGGTTTCGAACCCGGGTCAGTCGCCGAATCGGTTCAAAGACTTATCACTTAACACACAAACCACTGCGCCACTTGTTTTGTTTGTTAAATAATGAAATCATTTAAATAATAAAGTGACGTTACGAATTCAAAACCGGCGCCCAACAGTTCAGTCGTCGGAATCCCGGAAATCTCGCGAGTCTTAACGACAATTTACGTTATAACGTAAACCATTACTAAGACATTGGTTATAACCGACGTTTGAGTCCGCGACACTTTCTATAACCGCCGAAGTTTTTATAACCGATGAATACAGTCGGAAATCAGACCAGGTGCTTCAACGATTTGCCTTATAAATTCACCCACAACCCACGGCAAACCTTTTCGCTCAAAACCACACTTTTTCTCGGCGTAATTCCACTCGCCGGAATTAATCTGTTCGTCGCCGGAAAACCGGTTTCTCCATTTCCGAGCCTTATTGAATCTCTTAAGCTTATACCGAAGTCACCCACAAGCTTTGCAAGTTTTCTGAAGTTTCTCTGCTGCAAGACACCTGACGCCGGAGCTAATTTCTGTCGCCGGAGTTCTGCCGGAAAACAGAGAGTCCAGTCGGTATACCTCTTCGCCTAAATTCTTTTTCTTTTCACTCATATCTCACCTTAATGAACTGTAAGACGTTAAAGGAACCTGAATTAATCATTGAACCAGTCCGTCGTCTTTTCTGGTTATACCTTGATGAAGAAGACGATGTATTCGGTATCTTATAAGTATAATTAAAATCAACTTATTAATCGGGTTAGACACAGTCCAGCGGTGGACAGTGTGCACGTTAAACATACAAACGTCTCGAGTTCGAATCCCGTTTCACACACGTCGCCTTAATAAAAATCATTTTTTTGTTAAACTGAACCGGAGTCGCCACAGATATATGTTAAGTATATTAATAACCGGAATAATAACCAAGTTAGACACACAGTCCAGCGGTGGACTGTGTGTATGTTTATATCACAGGTCACGAGTTCGAGTCCGGTCTTCTGCACCGACTCGGACAATTATCTATTCTTTTTAAATAAGGCAGAAAAGGAAATAACTAATTTGTATTTAAGTATAATAAAAATCGGATTAAATAACATGTTAAACACACAGTCCAGCGGTGGACTGTGTGTTAGTTTAAGCCACAGGTCCCGGGTTCGAGACCTGTGGAGTGCACGTCCGATTCGCTTAAACTGTTTTTAAAATAAAATGATTTTCGGTTTGAACTAATTAATGTATAAAGATAATTAAAATCAGATATATGACGGGTTAGACACGTAGCTCAGTTGGTAGAGCTGCGTGCACGCGTACGGGAGGTCTCGGGTTCGAGCCTCACTCAGCGCACTTATATTCCGCATTCGAACCGGTCAACGGTCAGTCAACGGTCAACGGTCAGAAAAAAAAAAATCAATTTTTTTATTATTTTTATTTAATTATTTTAATTAAAAATCAATTAAAAATACTTAAAAATAACATTTTTAAGGTTAGAAAATAGCCTCAAACTCACAAAAATACACCCAACAATCCTACTAAAATAGATTAATAAAACTCGTTTACTCACAAAACCATAATGCGATTTATCTAGGTTAATCTCACTCGTGGTTAAAACCACTTCGCGTGCATTCAACGTCATCAACCGAACGCACCCACTGTGAGTGAATCTTACAACTCCCCCTTTTAAATTACACGTTTTGGGGTGTGTCATGTGTTATGAAAATAATTAATTTATTTATTTAAACTTGTGCCATACCACATCATGACCTAAACTTAGATTGTTTATATTGTTGTGATTTACTTATTTCCTTTTTGTCAAATTATATGAAACTCATTCATTAAGCCCATCAGTTCCTCGTGGGAGACGAGTTGAACAACGCGTGCCTCAAATCAAATTCATTATTGTTCATGTGTGTATCATTGAGTTTATATTGTTTGTAGTTGTGTCATTCATATTATCATGTTTATGCAATTCATTCATCAGGCCCTCAGTTCCTCGTGAGAGACGAGTTGAGCATCGCGTGCCTCAAATCAAATTCATTATTGTTCATGTGTGTATCATGGAGTTTATATTGTTTGTAGTTGTGTCATTCATATTATCATGTTTATGCAATTCATTCATCAGGCCCCTCAGTTCCTCGTGAGAGACGAGTTGAGCATCGCGTGCCTCTAATTGTTCCATTATTGTTCATGTGTGTTTCATTTAATATCTTATGATTGTTGATTAAGTTACATCTATTTTTACTCATGTTTGGTTGTGCACATATTTCATAATCATTTTAAATAAATTTGTCCAAATGTTTTCCATAGGATTCACTCGCCAACATTATGTTGATCCAAAAACCCTTTTTACACATGATACAGGTGAACAGGTTGAAGCAAGGAAAACATAGGATATGCCTTAGAAGAGAACAAAGAAGTTTAGATTGTTAGTTAGAATATGTTGTAACATTTATTGTAATTTTCCATTTAATTTGTATTAATGAATATGAAACGCATAATAAATGTCATGAGCTTTGATGATAACCCAATCATGCCCCTATCACCTTTTCCGCTGCGGGTCGGGGTGTGACAGATTGGTATCAGAGCCATGACTATAGGGATATAGGATAGGTTATTAGACCCTTAGAGCCTATACTATAGTCTGCCTAAATTTTAATTGATTAGGTGGTTACATACAAACTTGTGATATTTATTTGTTTCATATTTGTTTACATTTACAGTCAAACATACATGCTTATATACATATTCATTATACATATATACATATTCATTATACATATATCGATGTTCATGTATTCAATTTATTTTCATACTCTCATTATCCAAAGATTTTGTGCAATTTTCAAATCTCATCAAAGTAAGTTCTGCGACGGGCATGTAGTAACTGGAAGGGTACAAGTACCGGTAGTCGGAACGTCCTGTCTAGGCTGGCATTCGTATAAATCCAATATAACGGACCAGTTTGCCTACCTGGGGACCAACGATGAGAGTACGAAGGACCTATTAGGCCAAAGCATGCTACACCAAACGTCGTTCGAACTAACCCTACCGTGTCTACACCTGGACACATTCCGAATATCACACGTTGTATACATATTTCTCGATTTTCTCCGGGTTTTTGTGTACGCAACCTGGCAAACCCGTGCGAACCATATGAAAAACCGATATTCATGGGGGCCCACATGATTACACAGGTAAAGTATGGCGGCATGTAGGGCCTAACAGCGAGCAAACCCAAGACATCCTATGGATGTAGTAGATTTATTTATCTATAATTATTTTATGAATGTTCATTCCTAATGCGACCCATGAACCCAAAAGCATCCAACTCATACTTTTGTCATGAATTCCTTGTAGATGTCTTCTAACCTCGCCCGTAGGAAGACGAGAGCAAGAAAAGCCCGCGAACGCATGGCTGCCTTAATCGCTCAACAAATGGCAGCCGTAATACCCAATATTGTAATCCAAGTTCAACAAGCACTTACCGCTAATCCTGTCAATCAAGCAAACCAAAACATTATCAACTCTCCCCCAAATACCACTAAATGCACCTACAAGCATTTCAAATCATGCGACCCTCCGAAATACAAAGGAACTGAAGGCGTCACCGCACTCCTCCATTGGTTTGAAGAGATGGAGAACACTTTTCTAAATTGCGATTGCCCTGATGATCGCAAAATGCGTTATGCTACCGGTCGACTATATGGGATAGCACTTACTTGGTGGAATACAGAGAAGGCCAAACGAGGCGTCGACGATGCTATGACCTTAACTTGGAACGAATTGAAGGAAATCATGACCAGACGATTTTGCCCAAGGAGCGAAATCAAGAAGTTAGAAGATGAATTTTACTCATTGAAGCAAATGGAAGGAGACCACATCACCTACAACAAAAGATTCCTCGAGTTACATCAAATGGTTCCCAACATGTTCACTCCCCTCTACCGTTTGATCGAACACTACATTCGTGGTCTTCCGTCAAAGATTCAAGACCATGTAATTAGTACCAAGCCTGCAACTTTGGAAGCAGCAATGGAGCTAGCAACAGAGCTCACCGAGAATCGGATCCGAAACAAAGACTTCAAGGAGGAGAAGAAGAAGGATAAAGAATCGACTGAAACCTCCGACTCCACCCAAACCGAATCCCCTTCTCAACCCAATCCTAAGAGAAGAAGAGACGGGCGACTTTTCGCTGCTACCCAACGAAATCAACCAGTTTTACACGCTATACCCATCCGAGCTATCCCAATCACCCAAGTGGCACCCGACTCAGCTTACCCAAATAAGAAACCATATCTTGGACCTCACCCTCGATGCAACAACTGTTTTTATCACCATCCTCATACCCTACCTTGTCGTCTATGTGCAACTTGTGGACGCTATGGTCATTTGAGCAATGTTTATCGCACCTTTCAAAACCAAACCTTTTCCCCTACTCAAAACATGGCCCAAACTTATCACCAACCCCAATACCCCATGTTCCCATATGCTCGAGCTTGTTTCAATTGTGGCGACCCTACCCACTTTAGAAACACATGCCCTCAATTGGTTAACGTCATCAACACTCAAGCCCAATCAAACCAGTTAACCAAGTAAACCAAGAAAATCCAAACTCTAGGCCACCAGCAAGAGGAAGAGTCTTCAATATCAACGCCAATCCTGTCGAAGATAATGACGGCCCAAGCGAAGATACTCAACTAGTCCTCTTCGCCGAAGATCCAGATTCAACTCCTATCGTTTAGTTTTATGTTTTTCCATGTGTAGACTGTTAGAGAAATTATTGGATATTATATATTATGTATTGTTTTCAGTATATGCTTTTGCCGAGGCCGCAGCTCCCCATCCATCGAGGTTGAGCTTGATCCCCATTTTATTATGCGGTTAATCTTGGCGTGCCCGCACGATCGGCTCCGTTTGATTGAGCCTTAATCGGTTATTTCATTTTACATTTCAATACATGCAATACGCTCGGCTCCGTTTGATTGAGCCTTGAGCGCACAATTCAATTTACATTTCTAGTTCATGCAATACGTTCGGCTCCGTTTGATTGAGCCTTGAGCGCACAATTCAATTTACATTTCCAGTTCATGCAATACGTTCGGCTACGTTTGATTGAGCCTTGAGCGCACATACATTTTCATTATCAGTATCTTATGGTTATGGTGTTTGTTGTAGAGTCGCATAGAACTAATCATAACTGGCGGATAAAGTCAATGAGAATTTGACAAGAATATGGTGGATACGCCGCTGGTACTTCCTATATATAAGTATTCTTTTCAAATGATCGGAGGCATTATCAGGCGGTTATGAGAGGTTCCATGCATAGGCTGTTTGTGTGATTGTTGTTTAGATTAAGTTGTTCAATTTCAGTACATTCAATACGTTCGGCTCCGTTTGATTGAGCCTTGAGCGCACAGTTCAATTTACATTTCCAGTTCATGCAAAACGTTCGGCTCCGTTTGATTGAGCCTTGAGCGCACAGACAATTTCATTATCAGTATCTTGTGGTTGTGGTGTTTGTTGTAGAGTCGCATAGAACTAATCATAACATGCGGATAAAGTCAATGAGAATTTGACAAGAATATGGTGGATACGCCGCTGGTACTTCCTATATATAAGTATTCTTGTCAAATGATCGGAGGCATTATCAGGCGGTTATGAGAGGTTCCATGCATAGGCTGTTTGTGTGGTTAAGTTATTCATTTCCAGTACATGCAATACGCTCGGCTCCATTTGATTGAGCCTTGAGCACACAGACAATTTCAATTTCAGTACATTCAATACGTTCGGCTCCGTTCGATTGAGCCTTGAGCGCACAGACATTTCATTTTCAGTACATGCAATACGATCGGCTACGTTTGATTGAGCCTTGATCGCATAGATATATTTCATTTCAGTAATTTATGTTTGTTGTATTGGTTGTAGAGTTATAGGACTAATCATAATTCACTGATAAAACCAATGAAAATTTGACAAGAATATGGTGGATACGCCGCTGGTACTTCCTATATATAAGTATTCTTGTCAAAGGATCAGAGGCATTATCGGGCGGTTATGAGAAGTTCTATGTAGGATTTATTAGTTTCTTGGTAACCAATCATAACTTGTGGATAAAACTAATGAAAATTTGGCAAGAATATGGTGGATACGCCGCTGGTACTTCCTATATATAAGTATTCTTGCCAAAGGATCAGAGGCATTATCATGCGGTTATGAGAAGTTCCATGTAGGATTTAGTATTGCCTTGGTTGGAATTTGTGTTACATTTATATCATCATGCTATTTAAAGAGATTGGATTGTGTTCCATTTCTACATAAACTAACCTCTCCATCATAACAAACGAGAGAGGAACTTCCACCATTCAAACATATATGCTATCAGAATGTGGATTCAATTATTTGCTGTTGTGTTTATTCATGTTCGAATATCAGCTGTTGTGTTTTTATTTATGTTCCATGTAGGTTGTAGTATTAGAAGTTTTGCCTTAGGATATAACCATACTTTCCCAAACGTACCTAAACTCTTATGCATGATATCATTTTTAGCAAATCATTTCTGCTTATCAATACTCATACAGTAGGCAACAAAAAGCGATTCCTGTAATAGGGTACTTAACCCTTACAAGGAATGTTACCGCCTCGAACAGAAAACTTAAACCCTTACTTTTTCTAAAGCCAGCAACTGTCAAACTAAACACCATCATTCTTTTAGTCAAATATATCACAATTTAAATTTCGGGACGAAATTTCTAAAAAGCAGGGGATACTGTAACATCCGTCAAAAAACGGATTTACCAAACCCGCTCCGTTTAGCAACCGAACAGTCAGTCAAAAATTTCGTTGCGAATTAAATGCCCAAAATATTTTTAAACGATACGTAATCGATTATTATACGGGAATATATATTTAGTCTTTGAAAAACTGTGGAAAATCGCAAAATAAAAATAAAATGTTCCAGCCGGTTTTCGAACCCGGGTCAGTCGCCGAATCGGTTCAAAGACTTATCACTTAACACACAAACCACTGCGCCACTTGTTTTGTTTGTTAAATAATGAAATCATTTAAATAATAAAGTGACGTTACGAATTCAAAACCGGCGCCCAACAGTTCAGTCGTCGGAATCCCGGAAATCTCGCGAGTCTTAACGACAATTTACGTTATAACGTAAACCATTACTAAGACATCGGTTATAACCGACGTTTGAGTCCGCGACACTTTCTATAACCGCCGGAGTTTTTATAACCGATGAATACAGTCGGAAATCAGACCAGGTGCTTCAACGATTTGCCTTATAATTCACCCACAACCCACGGCAAACCTTTTCGCTCAAAACCACACTTTTTCTCGGCGTAATTCCACTCGCTGGAATTAATCTGTTCGTCGCCGGAAAACCGGTTTCTCCATTTCCGAGCCTTATTGAATCTCCTAAGCTTATACCGAAGTCACCCACAAGCTTTGCAAGTTTTCTGAAGTTTCTCTGCTGCAAGACACCTGACGCCGGAGCTAATTTCTGTCGTCGGAGTTCTGCCGGAAAACAGAGAGTCCAGTCGGTATACCTCTTCGCCTAAATTCTTTTTCTTTTCACTCATATCTCACCTTAATGAACTGTAAGACGTTAAAGGAACCTGAATTAATCATTGAACCAGTCCGTCGTCTTTTCTGGTTATACCTTGATGAAGAAGACGATGTATTCGGTATCTTATAAGTATAATTAAAATCAACTTATTAATCGGGTTAGACACACAGTCTAGCGGTGGACTGTGTGCACGTTAAACATACAAACGTCTCGAGTTCGAATCCCGTTTCACACACGTCGCCTTAATAAAAATCATTTTTTTGTTAAACTGAACCGGAGTCGCCACAGATATATGTTAAGTATATTAATAACCGGAATAATAACCAAGTTAGACACACAGTCCAGCGGTGGACTGTGTGTATGTTTATATCACAGGTCACGAGTTCGAGTCCGGTCTTCTGCACCGACTCGGACAATTATCTATTCTTTTTAAATAAGGCAGAAAAGGAAATAACTAATTTGTATTTAAGTATAATAAAAATCGGATTAAATAACATGTTAAACACACAGTCCAGCGGTGGACTGTGTGTTAGTTTAAGCCACAGGTCCCGGGGTTCGAGACCTGTGGAGTGCACGTCCGATTCGCTTAAACTGTTTTTAAAATAAAATGATTTTCGGTTTGAACTAATTAATGTATAAAGATAATTAAAATCAGATATATGACGGGTTAGACACGTAGCTCAGTTGGTAGAGCTGCGTGCACGCGTACGGGAGGTCTCGGGTTCGAGCCTCACTCAGCGCACTTATATTCCGCATTCGAACCGGTCAACGGTCAGTCAACGGTCAACGGTCAGGTCAACGGTCAGAAAAAAAAATCAATTTTTTTATTATTTTTATTTAATTATTTTAATTAAAAATCAATTAAAAATACTTAAAAATAACATTTTTAAGGTTAGAAAATAGCCTCAAACTCACAAAAATACACCCAACAATCCTACTAAAATAGATTAATAAAACTCGTTTACTCACAAAACCATAATGCGATTTATCTAGGTTAATCTCACTCGTGGTTAAAACCACTTCGCGTGCATTCAACGTCATCAACCGAACGCACCCACTGTGAGTGAATCTTACAACTCCCCCTTTTAAATTACACGTTTTGGGGTGTGTCATGTGTTATGAAAATAATTAATTTATTTATTTAAACTTGTGCCATACCACATCATGACCTAAACTTAGATTGTTTATATTGTTGTGATTCACTTATTTCCTTTTTGTCAAATTATATGAAACTCATTCATTAAGCCCATCAGTTCCTCGTGGGAGACGAGTTGAACAACGCGTGCCTCAAATCAAATTCATTATTGTTCATGTGTGTATCATTGAGTTTATATTTTTTGTAGTTGTGTCATTCATATTATCATGTTTATGCAATTCATTCATCAGGCCCTCAGTTCCTCGTGAGAGACGAGTTGAGCATCGCGTGCCTCAAATCAAATTCATTATTGTTCATGTGTGTATCATGGAGTTTATATTGTTTGTAGTTGTGTCATTCATATTATCATGTTTATGCAATTCATTCATCAGGCCCCTCAGTTCCTCGTGAGAGACGAGTTGAGCATCGCGTGCCTCTAATTGTTCCATTATTGTTCATGTGTGTTTCATTTAATATCTTAATATTGTTGATTAAGTTACATCTATTTTTACTCATGTTTGGTTGTGCACATATTTCATAATCATTTTAAATAAATTTGTCCAAATGTTTTCCATAGGATTCACTCGCCAACATTATGTTGATCCAAAAACCCTTTTTACACATGATACAGGTGAACAGGTTGAAGCAAGGAAAACATAGGATATGCCTTAGAAGAGAACAAAGAAGTTTAGATTGTTAGTTAGAATATGTTGTAACATTTATTGTAATTTTCCATTTAATTTGTATTAATGAATATGAAACGCATAATAAATGTCATGAGCTTTGATGATAACCCAATCATGCCCCTATCACCTTTTCCGCTGCGGGTCGGGGTCTGACAGAAGAAACCAAAGTCAGCGTTTCAGGAATGCAAAGGTAAAAACATAAAGTTTGTATACGGAACAAATACGGTTCAAGAAGAAGGTATGCTTGGTAAGCAATAAATGCTGAATTCAAGAAAGAAAAAGAACTTCGGAACAAGGCTAAGATCAAATCCACAAGTGGAGTAAAACCCACTAGTGGACATGCTTCTGATAGTCGAACTTGCTTCAAGTGCAATACGATTGGTCATATTGCTCGCAAGTGTCTAAATTTAAAGCCTGTGTTTCCACGAAGGAAAATGTGTCTAAAGAAGAAAAGCAAAAACAACCAGAGATTGTGAAACCCAAAAATGAATGTGTTTCTGAAATAAAACCCAAAAATGAATCTATGTTTGAAAATTCAATTTTTTAGAAAGGTGAAACTTCAAAGTCAAACAAAAACAAAAACGATGATTCACGGTTTTATATTAAGAAAGCAAGATTCATGTCACAATCTTGGATCGCTAAAAAGAAATCTTCTGAAATTGAAAAGTCTGTTGCTGCTAAAACTGAAAATGTCAAATCAAAAGAAACAGTCATTAAAAATGATCTTTCAAAGTTGAAAAATGACTTTATAAAACAGACAGAAAAAGAAAAGGTCGAAAAAGTTTCAAAATTATCATCGGATGAAATGTTCGATGAAAATTTTGATGATGGTTATGAATTTGATTACGTAGATTATCAAGTTCAACCCAAGACCAAAAAGGCTTGGGTTTCTCTTTTCAAGTAGTTATTTTCATGTGCAGGAGTTCCTAGATCCACTTCATCAAAGTTGATTCAGGATTGAGGAAGCTCCAGATCAGATTTAATTTGTCTAGAAATGTCATATCTTTGTCATTTTGAGGGGGAGTAGTTAAGACGAAAAGTTTTTGAAATTACAAGTGGTTGTTAAAAGGAAAAATTTTGAAAAGTCAAAATTATGAAAATCCACACTGTTGAACAGAAAAACTGATTTCAAAGTTCTTACAAGTTCAAACTGTTTTTACAAGTGGTAAATGAGTCTAATGATTGTTTGTTAAACAATTGCAGATACAGGATTGAGAAAAAGGATCGGACAACGAGGTCACGGGATCCGCATTGGTTTGTTACATTTTTAGAAGAATTTCTTTAAATCTAAAATCCAAAAATATGTTTTTGATTTTAGGGGGAGTAAGAAAATTTTAAAAATTGTTGAAAAATAAAAAACATTGGAAAAGTTGAAAATTCAAAAATATTGAAAAATTCAAAAAGTACAAAAACATGAAAAAGACAAAAAGAATTTATTGTCAAAAAAGAAATGATAGTACATCATTAGACTATCATGGTATGCTAAAGATTTGTAAAGTTTAAAAGTGATAAACAAGTCTTACTATGGATGTGTCGATAGGCTTTACACGTTCAGTAGATTGTTTCCGGGATATAAACTAAATTTTACAACTGCTTAATCTCGTGGATTAACACATCTTGGATATATGGACTTAGTACTCCGAAATTTCGATTGAAGGGTTGCCTGATTATGAGATACGAGGTCTTTATAGATGATTGATATTTGAGGTATTATACAAGTTCTTCTGATTTTGCGGAAGCAATAGCCTAGAACTTATATAATGCTTTTTGCTAAAAACCCCAAAATAGCATGCAAACTTGAAAAAAAAATCGAAAGATCTAATCATTTGCAATGCTGAAAAGATTCCTTAAGTGGAACACTCCTGAAAGACGAGCCTTCATCTCTTTGTCTGTACGGTAGTACTAACCTGAGCTCTCAAAGTCTCGCACAACCCAGATACAGATATCAATTACGCTATACTCACCAGTAAGATGAAATCTAGGGAATCTGGATACGGGAGTATATTCAAGAAGTGGGAACCACAGATAAGTCAAGTTTCATAAATCTACCTTAACATATTTGAACAATTGAGAAACATGATAAAGTTTAAGTGGACAAACATATCGACAATCTAAGTAAACAAGTTTAAAACTTAAAGTCATTTAAAGGTCAACAGTACTGGTGATATGTCTCAATCAACTGATATGATCATTAGACACAAATTCACAAAAATATGTTTGTAAATATGTTTGTACATAGTTTACTTTACTTGTTAAAAGTTCTGTAAATACTTTACTTACTTTTTAAAATCCAAAAAGATTTTCAACGAGCCAATGTCGGAGAACGATCATCGAAGTCTGGTAAGAAAAATTCATTAATTTGAAACTTTAAAATTGACAAAAACATTAGTTGTTCACAACGGTTTAACCAAGGTCATTAACTTGGACTTGGTAAACAAAATTAGTTAATCAAGGTCATTAACTTGGACTTGATCAACTAAGTGGATTTTATTTCAATAATTGAAAGTTGAAGATTTTAAACGTAAAATGTTTCAAGATCATTAATTTGAACTTGAAATAACTGAAGATAAAATTTGAAATACAAGTTTTTGTACAGGTGGTACGTAATTCATGTGATAAAAATTTCAAAGTTAGAATCTGAAATGTTTATTTGAATTCTCAAGTACTTTGAAACAGGAATTAAAGTTTTAGGAGGAACAGGACGAAACGTGATTAAAGTAAAGCTCAAAGCTAGGGGGAGCAAAGCTTAAAGCAAAAGGGAGTCTGAAGACCAAAGCTTAAAGCAAGGGGGGGCATAATGATTTAAAGTTTTTATCAAACCAAAGCTCAAGAAGAAAGAATAGAAGATAAAGATCAATACGTTAAAGTTTATTCAAGAACTAAAGATCGGAAGACTCAGAAGATTTTAAATGTCAAGAATGACTACGGCAATATCCAAAGAGAGGATGTCTGGGGAGTCTGTTAGTGCATATATCAAAAGGATGTCTACATCAAGATGACTACGACAACATCCAAGGGGGAGTCTGTTGGTGCATATGTCTGTTGCCTTCGTCATGAATGTCATTATGTATCGAGTCTGAGTGAATAGGGCTTAATCTGTGAGAAACAAGGCGTATTTAAGTGAGTTTGTAAGCAAGTTTGCTTGATAAGGAACTTGGAAGTCAAGTTCAGGCGAACTTCATACCATGTTCGGCCGAACATGCTATATCTTTGGGCGAACTTGGTGTCTCCATGAGCGAACTTGCAAGTCTATAAATAGGTGCCTTGGTGATTTCATTTGTAACTTCAGAAACTTTGGCATCTCAGAGGCGAAGCTCTGTCAGTCTGTATTCAGAACGTTTATCAATAAAACTGACGTTTAACTGATTAATTCTTGTCTATTGGTAACACGACGTAATATTTCCGCTATTATGGACGTTAGATATCAAATTTAGGTTCCTAAGCATCGAGGATCGGTCCTACAATGAAAATTCCAGCAAGAAACCCCCTAAATAAACCTGGAATCAACGGTAAACATCTAAAATATCTCCTATTTTCGTGTGATATAACAGATTCATGAGCTAAACTAGGCAAACCCCCTAATAGTAACTTTGAAGTATTTAATTTAAGAATTAACACCTACCTGTGTTGGCTGTTGAAGACTGAGGACAGCACTGTGAAGAGAAGAGACGAGGCACACTTCCAACGATTGAAAGATTTAGATTCAGTTCTGATTCATAATCACAGCTTCCTTCCAGATGATGAATAGCTTCCAGTGAAGTCAAAGAACCAGTGTGTGCTCCAGATTGGTCATACAATAATTTAGTTTAAATGTCGTATCTAGGTTTTATCAAACATTTGGGCCTTTTACTGTTATGGGTTTATTTAACAAAGTGGGCTTTTAGTTATTATTGGGCTGACCGATATTATCGCTGCTGTAACCACTATACTGGTCTTCAAAAAGCCGCCAAATAGCTGTCTATAGTGCCGCTAATAGCGGAACCGCTATAGCCCACTGCTATTTCGACCACTACACGTCCGAAGGTCCGCTAACCGCTATAGCGCCGCTAGTAAGTGCATAGCATAGGAGGTTCACCGGCCATAACATCAGTTACCTCACACGTCCCTGATTGTTGAGAACCATGTGTTGTTATATAATTCTCACTTACACCATTTCTTTCACATTGGGTTCACCCACATTTTGAAACTATTTGGATTCTATGTCATCATACAAGTCAAATAAATGGAGTATATTAACATTTTTATTAGGATTAGAATCATATAAGTCAAAAGCAGTTTTTTCAACAATAAGATATGCAGCAATCAGTACACATTCATGTCAAAACCTAATAGAAAGACTACTCTGAAACAAGAGGCCTCCAGTAACATTTAGTAAATGCCTATGTTTCCTTTCAACAATACCATTTTGTTGAGAAGTATGGGCACACGATGTTTGATTAACAATACCATCTTGTTTACACAAATTACTCATTTGATTATTTACAAATTTGGTACCATTATCACTTCTTAAACATTTAATCTTTGTTTGAATTGAGTGTGTATTATATTAGTAAAAGTTTGTATGTTCTCAAAACCTTCAGTTTTAGTTTTCTTTAAACAAACCCAAACTACCCTGGAATAATCATCAACAATAGTCAGAAAATACGTGTGCCCCTCTCTACTAGCAACCTTATAAGGACCCCAAACATCCAAATGAACAAGTTCTCATAAGTGAGTGCTTTTATGATCACTTAATGGAAAGGGATCCCTATGCTGCTTAGCCCTATGACACACCTCACAAGGACCTACATCCGATTCAAAAGATACTTTTATAGTTTCTTTAAACATTTTAATAGCATGATCTGTGTCACACCCCGACCCGTAGCGGAATAAAAGTCGGGGCATAATTGGGTTATCACCAAAGCTCATGATATTTACTAAGATGTTTCATATTTATTAAATTCAAATTACAAACTTAAATATCCAAAACAAAATTCATACAATTACAAGGAAATGAAACTACATAATTCCCAAGCATAAACTTGTTTATTCTTCTAGGCCTTCCTAAGTGTTTCCTGTCTCAGCTGAATCACCTGTATCATGTGTAAAATGGGGGAGATTTTGGGTCAACAAAAGTTGGCGAGTGAACCTTGATAAAACATTTTAACTGATTTCTTGTTTTATTTAATAAGGAAAATTCGTGCATTAATCACATGTGAGCAAACATATATGTGAACAATCACAAACCACTTTAGATGAGTATATGACATGAAATGATGATGTATTTGAGATCAAGGCTCAATCAAACGGAGCCGATCTAATGAGGCTCCTGATGCTCAACCCGTATCCCACGGGGAACTGATGGGCCTAATGAAATGTGTGCACTGAAATGATGATATTCAATCTACATATAATTCACACAATAATTGATACACATTTGATCACGGATATGATGTATGCACAAGTGTTTAAATAAAATAAAAGAATAGTACGACACATGATACACCCCAAAATATGATTAAAACGGGGAATTGGTAGAGATTCACTCACAGTGGATGCGTTTCTTGATGAATGCGTACGAATATTATGATTCAACCGACGAGGGAAAACTAACCTAAATAATAACGACATGATTCGATTAAATAAATAAATTTTATTTAAGATTATTATTTTTAATTAGTGCTCTTTAATGAGATTTTTTTTAGATTTAATTTTATGAGTTTAATGCAAATTTCTAACTTTAAAAACCTTATTTTTTAGTATTTTTAATAAAATTTTCAATTAAATAAATAAATAAAAGGAATAAAAAGGGTTGACTTTTGTCAGGTTTGACCGGGTCTGACCGGTCAGACTGTGTTTATTCTATGCGGCAAGTGAGGTTCGAACTCGGGACCTCTCGTATACGTGCACGCAGCTCTACCAACTGAGCTACGTGTCTAACCCAAAATATTCTCTGTTTTATTTATTATATATACTAATTAACTTTAACCTTATTTAGTTTTTATTAAAAATGATTTAATATGGCCGAACCGGTTGCAGAGAGCCGGAATCGAACTCGGGACCTTCGGTTCGAGTGCACACAGCCCAACCAGTTGGGCTGTGTGTCTAATTTGCTTAACTACTGGATTATATTCCTCTTATATACATACTGTGAATTGATCTGATTAGGTTTTAAAAATGTTGGTTTTATTTCTGAAAGTCGGTAACATGTGCGATTCGAACCCGGGACGTGTGTTTTGTATTTGCACACAGTTCACCGCTGGACTGTGTGTCTAACCCGGTTAAATACTCGATTTTAATTACATTAATATCCAACTTAACTTCGTCTTCTTCATTAAGAAGAACACAGAACCGTGAACCCGACTGTTTTGCTTAATCGACCAACAAACTTATAATTGATTGAAACAGAATAGAAAAAGAAGATTAAGTAATATGGTATACCAAAACAGAGTGTTTTCTTCCGATTTCAGGCAAGATTTCGTCGGCTCTGATTTGCGATTTCCGGCTGAGTGAACTGTTTTAACAGTTTCGATTATTGTGTTGAGCAATTAGATTATCAATCAAGAGATAGCTAGAAGGTTTAGACAATTATACCGTCTGATGAACGAATGCGGTTTTCTGATCAGTGATTCCGGCGATATTCCGGCGAAAATGAAGATCTCCGGCAACGAGCTTTGGAAGGAATAAAGCTTCGAAAGAGAGTGCGGTTCTGAGCGAAATGTTTACCAGAAGTTTGGGTGGGTATTTATAAGGAGAACAGGCTGATTGGGTTCGAATTAAGGGTCAAGGTTCGCGGTCAATGATTTCCGACGGTTTTGACTGAAATTGATTGTTAGGCATCGGTTATAACTGATGTCGAAATCAGTTTACGCGTTTCAGTCAAAGGAAAATAGCCAAAATTTCGGAAATCTCGGTTTTTTCCGGCGACTACGAGTTCTGGGCGCCCTGATTACCGGTTTTGACTTTCGGATTTTACTTTAAGTGTTATTTGTTTCTGTATTTATCACAAGTGAAGTGTGTGGCGGAGTGGTGTGGTGTGTGTTTGTGTTTGCGAGAGACCCGGATTCGAGACCCGGCGACTCTGTTTTATTTTTTATTTACTTATTATTATTATTTATTAATTATGTATTATTTAAAATAATCTGAACAATAAATACGCGACGAAACTGAATACTTGATTATTAAACGAAGCGGATTTTGAAACCCGTTTTTTCGACGAATGTTACAGTATCCCCTACTTTTAGGAATTTCGTCCCGAAATTTAAGTAGTAGTGGTAACTGGAAAGAGATGCGGGTATTTTTCGCGCATTGAGTCATCACGTTCCCAAGTAAACTCGGGTCCTCGTTTCGACTCCCAACGTACCCTGACAATTGGAATACGAATTCGCCTTAAACGCTTCTCACCGAAGTCCATGATTTCTACTGGTCTTTCAACGAAGTGCATCGATTCATCGACTTGAATGTCTTCTAGAGGAATGTGGAGGTTTTCATCGGCAAGGCACTTTTTCAAGTTTGATACGTGGAATGTGGGATGAATTCTGTTGAGCTCTTTTGGTAGGTCAAGCTTGTATGCTACAGGACCTACTCTTTCGAGTATCTTGAAAGGTCCTACGTAACGTGGTGCTAGCTTTCCCTTCTGGCCAAAACGAACCACTCCCTTCCACGGTGATACTTTTAAAAGTACTTGGTCACCAATGTCAAACTCCAAGGGCTTTCGTCGTTTGTCTGCATAACTCTTTTGACGACTTTGAGCCGCTAGAAGATTATTTCGAATTTGGAGGATCTTGTCGGTTGTTTATTGAATTAACTCCGGACCGGTGATTTGCGCTTCCCCAATTTCGTGCCAACATACTGGAGATCGGCACTTACGACCATATAAAGCTTCGAAAGGAGCCATGCCGATACTTGAATGATAGCTATTGTTGTACGAAAATTCCACTAATGGTAGGTGAGCGTCCCAGTTCCCTTTGAAGTCTATGACACATGCTTGCAGCATGTCTTCAAGGGTTTGAATGGTGCGTTCAGATTGACCATCAGTTTGAGAATGAAAAGCGGTACTGAGGTCTAATCGTGTACCCAAAGCAGTTTGTACGGCTCGCCATGTTCGTGAGGTGAAACGACCATCACGGTCTGAAATGATGCTTAATGGTACACCATGACGGCTTACGATCTCGCTGATGTAGATACGAGCTAACTTCTCGTTCTTGAAGTCCTCACGAATCGGAATGAAATGAGATGACTTTGTAAGACGATCGATTATTACCCATATGGTGTCATACCCACTGGAGGTGCGATGTAACCCGGTAATGAAATCCATGGTTATGTTTTCCCACTTCCAGACAGGTATTTCGGGTTGGACTAGAAGTCCTGAAGGTCTTTGATGTTCAGCTTTTACTTTGGAACAGGTAAGGCACTTGGAAACAAAAACAGCGATATCCTTTTTCATGCCAGGCCACCAGTAGGTGTATCGTAGGTCTTGATACATCTTGTTGGCTCCTGGGTGTACAGAGTATCGTGTTTTGTGCGCCTCATTCATGAGGAAATCACGAAGATTATCGCGATCAGGAATCCATATGCGGTTTAAATAGTATAGAATACCGTCGGATTTGGTTTCGATTTTGAGTTCAGCTCCACATGACAGCTCATCGCCTACGTCATTTTCTGTTACAGAAACATGTTGAGCTGCCCGGATTCGATCTTTGATGTCGGTTATGATTTGCGAACATAGAAGGCGAATGGAGTTCGCATAACCTTTTCGACTGAGAGCATCGGCCACCACGTTTGCCTTGCTAGGATGATACCGAATTTCACAGTCGTAGTCGTTGAGTAGTTCGACCCATCTTCGTTGCCTCATATTCAACTCTTTCTGGTTGAAGATATGTTGGAGACTCTTGTGGTCAGTGTATATTTCACACTTGGTACCGTAGAGGTAATGTCTCCATATCTTGAGAGCGAACACAACGGCTCCAAGTTCCAGGTCGTGGGTGGTGTAATTCTTCTCGTGAACCTTGAGTTGCTAGAGGCATAAGCTATCACTTTTCCTCTTTGCATCAATACACAGCCTAGCCCTGGCCCTGATGCGTCGCAATATACCACAAAGTCATCGCAACCCTCAGGGAGTGTGAGGATAGGTGCGTCACAAAGTTTTTGCTTTAGAGTTTGGAATGCCTCCTCTTGCTTAGGTCCCCATATGAAGGGTTTTCCTTTATGAGTCAAGGCCGTGAGTGGTACAGCATACGGGAAAAGTTGGCAATGAAGCGTCGATAGTAACCAGCCAAACCAAGAAATGACCTAACTTCGGTAGGGGTCCGTGGTGCTTACCATTCCTGCACTGCCTTGATTTTTGAAGGATCGACATGAATTCCCTTGTCATTGACGACATGTCCAAGGAATTGTACTTCTCCTAACTAGAATTCGCATTTTGGGAACTTAGCGTAAAGCTTTTCAGTCCTTAAGAGTGTAAGGATGAGTCGAAGGTGTCGCTCATGATCGGATTTACACTTGGAGTAGATAAGGATGTCGTCGATGAAGACTATGACGAAATGGTCGAGGTAGGGTTTGCATACCCTATTCATTAAATCCATGAAGACAGTGGGGGCGTTGGTTAAACCGAAAGGCATGACCATGAACTCGTAATGACCATAACGAGTCCGGAAGGCGGTTTTTGGGATATCTTCTTCGTGCACCCTGAGCTGATGATAACCAGAACGAAGGTCGATTTTTGAAAAGCAGGTGGCGCCTTGAAGTTGGTCTAGGAGATCATTAATGCGAGGTAGTGGATAGCGATTTTTAACCGTTAACTTATTGAGTTCTCTATAGTCAATGCACATGCGAAACGTTCCATCTTTCTTCTTCACAAAAAGAACAGGTGCACCGCAAGGCGATGAGCTAGGACATATGAATCCTTTGTCAGTCAGCTCTTACAGTTGACTGGTCAGCTCTTGCATTTCGGATGGGGCTAACCTATAAGGAGATTTTGCGACTGGTGTAGCGCCAGGTACAAGATCGATGCGAAATTCGAATTCTCTCACCGGAGGAAGTCCTGAAATGTCGTAGGGAAAGACTTGTGGGAATTCTTTCACAACTGGGATATCTTCAAGTTTTCTTTCCTTATTTCCCTTTTTGACGACGTAGGTTAGGAATGCGACATAGTTCTTGCGGAGATATCTTCGGGCTTGAAGGCAGGACATTAATTTGAGTCCTTTCGAAGGGGTTTCCCCAAAAATACGTAGTGTCTGACCGTCTGCGAGAGGAATGCGAATGAACTTTTCGTGGCACACAACTTCAGCGTGATGCTGGCTGAGCCAGTCCATACCGATTTTACGTCGAAACTTCCCAACTTCATAGGAATAAGGTCAATTGGAAAATCGTGATCGTTTAGGGTGAGAGTACAATTGCGTATTATAGAATTTAATGAAACGGGTTTTCCGTCAGCAACTTCCACCGTTAGAGATTCGATAAGATTAACACGAGGTTGGTCGAGGATAGGTTCAAATTCTAAGGACACAAAGCTCTTTTCCGCACCAGTATCGAATAATATGGATGCATAACTACCATTGATGAGAAACGTACCGTTGACCACGTTGTTGTCAGCCCTGCCTTGGTTGGCATTGATATTGAAAACTCTCCCTCTGGCAGGTGGGGGAGCTTGATTAGCTTGGTTTACCGGGTTTGCGTGAGCTTGGGCATGGATGATGTTCACTAGGCGTGGGCATGTGTTCCTGAAATGGTTTGGGTCCCCATAGTTGAAACAAGCTCGCATGGGTTGCATCATGGGGTAGTTGGGTTGGTAGTAAGTTTAGGCTGCATGTGGTGCAGGTGGTAGAAGTAAGGGTTGTTGGGCTTGACCCACTATCTGATTTTGGGTTTCGGTTTGAGGTTGATTGCGGTTCATTCGCTGAAGGGTACGGCAGGTTTGGATGGTGTGACCTGCACGGCCACAGCTTGTGCAATGTTGGCAGAGATTTTCGGGAGGGTGATGGTATTGACACCGGTTGCATTTTGGGTGTGGGCCAGTATATGGCTTTTTGAATGGTGCAGCTGGAGGAGCAATTTGGGTGATTGGTGCAACAGTGATAGGAGGGTTGGTTTGAGTGACAGCAAAATTCTTTCCATTACGCTTCCTCTTACCAGCAAACTTTGAGGATGAGACTGGGTGGTTTGTAGTTGGGGTCTCTATGGGGGCTTTCTTCTTTTCATCTTTGAACTTGCCGTTTCGAATGCGATTTTCAGTGAGTTCTGTAGCTAACTCTATTGCGGCTTCAAGTGTTGCAGGCGATGTGCTTAAAACCGAATCTTGAATTTTCGAGGGGAGGCCTCGAATGTAGTGTTCAACCAAGCGGTACAATGGGGTGAACAAATTAGGGATCATCTGGTTCAGCTCGAGAAATCTCTTATTATAGAGAGTGTGATCTCCTTCCTTTTGTTTCAGTGTGTGGAATTCGTCTTTCAACTTTTTGATTTCGCTCCTTGGACAGAAGCGTCTTGTCATGAGTTCCCTTAACTCTTCCCATGTTAAGGCCATGGCATCTTCAACTCCTCGCTTACTCTTTTCCGTGTTCCACCAGGTAAGGGCTACCCCAAACAGTCTTCTAGTCGCGTAACGTACCTTACGGTCCTCGGGACAATCGCAATTGAGGAAAGTGTTTTCCATTTCTTCAAACCAGTGAAGGAGGGCGGTAACACCTTCGGTCCCTTCATACTTTGGGGGATCGCAAGATTTGAAGTGTTTGTAGGTGCACTTGGGGGTTTTGGAAGGAGGGTTGGCGACGCTCTGGTCTTCTTGGTTGGGAGGGTTGATGGGATTAGCGGTGAGAGCTTGTTGAACTTGAAGTACGATGTCAGGAAGTACTGCGGCCATTTGTTTAGCAATTTGTGTGGCCAAGCGTTCACTTGACTTTCCTGACTTTCTTCCTCCACGTAGTTGCCTAGCCGACATCTATATGAACATATATAGGAAGATTGTGAGTTTAAGAATTTTCTAGGTGTCATGTGTCGTAAAAAGAATGAAAAATAACATAGCTGACAATAATTTAACTACATCCATAGGATGTCTTGGGTTTGCTCATGCTTGGGCCTCCAATGTCCCCCATACCATCGCCTGTGTAGTCATGTGGGCCCCCATGACCATTGAGCTTGGTAGGATTCACATTGGTGTCGGCGGATTAACACTCGCACCACCCGAATGAAAATCGTAAAATATGATTGCGAGATGTATGGTAGGAGGGTGTCCAGGTGTAGACACAATGACAACTCAAAGTGGGGTTAGCTCACACGACGTTTGGTATAGCATGCTTTGGCCTAATAGGTCCTTCGTACTCTCATCGTTAGTCCCCAGGTAGGCAAACTGGTCCTTTATTTTGGATTTATACGAATGCCAAGCCTAGACAGGACGTTCCGACTACCGGTACTCTTACCCTTCCAGTTACTACATGCCCATCATGAGAACTCACTTTGATGTGATTTGAAAAACATAAAAATCATTGCAATAATCATGGAATCGTGAGGTGTGTGCTCTCATGGATATGATATGTTATGAGGATATGATTTATGATAAGCATTGCATAATAACATGTATTTGTGAGCGTGCTTGCATAATATTTGGTGTGAAAATAAACATGAAACATATAAACATCATGAATTTTGCATATAACGCACAAACAATTTAAAATTTAATCAACTATAGTATAGGCTCTAAGGGTCTAATAACCTATCCTATATCACTCTACTCACAAGCTCTGATACCAATCTGTCACACCCCGACCCGCAGCGGAATAAAAGTCGGGGCATAATTGGGTTATCACGAAAGCTCATGATATTTACTAAGATGTTTCATATTTATTAAATTCAAATTACAAACTTAAATATCAAAAACAAAATTCATACAATTACAAGGAAAATGAAACTACATAATTATTCCCAAGCATAAACTTGTTTATTCTTCTAGGCCTTCCTAAGTGTTTCCTGTCTCAGCTGAATCACCTGTATCATGTGTAAAATGGGGGAGATTTTGGGTCAACAAAAGTTGGCGAGTGAACCTTGATAAAACATTTTAACTGATTTCTTGTTTTATTTAATAAGGAAAATTCATGCATTAATCACATGTGAGCAAACATATATGTAAACAATCACAAACCACTTTAGATGAGTATATGACATGAAATGATGATGTATTTCAGATCAAGGCTCAATCAAACGGAGCCGATCTAATGAGGCTCCTGATGCTCAACCCGTATCCCACGGGTAACTGATGGGCCTAATGAAATGCGTGCACTGAAATGATGATATTTAATCTACATATAATTCACACAATAATTAATACACATTTGATCACGGATATGATGTATGCACAAGTGTTTAAATAAAATAAAAGAATAGTACGACACATGATACACCCCAAAATATGATTAAAACGGGGAATTGGTAGAGATTCACTCACAGTGGATGCGTTTCTTGATGAAGATGAATGCGTACGAATATTATGATTCAACCGACGAGGGAAAACTAACCTAAATAATAACGACATGATTCGATTAAATAAATAAATTTTATTTAAGATTATTATTTTTAATTAGTGCTCTTTAATGAGATTTTTTTTTAGATTTAATTTTATGAGTTTAATGCAAATTTCTAACTTTAAAAACCTTATTTTTTAGTATTTTTAATAAAATTTTCAATTAAATAAATAAATAAAAAGGAAATAAAAAGGGTTGACTTTTGTCAGGTTTGACCGGGTCTGACCGGTCAGACTGTGTTTATTCTATGCGGCAAGTGAGGTTCGAACTCGGGACCTCTCGTATACGTGCACGCAGCTCTACCAACTGAGCTACGTGTCTAACCCGAAATATTCTCTTTTTTAATTATATATATATACTAATTAACTTTAACCTTATTTAGTTTTTATTAAAAATGATTTAATATGGCCGAACCGGTTGGAGAGAGCCGGAATCGAACTCGGGACCTTCGGTTCGAGTGCACACAGCCCAAACAGTTGGGCTGTGTGTCTAATCTGCTTAACTACTGGATTATATTCCTCTTATATACATACTGTGAATTGATCTGATTAGGTTTTAAAAATGTTGGATTTATTTCTGAAAGTCGGTAACATGTGCGATTCGAACCCGGGATGTGTGTTTTGTATTTGCATACAGTCCACCGCTGGACTGCGTGTCTAACCCGGTTAAATACTCGATTTTAATTACATTAATTTCCAACTTAACTTCGTCTTCTTCATCAAGAAGAACACAGAACCGTGAACCCGACTGTTTTGCTTAATCGACCAACAAACTTATAATTGATTGAAATAGAATAGAAAAAGAAGAGTAAGTAATATGGTATAACAAAACAGAGAGTTTTCTTCCGATTTCCGGCAAGATTTCGTCGGCTCTAATTTGCGATTTCCGGCTGAGTGAACTGTTTTAACAGTTTCGATTATTGTGTTGAGCAATTAGATTATCAATCAAGAGATAGCAAAAAGGTTTAGACAATTATACCGTCTGATGAATGAATGCGGTTTTCTTGATCAGTGATTCCGGCGATATTCCGGCGAAAATGAAGATCTCCGGCGACGAGCTTTGGAAGGAATAAAGCTTCGAAAGAGAGTGCGGTTCTGAGTGAAATGTTACCAGAAGTTTGGGTGGGTATTTATAAGGAGAACAGGCTGATTGGGTTCGAATTAAGGGTCAAGGTTCGCGGCCAATGATTTCCGACGGTTTTAACTGAAATTGATTGTTAGGCATCGGTTATAACTGATGTCGAAATCAGTTTACGCGTTTCATTCAAAGGAAAATAGCCAAAATTTCGGAAATCTCGGTTTTTCCGGCGACTGCGGGTTCTGGGCGCGCTGATTACCGGTTTTGACTTTCGGATTTTAATTTAAGTGTTATTTGTTTCTATATTTATCACAAGTGAAGTGTGTGGCGGAGTGGTGTGTGTTTGTGTTTGCGGGAGACCCGGGTTCGAGACCCGGCGACTCTGTTTTATTTTTTATTTACTTATTGTTATTATTTATTAATTATGGTTTTTAAATTCTAAAATGTTTATTAATTATGTATTATTTAAAATAATCTGAACAATAAATACGCAACGAAACTGAATACTTGATTATTAAACGAAGCGGGTTTTGAAACCCGTTTTTCGACGAATGTTACAATCTGCAGGATGTTCTAGTCTAGCATGCCACAGTTTATACATATTAAGACCAACCTTATTTGACACAACAACATGCCCACACACATAAAGATCTTCAAGTTGATTACCAATCAAAAGGACTTTCTTGGTTATTAAATCCTGAATATAACACTTGTGTTCATCAAAAACCAACATATAACTTGTTATCTTTGGTTAATCTATGCATATAAATTAAGTTCACATAGTATTCAGGAACTACAAACACATCATGTAAAATTACTCCATCAGCTAATATTAAAGACCTTATTTTATTTACATATTCATTAGTATCATCTGAATGTTTTACTTGAATTTTTAAATTTAACACATCAACATATTCAGTAAGATCTTTTTCTGATTTGATCATATGATTGTTAGCTCCTAAATCTATGATCCAACCCAAACTATTTCCCACCTTATAACCAAAGGAATAAACAGTTTATCAAACACAGAAGAACAAACAAACCCATCTGAAACATTACAGCTCTGAGGTGTTTCAGATGATTTATCCTTCAATAAACTCAACAACTTAGACACTTGATCAGAAGTCAAAGAATTACCAAATGTATTAGAATCATCAGAACACACATTATTACTAGCAATAATTTTTTCCCTTGACTTCCTTGATTCCCTCTTGGAGGTTTCATCCAGAAGAGATAACCAATCAACTCAGAACATTTATCAACAGAATGACCAGTTTTATTACAATGTGAACATTTTAAACCTTGGTTTTGAGATTTAGCAAATTTTTTCTTGTTTTCGCTTATACGATTAGTCTTAGAAAACAACCCAACAGTATGTTCTTTAGAAATACTAACATTAGCATTCCTACATGACTCCTCCCTTGACACTATAGAGAAAGCATCCTTAAGAGTAGGTAAAGGCTCTCTAATAAGCAAACTAGTTCTGACAGACTGATAAACAGAATCAAGACCCATTAAGAACTGCATTAGCTTAATTAGATTATTGAAATTATTATATTGAGTTGAGGCATTACAAGTACATGTAGGAATCTGTAATATTTGGTCTAACTTCGTCCACATAATATTCATTTGAGATGATATTAGCAACAGACATACCATTTTGACTTAATGAAATAATTTTTTGATACAAATCAAACACAACAGATCCATCTACCTTATCATAAGTATCCCTTAATTCTTTCTAGACCTCAGCAACAGATTTAGAATACACATGTCCTAGATAAAGTTCCTTAGAAACAAAATTTAATATCCAAGTAAGGACAATTGAATTACATCTATCCCACCGAGTTCTAAGAATCTCATTATCCTCAGATTTCTGAAAAGAACCATTTGTAAACCCAATTTTATTTTTAACTCTTAGAGCAACACTCGTTGCATTTGCCCAAACCGTATAATTTTCAGTACCTTTTTGTTTTACACTAACCATAGTTAGATTTGTAGAATCACTAGCATGCAGATAACAAGGATTATCAGGTTCAAGTTTACTAATCAAGGTCTCACCAAACAAGTTCATGAGATCAGCCATAATAGCAACACAAAAATTAAACGAACCCAAACAACACACAAACTCCTAGACTGCGAAACTGTGCCAGGGACCAGATGGTAGGATCGTCACTCTTAGGTGCCTACCCAAGCCTTTGCACAGAAGCTGTATACTAGACTCAACACAATAAAACCTATATCAACCAGAAAACCACAGATCAAGAGCATATAACACAATATATGCACAAATCAAGAAACAAATAGCACAAAATATGCAACAGAGTGTACCCTCTCTGTGTGTCCCAAACAAACACCGACCCGACTAGTTCGGCAGCAGATATGCCTAATACATAAAATGAAAAAAAAAAAATAAACAAGGAATGATAGCACCTGAGGCGTATACCTCCAAGTGATCAGTCCTGTAGCCTTCACTTAGGGCTACAAGATACTGACAGAAGAAAACAACAAACTCTGTTGGTTTGCTTTGTAAACACAAAGACCAACGAGTGAGTCTTCAAGATCTGTAAACCCTAGATCTAGGGTTTCAATCTTCAATCCAAGCAGGAACACATAGAAATAAGATATGGAATCAGCAGGCACAGATGCACTACCACGACTCCTTAGATTTTCTTGATCTTACCCAGATCTTAACCGATCTAACACTAACACCAAGCGTAACAACGAACATAGCCACAAACCTTTTGATTCAAACCCCAAGAGATTTTACAGCTCTGATACCATATGAATAATATGATATCAAACATAGAACAAGAAATACCCAAAGCACAATCATACTAACCCTAATTTGAGTATTCAGTACAATATAATACACTCAAAACTCTAAATGATCTTACAACTCTCAACAGATCTTCAACACGATGATCTGTAACATATGAAAACTAAGACTCAAAAGATCGGTGAAGATCAAAAACCTAATTTGTTCAAGAGAAACACCAGGAACAATAATAAAGAGGGAGAAAGTATCATCACACTATGATAACACAGACACTTAAAACAACTTATATACAAACCAGGACCTGATTAACCGAATAGGTTATAACCATACTTCTTATAACCCTTGAAATGTGATAAGTCCACAACAACATATGATAAGCCCAATTGCTACAAGTCTAGCAAAGCCCAACTCATTCCAGTTCCCAACTCCAGGTCCATTATCGGAATATATGAAAAATAATACAAAGAAATTTTAAAACTTTAAAACAATAAAAGGAATAATGGAATTACTAATGATATGATGATTTTACAATTGCATCCTTTGTTTGTTTAATCTAACTTAACAATTTTAGGCTATCTATTAGAAAAAAAAACAAGAGGAAATTAACACTTTAATGATAAATATACCAGTTTTAAGTACTACCATATTGATGACTATTATCATTTGATTTTGTTATTAATCCCTAAAAATCGATATTGTCATTAAAAACATGAATATAAACCTTGACTCTTTACACTTTTCCTGAATTAAAAATGCCAATTCGGGTCACTAATAGTGTGAGTGTCAACCATAAGCACTATATATGATATAGATGGTCAAAACATGCATCATAGTGTACGTTCATGCATTTTCGTATTGGGCACATGATTTCTTCATTGTATATTTCTATACCGTCAAATAATATTATGCATGCGAAGTTTAATATAAAGAAGAACTATTATATAATTAAAAAAGTTATTTTTTGGCATTTTATTGTAGGTATAGTAGAATACGCTTATAAAGGTGAAAAAAAATTCAATTCTTTATTAATATATCTATATACTATTCTAGCAGGATGCCTGCGCATGCGACAGGAGTGACATATCGTATTGTGTTACTCGTTTTTTTTTGTTTTCTTATTCATATAGTATTTATTATAGCACCATTGTAATAGATATACATAAAAAACGAAGTAATCAGGTAATCCATTTCATTGTGTTGTGTTGTGCATGGTTCCATCGACACAGTTATTATCCTCAACCGAAGCTGAAACAAAGTCATCAGTTAGTCTATTTTATTAACCGATCGGTTTTCGGTTAATCACTTCGGTTTATTCGGTTAGATTGACGGTTTTTTGGTTTTGTTCATTTAATTTCAGTTAATAGCAAAAACCAAACGTCGGCTAAAATTTTTGCTTAGAAATATATAAAACTGAGATATAAATACATGAAATGAAAGTATAAATATATAAATGGAGATATAAAATATGAAATATATGAACTAGAGGTATAAAAGCTAGAAATATATGAAAATATGAATGATTCGATTCGGTCCAACTAATTTTGGTTAAACGAGAGTATAAAAAAATTTATGACCGGTTTTTGGTTAATCCGGTTTTCAGCTTTTAGTTAATTCAGTTTTTGGTTGATTTTGGTTCGCTTTCGTCTGTTTTCGGTTTGGTTTAGGTTAAGAATTTAGTTATTGCTCACCGACAACCAAGTTTGGTTGATAACTGATAGGTGCGCGTGATGCGACGGGAAACACTGACATTTCCACGATGTGCACTCTTCGGTTGGTTAGATTATTATCCTCAACCGAAATTGTGGTCATCGACTAGTCTATCTTATTAACCAATCTGTTTTCAATAAATTGGTTTGGTTTTTCAGTAGATTAACGATTTTTTGTTTGATTCATTTAATTTCGGTTAATAGTCAAAACCAAACTTGAGCTAAAACTTTTGATTAGAAATACATGAATTTAGGTATATATACATAAATGTTGGTATAAATATGAAACATATGAACTAAATGTATAAAAGCTAGGAATATATGAAAATATGAATGGTTCGATTCAATTAATTTTGATTAAATGAGGATACAAAAAAAAAAAACAATAACCATTTTGGTTAATTCGAGTTTCTGTTGATAGTTTTCAGTTACTTCAGGTTTTGGTTTATTTTGGTTCGGTTTCGGTTAACGATTTAATTGTTACTCACCCTTAGATATTGTTAATTACGTAATCTATCAATTTTTTAATTAAAAAAACTATAGCAATACTATGCTCAACTTAAAGAGAATAAATACTCATTTATATAGTATAATTTAAAGAAAAAAATTTAATGTACCAAAAGTTATATTCTTTGTGAGTAAGATATAAACAGAAACAAAGAATATGATGCATGAGGTTTTGAAAAATAAATAGAGGTATAAGAAAATATATTTTTTAGTTAAATTATAGTGGAAAATATAGAGACCCTACTATGAACGCTCTAAAGAAATGAAAAGAGAAATGGGAAGAACATCAACCCCTATCAACTACCTCACACAATAGACTTTCTGATATATAATCTCCACTCCCGTAGGGATAATCTTGAGCGGTTAAGACAGCCACAACAAGGCCAAATCTTTTCTATCTTCCATAATTTTGAAGCACGAGAAAACCTTGCCATTAATATATAATATTATAGAACAAAATCATTGCTAAAATCCCATTTTAGATCCTCTAGATACATAAAGAAAAGGATAGCTTTGACTTTATATTATTTTACAGAATTACATATGCGTAATTGGGATCACCAATAAGACCAACCACAATGGCCAAGACCACTTAATTAGTGGTCAAAACATGTTATCATAGAGGTGGTTCATGCATTTTGTAGTTGACAACCTTTTTGCATGTTTGTATAATTGTATCCCATAATAAAATATGTTTGCAAATAAGAATAACCAAATGACCATAAATCTAACTATAGATAAAAAAGGACGATTACGAATTCTATACCAATTAATACAAAAAATATTTAAGACATGACGGATTTAGTGTAGTAGGAGGGATAGTACAGACTACCTCTCAACCCATCTTCATACCCGTTTAAGAGTTATTGTTTTCAACAATTATATAACTTAAAATCATCACTATTATGACAGAGATGAGTCCTCATCATTACCGGTGATCGGGGAAAAATGTCACCTTTATTGCAAGAGAAAGTGCATATGAGAATATAACATGTGGAGCATATTAATTGAGAGATGTAAGAAAATTAAAAGAAGAAAGACTATTTAATCTTATCTAATTGTCCGCCAATAAAATAAATAAATATTCTCCGCCAATAAAAAAATGAAGAAGCGTATTATTCTACCTGGTCTTCCTGACACTTGTTGTAAAGCGGATTCAATAACTTTTCTCTGATGATTCAAAATTTTTAAATGCTTCAATGAACTCGGATCGGTTAGAAATTTTTTTGGATTAACTCTATGGATTAGGTTAAGTAAGGTTCATCAAAAAAATATGACAGAATAACAAAAAATATTGTCATTGGAAATTATAAACATATAATATAAATACAATAGCATTTACTTTACAAATTAAAACAAAAAACAATCTATGATTGTTCTTTACTTGTTTTCATCTTTTGAAAATGTTGTGTTACATCTTCGAGCGAAACTTGTTGAAAGCAATATTTTAAAAACAAGTTTTTAAATCATACCGGGTTGGGATCAGAAAATGTTCAACCGGGTCGATTAGTTAACCATATAAATCCATATATTACAATTTCAACTCAAAAACTAATCTAAATGTACTTTATTCCATAATAAAAAATAATCAAAAACTTGTTTTTTGTCATTCCCTAATAAATTACAATTATATGACAATTAGCAAACATATAAAAAAACCTCAATGATAGAACAAACCTGTATGATCAGTTGGATGAACTTTGATCGATGACAGACTTCATGAACTAAATGAACTAAGATGGCAGGACTGATGAATTTCTATTTTTGAGGATGAACTTTGATCGATGTGGGTGCTAGGTTAAATTAAGAAGGTAAATCGTCAATTTTATTGGGCCGATAAAAGTCCAAATTTTAACCTTGATCCAGTACTGGTATACCGGTTTAAACCGCTATAACCCAATTTACTACCGGTACAACTTCTTTGCCGTTCCCTCAAATTACCGGTTTGATTCTTGTCGGTCAACATTCCGGCATCCGGTATAACCGACAGTTATATACTGGTTTTAAAACACTGGTTGAAAGAACTCCTTTTCAATGTAATGAATGCAAGAATCGAACCTGTATCCATCACCCATCCTGTTACGCAGTTCAGTCTTCTTTGAAGAAAAACTTATTTCAACACTTATTGTTGCAACTAGTAAAACTAGTGATAACTTACTAAACGATAGACAAATAATCAATGTGCTTTCTTGTTTCCACCATCCTTTTGGTAAGATTACTTACAGTTGAACCCTATAAAGAACTGATATGCCAAAAGATAAAAAATTGTTATAAAATCGATTGTCCTTCACAGGAAATAATGATTTGAATCAAAGGAGTTACAATTTGTTCTTTCTAATGAAACGACTGATGAAGACAATGAAAGTGCTGCTCATAGTTATCATTACTATGGAATGAAGCACTGCTACCCAAGACAGAAGAACTATAATCAAGAATTCAAGAATTCACCTGCTAGTTCACAAATAGTTGTTCTTCAACAGTTATTCTATAAGTCTAAGCGGTTGTTTTAATAATTGTGGTTGTTGTAAGATTATCGGTTGTTTCACAACAACTAAAAATCATTAAGTTATTTATATCATTAGAAGTTGTTTCTAGGTGATGTCATCATAGGTCATAAATTGTTCTGTACTTGTATAAATAGATCATGAGTCTGTCATGATCTGTTGTCTGTAATTCTTCTGTATTTTGAATGCTACACGATTGTCAGATCTAATGTTGAGGGGGATCAGAGCCTGTAAACACATTTATGATTCAATGATATGAAAATCAGTGATGACTATTTTGAAATCCATTTGTATATTTGATTGATTACCATTTTTGCTGCAATTAATTTGATAAATCATGAATTATAAATTTTTCTTAATAAAATCACACACTCAGATCCTAACACTTACCCCATTTGGCTGTCAAAACTTGTATCTTCTTTCATATTAGTAATGTCGTGGCCGAGTTCATAAACAAGCTTGTCTTTTTCATCTAAACTAAAATCTTATGGATACATCTTAGCCAACTTTAGCAAGTTTAGTTTATTAATAGCACTATAATTATGAAACGGTCTCAAATAACTCATACACATAAGCAAGTCAGGGGATATTTTGTTAAAACGGTTTCCAAGCTCTTGAATTTTCATATCGAGAACCGTGTTGAGATTATCAACCACATAATGGTGACGATTGGTGATGTTACTTTTTCTTCTTTGATATTTCGGGTCTAGCATACATGTCTTCCATGTTAATCATCTCAGTCTCATATTTGTTACAAAACAATCTAACATCTTCCATGTTGATCAACCTGCCCAACTGCATTCACAATATCACAATTCTTTCTTTGAAGAGCTTCACACAATAACTTATTAACTCCCAAGATGTACTTCATCAAAACTAAATAAAATACAAACTTAAAACTATTCATGTATATTTGAAGTCCATTTTCTTGATTTGGAGACCACTATATTCAACTACGTTAATAACACTTGAATATAGAGCAAGCATATGGAGAAGTGTTTTTTCATGAGAATTCCAACGTGTATCTTTGGCTCTTTCAAGTGATAGTTCTTGATTCTTTCCACGTCCAATTTCAACTTCCAGATTTAATCCCAAATCTCTCTTATCAAATCTTTTCATTTGCAAGATGCAAAAACAACATTAGTTAAATCTCAAAATTTCTTTAAAATTTATAAATTTCAAGATGTTTGCTTGTAAGGGCCACAACAAGTTAAAGTTGAAGAGGAAAAAAATGAACAAAATATGTTGAACTATTTTCTTTCAAAATCAAGGCTTTAAAAGCATTAAACCCACCGTACATGTTGCTTGCACCATCATATCCTTGCCTTTAACCATACCCGAACTCAGAATGTAACGAACAAATAATTCAGCAATTGCAAATATAAGGATAACGCGGTAATTTCCATAACATGAACAAGACCAATAAATCGTTCCTTCACATATCCTAAATTATCAACATATCTTAAAACCACAACCAATGTGTGCAATAAAGGCTACTAAGCATCCAAGGAAAACCGTGTATGTTGACGGGCCTCATATATTGTTTTGGATGTCGCCAAAGGTCGGTCTCCTCAAATAACATTGTCCGTAGAGATCAATAACACCTGAAAACAACAACAACAACAAGAATAATAATAATAATAACAACAATAACAATAACAATAACAACAAGAAAGACGACGACAATGGCGCCAGCGACGACGATAACAACAATACCTTTGCAGAATAATTCAAGATTTTCTCAGGACACCACTTCTGATATCCTTAAAAACTAGTCCTATGCATCGCACGACATGCAGTTTGCGAAACGTACACTTTTGCAAAGTAGAGAATCCTATCTTACGTCTAGCATCATTTTTTCGTTGGAAATATTTAAACTCCCGTTCTAAATTGCCGATGATTCTCAAGAAAAGTCGGCAAATCATTCAAAAACGGCGCTGAAATTATTATTATTATTATTGTTATTATTATTATCATCATCATCATCATTCAATGGTTTTTCAGAAAAATAATCATTCACCAAACATCCATTAGGATCCTCCTGAGCCTGTTTAAGCTGAGGTCTTCTAGTACATGTTTGTGAGTTTTGGCTTTGTTGACAAAAAGCTGGACCCTTGCTCGAACCGCAATAACTATCAACTCATCTATGAAGCCCGAATTAGATAGAGAGTCAAAGGCGAGTCCATTTAAAAAAAAACGAGAGAGAATTTGAGAGATCGGGAGAAATATGGGAGAGGTGTAGTTTGGTTTTGTAAAATGTGTGTGTGTAACTTTTTAAAATTTTAAAATATTTTTTTGTTATTTCAAACGGTCAATGACGGTTACCTAGACCCACACGCCACCATAATCTCTCGCGCCTATTAAGGACTTAATGAAGGCATCTTTCATGCCCTGATTTAGGTATAGTTTGGTTTGGTAAAATGTGTGTATAACTTTTTAAAATTTTAAAATATTTTTTTGTTATTTCAAAAGAGTCAAATAATGGTTACCTAGACCCACATGCCACCATCACTTCTCGCGCCCATGAAGGACTTAATGAGGGCATATTTTGTCATTTTATGCCCTGATTTAACGCCCCACGGCGGTGATTCGAGGCGTTACCAACCTATGTGGTCGAGAGCACCAAACAACAACGACCAACCTAAAAGAGATGCATTTTACAACACTCTATTTGTAACCATTTATTTTTTTTACCTTCCAATTTAATTTGTAGCTACAAAATTGTTTTCTTTTACTTTAAAATATGTTTTTCATTTTTTGAGGCGTTACCAACCTACGTGGTCGAGGGCACCAAACCACAACCGACCGGCCTAAAAGGGATGCATTTTACAACGCTCTGTTTGTAACCATTTAATTTATTTTCTGATGCCTTCAATTTAATTTCTAGCTACAAAATGTCTTCTTTTACTTTAAACTATATTGCCATTTTAAAACCGGAAATGATTCATAAACTTCATAAATAATTAATATGACATTTGCCCATTGCATTATAGTCTAGTGGTATCTTAAAAGTGTGATAAATCTTAGGGACCACTAGGTCCTGGATTCGATTTCCAGAAGGGGTTTTTTTAAAGATTTATTGGGTTTGCTCCTTAATTGGTGTATAGGCATTATAACCTTGTGGAGATGGATATGATCGGGTGGTTCCGTTGGTGGCACGATAATATTCCAGTGGTCTATCAGTAATCCAAATTTACTGTTAAAAAATCAACGTGACACCTTTTTATGGTAAAAAAAAAGATAGATTAGGTAGGTACCATATTCACTAGTTACATCTCACTTGCAACTCGAGTTAAAAAAAACATTTTTTTCTTTTCGAAATTATATGCACAATCCTATTTTCTACCTTATATATACGGGTGTTCACAATTCGATTCGGTTATCATGTTGAGAAAAACATTGTGAGAGATAAATAGGTTCTAAAAGATAAAACTCACAAACATGAAAAGAGCAGAGTAACGCAGTTTGTGTAACCCAAAGGAAGTCGCATATGAAACCGATAAGTGGTTAAATACACAAAATCGGAAGGTGTTGTACACAAAACCCGAGAAGAGGTTGCATACCTAAACCTTAAAAGAGGTTATTAATAAAATCCTAAAAGATATAACCAAATCCTGGAAAGGGATAATGGAGTTTCTAGAAGTAACTCAGGTACGAAACAAATATGAGATCTTAAATGAATTGTATACAATATGGAACCGTAATGAAACAAATGGAAAAATTCGAAATTCGACTCGGTAAATCGAATTCAAGTTGATTCTTACTCGAGTCCGGTAATCGAATTTGAATCGAATACGAATTTATGATTTTCAATTCGATTTGATTCAAATTCGAATTCAATTTATACATAAGTTTTAAATTTATGTATATATACACACATATATAACTCCAAAATTTGGGCAAAGTATGAATTACATCCATAAGCGATAAGTTTATTATTCATAACATCACCAAACCTAGTGACAAATAGCTCATACTACTTATTTTTAAATTTTTTACCTAACTTAAATACCGGTAAGTAACCGGTCTATCTTCTAAATTTTGGTGTTTTGACATATTGATGGTTAATTAATTTTGCAGGTTATTATATTTTATGTTGAATATAAATAGTTTGTAGTAGTTTTGGAAAATTAAAATAAAATAATATATTGTCTAGGGAGAATTTGAATTATATCGAATTTGGTTCCAATTTGATTCGAATTTGAGTTTCAAATACAAATCGTTTTGAATCAAATACAAATTTAGGTTAAAAAAAATCAAAAATTCGATTCTAATAGTTTAAAAATGCATTATTCAATTTGATGAACATCCTTACTTGTAAACTAGTCCAAAAACAAATTGAAGGTTTGAAATTCAAAATATAAGATTGATAACTGAAAAATAATCATCAAATTTTACAACATATGTTATAACATCACTTTAATATTTATGTGTATTAAATATAACTTATATAACATTTTATATAAATATAAGAGTAAAATGCACGGATAGTCCCTGTGGTTTTGCAAAATAACACCTATAGTCCTAAACTTTTAGAAATTACATCGGTGCTTCCCGTGGTTTACTTTTTGTTACTCGGATAGTCCCTGAAGTGGATGACGGTTATTTTTCTCCGTTAAGCGGATGTGAGATGACAAATTTACCCTTCATCTTCTCCACTCTATAAAAACATCCCAACCCCACCCACCCCCACCTTTCTCTCTATTTCCCCCCACCACCAACCACCACCCACCTCCCACCTATACCACGAGTAACCACCTTCACCGTCTTCTCTCTAAACAGAACCACCTTCACCGCCTCTCCATTTTCATGTTCTTATTTTAACACCCACTCACACACATCTGTGTGTAAATTAGAGAAACAGAGAGAGAAATGAGAGAAAGATAGAAGGCGGAGATGAAGGCACCAAAACCACGGCAACTCTGACGATTGGTGATGTTACTTTTTCTTCTTTGATATTTCGGGTCTAGCATACATGTCTTCCATGTTAATCATCTCAGTCTCATATTTGTTACAAAACGATCTAACATCTTCCATGTTGATCAACCAGCCCAACTGCATTCACAATATCACAATTCTTTCTTTGAAGAGCTTCACACAATAACTTATTAACTCCCAAGATGTACGTCATCAAAACTAAATACAATACAAACTTAAAACTTTTCATGTATATTTGAAGTCCATTTTCTTGATTTGGAGACCACTATACTCAATTACGTTAATAACACTTGAATATAGAGCAAGCATATGGAGAACTGTTTTTTCATGAGAACTCCAACGTGTATCTTTGGCTCTTTCAAGTGATAGTTCTTGATTCTTTCCACGTCCAATTTCAACTTCCAGATTTAATCCCAAACTCTCTCTTATCAAATCTTTTCATTTGCAAGATGCACAAACAACATTTGTTAAATCTCAAAATTTCTTTAAAATTTACAAATTTCAAGATGTTTGCTTGTAAGGGCCACAACAAGTTAGAGTTGAAGAGGAAAAAAAGGAACAAAATATGTTGAACTATTTTCTTTCAAAATCAAGGCTTTAAAAGCATTAAACCCACCGTACATGTTGCTTGCACCATCATATCCTTGCCTTTAACCGTACCCGAACTCAAAATGTAACAAACAAATAATTCAGCAATTGCAAATATAAGAGATAACGCGGTAATTTCCATAACATGAACAAGACCAATAAATCGTTCCTTCACAAATCCTAAATCAACATATCTTAAAACCACAACCAATGTGTGCAATAAAGGCTACTAAGCATCCAAGGAAAACCGTGTATGTTGACGGGCCTCATATATTGTTTTGGGTGTCGCCAAAGGTCGGTCTCCTCAAATAACATTGTCCGTAGAGATCAATAACAACTGAAAACAACAACAACAACAACAAGAATAATAATAATAACAACAACAATAACAATAACAATAACAACAAGAAAGACGACGACAATGGCGCCAGCGACGACGACAACAACAATACCTTTGCAGAAAAATTCAAGATTTTCTCAGGACGCTTTTTCTGATATCCTTAAAAACTAGTCCTATGCAACGCACGACATGCAGTTTGCGAAACGTACACTTTTGCAAAGTAGAGAATCCTATCTTACGTCTAGCATCATTTTTTCGTTGGAAATATTTAAACTCCCGTTCTAAATTGCCCATGATTCTCAAGAAAAGTCGGCAAATCATTCAAAAACGGCGCCGAAAGTATTATTATTATTGTTATTATTATTATTATCATCATCATCATCATTCAATGGTTTTTCAAAAAAATAATCATTCACCAAACATCCATTAGGATCCTCCTGAGCCTGTTTAAGCTGAGGTCTTCTAGTACATGTTTGTTAGTTTTGGCTTTGTTGACAAAAAGCTGGACCCTTGCTCGAACCGCAATAATTATCAACTCATCTATCTAGCCCGAATTAGATAGAGAGTCAAAGGCGAGTCCATTTAGAAAAAAAAACGAGAGAGAATTTGAGAGATCGGGAGAAATATGGGTGAGGTGTAGTTTGGTTTTGTAAAATGTGTGTGTATAACTTTTTAAAATTTTAAAATATTTTTTTGTTATTTCAAACGGTCAATGATGGTTACCTAGACCCACACGCCACCATCACCTCTCGCGCCTATTAAGGACTTAATGAAGGCATCTTTTATGCCTTGATTTAGGTATAGTTTGGTTTGGTAAAATGTGTGTATAACTTTTTAAAATTTTAAAATATTTTTTTGTTATTTCAAAAGAGTCAAATAATGGTTACCTAGACCCACATGCCACCATCACTTCTCGCGCCCATGAAGAACTTAATGAGGGCATATTTTGTCATTTTATGCCCTGATTTAACGCCCCACGGCAGTGTTTCGAGGCGTTACCAACCTAGGTGGTCGAGAGCACCAAACAACAACGACCAACCTAAAAGAGATGCATTTTACAACACTCTATTTGTAACCATTTATTTTTTTTACCTTCCAATTTAATTTGTAGCTACAAAATTGTTTTCTTTTACTTTAAAATATGTTTTTCATTTTTTGAGGCGTTACCAACCTACGTGGTCGAGGGCACCAAACCACAACCGACCGGCCTAAAAGGGATGCATTTTACAACGCTCTGTTTGTAACCATTTAATTTATTTTCTGATGCCCTCAATTTAATTTCTAGCTACAAAATGTCTTCTTTTACTTTAAAATACATTGCCATTTTAAAACCAGAAATGATTCATAAACTTCATAAATAATTAATATGACATTTGCCCATTGCATTATAGTCTAGTGGTATCTTAAAAGTGTGATAAAGCTTAGGGACCATTAGGTCCTGTATTCGATTTCCAGAAGGGGTTTTTTTAAAGATTTATTGGGTTTGCTCCTTAATTGGTGTATAGGCATTATAACCTTGTGGAGATGGATATGATCGGGTGGTTCCGTTGGTGGCACGATGATACTCCAGTGTCTGTCAGTAATCCAAATTTACTGTTAAAAATCAACGTGACACCTTTTTATGGTAAAAAAAAGATAGATTAGGTAGGTACCATATTCACTAGTTACATCTCACTTGCAACTCGAGTTAAAAAAACATTTTTTTCTTTACAAAATTATATGCACAATCCTATTTTCTACCTTATATATACGGGTGTTCACAATTCGATTCGGTTATCATGTTGAGAAAAACATTGTGAGAGATAAATAGGTTCTAAAAGATAAAACTCACAAACATGAAAAGAGCAGAGTAACGCAGTTTGTGTAACCCAAAAGAAGTCGCATATGAAACCTATAAGTGGTTAAATACACAAAATCGGAAGGTGTTGTATACAAAAACCGAGAAGAGGTTGCATACTTAAACCTTAAAAGAGGTTATTAATAAAATCCTAAAAGATATAACCAAATCCTGGAAAGGGATAATGGAGTTTCTAGACAGGTACGAAACAAATATGAGATCTCAAATGAATTGTATACAATATGGAACCGTAATGAAACACATGGAATAATTCGAAATTCGACTCGGTAAATCGAATTCAAGTTGATTCTTACTCGAGTCCGGTAATCGAATTTGAATCGAATACGAATTTATGATTTTCAATTCGATTTGATTCAAATTCGAATTCAATTTATACATAAGTTTTAAATATATGTATATATACACACATATATAACTTCAAAATTTGGGCAAAGTATGAATTACATCCATAAGCGATAAGTTTATTATTCATAACATTACCAAACCTAGTGACAAATAGCTCATACTACTTATTTTTAAATTTTTTACCTAACTTAAATACCGGTAAGTAACCAATCTATCTTCTAAATTTTGGTGTTTTGACATATTGATGGTTAATTAATTTTGCAGGTTATTATATTTTGTGTTGAATATAAATAGTTTGTAGTAGTTTTGAAAAATGAAAATAAAATAATATATTGTCTAGGGAGAATTTGAATTTAATCGAATTTGGTTCCAATTTGATTCGAATTTGAGTTTCAAATACAAATCGTTTTGAATCAAATACGAATTTAGGTAAAAAAAATCAAAAATTCGATTCGAACAGTTTAAAAATTCATTATTCAATTTGATGAACATCCTTACTTGTAAACTAGTCCAAAAAGAAATTGAAGGTTTGAAATTCAAAATATAAGATTGATAACTGAAAAATAATCATCAAATTTTACAACATATGTTATAACATCACTTTAATATTTATGTGTATTAAATTTCACTTATATAACATTTATATATAAATATAAGAGTAAAATGCACGGATAGTCCCTGTGGTTTTGCAAAATAACACATATAGTCCTCAACTTTTAGAAATTACACTGGTACTTCCTGTGGTTTACTTTTTGTTACTCGGATAGTCCCTGAAGTGGATGACGGTTATTTTTCTCCGTTAAGCGGATGTGAGATGAAAAATTTACCCTTCATCTTCTCCACTCTATAAAAACACCCAACCCCACCCACCCCCCACCTTTCTCTCTGTTTCCCCCCACCACCAACCACCACCCACCTCCCACCTACACCACGAGTAACCACCTTCACCGTCTTCTCTCTAAATAGAACCACCTTCACCGCCTTTCCATCTTCATTTCTTATTTTAACACCCACTCACACACATCTGTGTGTAAATTAGAGAAACATAGAGAGAAATGAGAGAAAGATAGAAGGCGGAGATGAAGGCACCAAAACCACGGTACTCTGACGGCGTCACCTCCGCCACCTGTTTCCAGCGAACCTACTTATTCTCCAACTGAATCTCCGACGACCTCTCCACTGGCGCCTCCGACTGGTCTTGCTCCATCTTCTTCAACCGTTTTGCCGCCGTCGATCTCAGTAACTCCGACGGATTCATCCACCGGTGCACCTAATGCTAGTAGCTTGAACAGAGTCGACATTGCTGGATTTTTTTTGTGGTTGCGTTAGCTGCAATGTTTGTGGTTTAGAGATGTGGTTGGGTTAGGGTTTGTTGATGTTAGCACATTTTGGGTGTATGTTGAAATGTCAGTCATAGAGATGATGATTGGTTTAGAGATGTGCTTGAGTTATGTTTGAAGATTGAGGCTAAGAGCATTCACATCCAGCTCCCTAAAAAAATACATACATTCCACTAAAAAACAACTCCTATATCAATATATATTCACTAAAAACAAAAACTTTTTCTCTCTCCTTTTCAATTAAATAATATTTTTATACCTTTATCATTACCCTTTCTCTCTCCTTCACTCACAACCACTTTCAATATATATTAAAAAGGTATAGGCGATGAACAGCGTCCCCACAAATAAACAGATGAACAGTAACATTTTCTCTCACAACCACTTTTTATACTTTTTATATTAAAAACCCCACACACAGATTTTGATTCCAGAATGTGAATGCTTTAAGGTGGTGCTAGGTGGAGAAGAAAGGGTGAGGTTCAAGATGATATATTGGTGGGTACCACAACTATTTATTAATGGATTTATTTTAATGTTTTAAACTTTGTTTAATAAGTAAGAGGTAATTTTGTCATTTTACATAGATTTAACAGAGAAAACTAACGGACATCCACTCCAGGGACTATCCGAGTAACAAAAAGTAAACCACAGGGAGCACCGGTGTAATTTTCAAAAGTTGGGGATATAGGTTACTTTACAAAACCACATGGACTATCTTAGCATTTTACTCTAAATATAACATAATCTTGCGTTTACAAGGATTTGAACCCACATTACTTTTGTAGAGAGCAAACACCGTACCACTAGACTACGAGGTCATATGTATTTATATATAGTATATAATTGCTAGGTTGAGGATCATTATAGATTTTACAGAACACTAAATTATTGTGAGAACAAAAAGAATAATTCTAAATCACTTATCTTTTTAATTGAATGTTCATTTTTTATAATTATATGTTTCTAACATTCATATGTGTTTACATTGTACATAAAATAACCATCAAATTAATTTTTAAACGGTTTTTACATCTATTCGTTTACCTACAAATAGTCTACATCAATACAGGTAATTTAACCTATATATGTATAGGTTAAAGCATCTACAACAATGGACTAAGTTCAAACTCTGAGTACCTAATCAGCGGTCACATCATTACAAACCACCACCACTCTAAACTTCATTTTTTCCTCTAATAATAATTCACTCCAAACCTTCACCTCATAATTTACTTTCTCATGTTCAAACTATATATATTCTGTGTAATCTATTTTAATTTTAATTTGTTAATATTTATAACTATTTTTATTACCAAATTATTTAAAAATAATAAAAGAAAATTTCTAACTAGATAATTAATTTATTTAAAAAAGCAAACTTACAACAATTAAAAAGAGACACAATTCAAACCTAAAAATAAAAAGAACAAAAATAAAACACTTTAGAAAACTACGTAATAAAAAACTACTCATCTTCATCTTCCTCCTACCTCGCTTGCCTATGTGCCCAAAGGTGGTCGGTTAAATTGTGTCGAAGAGTGTGATGAGCTTTCATGTCACATAATTGTTTAAGTCGTTGCAAGCGTTTAACAACGTTGTCTGTCGGATCATGTGTCGCTGGCGGCGGCAGATCATCGGCCTCATCATTATCCTAGATACGGCATATCCTTCGTCTTCAACGATCATATTTTTTTAGTATTATGCACACATGCCTTACATCGGATACAACTCTTGCCTTCCAAATTATTGCTGGACCTTGTATATTGTGCCAACAACAAGCCTGGAGGACATTGAACGCCCTTTCCGGTCCTTACTTGTTGACTCGTGTCTTTAAAAAAGACATCAATTATTCGCCTTGTGGATACCTGAAGCTTTTAACAAGAGTACTCCATTCGGGTAAATTCCATCTGCTAGAAAACAGCCTTGGTTGTATTCCATGTTGTTGACTGTAAAATTGCAAGGCGGCGCAAAACCATCTAGATAATAGCCTTAGTTGTATTCCGTACGTACTTATTGGTTGGGTCGGCGCATGTGTCGTATGCTAGCTGACGTATGGCGAAAGTGCATTTTTGAATCTGACATAACCCCTTTCTGCCAACTGCATCTGTTGTTGTGAAAAGTACGGATACGTTTCAGATAGGTGGTTAACGATTCTAAGAAAAAGTGAACGCCTCATCTAGAAACGACATCTAAATCTGACTTCATCAAACACAGGTTGCGGTGCAAAGTAGTCGTTCCATAGACGCGAGTCTCCTTCCACTCGATCCCTAGTTATTCTTTGCGCTTCCCCTTGTTCCTTCGTCTGGAACTTGAGCTTACTTTGACGCTCGCAAAGGATATAATTGTAAGTACATATATTCGACGTCATCTTTATTTAACAACGCGACCGTTTCCATGACCACGTGTATGAATTTAGCGTTAAGAATATTCAAATCATGACTCTGAATGGGGAGGTGAGGTGGTTGTGAAGGTTGAGCGGCATCTGAGTCACTGGTGGTATGCGCTGCAGATATATCACGTGTAGATGGGTGTTGCACGTGTAGATGGGTGTTGCCCAACGGTCCTTGGACCCACTTTCACCAAGTCTGCTTGAGCGGACAATGCTCCAACAGACCGGCCTAGTCACTCTCCTCGTCTGGATGTGTGGTGGTCCGACGAGCGGACCGCTTGTTGTTGATGCTCTTACTCAATAAAAAATATTGTCTCACATTTTTTTTTAAATTGCAAAGCGAGAAACAATAAATATTATATTTTATATTATTTTTTATCTTATAAGATTGATAACAATAAATGATTCATTATGTTCTGTGTATTTTTCATTACATAATGTTCTACTAAATAAAATCTATAGTTTATGATATCAATAATATAAATATCAATATAATTTATAGATTCAGTTATAAATATGTGAGAATAGAGAAGTCAAGGAGTAGGGAAGTGACATTGTAAGTTCTTAACTCTCAAGAAACAAACGGTTTAATATCAACTTACCTCAAGTCCACAAAATCATTTGGCTCTATTTAGTTCCATCTTCTTAGACTTTTAAGTAAACAAAAATACTAATCTTTTATCTGGGACCTTCAAGTATTAAAGATAATGGACAAAAACGGAACCCTTCACTAATGATTCAAGAGTTCTCGATGTGCAAAAACGATATATGAACTCAAGCAATGGTTCGGTGACTCCTCAAAATCCCAAATTTTTAAAGAAACGTCTTAAGAAGGTGCAAAAAAGATGCACCTCTTAGTTAGACGCCCCCTACTCACGCTTTTCATAATCCAGGCAGCAACTATGAAGAATTTGTATAACAACTTTACTCGAAGATGCAATTTCTTTTAGAAAAAAATATCAAATTTTGTTCGTATTTGTTAATAGATCAAATGTTTGAACCAAAACCCTATTTCTTCAACATCTATTTATTTGTTCCCAATTTGATCTTGTAATCCATATATATATATATATATATATTCTTTGTAGGCACATCCACAAGTTCCAACACAACCTAGAATCACGACTATTTGTCACATTTTCCGGATTATCGGGCTAAAAATCACTCAAATGCCAGCTCGATTATGATACGAATGCCAACACCTAGAAGATATTAGAACAGCGGTACCAAGGATTGATTGGTGACTTCAAGCCACTGATTGAAGTCTTCATTTTTCAAAACACACAAAGAAAATAACGCACCAGATAACTCTTCAATGGTGAGATTGAACTCGACAGTAATAAACAATAAATAACACACTGATTAATGTATATAGTACGGAACGTGGAATGAAGATTACATACAAATGAACAGGTTTGTTTACAAAATGTTAAAGGATTATAAAGTATATGAACCAATGCCTTTAGGTAATACGTCGATTACCATATCATTCCTTAATCCGCTAACCTAAACATAATTGGGCTAATTTATCAACTATACTGTCTTATGGCCTAATTATAATTAAAGCAAGTAACTAGATACAATAAACTAAAACTAAACACTTGCAGCCCATTAATGATAGAATCATGATTTAATTCAATAGAAGATTCATGCTAGTCACTAATATTCATTTTTCAACTCACTCTGCGAATTCGAACATTTTTATTTCTTGCTATTGGTAACTGCATTAAATCTTGGCCAAGCAAATTGTTGTTGCTTTACTACACATGTATTCAGTTCCTGGTTCAACAATCTCATTGGTGAAAACACAGGCATTATATTAAGCTGGACTCAAATCATTCAACACCATGAATCAGGTCTTCATTAAACTCAATGTTGGATCCTCAAAATCTTTTATGTGCTTGATCTAAATCTTCGACCAAATTCCTGGCATATCTATTACTAAGGCCACACGGGGTGCCCCGTGATCATCACCCACAACGCGTTGAATGCGTATACACGGCCGCCACCTCCAAAGTTCAACGCGTGGATTGATTAACGCGTTTTGTGTTCACGCGTTGATTTCAAAAATATTACCTTTTTTACCATTCTAATATTTTACCGTTGGATTTTATTATCTTATATATATATAATATATATATTCAAATATTTTTTATACAATCTATCAAATACAATCTCTCAAATGCAATCTACCAATACAAATATTTTTTATAAAAAACCAAATACAATCCAATCCAAAATGGAAGGTTCAAGCAAACGAGGTTCGGGTTCGAAGAAAAAACATGTACGACCAAGGGTTCGAGCTAATCTTGCCAGCCGGCGAGATTTCAGTTGCAGGATGAACCCAACCCAAACCCACCGATTCAAACCCAACCGTTTCACCATCAACCCTTCAAACCCAATAATTTCCACAATTTCAAACCCAACAATATCAAAACCAACCTTACATTCAACCATATCAACCTCAACAATATCAAAACCTCGACCCACTTGAAGATAACAATCTCATCCACCAATTCGCCCTGCATACCTTGAATCACAACAACAACTTGATGACGATGACGATAGCAACTAGTTGAAGAAGAAGAAGAAGAGATGAAGAAGTTGAAGTCGTCCCAATAGCGGTGGACGAAGACACTGGAGCGAGGAGGAGGTCGCCTTGGTCAAGTCATACTTACACGTCTTCGAAGACAAAAAACATTGGAACGAACAAAGAAAAAAGATGTTTTGGAGACGAGTTATAACTCATTTTGGTAAACTTCCCGGTTCGACCGAATGAAACATGGATCAAATGACTTCGAAGTGGGGAGATATAAACCGAAAGATGAGAAATTTAGCTCTTGTTTCATTCAGTTGGTACGTTTTTTTTATCTATATGTTTTTTTATTTAAAAACTGTTTTTTTTAAACTGTATTTTTATAAAAAAAACTGTTTTTTATAAAAATAGAAGACCCGGTTTTTTTTCTTTTTTTGTAAAAACAAAAAATTGTTTGATTTTTATAAAAATTAGAAAACTGTTTTTTTATAAACTAAATGTTTTTTTTGATAACTTTTTTTGTATTTTTGTGTCCCGAATTCTACAAAGTGGAGCGAGCAAGGCGACCATCATAACACACGCTGTAGATATATATTGCCGAACATTCCACCATAAAGCTTTTCCACACTTGGCGCATGGAACATTGCGAGACATCACCCAAATGGGAGCCGGTTGACTTGGTCAACATGCATGGGCCGACGGCTCCAAAGAAAAGAGGAGGTTCCAAAAGATAAAAAACTTCCGAGTCCGGAACTACACTACTTCCGAGTCCGGAAACATGCAACAAATGAATTTGAACGAACAACCCGATGATGAACCCGTTGGAGACGATACACCGACAAAGACGCGCCCAAGCAAAGTGGTGGTTCGTCAAGTAGGATATAAGGAAGCGGTGGCGGAGTCCATCACCGAATACAAGGAGGCTAAATTGGTGGAAATTGCGGAATCGAAAGAGAGAAGAGAAAAACTTGTGGCGGCAAAAATTAAATGCCAGTAGGCGTATACTAAACACTTGAGCGCTAAAGAAAAAAATGGTGAGTTAAACGTCTTGTTACAACCGACCGACAATCTCGCCGAACCGTATAAATCGATCGTACTTCAACAAAAACGCGAGATATGTGAAAAATGGGGTTGGGAGATGCCGTAGAAAATTTAAGTTTTTTTTAGTTTTCGATGTTAAGTTTTTTTTTAGTTTGTAATGTAGGATTTATTAAATGAAATATATAATTTAAAATTTTATTGTTAATTTATAAATTAAAATTGCATTGTTAATTAATAATTAAAAAAGAAAAAAAAAACCCACCACTAGTGATGGAGTGATGAACACCCCTAGTAAAATCCATCACTAGTGATGGAATTTGGCACGATGACGTGGCGTATGGTGATTAAATGTTGTGAGTGACGAGTGAGTGGTGAGTGATGGGCGCCCTACCCCTAATAGTCAAACATTGATTAAAAAAAGAGACAAAAGCACACGCATGACCCAACTGGTACAATTGTTTTGGGTGTGTTATCGTGTCGTGTTGGCTCATGTCAGACACACTTAAAATCGTGTCGTGTTCAGGTCAACCCTCTTTATATTCATCTATAAATACGATTAATACCCAGTGACTTGGTAACTATTTAAAAAATTAATTACTTCGACGCAAATGAAATATTTTTGTAATTGGTGTTATTTTAATTGTTTTTTTATTTCTTTTATCTCTCATCCCCAATCTAACAAACTTGAGTTTTAATGCTAATTAGCTTGAGATTAGAAGAAGCAAATGAAAATGATTGGAGGATTGCTAGTTATAACTAAGAAAACAAAATTATTGTAAGTGAAAAGTTAATGAAAGAGTTAAATAAAGAAAAGAGTAAATTACAAGTTTGGTCCTTTATATTTACACTAAATTCCAGATGGTGTTCTTTAGCGCAAAAGTTAACAAGTTATGTACTTAACGTTCTAAAATCTTGCACGTTATGTCCTTTAGCCAAACCCAGTCAGATTTTTTGGTTAAATATGGTCATGTGCCTTGCACATGAGGGCCTTCTTGTCATTTCACCTCCTTAGGGACTATTTTGTAAAACAACTTATATTAAGAGACTATTGTGTAAATAATTAACAGTTTATAATAAAAAAAAAACTTCTACACTCTCTATCTCTCTCTCTAAACTCCCTTTCTCTCTCTCTCTCACTTCTGAGATGGTGGATGTAGGAGATGGTATGGTGGAGATGGTTGCGATTTGTGATGGCGGAGATAGTGGGGTGATGGTGATGGTGGTGATGGTTGCGGTTTGTGATGGATTTGGTGGTGGCTTGTGGATGTTGATGGTGGTTTATTGGTGGTGGATGGTAATGGTGGAGACGGTGGTGGTTTTATGATAGTGGATCTGGTGGTTGTGGTTTTAGGGTGGCGGTGATGGTGGTGATCCGGAATCGTTTTTAGCCGGGGCAAATGAGGGTAACTAGATCGACAAAGGCCTTTTAGAATCGTTACAAGAATCGATTTTTGGTTGGTGGGTTGTTTTTTTTTTTTGGACCGGGGGGGGGGGGGGTTGGTGATTTCGGTTTTGGGGATTTTTTGGGGGGTTTTTAGATTGTTAAGTTGATTTGGAAATGGTGATGGTGGGGTGGTGGTAATGGTGGTTGAGGATGATGAAAGGTGTTGGTGGTGTCAGTTGTTCTTGATTAGGGATGGGGATGGTGGTGGAGGTGGGGGTAGTGGTGATGGTGGTTGTAGATGATGAAGGGTGGTGTCATCAATGGAAGTGGGCGGTGGCGGAAGCGGAAGTGGGTGGTTGGTAGGTGGTGATATCACACCCGCTCATAGGTGGAACTTCAAGGTGTGAACTTGATTAGTTTTCATTGTATACGATATAAGTAAACGAACAATATGAATAAAATATGCACGCTGTTCATCCATTCAATCACCAAGTAAAAGATTACAAGTCATAGTTGTTCATAAAAGGACAACACGAGTTATATTGTTTTACAAAAAGACTTGTACAAAATAAAGTTTTAAATCACCAATGCTTTGCATCCTATATCTCACTCAAGGACGAGATATATGAACCAAACCCTTCAAAATGGGATGACATCACAATCTTGACATTCTTGAAATCTTGAAACCAAATCGAGCAAGGATCCACTCAATTGCCTAAAATTACATGTAAGTTTAAAAAGTCAACAAAAGTTTGTGAATTCATGTGTTTGAGTTCGTATCAAATGAATCTTAAAAACATTTGAAAGTTCGTATAGAAGACTGTATGTAAAAGTGTGGATGTAAAGCATCGATGAAATCGTTGATCATTAATGTTTTGCAAGGACATTAATATGTGTGCCGACATAAGAAACACTCAACTCTTGACGATTTCGTGCCGATTAACCTCGACTGTGGCACGAAAGAACTTCATGCGGCCACACGGACTCATGAGTGGGGCTTGCCAGTACCCAATAGATCTACCCCTTTTGATTCTCAGTCTGTAAGTGATTAATGGTTCTTAAGTTCCACCATATTCGCACATGATCTAGTTTTTTCATTCCTTAGCTTAATCATACCATCGTAACATGTATAGCCCCCCCCCCCCCCTTGAGAGTTGTAAAACCGAAAGCATAAAAAGAAAAGGGGGACATAAACTCATAGTTTTGTTTCCGTAAGAAGGGTGCTAGCAAAGTGGGTATCCAAATACGTGGTGCAACCTACAAGTGCTCTAATTCATTAGACACTTAGGTCTTTATTAGACTGTGTACACGTTGCACATCTTGAATGTCGCTAGGTTTGTATTTTGTTCATTTGGAAACCTTGTTTTTTTTCAATACTTTGGCATTTGATTTGTATGTTCATTCTTAATATATATATATATATATATATATATATATCTTTGTATCCTTGTTGTGTATGAACGGACCTCGCCCTTCATGAGTCTTCGTGCCTAGCACGAGTGTAAGTGGCCCTAGCCATAGGTGCTCTCGTGCCTCGCACGAGTAGGAATGGGCCTAGCCCATATGCGTCTCCGTGTCTCACACGGTATAAGTGGGCCTAGCCCTTATGTGTCTCGGACGGTGTAAGTGGGCCTAGCCCATATGTGTCTCGGACGGTGTAAGTGGGCCTAACCCATATGTGTCTCGGACGGTGTAGTGGCTAACCTATGTGTCTCGTGTTAGCACGGTGAGAGTGGGCCTAGCCCATATGCGTCTCCGTGTCTTGCACGGGTGTTTTGTCGATATGAATTGTATATATATTCTTCAAATATATCTATTTAAAGATGGTGAACCTCGTTCACTCGTATAAGTACGTTCTTTTCGTTTGTATATATTTGTTCTTCAAATTTATATATTATATCATCACTAGATATATTAGTTAAAATTATTTATCTTTAACATCGTATTCATGTCGCCATGTATGGTATCCTCTTGTATGTATACACTTCATCAAGTGTATTTATATACATCCATTGTATTTGTGTATTTGTTCGTATACGTATACCATGTATATACTTCACTTGTCTATTTTATTGGGGTATTTATGTGTATATATATATGTGTAATGTACATACTGTAATCTTGAAATTTCACTAGTATATACTTGTATACCTTCATTTAGTGGGTTATTTATATAATATTTTCCCGGATTTTAAAGATTGGTGAAATTATATTTTCTAGGTTAAAAATATATTATTTTTAGAATCTCGTCGTCGTAGCCGTTTATATATAGTTTCGTGGTGAATGCCCAAGTGTCGTCAGTAAGATATACGCTCCTGGTCGTGACGATATAAACAATCGAGTCAGTGACAATATATATATATATATAGTTTCTTAACGAACTTTTATTATATTTTAGTGTCGGTTTGGGATATATATATATATATATATATATATATATATATATATATATATAGTTCGTACGTTGTCCGAATTGTCCATTGTCCGGATTTTGGTTTATGGATATAATATAATACTATATATATAATATAACACACACACACCAGCAAGAACCCGCGCGATGCGACGGCAGTGACAGTTTACAACACAATACTCGTTTTCTATTAGGTTATCAATTTTGTTGTGATATATTGTCTACTACGTCTGATAGTTTTATTATCCGTAGCATCGGTGTAGCCTACTATGTCATAAGCCTAACCGGTATGTCCATCAACCCATCAAGGTTCTTCATATTTAGATGAAATTTAGAAAAACAAAACATGATGTATACAATAGACCAAAATTCACCCATTCTATAGTTTTACAATTTGGGTTAGACATGCAAACGTTTTTTAATCCAAATCAAAAAATTTCTTTTTGAATTAGGCCTTATTTCCAATTAAGACTAAAGATTTAAAAAAAATCAAATGGATCCTTAAATCAATTCATAAAAGGCTTATATGTTAGTGAGAAGCAGGGTTAGAAAAAGGAAAAAGATAAAATTCCCAGATATATACAAAATAAACGGAACTGAACACAAACAATATCGCTAAAGGGTAAACACGTCTAATGGGTCAATGCATTCAAAATCGTCAAGGCGTTTCAATTATACACTCAAGTTTGTGAATACAAAAGGTGAATATTTTTTGCCAAAATAAAAGGTAAGATAACATATATTTTCAAGTAAGATGGATTGCACAAAGAAGAGAAAAAATATAACCAATGTTATTCATAAATACAAAAACAAAATGGATAAATTCATAAAGTTTGGTTTAGAACAAATGTGCACATGATACCTTGTGATGATGCAATTTTACCAAAAAAAAATCTACTTCATCAGATTGGCCATCAAATTGAGCCAAGCTAGCCCTACCTCTTGTTATGCAGCCCACATCTAAATGTCATAAAGCATTTGGTTATTAGAATTAGCTAACAAAGTGTATTAGCCTCTAGACATGTGGGGCTCCATATCATGTGACTGATAGTGTATATTTCCTGCAAAATTATATGATATTATTAAGAATAGCACATAATAGTAGTCACATTTAGATGAGTTATTTATTATGCCCGGCCCTTAAACACCTCTATAAATAGATAAAAACAATTTTAATAACAGATTTTATGCTTTAAAATACACTATTGGCGATGTTTGACCCACATAACCAACGTGATCTGGTATCTTTTCAAAGTAGGTCATTTGACGAGTTACAAATATAAATTAGCCAATTGATACTTTTAGAAGTAAATGATCAGTTTTGGTGTCGTTCGTTTTAAAAAAGCGTTTTTAAAAATGAGGTGCAAAAGCGCAAACAACGAGCTTTTCGGATAAGGACAAACAGGTTGTTGCATACCTCTTGGCGCGTTTTGGATTGGATATTGCTATCTCAGCAAGTTTCAAATACCTACAAGCTAAGATTGATACCTGCCCTGCAACACCGTAAAAGGAGCAAAAAATACAAGACGACCTATAAATAAAACAACAGTTGTTCATCTAAACAGTATAAATCTAATGAGAGACCAATTAAACACTTAGATTACAAACAATTTCAATAATATGAGAAATTGAGAAGAAGCTTTTTAGGATCTGAACCCATTACCTAAACCACCCAGGGGTAAGAACAACATACCTGAGCAGACAGACTTGCTAAAAGGGAGGTTTGCACATTGTGTTGTGTAGGATTTATTCTCTGAAATAACAAGCATCAAAACATAATCATAAGTTTCAACATAAATACTGTTGTTCAAAAACAAAACAAAACATAATCATAAAAACACAGCATTTCTCTTATCTTCTCAAACATAAAACCTAAGGAAAATCCAACTTGCAACGTTGGGTATTACCTGTTCACCATCGACACCAAGCAAAGATACAAGTCTAACGTGAATAAGACATAAACTATTTCGTCCTGTAGGAAAAGACATAACAGCATAAGCACAAACATTTCTACAAACTGCATATAAACATACCTGATCTAAAAGTTTCACCGTATTAGGGTTTATGTACCACAGATCTAAAAGTATCAGTTGCACCTCTTCTCCGTTGCAACTCTTCTCCGTCGATATCTGTGGTGAACACAATTCTAATCAAAGGAAATAACAACAATCAACACCAAATCTAACCTTATGCAATAAACATACCAGATCTAAAAGTTTCACCGTATTAGGGTTTGGGGACCACATATCTAAAAGTTACAGCAACAAATCTAACCTTAGGGTTGTCGAGTGGTCGGAATGGCCAACTTAATCAGACAACCACCATCAATAGCAGCAAAAGATAGCAAAATCTGAACCAATCTGGTGATATCTTCATCAAACACTTGGTGTTTCTGAATCGCCGCAAGAGAGTGAGGGGGAGAGATGGAGACGATAGGAATAAGATGAAAATGTGAAACCCTAATTTGTTCTGTGTCTGTGGTTTTTTGTTTGAGGGTATAAAGGGTATTGTTGGAAAGGATTAAAGGGTATTTTGCTTTAAAGAGTTGTACATTATGCTTTAAAGCTGTTTTAAGTAAAGTGGTAAATTACTTAAGTTGTTTCTTGCAATATTCTTATTAATATAGTATAGATATATATGGAAGGGTTATCTTAAGAACGCTAAATATTGCTAGAACTGAAACGAATGAGAAAACCAATCAAAATCATTTTTTTAATACAAACCTTAATGTAATTGAAGTACAACATAAAAAAAAATTTACAATATCAAATAATTCATTTATCCTCTCAAAATCACTTTTATAAAAAAAATTTACACATGTGTAAATGGGAAAACTTACACAGTCTAATAATTCATTTATCCTCTCAAAATCACTTACAAATGTGTAAATTTTTAATATTTACAAATACATGTAAAGATAGACGTGTGAATTTAATTTTTAATATTGTATTCGAATAATAATAATTAAGTGAAAAAAGTATTGAGTTTGGATTGTTTTTACCAAGTTCTCACGGTTTTTTCATATGTTCTCACGGTTCTCACAATATTTAGCGTTCTCATTTGAGGATATATATACATATATCTTCTTGTATAGCATTCAAGCATCCAACTTTGAGGATATGTGTGTATACATATATAGTATCCATATACATTTATACTTGGTTATTTTCATGTATTTTGTGCTTTTAAGTGTTGGTATTTATGTATTTAGCATGTTAAGCTTTCTAGCTTCTAAATACATACATATAAATACACATGTATATATACACATAAGATGGCCATTTCTAAATATATATATTTATAATATATATATATATATATATATATATATATATATATATATATACTTCCATTAACTTAGGAAAATAACATAAATGTTTAGTTTAAACTTTTCATCAAAGGTTGCCTAATCATAATTAAATTTGCTAATCATGTTTAGTTATAATAAACACTTGTTAAACCCACTTTAATCATGATTAGAATTTTAGAAAATTTCTTCATAGTTTCCCTATAATATGAACGTTTTTCACATTTTTAAAACGTATTTTAAACCCATTTTTAACCCCAATTCATCATCAATACAAATCAAGTTCATCAACTTTCCTTGCGTATAACACAAATACTTCTTCAAGTTTCATGAACTTTTCTTATATATTTATCAAGACCACTAAAAATAACATTTCTTTTTATGTTCATCTTCTAGTTTAACAACTTTACATCAACTTTTTTATGTTATATTTTAAGATCATCACTTTAAAAATCATATTTCTAGCTTCTTGATAAACTTATATTTTTCAAAAAACATTTTAAAGACTAGTGTTAAAGTTCATAAACTTCAAAGATGGTGATCATGCTAGATCTAAAGATCTTTATGTTTAGATCACATTTAAGTATAATCATGCAAGATTATTAAGTCTAAACAAACTACATTACACTAAACATCAAGATCAACACATAAAACACATAATTATGTAAGATTATTATGTTAAATTTTAGGGTCTTGAGTATTTGTTTAGTGAGCTTCAAGATGATCATTGTGTACATCCATAATCTACTAAGTAGAAAAAGCATAAATAAGGGTTTCAAGGATCTTACAACTAACTCTTAGGCTAGGGAAGAACAAGGTGAAGATGATGAAGAAAGCAAGAAGATCTTGAAGCTCCAATGTGAGAATAAAGCTTCTACAAAGTCCCCAAGTCTTGAACACTCTAGATCATCTTCAAAAGGGTAGTGAATGCTTGATATTGGGTGTTTAAATGTTGAAGATGGGGAGGTGAAATGGTGGTGTTTGGGCCGTAGGTGAGGAAGAGGAGAGAGGGGGTTTTGTAGTGAATTATTTGAATTGTGAAGTGTAGGAATGATGTAGTAAGGTGATGTTATAACCTTCCAAGAGCTTGAAATCTTCATTATCACAATTCCATCATGTTCACTAGCTTATGGGAGCTGTGTGGGTCCCCTTTGTTGACCGAATTTAGGAGTGGGGGAGGGGGGTTAGCATGGAGTTTATATAAGTATATAGACATGTGATGGAAGACTTAAGTTAGATATTTATGCAATTACGGGTGTTCTCGTATCATTAGGTGTTAATGATGTTTTAGGATGATAATAAACTTTAACTAGTTCACTAGACTAGTTAATTAAGTGTTAGGATGTAGATTTTTGCTTCTAGTTTCATTGTCGGTCATTATCGGTTAGTATACGGACGGTGCACGACGATGCCGGTAATAACATCTTTGATAAATATTCGGTGATATGGAGTTTGTAGAGGTTTGGAGGTTTTTGGGGGATGTTTGTAAATCTGATGTGACGCTAAGGTAATGTTTTTTTTTGAGCGACTAATGGTATACAACTCCTAATCACTAATAAATTACACCAAATTATCGTCTTCCTTGGGATTGAATCGAAAACCTCTCACTAAGAGGAAAAAGCCTCTACCAAGTGACCTAGCCACGCTGAGGTGACTGTTTGTTTAGGTTTTTGAGGTTTGTTACATTGCGGGTGCTCCGAATACTCCAATTTGATTAAAAAAACTATATTGTTATTACTGTAAGAGCACCCACAATGCTGAAGATGGTCCAAAATCCAGACTGCCTAGACAACATGCTACATCTTTCCAAACCACATTTCCCCCATAACACATTCCAAACCACTACAAACCTTCACCTCATTATCACATCATCACCTACTTTACCTTTAATTTAAACTATTTATAATTTATATAATCTATTAATTTATTTACTTTACAAGTATAATCATTTTATTATTAAATAATTTAAAAATATGAAAATGTAAATTTCCTAACAAAATAATTTATTTATAAAAACACACATGCAACAATTTAAATGAAAGACACACTTCAAACCTAAAAAAAAAAAAAAACACTTAAACAAATTTAGTGTGGGAATGAAAGTAAGTGTTGGAGATTGAGTAGACTTTTCGTCACTAGAGATATCCGCTTCAAAAAGATCATGTGTAGGTGGGTGTGGCGCGGTTTTTCGTTGCTTGAACTCATTGTGATTAAAAGGAAATTTGGAATTGGTAAATGAAAGTAAGTGTTGAGAGTGAGTGTTTATTTATGTGAGATGTGTAAGTATAAGTGTGTATATATATGGTGGATAGGTTGGTTTAAAAAGTTAATTATTGTTGGTTTAAAAAGTTAATTATTTTACTTTTCAAAAATCTATTTGTTTGAATATTTTTTATTCATCAAAGGTCCAAAGGGACCCATTCATCCATTCAAGTCCATCGCTGTAGCGGAACAAGCCCAAAGCAAACCGGCCAGTCATCACCCTCCAATACATGTGGTCCGGTTTCATGGTGGTCTTGGAGATGCCCTAAGTAGTAAGTAATAACATTTAGAATTACTTTTTTTTATGATTGTCATAACTACAAAATACGACACATAAAATTTTCTTTAGAGCAAATAAAAAACAAGAACTAATGAAAAAGAAACTATTTACTTTACGAATAAATTGAATACGAATATCAATATGTATCACTGCAAACATGATTTCTATGGTGAAGCACTTCTAATAGTGGTGGGCGTCGGTGGTTCCACCATACTTCTTCTTCTAGTGGCTCGAATGTAGCAAACAATCGACACCACAAATGCCATTACCAACCCTCCAAGGATCACTCCGCCACCAAACAATGGACTTATCAACTGAATCTGATCTGTGGTTGGTGGTGGTGCTTCTCTAGGTACATTCCTTCCTCCTCTTCCGCCATACTCCCACTATTCTCTTCATGATCACTTGATGGTCCAGTGGTAGGTGGTTCTGATTTGATTACATGGTGTTTACCAAGTTTTCGAATTTTGGGTGCTTCAGCTATATTTCTATTGTTCAAAGGACTAAAAGCAAGGCGCTTCAACCGTAGGCTTGGTCCCTGAATATCCTGCTGATAGAGGTAGAAATGTGTGTGCTAAGATCAAGAAAAAAAGAACAAATCGAGCCATTTCTGAAATGTTCTTTAGGCTTGAAAGTTGAAATAGAGGTATATAGTGGCTTTTAGGTGTGTGGCATGGGTACATATATATAGGGTAGAATGGCTTCACATGATCACAGCTGTGTGGGAAATTTCTTTTTGTTCCAATTGATGATGTCAACGGTGATAGGAAAGTTCGTTTTGTTTGGTTTACTTTAATTCGTTTTTATAATGTACAAATTAACATTTTAAAATAATAATATATAATAGTATTTGTGAATAGATTAAATGGTTTTGAAATATATGCCTATTGTCTGTAGAAAATTGACAAGTTTACAGGTGAAAGGAATAATCAATAGCTTAGAATACAACTGTTCGGGGACATGGTGCATTTTTTTATAGTTGCAATTAATGGTTAATGCATTAAAATAATTAAAATATGGGAGAATCTTAAGATCAACGCCTAGAAAAGTGAGGTAACGACAAAATTAATTTCAAAGAGAATAATAATGCAAATTTATAAAAATAGCAGTAATCTTATAACATCATAACAAGTGTGGAACTTATTAGTTAACAGAATCTTATTGAAAGTGATTTAGGATACCATTGGGTGTGGCTGGTTAGTCTCTTTGAGACCATTCGCCACGTAGGCTCCCGTCAGCTAGGTGGAGGACTTTCTCTTTGGGACTACCAACAGATGTGGAGGATAGTCCTCTCCCTTTTTTTTTTATTGAGTAAAATAATTAAAACAAAGTAAATAAAAATAAAAAGTTACACAAACTAAACATTTAAAAAAAACTAAACATAAAAAAAGTACATCACAATTAAAAAAAACCTAAAGTTACGTTTAAAAAAAATACACTACCCACCCTATTTTTTTCCCATTTTTTTATGATGTGACGGTCTTCTCAGGATATGTGCTAATGTCGGTAGTCAATATCCTCCAGCCCTCCATCTCCGGACGCTTTTCAGTTTCACCTTCTCGTTTTGCGTCTCGGTAAAGGTTTGCTTGAATGCTTTCAACTCGGCCATTAAACCTTCCAACTTCGAACCACCACCGCTTCCTGTTGCGGCTTCTTTCCTTTTTTTCAGCCGCCATCCTTTTGCTTTTGTCCCTTCCTGGGGGACGTTCTTCCTCCTGAATCGGCTCCTCGTCAAACTCGGGGTCGTTGTTGATATTTATTTGGCAAAGAGTGGTTGAAGCTCCAACGCTATAACTTCCGGACTCAAGACCGTTTGGTTGCTCGTTTCGCGGTTGCAACCTCATTCGGAACCGCCGGCCACTTTGCAGTATCCTTTAAAACTTGCCACGCATGGACATGTGGGAAACTTTTCTTATGTTCATTAAGCCTCCTGGAAAACATTTTCGGTGTTCCACCCACTCGGTTTGGTGGCAAGCATTTGGTTATAAAACCTACAAAAGCGTTGGATCACCGTATTCATCTTGCGCCACTTGGAGCTGATAGAATCAATCTTTATGTACTCGCCTTGTTCCATAAACACGTGGAATATATCAAGGATTTCTTGCCAAAACCCATCGTTTGTTTGATTGTTACCTACATGTTATATTACGCAATAGTATATTATGCAAATAAAAGTTAGTAACAATAACAATATTATGTAACAAAAATATATTATTAAAAAAAGGTATTAACAATAATAATATAATGAAAAAAATTTAATTTTTACCGAGTATTGGATTCTTTGACGACGCAAGGCACACCTTCGCCAAGGCCTCTTCCTCTATTTTTGACCATTTTTGACCATTTTTGCTGTTTGCCACCTGCGTCTTCTTTTTTACCCTTTCCTTTTGTATTTTTCCTTTTTGAAGTTTGAGGTTGCGTTTCTGGCACAACCTCTACGTCATCATCTTCTTCCTCGATTTGTGTTGGATGTGCTTGTGGCGGTGGTTGATGTAACATCCGTCCAAAAACGGATTTACCAAACCCGCTCCGTTTATCAACCGAACAGTCAGTCAAATTTTTCGTTGCGAATTAAATGCCCAAAATAATTTTAAACGATCCGTAATCACTTATTATGCGGGGATATATATTTAGTTTTTGAAAAACTGATAAAAATAACAAAATAAAAATGTTTGAATCATGCCGGGTTTCGAACTCGGGTCTCTACCGGTTCAACCAAACACTTAACTCACACACCGTAAACCACTCCGCCACTTTGATTTTCTGTTAAGTAAATGGATTTATTAAATCAAATAATGATGTGCGGAATTCAAACTCAGTCAACTCGCGCCCCAAACAGCTGTCGTCGGAAATTCCGACGACTTCGCCCATAAATTACGCAATCGCTCAATTTAACCAATTAGTTGACTCCAGCGACAGCTAGCCAACGTCTGTAAACGCGTCATTTGCCAAAATCGCCGGAGAACAGTTGACTTCGAATTGAGACCGAATTCAGACCCCATTCAATCCCAATACTACCCTATAAATACAACCCCAACTCGCCAGAAGTCTTTCACATTCAAATCGCACCATTTCTCGGCGAAAACTCACTCGCCGGAAATATTTGATACTTCGCCGGAAAACCGTGTTATTAGTCTCCGAGCTTTACTGAACCCCTAAACTCTTACCGAAATCACCCACAACCTTTGCAAGCCTTCGGAAGACTTTCTGCTGCAAAATACTTGTCGCCGGAAAAAGAGTTCTGTCGCCGGAGTTTTGACGGAAAACAGAGTAAAACCAGTCGGTACATCTCACGCCTATTTTCCTTCCCTTTTTACTTTTATATCATTTGTAATTGATCATTAAACGCTAAATAAACTTGAATCAACATTCGAATCCAGTCCGTCGTCACTTCCGGTTAAAACAGTGAAGAAGACGACATTTCGATAATGGTTAAGTATAATTAAAATCAAGTTATTTAACGGGTTAGACACACAGTCCAGCGGTGGACTGTGTGCACTTTTAACGCTAAGGTCACGAGTTCGATTCCGGTTCACACACGTCGCCTTGATAAAAATCCTATTTTTAGCAAACTGAACCGGAGTCGCCTTGAGTATATGTTAAGTATATTGTTAACCGAGTTATAACCAAGTGTGACACACAGTCCAGCGGTGGAGTGTGTGTCCGCTAACCCACAGGTCCCGGGTTCGAGACCTGTGGAGCGCACCGGTTCTCGAGACTTAATTCGTTTTTAATAATAAATGATTTCTGTTAATTCTAATTAATATATATATATAATTAAAATCGGATATATAACGGGTTAGACACGTAGCTCAGTTGGTAGAGCTGCGTGCACGCGTACGGGAGGTCTCGGGTTCGAGCCTCACCCGGCGCACAACAATATGCTATAAACCGGTCAACGATAGTCAAAGTCAACGGTCAACAGCGTACTGTAGCAATAAAATAAAATATTTTTTTTATTATTTTTATTTAATTATTTTAATTAAAAATCAATTATAAATACTTAAAAATAACATTTTTTAAGGTTAGAAAATAGCCTCCAACTCACAAAAATACACCCAACAATCCTACTAAAATAGATTAATAAAACCCGTTTACTTACCGAACCATTATGCGATTTATCTAGGTTTAATCTCACTTGTGGTTAAAACCACTTCGCGTGCAATCAACGTCATCAACCGAACGCACCCAATGTGAGTGAATCTTACAATTCCCCCTTTTAAATTACACGTTTTGGGGTGTGTCATGTGTTATGAAATAATTAATTTATTTACTTAAACTTGTGCCATACCACATCGTGACTTAAACTTAGATTGATTTATTGTTGTGATTTACTTATATTCCGTTTGTCAAAATACATGAAACTCATACATTAAGCCCATCAGTTCCTCGTGGGAAACGAGTAGAACATCGCGTGCTTCATTTCAAATTCATTATTGTTCATGTGTGTTGTGTTATTCATATTATCATGTTTATGCAATTCATTCATCAGGCCCCTCAGTTCCTCGTAAGAGACGAGTTGAGCATCGCGTGCCTTTAATTGTTCCATTATTATTCATGAGTGTTTCATTTAACATTCTATGATTGCCGATTAAGTTACATCTATTTTTACTCATGTATGGTTGTGCACATATTTCATAGTCAATTTAAGTAAATTGTTCAAATGTTTTCCATAGGATTCACTCGCCAACATTATGTTGATCCAAAAACCTTTTTACACATGATACAGGTGAACAGGTTGAAGAAAGAAAAACATAGGATATGCCTTAGAAGAGAACCAAGAAGCTTAGACTGATAGATAGAAGATGTTGTATATTTTATTTCCTTTAAATTGTATTAATGAATATGAAACATATAATAAATGTCATGAGCTTTGATGATAACCCAATTATGCCCCGATCACCTTTTCCGCTGCGGGTCGGGGTGTGACAGATTGGTATCAGAGCCATGACTATAGGGATATAGGATAGGTTATTAGACCCTTGAAACCTATACTATAGTCTGCCTAAATTTAAATTGATTAGGTGGTTACATACAAACTTGTGATATTTATTTGTTTCATATTTCAGTCAAACATAGATGCTCATATACATATTCATTATACATATATACATATTCATTATACATATATCGATGTTCATGTATTCAATTTATTTTCATACTCTCAATATCCAAAGATTTTGTGCAATTTTCAATTCTCATCAAAGTAAGTTCTGCGACGGGCATGTAGTAACTGGAAGGGTACAAGTACCGGTAGTCGGAACGTCCTGTCTAGGTTGGCATTCGTATAAATCCAAAATAACGGACCAGTTTGCCTACCTGGGGACTAACGATGAGAGTACGACGGACCTATTAGGCCAAAGCATGCCACACCAAACGTCGTTCGAACTAACCTCACTTTGAGATGTCACCGTGTCTACACCTGGACACATTCCGAACATCACACGTTGTATACATATCTCTCGATTTTCTCCGGGTTTTGTGAACGCAACCAGGCAGAAACCGTGCGAACCATATGAAAAACCGGTATTCATGGGGGCCCACATGATTACACAGGTAAAGTATGGCGGCATGAAGGGCCTAACAGCAAGCAAAACCCAAGACATCCTATGGATGTAGTAGATTTATTTTTCTATATTTATTTTATGAACGTTCAATCCCAAACTCGACCCACGATCCCAAAGGCATCCAACTCATACTCTTGACATGTATTCCTTGTAGATGTCTTCTAGCCTCGCTCGTAGGAAAATGAGAGCAGGAAAAGCCCGTGAACGCATGGCTACCCAAATCGCTCAACAAATGGCTGCCGTAATACCCAATATTATAATCCAAGTTCAACAAGCACTTACCAATAATCCCATCAATCAAGCAAACCAAAACATTTTCAACTCTCCCCCAAATACCACTAAATGCACCTACAAGCATTTCAAATCATGCGACCCTCCGAAATACAAAGGGACTGAAGGCGTCACCGCTCTCCTCCATTGGTTTGAAGAGATGGAGAACACATTTCTAAATTGCGATTGCCCTGGCGATCGCAAAGTGCGATATGCTACCGGTCGACTATATGGGATAGCACTTACTTGGTGGAATACAGAGAAGGCCAAACGAGGTGTTGAAGATGCTATGTCCTTAACTTGGAACGAATTGAAGGAAATCATGACCAGACGATTTTGCCCAAGGAGCGAAATCAAGAAGTTAGAAGATGAATTTTACTCATTGAAGCAAATAGAAGGAGACCACATCACCTACAACAAAAGGTTTCTCGAATTACATCAAATGGTTCCCAACATGTTCGCTCCCCTCTACCGTTTGATCGAGCACTACATTCATGGTCTTCCGTCAAAGATTCAAGACCCTGTAATAAGTACCAAGCCTGCAACTTTGGAAGCAGCAATGGAGCTAGCAACAGAGCTCACCGAGAACCGAATCCGAAACAAAGACTTCAAGGAGGAGAAGAAAAAGGATAAAGAATCGACTGAAGCCTCCGACTCCACTCAACCCGAATCCCCTTCTCAACCCAATCCTAAGAGAAGAAGAGTCGGGCGACTCTTCGCTGCTACTCAACGAAATCACCCAGCTTTTCACGCCATACCCATTCGAGCTATCCCAATCACCCAAGTGGCACCCAACTCAACTTACCCAAATAAGAAACCATATCTTGGACCTCACCCTCGATGCAACAACTGTTTTTATCACCATCCCCTTACCCTACTTTGTCGTCTATGTGCAACTTGTGGACGCTATGGTCATTTGAGCAATGTTTGTCGCACCTTTCAAGACCAAACCTCTTCCCCTACTCAAAACATGGCCCAAACTTATCATCAACCCCAACACCCCATGTTCCCATATGCTCGAGCTTGCTTCAATTGTGGCGACCCTACCCACCTTAGAAACACATGCCCTGAATTGGTTAACGTTATCAACACTCAAGCCCAGTCAAACCCAGTTAACCAAGTAAACCAAGCAAACCCAGCTCCACCGCCAGCAAGAGGAAGAGTCTTCAATATCAACGCCAATCCTGTCGAAGATAATGACGGCCCAAACAAAGATACTCAGCTAGTCTCCTTCGCCGGAGATCCAGATTCAACTCCTATCGTTTAGTTTTATGTTTTTTTTTTTTTCCATGTGTAGACTGTTAGAGAAATTATTGGATATTATATATATTGTTTTCAGTACATGCAATTTCATAGGCCGCCGCTCCCCATTACCTATGAGCGTGAGCTGTTCCCCATTACCTATGAGCGTGAACCAGGCGTTGCCAACATAAGATCGGCTCCGTTCGATTGAGCCTTGATCTCACAGACATTTTCATTTTCAGTACATACAATACGATCGGCTCCGTTTGATTGAGCCTTGATCGCACAGACAAATTTCATTATCAGTATGTTGTGGTTGTTGTGTTTGTAGTAGAGTCGCATCGAACTAATCATAACTTACGGATAAAGTCAATGAAAATTTGACAAGGATATGGTGGATACGCCGCTGGTACTTCCTATATATAAGTATTCTTGTCAAGTGATCGGAGGCATTATCAGGCGGTTATGAGAGTTTCCATGCATAGGCTATTTGTGTGGTTAAGTTATTCATTTTCAGTACATACAATACGCTCGGCTCCGTTTGATTGAGCCTTGAGCACACAATTTCAATTTCAGTACATTCAATACGTTCGGCTCCGTTTGATTGAGCCTTGAGCGCACATCCATTTCATTTTCAGTACATGCAATACGATCGGCTCCGTTCGATTGAGCCTTGATCACACAGATATATTTCATTTCAGTATTTTATGTTTGTTGTAGAGTTGTAGGACTAATCATAATTCACTGATAAAACCAATGAAAATTTGACAAGAATATGGTGGATACGCCGCTGGTACTTCCTATATATAAGTATTCTTGTCAAAGGATCAGAGGCCTTATCGGATGGTTATGGGAAGTTTTATGTAGGATTTATTAGTTTCTTGGTAACTAATCATAACTTGTGGATAAAACTAATGAAAATTTGGCAAGAATATGGTGGATACGCCGCTGGTACTTCCTATATATAAGTATTCTTGCCAAAGGATCAGAGGCATTATCAGGCGGTTATGAGAAGTTCCATGTAGGATTTAGTATTGCCTTGGTTGAAATTATGTTACATTTATATCATCTCACTATTTAAAGAAATTGGATTGTGATCCATTTCTATATAGACTAACCTCTCCATCATCACGAACGAGAGAGGAACTGTCACCATTCAAACATATATGCTATCAGAATGTGGATACAATTGTTAGTTGTTGTGTTTATTTGTGTAGATTGTAGAATTTCTGCCTTAGGATATAACCCTAAGCATATTCAAACACTTATGCATGATATCATTTTAGCGAATCATTCCTGCTTAACAATACTTATACAGTAGGCAACAAAAAGCGATTCCTGTATTAGGATACTTAACCTTTACAAGGAACGTTACCGCCTCAAACAAAAACCTAAACCCTAATTTTCTTCTAAAAATGTAACCGACAAACTCAACACTATCATTCTTTTAGTCAACTATATCCCTAATTAAATTTCGGGACGAAATTTCTAAAAAGCAGGGGATACTGTAACATCCGTCCAAAAACGGATTTACCAAACCCGCTCCGTTTATCAACCGAACAGTCAGTCAAATTTTTCGTTGCGAATTAAATGCCCAAAATAATTTTAAACGATCCGTAATCACTTATTATGCGGGGATATATATTTAGTTTTTGAAAAACTGATAAAAATAACAAAATAAAAATGTTTGAATCATGCCGGGTTTCGAACTCGGGTCTCTACCGGTTCAACCAAACACTTAACTCACACACCGTAAACCACTCCGCCACTTTGATTTTCTGTTAAGTAAATGGATTTATTAAATCAAATAATGATGTGCGGAATTCAAACTCAGTCAACTCGCGCCCCAAACAGCTGTCGTCGGAAATTCCGACGACTTCGCCCATAAATTACGCAATCGCTCAATTTAACCAATTAGTTGACTCCAGCGACAGCTAGCCAACGTCTGTAAACGCGTCATTTGCCAAAATCGCCGGAGAACAGTTGACTTCGAATTGAGACCGAATTCAGACCCCATTCAATCCCAATACTACCCTATAAATACAACCCCAACTCGCCAGAAGTCTTTCACATTCAAATCGCACCATTTCTCGGCGAAAACTCACTCGCCGGAAATATTTGATACTTCGCCGGAAAACCGTGTTATTAGTCTCCGAGCTTTACTGAACCCCTAAACTCTTACCGAAATCACCCACAACCTTTGCAAGCCTTCGGAAGACTTTCTGCTGCAAAATACTTGTCGCCGGAAAAAGAGTTCTGTCGCCGGAGTTTTGACGGAAAACAGAGTAAAACCAGTCGGTACATCTCACGCCTATTTTCCTTCCCTTTTTACTTTTATATCATTTGTAATTGATCATTAAACGCTAAATAAACTTGAATCAACATTCGAATCCAGTCCGTCGTCACTTCCGGTTAAAACAGTGAAGAAGACGACATTTCGATAATGGTTAAGTATAATTAAAATCAAGTTATTTAACGGGTTAGACACACAGTCCAGCGGTGGACTGTGTGCACTTTTAACGCTAAGGTCACGAGTTCGATTCCGGTTCACACACGTCGCCTTGATAAAAATCCTATTTTTAGCAAACTGAACCGGAGTCGCCTTGAGTATATGTTAAGTATATTGTTAACCGAGTTATAACCAAGTGTGACACACAGTCCAGCGGTGGAGTGTGTGTCCGCTAACCCACAGGTCCCGGGTTCGAGACCTGTGGAGCGCACCGGTTCTCGAGACTTAATTCGTTTTTAATAATAAATGATTTCTGTTAATTCTAATTAATATATATATAATTAAAATCGGATATATAACGGGTTAGACACGTAGCTCAGTTGGTAGAGCTGCGTGCACGCGTACGGGAGGTCTCGGGTTCGAGCCTCACCCGGCGCACAACAATATGCTATAAACCGGTCAACGATAGTCAAAGTCAACGGTCAACGCGTACTGTAGCAATAAAATAAAATATTTTTTTTATTATTTTTATTTAATTATTTTAATTAAAAATCAATTATAAATACTTAAAAATAACATTTTTTAAGGTTAGAAAATAGCCTCCAACTCACAAAAATACACCCAACAATCCTACTAAAATAGATTAATAAAACCCGTTTACTTACCGAACCATTATGCGATTTATCTAGGTTTAATCTCACTTGTGGTTAAAACCACTTCGCGTGCAATCAACGTCATCAACCGAACGCACCCAATGTGAGTGAATCTTACAATTCCCCCTTTTAAATTACACGTTTTGGGGTGTGTCATGTGTTATGAAATAATTAATTTATTTACTTAAACTTGTGCCATACCACATCGTGACTTAAACTTAGATTGATTTATTGTTGTGATTTACTTATATTCCGTTTGTCAAAATACATGAAACTCATACATTAAGCCCATCAGTTCCTCGTGGGAAACGAGTAGAACATCGCGTGCTTCATTTCAAATTCATTATTGTTCATGTGTGTTGTGTTATTCATATTATCATGTTTATGCAATTCATTCATCAGGCCCCTCAGTTCCTCGTAAGAGACGAGTTGAGCATCGCGTGCCTTTAATTGTTCCATTATTATTCATGAGTGTTTCATTTAACATTCTATGATTGCCGATTAAGTTACATCTATTTTTACTCATGTATGGTTGTGCACATATTTCATAGTCAATTTAAGTAAATTGTTCAAATGTTTTCCATAGGATTCACTCGCCAACATTATGTTGATCCAAAAACCTTTTTACACATGATACAGGTGAACAGGTTGAAGAAAGAAAAACATAGGATATGCCTTAGAAGAGAACCAAGAAGCTTAGACTGATAGATAGAAGATGTTGTATATTTTATTTCCTTTAAATTGTATTAATGAATATGAAACATATAATAAATGTCATGAGCTTTGATGATAACCCAATTATGCCCCGATCACCTTTTCCGCTGCGGGTCGGGGTGTGACAGTTGATATGGCATGTTAATCGGGTTTTGCATTAGTTGCTGCATTTGCATTTGTGGAAATGTCATGTTGAATGTTTGTTGGTTTGGTTGCATTTGCATGTGTAGGTTTGGTTGATGCATTTGCATTTGGTTGAAGGGAATGTTGGATTGTTGCATATGGTATTGGCTTAGTTGGTTGAAAGCGTTGGGCGTTTGTTGGTAACCCGAAAAAGAGTTTTTCATGACGGGAGTGTAGCCGGGTGACGAGAACGGGAGTGAACTTGAGTTGGGATTATTTTGGTTGTAGGGTTCCATATTTTTTTAAAGGTTGATGAGATTGGTTTAAAAAAATAGATAGAAAGTTGAGATTGTGTGCAAAAAATGGTGATTAAGATTAAATATATAGTGGTATTGGGTAGATTTTTTTTTAATTTGCAAGTTACCGTTGAGAGGGGGCCCACTTTTGAAATTTTCACCCCGTCGCCAACGTCTCAAAACCGACGTTTGCGCCGCGACGATCCTGGTGGCAGTGTGGGATGGCCGGGACGAGGCAGCGCAGGGGGACGATCCCCACACCCCTCGGTCTGATGCTATCATTTTAAATAATTCTAATAAATTTCTAATTAAAAAAATAAACAATTACCAGTTTCTATGTTTTGATTAAACATTGTCAAACATGTGCATGAGTTTGGAAATATGTTTTTAACGATGGATTTTATGTGGGTTAATAGCATTTTTAAGAGGTCTTACCATAATAACTACTTTTATAAACTAAATTCTTAAGTCTTGGGATTGAGGGTGTTGTGCTATATTAGACCTTGCTTAATTAGCAGAAACCATATTATATATTCCATCAACAAAACACTTTACTAGCCAAGTTTATGAGATTTTCTTAACCGAGATACATGCACATGTTTGAAATGTTTGAAGTATATACTAAATGCTAAATACTAAAAACTAAACTCCTAAAAAACCTAAAAAAAATCTAAAAAGCACAATCTTTTTTAATATTGTTAATAAAAAACGCTACTTTATCGTCATTAAGAAAAAACTAAACAAACTTTTTTTAGTGACGATAAAGTAGCGATTATTATAATAGGATATTGAAAAAAAAATTGTGTGTGTTTTTTTTAAATATTTTTTGTTGTGTTCACATTGAAAAATATTCCTTCTTACCTTATTACAATTAAAGTCATTTGTATAAGTCATTTATATTTGATTCTTTCTCTTGAAGTATATATGGCATTTTCTCCATTTTTTGTAACCGCTAAAAGTTAAGGAGGTTAGGGGTATTATGTTTTTTGAATGCAAATTTTTATACACATGATTGTTACATATGGCATTATACCGTATTAATTGGTACCCGAAAAGCCTCTTTTGGGTGATTCCATTAGTGTGATGATGGCTATTTTGTGACAATGTGACGAAACAACTACTCAATATTGTATTGTATTGTATTGATCCTAAATTAAAAGAGGCGTATGAATCAATCCTAGATGGTTGTATTGTATCGGTGGGTTAGTGGCATGTGTCAACACCCTAACTCACACTTTAGTACATGGGTCGATGGGCATGGTATACATTTATTGTATTGCAGGGTACCATCTTATGCTCAGTGCTATCATTCTTTATCATCCAATTAATTTGACTATATGGGTGCTCTTCGTTGATTATATTCATAATTGTCCTGATTGTATTGCTATTGTTATCATCATGAACATAAGGTTTCAGGGACAATAAACCGGGTAATAGAGCTTTTAAAGAAGTTAAATTTACGTTATAACGTAGTGATGATTTAAATCTTTTAAATTTCTTTTGTCAAATCATGCATTACTATCCTTTTATTATGAAATTATGTTCTATCTTAATGTCTATAATAATGACACATTAGTGTATCTAGGTTGGGGTGTTACATTAAAGATCAAGGTTATGATTCAAGCTTCAAAGAATCTCCAAGCGAGATTTTTGAATACTTCTTTGCGTGGGTGATTTGAGCGAAAACTTTTGGTCAAGATGATCTTGCAAACTAACACTAGTTAATCGATAAGTGACCACCATTTGGTGTGAGAATCGGTATAAATAAGAATGTATTATTAACAGATGTTAAGAGTGGTATGCATTGTGATTATTTCATTACCTTGTTCTTTTTAATATGGTTTTTGTAGCCTTTGATTATGTTTAAATGGCAAATTTGGTCCCCTTCCAGACCTGTCATTTTTTTGTTGGTAATTCGCGCAACCCTTCAATGATGAAGAAAGAAACATGTCTCATGAATTTATTGGTTTGAAAGCTTTAGTTTTACAAGAAACATCTTTTGCATATCATGTTTTGCTTTCAACTTCAATTAGTTGTTATGACAATTACAATAAATTGCTACATTATTTGGAATTTCATTGAATATATAATAGTTTTTATGAATGTGGTTTGTAGATCTTACAAATGAAAAGGATACGATATGACAAAGTTAACACGGGAAGTTGGAAGAAGACGTTGGTCTTTTATCAATTGAAACTGGAAGTGTGTTAAATCAACAAGTTTGTTTTACAAAAGCTAAACACTTTTGCACTTGGATGTTTGTTTTCATCTGTTTTTTTAACTTCATGAATATGTCGGAAAGCATGTGATGATATTGCTAGTCAAAATGAAGCATTTTAAATCATTTGATTTTATGTTTTACTTTCACATCATGTTGCAAGCTCTTAAAAAAAGAAAGAAAGAAAGAGGGAGAGAGATGATATTGCAAAGTCTATTCATTTTATTGAAATCATGTTATTGAAATGGTCAACATGGATGGCAATTATACATAAAGCTAAAAAAAAAAACCAACCTTATATATTTGATTGTTTCAGTATAGTTATAGATGTGTAGGGTTAGGTTCTGATACAAATTAGTCTAAACATATAAACAGGTTTAACATGAGAAGTGAGGGAATAATTTTTTCCCCATCTTTTTAGCACGTATTTTAGTTATAGAATATAAAAAGAATTGTATCTTCACTAATAAAGTAATCCCACGTAATTACTCTACTAGCTAGAGTAAATACACGAAAACGTTTATATATTTGTATTGATGAGAGAGAAAAGTTAAAAAAAATGTTTCCTTCACTTCTCGTATTAAGACTCATTTATATTTAATTTTTACACTACATGTGTAAATCCAAGAGTTCCATAAATGAAATTTAGTAAAGCTTGAACAAGATGTATAAGTAATTATGATTTCAAAGAAAACAAAGTTGCATGTCAATTTCACAATATAATTTTCTCTTTAATATAACTTTGTAACAATTTCACAATATAATTTTCTCTTTTATAAATATAATTTTCTCTTTGATATAGCTTTCTAACTAACAACCAAGAGTAAGCTGTCAAAATGGTCCCTAAGGTTTGGTCATATTTATCACTTTATTCCAAAATTCACATCTTTTGAATCTGGATCCCTGTGGTTTCAATTTTGTTACCATTTTCATTCAAAAGTATACCTGGTCAGATTTTTTACTTAACATCCAGATTTTTCAGTGACCAAAACATGTTGAAGATGATCAAAACCTTTGCCAATGACCAACACCATATTGAGAATGATCAAAACCGGAGCAAAAAAAAGCTGGAGGTTAACTAAAAAATCTAACCAGGTTGTGTTTTTGAATGAAAATGGCAACAAAATTGAAACCATAGGAATAGATTCAAAATATTTGAATTTGGAGTAAAGTTGCAAATGTGACCAAATCTCAGAGACCATTTTGACAGTTTACTCAACATCCAATAATGATACTGAATCTAATTTTTTTTGTTAACTTTATATGTTATCACATATTCGTCTTGTAGCTTTAGGTTAAGGCATGCTGTAGTGTGGCGCTTTGAGGGGGAGGGGATGGCCGAAGGTGCACTATAGCGTCGCCCACACGCTACAGGGGGCGCTGTGGGGGTTAAAATCTGAATGGGCGTGTTGTTGATAACGGCGTTTTGAAAGTTGATTTTGAATGTTTTGACCGTTTGCAATCGGTCATAAATAAAAAAAAAGTTTTTTATTTTTAAAATTCATTTAATGCCTATAAATCCTCCCCCCATCTCTTATTTTTTTTATAAAAATTCAACACACTGCACATACTTTCATTCTCTTCTTTCCCCTTTTTTTATAAAAATCTACAATCTTTATACCACGAATCCTTTCAACCGCGGTTTGAAAGGATTCGGTTCCGCACAAGCATTCGGGTCGCCCCTACGCGAGCCCGAGGTTGTTCCGAAAACACAACCTGGAACTAGTGGAGACGCAAAAGGGAAAAGCAAGACGCTCGCATAAAAAGAGAGCCGAGAAAACCGATAGCCGAGCGAAAAAAATGTTCAACCGTGGGATGAAGAGGAGTTATGCGCGTTAACCCGATCTGGCTCGACGTGTCGGAGCATTTTTAGTGTAAGCTTCTTTTTATTTTAGTGTAACGTTTTTTTTTTATATTTTTAATGTAATGTTTTTATTTTTATTTTTAGTGTAATGTTTTTATTTTAATGAAGTTGGTTTTTAATTTTATATAGTTAGAAATTAATATTAAATATTGGATAATAATAATAATCGAGTAATTATGAGGTAGGGGCGTTATGACTACGGCATCTGTGTCATAACGCCCCAAACGCCCCTGCTGACGTGACATGTCACATGTCGAAAAACGCCCCTTATGACTACACATGACCTAAGAAGAAGCGTACATGTCTTGTCCCTGTACAACATACACCGACACCTACGACTCAAGATTCTGGGTTGATTTCCATGTAGTTGCTTGGAATGTGCCGATGTCCTTCGCTACACGTGCACATATAAAACAAACCTACGCTTATTCTTTCTAGTTTAAGCCTTGCATCATTCATACAAGCCAACAAAACAAACTTATGCTTATTCTTCTCTAGTTTAAGCCTTGTATCATTCAATACAAGCCAACAAATTATGTTTTGCATGAAAGGTTGATGAGGTTTATAAAATTTTAGATTTGGTCCATAATTTTTTAAAAGTACCTAAATGATCCTTGTTGTTTACACTTTATAACATTTTAGTCTCATATTCTTTGAAAAGTACATGAGTGGTCCCTGTTGTTTGCACTTTGTAGCGCATTTGGTCTCTAACTTGAACATGTTAAAAATCTTTAGATTTGTTAGCCGAGACTAAATGCGTTACAAAATGCAAACCACAGGGATCATTGTATACTTTTAGAAAGTTAGAGACCAAATCCAAAATTTTGGTAAATTATAGGGATCATCCATGTACTTTACTCTTATGTTTTTGGCTCTGTAATTTGCTTCGAATAACCATACTAGTTCAAAAAAAAAATCTTTTGTCATATTAAAAATAATTAACCTTTAATGTTCACATTTTCTAAGCATTATCATCCCTGACATTAACTTGTGTTTTACATCAATCGAAAACTAAAAAACAAACTTTGTTTGTCATGGCACCTTTAGCGTACCTCACTTGCTATATCCTATGCTATCAAAAAATATTTTATTGCGAATAAAACTTTGTTTTCATGTATTTTATACCATTGCGTCAAGAAAACCATGTAAACGAATTCAATAGCAAAACCATTATTACTCAAACGGTATTATTTCCGTTTGTCACAATAAAGAACAAAAAAAACAATTGTATTTGGCCAGTTCAATTAAAACTTTTATCAAATCATTAATAAAATTAATCATGTTTCAACGTATATTCAAGTTTTATAAAACAAACTAAATGTGAGTTAGTTTTGATAATATATACATTTGTGCTTGGATTATTTGTCATTACTTCTCACAATTATATATATTATATAATTATACAATACTATAATTTTCAACAAGTTTGTGCAACGGAGGTTAGCATAGATGATGTTTCATACTTCAGTAGGTTGTATTTTTGTTTATTTATTTATTTATAATATACTACCGCGCGATGCGGCGGGAGTGACGATTTACAATAGGATACTCGTTTACTGTTAGTTTACCAGTCGTCTTTGGCGAGATGTACCAACACCTTCATATTTTGTCTTGAAATCCCTCTTGATAACGCCACATAAAGTTGTCCGTAGTAGGATACCAGCGCAACGCCTGGGGGGGGCAACAATTTGCAACTCAAATACTCGTTTGGGTTAGCTAATCAATCATCTTGAGTTAGAATTTTGCCAAAACTACGGTAAAAAATTTTCTCTCCTTGAAAATGTACGATAATTTGAAACGTCATTGGTAGGGGTGATCACAGTTCGGTTTCAAATCGTAAACCCCCCAAATCGGTCTTCGGGTTTGGTTTCGCAGTTGCTTTTTTTTCTTTAACTTTTGATTGATTGGTTTCAAAATCTTCAAACCATAGTGAATGGTTTGATTTACAATTTTATACCAAAACGACCGTATAAACCCGGGCCAGACCATTAAGATTTAAAAATATATTTTTTATTTTATATATTGCAAATACTAAATTAAGAGATGTTTTACAAGTTCATTAACTAACTTAAAACTATCCTTTAAACTGTACTTAAATGGACCTTCATTGACATGGAAAAGATAAAGATAAAGAAAAAGCTTTATTACAGCTCCAGAAATATAGATATGCTATGTTGTGTTTACTTATATTCAATACTTACAAGTTGTATAATAGACCTGTTCGATTAGTTTTAGTTTAAAGAACATCTAACAATACAAAATAGAGTAACACCCGAAATAATACCCTACTTTTAGGGTCGGTTCCGGTTCCCTTTAATCTAGGTTGTCATTACCCGAACCTAATAATTAATCAAGATCCATTCAGTGAAGCACTGTTCAATCCTGCAGCAATGTATTCCAGCAGTGTTTTTGAAGATTGAGTTCAATCCTGCCGACCGGCTACGAACGGCTTGCAGACCAGCTACGAACAGTCTGCTTACCGGCTGCGAAGAGGTCTGCAAACTGGCTGCAAACAGTCTGCATACCGGTTGTGAACAGGCCTCTTTACCGACTGCAAACAGGCCTCTTCACGGGCTTAACTGAAGATTCGCCAAACATGATAGTAAAAAGATTAACAACTCTTTAACGTTAACACAGATACACTCATGACTCATACACAAAAGACCCGCTTAACTGATGTAAATATATCTTTTTACGCATTTTTAGTGACTGTATAAAAACGATTTAACCCAACTGTGATAGTTGCTTGTTGATAGCCAATCGACAGTATGATCATACTTCATACAGTATGGTAGCCAGTCGCTTTTAAAATCAGTACGACAGTATGATCTTCCAGTGTGGTAAGCATATTTTCTAACAACATCTAATTCGAACCTGTTGTATATGAAATCCAGAGATTGAATCCATGAGAATCATTTGATGGGTAGATCCTAGGTCAAGTTCTGTAACACATCTGATCAAATTTTTAGATGATTACAATACCGCTTTTGTAAGTGAACATTTCTTTGCTGCCATAAATGCATCTAATGCATTTGCATCATCCTTAGGCAGTAAACAATTAAGCAACAGACAATGTAGATTTTGTTCTTTTAGGGCTTGTTGCAGTTCTTCTTTAGGGCGTGTCTTTATCTTCTTCACAATCACCCACAAATGATTTCAAACTTTCGATCGCATACAACCACACACATCAGCATCGGCATCAGATACTACACATAATGGAAAAATAATTGTTTCCAAAATAAACAATATTACGTAGCTACTCCTGAGACACCAAATTCTTAAAAAAATACAAACTAAATCAGAATGCCACTCACCTGTGCCAAACCAAAATGCCAATTTAGTGGAGTGCATGAGTAAAAGTTTTCTCGCTATTTTTAGAGCTTATAATAATTACAGCAACTCATGTTGCTGCATTCAAGAGAAACAAGCACATAGTTACATAAGAAAAAAATAATCCATGAATTTCTAGTATAAACATTAAAATGACATCCCATTACTAAAGTATCATATAGAACAGTGTTAGAACAAAGATGGAACTTCCCGTAAAACCAATTTGGTAAAGTGGCCATATAAATTTGGTGAACCGTCGGATGCTTAATAGGCAACAATTACACCGCAGTTAGTGACAACTAAGCCCCGCCATTAGGACCCTCGGAACCACGCTTCGTCAACAATAGAGGAGCCGCTGCCAATGACGGTGGCCGTGGAGGGACAAACGGGGCTTTTGACATGTTTCACCTGATGGCGAGATACGTAAGAATGGTTGCAATACTTTTAAAGACTCTACCGAGCAAAAGGCATATAAGAATTAGGCAAAGACCCGTTTCCTGCTTCCTTTAGTTTCTGATCTAAAAGTTTTGGTTTCAGCTGATCAAATACCGTGTACTGCATAAATGCATTGTAAACATGTCAAAACGGGTCAGGTTATAATATTTGTATTGTTATCACGGTTGTTATACACGCATACAGATTGTATATCAAGATGGATCTACTTAAAATTGCATAACGTTTGGTAGAATGATATTTTCCTAGATAACAATTTTAAGCATTGTATATCAAGAAGGATCTACTTGGATTGTATTTTATTGGTAATGAGTCAAATAGTTGACAGTCAAGGGACAAGTGGGTCAAGAGGGTGACCTAATGTAAGTAAAACTTGTTATACTCTTGATTTGGTACCTTATTAAGTCTGGCCCAAATCATGACTTATATGTCGGGTTGTTTCCCCGAATCAATTCCCAAACTGGGTTTGATGCGGCCCAGACGGCTGCTTCCATGTATCCAGGGTCGTACAGTGCCTCTTGTTTTTTATCACAGTGCATCGAAGTCCTACCATGAAAGAAGAAAGTAAATTAGCAACAAGTTATGTGCATAGATGTTTATTTAAGTTTATTGGTTTCTCATAGCACGTTGCTTCAATTTTGGCCTCAAGAGTGTTTCACAGCAACTTCGTTAACCGAAACAACATCAGCTAGTTCACTATCTTCCACCTACAACCCCAAAGTTATTAAAAACAGGTGCAACCACGTTAAGTAAAATTATGTGGTTGGTTGAATAACCTCTTTGGAGATCAACTTGAGCTCAGCCTCGAAAGCTTCAATTGTATACTCAATGCCTGTGGTAATAAGAAGGAAATTAACCTAATAAGAACATCTACATTAGTTTCAAAGAAAGAATAGAAATGCACACCGGATACAAGATAAATTTGAATGTGTATAACTCTAATACAAATCTTCTGAATGTGTGTCTCGTTAAAGCTCCATACCTTCAGTAAGTTGATTCCTAAATTCTGGACTCCCAAAGTCACTATCAGTCGCAAGAAGCTGAGCTGATGTCACATCAAGCTGCAAACATAATACTAAGCATCTCATTTCAACAAAAATATAAAAAGAAGTGATGAAGCGAACCAATACCTCTCAGCCTCTTGTACATTTGATTGTAGCCTCCTAACAGTGGTTTCAGGTCGAAAATCCTTCAAGATCTGACTAATTATGCGTTTCAGTGTTTCTCAAGGAGAAGATGAAAGAAACTCAAAAGCTAATAGTGAGAGGAGTTAAGGGGATTCAAAAATTGAATCACAACATCTGGCCGCCCAAAATTTCCATCCTTCAACATTTGTGCTTTAGTTGTTTGTACAAATTGTACATTAAGGATTTTGGTTTTGTAAATTTGGTCTTAACACAACTTCCTTTTTCAAGAGAGAGGGAGACATGCGATAATAAACCCTAGCTATACCCTTCCACCTCTTCGACGTCGCGCTGGTGTCAACGTCTCAACCCCAACAGTGGTAATGGCAAGAAGGATTTGAGGGTTTTTGATATTTGGTTCTCATTTTTATGAGAAATTGATGTGGGTTTTTAGTTTGATTTGTGGATTGGCTGTGATTTGGGAGATGTTAGGTGGTATATATACTTATACTGAATACAAAATCAAACTTTTTTTTTATGATCAATATATTGGAGTTCAAGGATGAAGTAGTAGGGTTACAAGTAGTATAAGCAAGGGTACAAGTTTGATTGTCAAAGGATCTGACCACCAAAGGGTAAGCATTGTATCATTCTTGATGATAAAAATGAGTAAAACTAAGGGTATATTCTAACGTTATTGCATGATGCTGGCTGGGAATTTAATTGCTATCGTTTTTTGTTGAAAAAAAACTCATGAAAATTTAACCATTATTTTAAAGATCTTGCTGACCAACTGTAACTTGGAGCTATGTTTTAAGTAATTGGATACTTCATGGGTCAACAAGGTGCTTGTGGGTGTCTCAAGTACATCCCTTATTGGTACGATGTATACAATAGATCAACCTTGGTCAACGAAAAGGTTTGACTTAGTAAAAAGTCATATAGTTTGAGAATTGACACAAAGTATACTCTTTTAAGAATTTTAAATTGTTTATTCAAGAATCTACACCTTTATTGAACAATAACCAATGTTGTTCAGAGCTTGGTTGGATCTCCATCAAATCCAAATGGCATGGGTTGAACTAGCACCAGATGGGTTAGTCGATTTGAAGGTCAATATAACATTTCATGTGAGTACAAGTCTGGAATTTGTCAAGGGATTAACCCGCTAATTGCTTAAAATCACTAATAAAATCTTAATACACACATTTGGAGGACACCAAAATAAACACCAGCAAGGGTAATGTGAATTGTGGTACATTCGCAGCGCAACTAGTTAAGGTGAGACGATGGTGTTTGGTTATGTCGGTGTTCACAAGGATCTTTCTTTACTCAGGCTGGATGCCTAAATCAACTCCATATGTGTTTTCAATCTATCGATAGTTAGAAGTTTTTGATGAACTCACATGTGTCTTAGTATGTTTTGCAGCTCTTCATAGTTTTGTTGATGACCTACCTTTTACTCTACAAAGGATATCTGAGGTGACTGTGCTATCATTTGTTAATCGTTGTTTGATTCATCTTTTTTCTTAAACCACAAGCTACTTTTTATTTTGGTGTGAGTTCTTGCATTTAAATATCTGATTTGATTTTGCTTTTGATTTTTGTTTGTTGATAAAAGAATATCAGATGCACGGGGCTTGTATCCAAATCTATCGAAGCTTGCTCTTGCCTTAGAAAAGGTGAGTTTTATTGTCTTTTTTTTAACGTTAAAACCCTACCATATTATAATGGTGATGATTCACTGCAGTCCATGTTTTATAGAAAATTTGCTTGTGACCTCAACGTTGACAATCTCTACTAACCCGTATCCACCATCAATTATAACACCACCAAATGGATCCGACAAAGCAACCGAGAAGTCACACCCAAATCCGAAGCTGCTATTTGATATTGTAATGGAGAATGAAGCCCCGCCCGTGGCAATGGCAGCAAACAAGGATGAAATTATGATAGAGGTGGATGCTGGCGTCCCGATGTTATGGCAATGGACGTCGAAGCAACCGAGAAGCCATTAGAATCAAGTCCCATGACAACAGGTGATTCTTACGTCTTTCTTATTATATTTTTTGAAATTATCATCAAATGTTATTGTAAGAGGTAAAATGCCAACTTGGTGGCAAACTTGATAACATACATTTAGAGAATGTAATGTGAATTCATTGTGTGATATAGTATGATAAAATCATCATTATTTACTGTAGTCTTGCATTAATATAACATATTCACTTTGTTGCCAAACAGAGGTCTACTTAAACTTTGATCAGAGAATTGATGGTGCTTTAGACGGGTCGTGTGGATTATGGGCTGGGTTTGGTGCATAAGATGGGATTGTTAATTGTAGTATTTCTCGGAGACACTTGGCGGTCTGTTTGCTTTCCCATCTGCTTACTTCTATAGGGCTCTTCATTTGTTATAGTTGTATTATGATCATGGCTCCTGGTCTTTCTTCAGACACCATAAGTTGACTATGCATAATAAGGTACCATTGTTGTTACATAAGCTCATGGTGTGCAGCTGGAACCTAGTTTTCGACAGCAATAAAATAAAAAGCAACGTGTGGTATTGAGTAGTTTATATCAGCAAGTATATAGTATGGGTTATATCTTAGTAGCAATATAAAATGGGTTCAACTCACAGTTGTTAGGTAAAAGTGTAACGACTACTAATATTGGGCCATCTGCTGATATTAGTCAAAGTTTGTATTTGTAATTTTGTATTCAAATGGGAAAGTTAATTAATAGTCAACCGCAGATGTATGCCAACACCACTTAAAAGGCAAACATGATCAAAAGTCAAGGATGGTCATATATGGATAATAAATTCAAGAGTTAAATGCTTGGTTGGTCCCTGTGGTTTGCAAATCTTGCAGACTTGGTCCCAGTGGTTTACTAATTACACACTTGGTCCAAGTAGTTTTAAATTTTGCACTCGGGTGGTCCTTACCACTAACCTTTGTTAGATTTCTCAGTTAAGTATATGCAAAATTACTATATTACCCTTAAAATAATAAAAATAAAAAAATATAAAAAAGAGGGCCATATCTTCTTCACCACCATATCCATGAGACGAGAACGAATGCGGCAGCAACCCTTTTCACGCTATCGCCTCTCGATTCGAATAAATCGCTGATCGGGAAAGCGGGCGCGTTGAAACCGTTGATTGATCTTTTGGAAGAGGGGCATCCATTGGCGATGAAAGACGTTGCTTCCACTATATTTAATTTGTGTATTGAACATGATAATAAAGCTCGAGCGGTGCGTGACGGTGCGATGAGAGCGCTTTTGAATAAAATTAAAAACCGGGTTCACATCGACGAGTTTTTAGCAACTCTCGCTATGCTTTCGAGCAATCAAAAAGCAGTTGAGGAAATGGGAGAACTAGGGGCGGTTTCGTGTTTGCTTTCGTTGATCAAAGAAACGAATTGTGCCCGAAACAAGGAGAATTGCATTGCGGTTTTGTACACCATTCGTTATTACGATCGAACGAAATGGAAGGAGATGAGGGAAGAGGAGAGTAAGTACGGTAATTTATCGCAAGTTGCGCAAAATGGTACTTCGAGGGCCAAACGGAAAGCGAATGGTATACTCGATAGGCTGAATCGCGCTATCAACTTGACCCACACCGCGTGATCTTAATCGGGAGTCGAAAAAAGATCTGTAAATTCAACATCTTCCATCTCGTTTCAGGTTTGAGTTGTAGTTATAGGTTTGTTTGTGTTTCTTTTTCAAACTCAATTTTGTAAATTCTTGTCCCCAGTTTGAGCTTATGGCCATTGTGAATAATTACTATATGATTATATATAATATATATCTATTTATATGATTACATTCCCTGATTTTACTATTTTAGTTGTATAAAATCTGCACATGAAGGTATGGAATGTACTGATAATGGTTTTAAATCTGCACATTCATTCTCGTCTCAAGGATATGGTGGTGAAGAAGATATGGCCCCTCTTTTTTATATTTTTTTACTTTTATTATTTCAAGGGTAATATAGTAATTCTGCATATACTTAACTGAGAAATCTAACAAAGGTTAGTGGTAAGGACCACCCGAGTGCAAAATTTGAAACTACTGGGACCAAGTGTGTAATTAGTGAACCACTGGGACCAAGTCTGCAAGATTTGCAAACCACAGGGACCAACCAAGCATTTAACTCTAAATTCAACAAAGTTTCCGTTACTTAAGTTTTTACGCCGCTGGCAGCTAAAATATCTAGTTTTATAACCTTAAATAAACAAAAACTTTAAGACATTACATAATACTATAAATGTTTAATAAGTAAAAAAGTATATAAACAAATTTGTTTGATTATAAATTTAAGATCCTAATTTAGTTCAAAAATTATAACAAATAGAGTTAAAATGTAAGAGATTATAAATTGCGTAATACGCAACTTGGTTTTCAATTTTTTCTTTTTTTTGAAAAGTATAACAACAGAGTACTCGTAATAAAGATTAGAAGAGATTCTGTTTTATGGTATATTTTTTTTAAAACAAATGACGTATAAAAAGTTAAAAATGTTTAAAAAATGGGGAGGGACTATCATATGACTTGGATATGCATATATTTTTTTTTCTTTTAAACAAAAGTAATATTTCCATTTGATTCCTCTTAAACACTTGTCACTCTTCTTACTTGTTATCTTTTTTGTATTTTAACTACTTTTTACTATAACTCAACTCATGATATGTATGCGTAATATGTTGTAGGTTGAATTAGTAGTTATGATTACTTCTACAATTATTATGATTTTTCATTTCTTTGTAGCATTTTATGCTTATTATCCCATATTAAAGTAATTTTTTATTTTCTAAACGGCAAAAATACTAGAGTATCATCGCGTCATTAGCGGAATCACCCGATCATATCTATCTCCACTAGACAATAATGTTTATACATCAATTCATCTGTTAACCCAATAAATTCGGAAAAACCTCCTTATGAGAATCTCACCCAAAACCTAATGGTCCCTAATTCTTATTTCACTCTAAATATATATTTCATGTTAAATATATATTTATGAATCTAAAGTTTTAAAATGACGAACAATAATCAACTTGCCAACGGTGCATTCCAAATTCAATATTATATGCTACCAAGTTCAATAAAAAAAAGATATACATAGGTGAAATGACTAGAGAAGAGTGGGTGTTGAACGGAATTACACGCGAAAAAAACAAAATAATATGAAATCGAATGTCAAGGGGACATGATGTTTGTGTTTATATAATTTTGGAGTTAAATAATCAAAGTGTGGGAGAAAAATAAGATCAAAAGCTTGATGTGCGGGGATCTCTTGCCACGTAATAATGCATTTAAAAGGTTACAATGGTTCGTTTAATATGATAAAAATAAAAAAAATTGATAGTTCAAACTTTTTCTATTAAAATTATGCACGGTATATCGCAGAGCCGTCTCCGAAAATAATAAAAATGATTTGGGCCCTGAGCGAGGTAAAAAAACCCGGCCTACCTGCCGTGTAATAAACTCATCACTCAATATATAAAAAGTAAAACCCCATAATACAACGGTATTGTTATAAAATAAATAAAACAAAAGTAGTATAGAAAAATTATCGAAATTTAGTTTAGGTCAAATTTTGGGTTTTTTTTTAAATGGTTGCAACTATAGGTATTAAAACAGATTCAACCTTTTAAATTTTGGGTCTTTTAAAATGGTTGTAACGGCCACTATAACGATACTATGTTAGTGACACTAATAATTCAAGAAATAATTAAATAATTTTGAAGCAAAATTTTGAAAATAAGTAAAAAAAAGAAAGGCATGATTCATAAAGCCATCAATGCCATGGGCATTTAAAGAATACAATAAACAAACAAAAACTATTAAAAACACTAAGAAATGGAGATGAAAGAATTAAAGTATCCAAAACAAAACAAAATTAAATGAAACTAAAACGTATGCAGGGATTCGAACCTGCATACTCTTGTTGTTTTAGCAATAAAGAAACAAAAACAGGCCATTCGCTTGTTTGTTCAATTTATCGATACATCGCGTACATATACAAACCCCCGCAGCGTAAAATTTATAAAAAATAAAAATGTTTCGGGCGCTCGGGAGTTTGGGCCCTGAGCCGTCGCCCACCTCGCACCCCCTCCGGGCCGGCCCTGGTATATCGTTTTAGAAGGTTTGGGGTTTAAAGTTTTTCTGTATTTGGATTTTTCTGTTATACCTATAAGGTCATCCGTAGTGGGGGTTATATAGCGTCATATTGGTCTATAATGCCCCATGACGCCCCGTAACACCGTCCCGCCCAGCCCAACGTTATGGGGGTTATGGAGCATAGTGTGATACGTATAGCGGCGTGAACTTTGGTTTCTCTCTGTCACACATATATATACATACATATATCTATAATTTCTCTCACACACATATATACATACATGTTATATAACCCCCTTTCCACTATACACTTAAATTATATAACCGCCTATTCTTACATATTTTGCCACTTGTCACATAACTCCCTTTATAAAGCCTCACCATTACACATGGACTAAGTCAGTCTACATTAGAAACTCACATTCATGTAGGTTTTAGATAACTCTATGAATCATGATAAGATCAACTTCAAATTGAAATAATTTGGTTGTTTTTTAGAAAGTTCAATTGGATAATTGACATAACAAAACTGAATATACATATTCTATTATAAATCGGTATACAAAAATTGGAATAAAGGCTTCCTTTATAGTTGAAAAATCATCACCAGTTTTTCAGTTGACAGTTATAATTGCAGCCAATCTTGTAACTTGCTGAAATTCTTGAAACTTCAATTGGGCTTTGCTCCTAAGAGGTTTTGTTAAAAGGTTGATCGAAAAACTGAACTGTTGTATATTGTTGTGTTTTTCTGTATATTCATTACAGAGGAAAGTATACAATTTATAACAAAAAGATAATCTAAATATGGTAGATGTGCTCTGTTTACGGCTGGATTTGTAGCTGTTTATGAGCTGTCTTTGACCCGGTAATTTGGGAGATGATGCTTGACTGATCCCGTAATCTTTTATTTTCAACACTCCCCCTCAATTGAATAGTTGGATTTCCAAAATTCAACTTGCCCAAACAATCGCTGAAAATTTTCCCGTTAACCGCCTTTGTTAGAATGTCAGCGAGCTGATCCTTTGATCGAACAAACGGTAGTTCAATCGTACCATCTTCCAATTTTTCTTTGATGAAGTTCCTATCAACTTCCACGTGTTTAGTTCGATCATGTTGTACTGGGTTTTCTGAAATCTGAATTGCAGCTTTATTATCACACATAATCTTACTTGTTTCTTTTGACGGAAAACCAATCTCAGCTAAGAGTCTTCGCATCCACATGGCTTCTGTTAAACCTCGAGCTAACCTCTAAATTCAGCTTCTGCACTTGAAAGAGCAACCACCTTTTGTTTTTTACTTCTCCAAGTAACAAGATTCCCTCCAACTAAAGTGAAGTAGCCTGTTGTTGATCTCCGACTTCCCTTATCTCCTGCCTAGTCTGCATCGGTATAGATTTGAACATTTAGGTGTCCATGTGATTGAAACAGGACTCCATGACCCACTGTTCCTTTGAGATATCTAATAATTCTCCAAACTACTTCCATATGTGACTGTTGAGGTTGGTGCATGAACTGACTTACTACCCCTACAGCATAGGCAATGTCTGGACGAGTATGTGAGAGATATATTAGCTTTCCCACCAGCCGTTGGTATCTTTCTTTATTTGCTAACTTTGCTCCTTCCTCTATATAAAGCTTTTGGTTTACACTCATAGGAGTGTCTGCTGGTTTGCAATCGATCATTCCAATCTCTGCCAACAAGTCTAAGACATACTTTTTCTGACTAATGAAAATTCCTTGTTTTGACCTTAGTACTTCAATTCCGAGGAAATACTTAAGTCTGCCTAAATCTTTCATTTCAAATTCAGCAAACAAGTTTTCTTTGAGTTTTACCATTTCTTCTTTATCGTTCCCTGTAATGATCATATCATCTACATAGATAATTAGGCAGGTTACGAATTTTACTCTTTTTTTGAGAAACAAAGTATGATCGGCATTACTCTGTTTATATCCAAACTTTTTCATAGCTACCGTAAATCTGCCAAACCAAGCCCGGGGAGATTGCTTCAAACCATAAAGGGACTTCTTCAGACGGCAAACTTCTCCAGTTTTGAAATCTTTTGTGAATCCTGGAGGAGCATCCATAAATACCTCTTCATCTAGGTCCCCGTGTAAAAAGGCATTTTTTACATCAAACTGTTGAAGTGGCCACCCTTCATTTGCAGCTATCGAAAAAAGAACCCTAATTGTGTTCATTTTTGCAACCGGGGAGAATGTTTCAGCATAGTCAATCCCATGTGTCTGGGTATACCCTTTTGCTACCAGTCGGGCTTTATATCTTTCAATTGTACCATCTGGTTTATACTTAACCGTATAGACCCAACGACACCCCACGGCTTTCTTTCCCAACGGGAGAGTACACTTTTCCCAAGTATTGTTCTTGATTAGGGCTTCCATTTCTGTTTTCATTGCTTCCTTCCAATGTTTAGATTTTAAGGCTTGATCCACATTTGTAGGAGTTTCTTCGGAATAAACAGATGAGATAAATGCTTTGGCTTCCTTAGTGAAATTTCCATTAGCCACACTAGCTATAGGATAACTAGATCTTCTTGGTTCTTTTTCAGGAGAATACCGTTTCGGAGGAACCCCTCTGTTTGTTCTAGGGGTAACACATATCTTGATGGTGGTTCTTCTTGTCTGGATTCATCTGCCTGCAAATTTTCAGTTTGTTCTGTGGCAGTTTCATGATTAGAAGTATTGGTATCCTCGGAGTCATTAGAAACTTCAAAAATACCACCAGACTGAATAGGATGAGTATTACTTACCTCGGACACCAGGTTAGGAGGAACATTAGGACCGTCAGTGGCACTGAAATTGGACTCTGGTGACTCTGTAGTTGGTACATAGGGAACATATTTCAACCAACTTAGTGTGTCTAAACATTCCTTCTCCCCTGACCACTGAGTTGGGAATTGTAGTAATACTCGGTTTCAAGAAAGTCACAGTTTATTGTGGTGAACATATGACGTGTTTTTGGATTATAACATCTGTATCCTTTTTGATTCATTCCATACCCAACAAAGACACATTTTTCAGCACAAGGGTCAAGTTTGGTTCGATCTGATTTAGGTATGTGAACAAAGGCAGTACATCCAAAGATTCGTGGTTGAAGAGTAAGAACTGAGGGTAGTTTGAAGAATTTTGAAAGGGTGTGTAACGGAGTGTTAAGTTTTAGGATATTTGTTGGGAGTCGGTTGAGAAGATAGGTAGCAGTAGCAAGGGCTTCAGGCCAAAAATATTTCGGGACCTGGGATTCAATTAGGAGAGCTCGTGTCATTTCCAGCAAAATGCGATTTTTCCTTTCGGCGACACCGTTTTGTTCTGGGGTGTTTGGGCATGTAGTTTGGTGGATTATTCCCTTGTCTTGGAAAAATGATTTAAACGAGGTATTAACAAACTCACCGCCATTATCGGATCGGAATATTTGGATGTTTGTTTGAAATTGGGTTTGGATCATGGCGTAAAACATAGTGAACTTTTCAAAGACTTCGGATTTGTTTTTCAAAAAATAAACCCAGGTCATTCGGGTACAATCATCAACGAACATCACAAAGTAACGAAGGTTTTGCCCCCCAAGAACTGGGGCAGGACCCCATACGTCAGAATGGATTAATGAAAATGGCAAAGCAGCCTTAGTATTATTGGGTTTAAAAGTTTTTCTGTGGCTCTTTGCTAAAACGCATGTTTCACAATGTGACATAGAATTAACTGGAAATAGTTTTGGAAATAAAATATGCAAATAACTTGTAGAAGGATGACCTAATCTTCGGTGCCAAAGCCAAGCTTCTCGTTCCGATGTCCCATGAGTCAACATCACAGCACCACTTTGAGTCACCTCATCCACATAATACAACCCTTGATTTTCAGTGCCACGCCCAATGATCACTCCCGTCCTGATATCCTGTAAAATACAAAACGTAGGGTACATTAGGACAATACAATTGAGTTCTTTTGTGACATGGCTGATGGAAAGCAGCTTATGTGATAACGAGGGAACATAAAGACAATTAGAGATTTTTATTGTGGGTGAAATCTCAATAGTCCCTCCCGATTTTACATCCATTATTCCTCCGTTTGCCATTTGAATATGTGTTTTTTCTGGTTTGGTTGTTGAAATAATATCCGATAGCTCATAAGTCATCGTATCGGTCGCGCCACAATCAAAAATCCATAGTTTTTGTTTTTTATGATGTTCGTGGGCCATATTGACATTTCCCTTATTTCCAGGGACTAGATGTGAAATATTTGCTTTTTTATTACGCGTATATGACCTAGGGTTTGAGGACTCCGCCCCAAACCCTTTACCTGTTGCAGTATCTTCTTCTTCTTCATCTGCTTTGGCCATTCCGCCGAAACCAGTTCTGCTCCGGCTTTCATCTCTGGTGACATCTCGGTTGCCGGTGCTAGATGACTTCCCTTTTTCTTTAACTGTAGTCTTTGTGCCTCTCTTCTGACCATCAGACCACCATTCGGGATACCCAACGAGTTTGAAACATTGTTCCCGGGTATGCTTCGTCATGCCGCAATGATCACACTTGAGGTGAGTTTTGTCGTCACCGATTCTTTTTCCATCGACCCGTCGGTAGCCCTTTGATGCAAGCCCTAATCCGTCAATTTCAGAGGCCATTAGACCCACTGTGATGCCCTGTGTGTCATTGAGAGGTGTTCCCAGAATATTCTGGTGAGCGGCCTCCTTGCGGACAGTGGCGTATGCAGTTTCTACAGTTGAAAGGGGTTCTAACCGGAGTATTTCCCTCTTTATAGGATCATATTTCCGGTTAAGAGCGTTTAGAAACCGAAACAGTTTCTGTTCAGTCCTGATTTGTGATATGCTTGGATATCGGTTGGGCAGGTCATCGGGTTTGGGTCAATCCGATCAATTTCTCCCCATACTCCTTGGAGTATAATCCATAATTCTTCAAGGGAGAGATTGTTCTGTTTGATTTCATTCGCCTTGACATGTAGGTTGAATGTTTGGAGCTTGTCACGTCCACTGCTATATGTTATAGCCAGGGCATCCCACAGCGACTTTGCTGTCGGAAATTCGGTTAGATTGCTGGCAAGGGTTGGTTCAATGTTTTGTATGAGCCATGAGAAGACGACTAGATCGTCTTGTTTCCCATTGTTCATACTCTTCGCTGGTTTGGTTTGGTGGATTGGTTGATAAATGGTTTAAAAAAGCCTTTGATTTACCGCCTATGGCTACCCTCATCATCCGGGTCCATAGAGCGTAATTCTGGCTGTTGAGCTTGAGGTTTATTTGAAGGTTATCGGACAGTTTTGGGTTTCGGTTTTGTGGGTTGAGGCCATTCTTGAGTAGATTGGCGATTTGGATTGATAGATCTTCTCCCAAGTTACCGGCTTCGGCCATGGCAGCTTGGTTGAGAGGATGATTGGTTTGGGTAAGTGATGAGCAGGGTAAATGATGAACAGGTCAAGAACGACACTGCTCTGATACCATGTTACAAAGGTTGATCGAAAAATGATTTGTATATTGTTGTGTTTTTCTGTATATTCATTACAGAGGAAAGTATACAATTTATAACAAAAAGATAATCTAAATATGGTAGATGTGCTCTGTTTACGGCTGGATTTGTAGCTGTTTATGAGCTGTCTTTGACCCGGTAATTTGGGAGATGATGCTTGACTGATCCCGTAATCTTTTATTTTCAACAGTTTCCACATGTCTGAAATCAAAATAATGATAAGCTAGCATGTACTCCACATCTCATAATTGATTTCATAATTTGTACCAATGATTATTCAAATTTCTTATTTGGTCTTAAATAAATCTCGATTAACCAAATTGTATTGATGACATTAAAATCACCTATAATGCATACCAATGTTTTCTTATTTTTTCCACAAGAAGCTTATGTATATGTTTTTTTGTTGACTAAGTGAAGAATTCCCATGATTCCACTCATCTAGCGATTGTTGTCACGCACGTTTAACTGTAAAGTTTTCCCCTCATCCACACCTAAACTCTCCGAAACACGTTTATCGTATTTGACATGGAACACTTCTTATAAACCCAACATCTCTTATGTCTATGACCGATGTGAATTTTACCTATGGTGTTACAGTCCCCCCTTATAAATTGATGTCCTCAATAAGATGTGCCCTACCATCCCAATCAATGATATTTGATTCCCCTAAGATGTCTAAAACACCACTAGGGGCTCATCATCCTTAACGATATTGGATTGGCTCTTATATCATTTGTAACATCCGACCCTCAGACCTATCAATATTGTTCGTTTGGCCTACAAGAGCTTACGGATTTATTTATGGTTTCCCTACTAGACGCTTCTCAAGAGATCACCATCTCGAGATGGCTCTAACCCATCCTCTCATCTATAGTCACTTTCGTGTAATTACGTTTTTATGAACATATATAATCATAAATAGCTTGTAATCTGCAAATATAATAACTTGTAACTTTTTTTTCCAAATTGATACACTAAATATTTGTTGAGTATCTATTTATATAATTTACTATCCACTTTATTATCTTAAAACAGGTATTAGTAGATGATATAAATATGATAAGTTAATTTTGTATTATAAAAAATATATATATACACACATTCAATCAGAATATACTATATGAGGATCTAAAACACTTTGTTAATGTTTCACCAACATCTTGCCATAAGGTGGGGACTAAATTTTGTGTCCCAGTAAACACCTACACCTTCTACCCTCGAGATCTAGTGTTGATTTCCCCATATTTTATCAAATATGATCGGTGTCTTGATGTATACACATCTAAAGGACATCCATGAATCTTTTTACTTTGTGTATATTATATTCTAGTTTTCAGATCTTTATTTATTTGATTTTGAGATTTTTATTACCGTTGGATACTAGGGAGATGATCAAATAGAAAGTTTGGTTTGGATAGGAAGTGTATAAATCAACAATAGGACATCTGACAAATATAAAACAAAAAACATAGGGAGTGACATTTTAGTCAATCTCTTTTTATATATTCTATTTATCTTTCTTTGTATCTTCAAAACCTACGATCTTCAAACCCACCATCTTCAACCTTTCCTTCACTTTCTTTCTCTAGAATTACTACATCATAGTACGATTTTCTTCATCTTTGAAGAAACCCAGTTTATTTTTATACAATTTCTCATTTTTTTCAATTTAACATAATGCGATTGAACATGAGAAATCGGTTGAAACAAATATTCTCTTCTCAAATTTCTCAAATATTTTCTAGTCAAAGTGAAGATATCTATGATTCTAAACTTCATATGATGTATTCATGTGTTTGAGCAACATAATTGGTTCCAATTTCATTGACAAATCAGTGATGAAAAATTGCACACTAGGTGTTTGACAAATATTTTCAAAAAAAAAATACAAAATAGTTTTCAATTTAGATTTTCGTTTAGAATTGTGTTTTACAAAAGAATAAAAAAATATTTTTGTGTGTTTTTTTGTCCGTTGAGTTTTATAAAAGAATGAAAAAACACGTTTTTTCATTGCGTTTTCCAAAAAAAATGAAAAAAACACATTTTGTTGTTTTTTTGTGTATTTAGTTTTACAAAATAATGAAAAACACTAGTTTTTTGTCCATTACGTTTTACAAAAGAATAAAAAACAATTTTTTGCATGTTTTTGTCCATTGTGTTTTAGAAAAACATTTTCTTTTGTGTTTTTAGTCTATTGTGTTTTATAATAAACACTTTTCTTTTGTATTTTTCGTCAATTGCGTTTTAGAATAAACAATTTTTTTTTGTTTTTTTTTCCATTGCATATAAGAATAAACACTTTCCTTTGTGTTTTTTTTGATTCATTGTGTTTTAGAATAAACACATTCTTTTGTGTTTTTAGTCCATTGTGTTTAAGAAAAGAATATTTGATTTTGTGGTAAACATTTTCTTTTTGTGTTTTAACTACATTCGGTTTAGAAAAAAAAAACCACATTTTCTTTGTGTTTTTAGTCCATTATGTTTTTTAAAAAATATACATTTCTTTGTATTTTTAGTCTATTGCATTTTAGAAAAAAGACATTTCTTTGTGTTTTTTTACCATTGTGTTTAAAAAAATGACATTTTTGTATTTTTTATCCATTGTGTTTTAGAAAAAAAAATGTGTTTTTTGTCCATTGCGTTTTACGCATCTAGTTATCGAAAACTTTTTTTTTTTTCAAAAGTACAACAACAGTGTGCTCATTTTAAAGATAAACAACGCTCGTTTTTGTGCAATTTTTATAGAAAAATAATGTCATTAAAAAATTTTATTAACGTTTTAAAAACATGGGAAATTGGAGAAGAGAGAAACTATTGACTTTGATGGGATAGAATACCCTTAAACTAACCCACGCACTTCCTTTTTTGTTCAATCTTACCCATTTAATCTTAGCCCTTGATTACATAATGATGGTAAAGATTACTTTCTGACCTTCATACCTAGATAAACTTCTTAGTATATTACGACCCTTGGATAATGAACTCTATTTTGAAACATGAAACATTTGGGATGGAATATAAAACGAGTATTCTAGTATGAAACCGGACATAAGATTAGTTTTAGAGGTTTCCTCATGTATAGGAGTGATATTAGGGTATATCTAACTTGATTGCACGAAACATAGATACATGTTTACTCGTACACATTTTCTTCAACTTGGGGGTAATAGAGTGATTTACCAAGCCACTATATATTTGCTTTCTATAGATTTTCATAGGTTAAAACGAATTAATACATTTTCGTTCAAAACATCGTTAAGTCATTCTTTTCCTACGAATCCAAAGCAGCAATCTTTTATAAAATCATTACAATCCAATTGCGAAATCCAACTTCACAAGTTTCATTTTCGTTGAAACATCGTTATGTCATTCTTTGTCATTCTTTTCCTACGAATCCAAAGCAGCAATTCTTTATAAAACCATTATAATCCAATTGCGAAATCCGATTTCACAAGTTTCATTTAAAAAATCTCTCAGCAATTGTCGTTACAACTTGCAACCTATTAAATCAACGATAGCTTTAATAATAGATTGAATAACGTATACACAAGATGTATCTTTGCTTCCATAATCAATCTTACAAGATCGAATACATCATTCAAGCTGAGAGATACTTCATCTTCTTTTACGTTTTCAATGTAGTAGTAAAACTGATACACATATTTGTTTTTCTCTTTACAATCATAATTATTTTCTATACGTCTCGGCGGCATCATATGTCTCATTGTTCAAATTTATAAAGCGTTATGTCATGTGCATATAAACATAAAAACTTTAGAGGTGGAACCGGTCAGTTGATGGATCCACTCTGCACATAAAAAAACAATTATAGCTTTGTTAATAAAAATACTTAAATATCTTATGAGCAATACACGAAAATAAACGACTTGTTAACACGTTTAACTCGAACACAACCCATTTAGTGTATATTAACCCTTAAAACAACGTGTTGAATAAATGGATTAGCATGTTTAAGGGTTTTTTTAAGTCTAACATAGATATTTAAAATGAAACAAGTTAAAATTTAAGTTTGATATTTTGATTTTTATTTTTGCTCCAAGTATTAACTTCTAGAAGTAAAATTAATTTTCCACCTTTAACTCTCTTCATCAACTCTACGTTTCCAATGATTTTGTTTCACTATTTCTAAGTGTAAATTCTCTGATCATTTTTTGCTATACTAAACATCAAATGTCATTTTGGCTTTAAATTATCGTTCCACAGCATTCGTACATAACATCGGTTTAACTAAGCTATTAACCAAATCGAACATGAGTTCAAACTACAAGTGTAGAACCATCCGATCATATCAATCTCCACTTAGGCACTAATGCCTGTAGACCATATCCAAGTCCTTTCGAGTTACTTCACTGGTGGGATTCTTAATGAAAAAAAACATTATCTGTATATAAAAATCAGTAACCGGCGTAATCTAAGAAATCACCAAAAGCTAAACTAATTTACTTAAGATTCATTAATAGATTTGTAATGTATCCCTAACATAATACTAAGAACAATAATATGATTTTTTTCCTCATTTTTTTAGGTAAGACTTTTATATAATAATAAAATTGAGACGATTACACACAAATGGCAGGTAGACGGGCAACAAGCTGTGCTGCTACCCCGTTTCTGAATAGTAAACCCTACCCTGCTAAACACTAATTTACTTGTTGACCAACTTTTTTCCTACCGCAGCTTCCATGTTTAGGGCCCGTACATAATACTTGATTTGTAGAATTTTGATTTGGATCTAGACCTTCACCGAAAAAGAGGGCCCAAAATAAAGAAAAAACCATATTCTTTTATAGCGACTGTTGTAGGCCCATTATAACTAACTCTTGATTGTAATAGTTTCAAATTGATAATTCTTGTTCAATTCATTAGAACCCTACCACTTTAACAATAGAGTTAATTACTGTTTTCGTTCCTGTGGTTTGTCAAAAATTACTATTTCAGTCCATTAGTTTAAAATTTACAATTTCAGTCCCTGTGTTTCACTTTCGTAACCATTTCAGTCTACATCGCAACCATTTCAGTCCCTGTACTTACAGAATAAATGGATTGAAGTGGTTACGAAAGTGAAACCACATGGACTGAAATGGTTACGAAAGTGAAACCACGGGACTGAAATCGCAATTTTTAAACCAATGGCATGAAATAGTGATTTTTGACAAACCACAGGGACGAAAACAGTAATTACTCTTAACAATAAAACAATTGATTTTATTAGAAATTAGACCATGTGTAGTGGTGAAGGAAGATAATACTCAACCCTTAGATATTATCCGTCATGTGACGATCCAGTCAGCAATGGGGCATTATGGGGCATTTGTTTGAAATGAGTGTAGTGGTATAATTCCTCATCTAATGATTACACAATTATTATTTTTTTTTGTTTTTCTTTTTTCTGTAATAACTAATGAAGAAGTGAGTGTAGTGGCATAATTGACCAAAAAAATCTTGATATGGTGTTTAATTTGGAACGGCCCATCCCAATTTTTGAAAAAAAAAAATTAGGAATAAGAGTAAAGTAATTCTAAAAAAAACAAATGTTAAAGGGCTTCTCGTAAGCCACATGAAAGGCCACTTGTTGGCAGACTATAGGTCATTTATCGGCAGATGATTGACAATTAACTAGCAAACAGCAAACCTAAGGTTACTAATTCTTTCTGATTGGCATATGAAAGAATTGGCACATTCAACTAAAGCAAGTACTTATATGTGAAACTAACGGGCTTTTTGGCAATATCTGAATGGTTAAGTGCTGAATAAGTAGGAGGTCTGAACCATCAAGTGTTGAATCAGTAAGAGGTATGAACCCTTAAGAGCCAATATAATGCTTAACCGTTCATAGCCAAATATTTGACCAATTCAGATTAGATGTCTTAACCATTCAGACTCAATATAATGCTTAACCATTTAGTGGCAAATGTCTGAACCATTCAGACATCTGCTCACAAAACAAACAGTCTGAATCATTAAGTGTTGAATAAGTAAGAGGTCTGAACCATAATTGTTAAATCAGTAAGAGGTCTGAACCATTTAGAGCCACTATAATGCTTAACCGTTTGAAGCCAAATGTTTGACCAATTCAGATTAGAGGTCTTAACTATTCAGACTCAATACAATGCTTAACCATTCAGAGGCAAATGCCTGAACCATTCAGACATCTACTCACGAAACAAACAATATGAATCATTAAGTGTTGAACCAGTAAGAAGTCTGAACATTAAGAGTCTTATTAAAAGGTAAACAAACAGCCCCTAATTAGTCTCTTCATGTTTGGTGAAATAAGTCCCTAGGCTATTACTTGGCAGATCAAGAAACATTTTAAAGTTTGAAAATGTTTTGATATGATAAGTGGTATTTTTAAAGAAATGCAAATGGATGATATTTTGAAAAGTTAACTGCAAGTTATATTGTATATTCACTAGTATAATTAGCTGATCCGTTTTAATACGGATTTCAGGAAAATATACGCCCTCTACTAGCAAGGGATAGAGAGAGTGTTCACAACATTATCGAGCTACTCTGACCAATAAATTCAAGGCAAAATTATTACTTCGTTCTGAAATATTTATTTTATAAAGTTTTTGGCAAGTTTTTAGTTTTAGTTATAAGATTTTTCCCTAACCTCTAGTTATTTTATTTATGAACTAAGTTAAAATCTCGTATATTACACGACCTGATAAATTAATGTTATATAATTTGTAAAAAATAGTTATGTTTAGAAAAAAACATATGTATTGCACGGTCGATAAACCGGTGTATCAATTAGGAATTAACTTTGATTTTTTAATGGCACATATTTTTTTATTATTCAATATATTTTACTTCTATCATTGATTGTTACCATCCAACTACATTAAAGTTAAACGAGTGTAAATGAACATGAACATGCCTTGTTCGTGTTGGTTCGGTTCGTATAGAAGCCTAACTTAATCTAATCACAACTAACATGTTCGCGGCAGATGTGATAGATCTTATCAATGTAACAAACATCAAAATACAGTTCCATTGTTGTTCTTGACATCAATGAGAAGATAAGTAGCAACACTATCAGATCCCTCACTATTGGAACCTCAACTCCATTCACAATCTCACACACCTCCTCATCGGTGTCGTATTTGATCCGGACCTGATTACAGCTCAGCCGGCAACATTTATCTTTCCGAATTGATGATCTCTGGCTACTATTTACACTCAGGTTGCAGATTTTCTGTATAGTAACTAAAGTTTTGCCGTCAAGATTCAAATTAACCTCGAGGTTTAATCCAAATTCTCTACGGTTCTTGTAATCAAGCACATTTTCACAATTTATAATCAGACTCGGGATACACATGAAGGAATGATCGCATTTTCACAGTTTATAAATGATCACATTTTCACTGGTTAATAAAAAAACTCCTGTCCATTGAAACACTTCTAAAGTAGAGAGCTATATTTAAATAAGGTTCAAATCAACAAATTAAATGTCTAAATGAACAAATTGAAAGTTAACTCAAAGTTATAATCAACAAAAATTGAATGTCTAAATGAACAAATTGAAAGTTATAATCAACAAATTGAATGTCTAAATGAACAGAATGTCTAAACGAACAAATTGGAAGCTATAGGCAACAAACTGAATGTTTAAACGAACCCGAAGGCCGAAGAAAGCGACTAATTGTTTTCTTATAGGATTTGAATGCATGACTTCCTCAACTTAGGTGCTAGTAGAAGCTTTGCTTCACTTATCGGGCCACCAACCCCAATAGAATATCAAGAAATAAATATCATTTAGTTAATTAATAGATTGATTTCTACTAGAAAGGTGTCCACGTGACGTGGCGGGGAAACACAGACACTGTCAGGGTGTGCATTGTTCGGTTGGTTCGGTTATTATCATTGACCGAAGCCAAAGTTATCGGTTATATTTATTAACCAGGTGGTTTTTGGTTAATTAGCTTGGTTTATTTAGTTTGATTGATGGTTTTTAGTTTTATTCATTTAATATTGGTTAATAGCCAAAACCAAACTTATGCTAAAACTTTTGCTTAAAAATACATGAAATTGAACTGTAAATACATGAAATATATGTAGAAATACATAAAACGGAGGTATAAGATATGAAATATATGAACTTAAGTATAAAAGCGAGAAATATATGAAAATATGAATGGTTCAGCTCGGTTAATTTTGGTTAAATGAGAGTACAAAAAAATCCAGAATCGGTTTTGGTAAATTTCAGGTTTCGGTTAATTCAGTTTTGGTTGAATTTGGTTCGGTTTCGTCTGTTTTTTGTTCGGTTTTGGTTAACGATTCAGTTATTGCTCACCCTTAGACATCGTTAATCACCTAACAAATCAGTTTTTTAATTAAAAAAAATTGTAGTCACACTATGTGGGCCAGGATCGCGGCAGTTCTAGACGGAAGTTTGGGCGTATGATAACCGATTCGGTAGAACGTTATTACAAAATGGAGTAGAAGTAGAATGCAGCGGAAGTCATACGTTTATTCATTCATACCAAAAGAGCATACATCTTGTCAGGCTGGCGGAGTTCCTGGAGAGAATCCACCATCATCTCCCCTCAGGGAGCTTCCAAAACTTACAAACAAATGAATACACAACACATATATATAGGGATGAGGAATTTCATACGAAAATTGACCATTTCGTACGAAATTGACAGATTTCGTACGAAATGTGTCTATTTTCTCATCCGACGTTCGTGCTCGGGTCGTGTGTTCGTATCTATCTATACAATATTCAACACACGCTCTAACTAGTCTATTCACATAGTGACGGATACAAAGTGCACTAACAGATTCCCCCTTGTCCGTTACTGTCGAAGCTTTTTCTTGATCTTGAAATCTCTGAGCCGTGTTTGAGTATTCTGCAGCTTCAATCAATGTATATGTCGATGTCGTAGAACGCGTCAACAGATTCCCCCTTAATTGATGATCCGCGTTTGCATTATCAACAGTAAATTCCCCTTGAATCTCCAGTTCAGAACTTTGTTTGCACGGTTTCCTACCTCCTCTGATTTGCTTGATCGAAAAATTTTCTTGAATAAACACCAACACAAAAGTTAATCAATGCAGCAACTCTGTTTCTTCGTTAACCACATCCGTGTTCGGTTTAGCGCATATCTCTTATGCTTGATCCTGTGACCTTCAAGACCAAACCGTCAATTGATAGAAACTTCAAATTACCACACCAGTAACCTTCAAATCAATGAATACCCATGAAAATCTGAAATCCCGATTTCCGTAATCATATCTTAAGCATGCTCTTGGAAAGATAGATCAGCAAATCGGTAATCTTTTCAACCAGCAAATCTTCATCGGAATCAAATTATCTGGTTACACATCAAATCTGAGAAACGTTCACCCGTGATCAAAATCACATTCTTCCTCTACAGTCACAATAACAAATGTATAGCTATCTTCGCTGAAGCGGACGCCTTGAAACTACAAAACATCCTCATTTCCGGATTACTTGCAAAAACAATTCATTTGCGTTGCAGAGTTAAAGATAAGCGGTCGTGTATGCATCAACCTCACATCGAAGATAAAGCTTTTAAACCCTTGAGCATCAAACTGTATTATGATATGAAAATTCTGAACTTCCTGTGATCACGAGATCCCAAACATAATCTATTTCTTGAGCAACTGGTACACATCTTTATCTGAAAGATCCATTATATCATCTTCTTTAGTCATGAATTGCAAACATCTAGCCGCTGTCGGAGCGCACGGGGCACTGAAACTACAAGACATCCCTATTTCCTGGCGGTTAGTCCGAAAATAGTTCATTTGCAATGTAGAGTTAAATTGGATATATTGTACCACTAAGCGGTCGTGTGTGCTTCCGCGAACTTTACGACTGCCGGGCATTTAGCCGTGGTCGGAGCGCACGGGGCACTGAAAATACAAGACATCTCTATTTCCTGGCGGTTAGTTCGGAAAATAGTTCATATGCAATGCAGAGTTAAAATGGGTACTCCGTATCACTAAGCGGTCGTGTGTGCTTCCGCGAACTTGACGACTGCCAGCATCAATGTGACCATTGACTACAGAATCCGATAAACAACTCATCCAAAACTTAGTTATGCGACCCCACTTTTTCGAAAAGTAGACATCAACCTGATCTCATCACTAACGCTTCATCAGATAATCTACATCGAAAACCACCCGAATGCTAGCTGCACCTCCGAATTTCTAAAAATGTTGGAATTTTCAATGTTTGACAAATTTTTATTCCCCCTCATTTTTAGCAAATTCTGACGTTCACAAAACCCAAATTTTGCAAAAAATTTCCCAAAGTTGCAGTTTTGATGAAATGCGGATTTGACACTAGGCCCATTGATAGTCACTACACCGGATGATCAGCATTCTGCGCAGGTATCAGTGACTCTCCCAACATTTTGTGACCATATCATCAAATCTAGGGTGTGCATGGTTCGGTTTGGTTGTTAGCATTATCCGTAACCGTAACCGAAGTCACTTGTTAATCGTTCAGTTAATTCGGTTAATTTTTTGGTTTTTGGTTCGGTTCGGTTAATTTTCGGTTAATAACCAATTCAAACAAGGACTAAACTTTTCGCTTAGAAATATATGTAATGGAGGTATAAATACATGAAATGGATGTATAAATAAATGAAATAGAGGTATAAATGCATGAAATAGATGTTTAAATACATGAGATGAAGGTATAAATAAATGAAATGAAGGTATAAATGAATAAAACGAAGATAATATTACATGAAATGAAAGTATAAAATATGAAATACATGAAATGGAGGTATAAAAGCTAGAAATATGTAAAAAAAAAATTAATGATTCGGTTCGGTTCGGTTAATTTCGGTTAACCAATGGTAAAAATAATATCTGTTAACCGACCTTCGGTTAATTCGGTTTCGGTTGATTTCGGTTCGGTTTTGTCAGTTTTCAGTTCGGTTGTGGTTAACGGTTCAGTTATTGCACACCCTAATCAAATCTGTACTCTGAGGCTTTAGACGGCGTCTCCGAACATCCCTTACTGGTCATAAAAATTTCGAAAAATTTCTATCACCAAATTTTTTTCTGGACATTCGTCACCTCAATACGGTCAACAAAAATTTTCCAATGCCTTTTTTGGCACCTCACTCATTTTCGCACGAAAATTAGAGTTTTTCGCACCAAACTGAACTGATGACGTTTTTCGATCCAGAGTCTTCATTTCTTCGAATTTCAAGACGATTTTTGCACAGATCTGGTCGAAAATAAGTTTCTAACAATCCTATAAGTTCAATTTTACATTTTGTCCGAGGATTGTCCGTTTATTTGATGATATACGTCTAAAACCCCTCATAAGTTCATAATTAATGAGCCTAGGTGATTTATCAACTATTAGATTGAATGAATCGGTACCGTAGCTCTGATACCAGTTGTGGGTCAGGATCGCGGCGTAACTAGACGGAAGTTTGGGTGTATGATAACCAATTCGGTAGAACGTTATTACAAAATGGAGTAGAAGTAGAATGCAGCGGAAGTCATACGTTTATTCATTCATACCGAAAGAGCATACATCTTGTCAGGCTGACGGAGTTCCTGGAGAGAATCCGCCAGCCTCTCCCCTCAGGGAGCTTCCAAAACTTACAAACAAATGAACACACAACACATATATATAGGGATGAGGATTTTCGTACGAAAATTACATATTTTCGTATGAAAATTGACAATGTCGTAAGAAATTGACAGATTTCGTATGAAATGTGTCTATTTTCTCATCCGACGTTCGTGCTCGGGTCGTGTGTTCGAATCTAATCTATACAATATTCAACACACACTCTAACTAGTCTATTCGCACATTGACGGACACAAAGTACACTAACACGCTATACTCAAATTAAAGAGAATAAATACTTGTTTTCATGGTGTAATTTTTCAAAAAAGTTATGATTGTTTGAAAATCATGAGGTAGTTAGTTTTTATAAGGGAATAAAGTGTAATTAAGATGATAAGATTAAAGTTTAATTATTGTTTGAAATATTAATTTATCCCGCTCTAGGTTGTACTTTATACATTAAAAAAATAACTTTTGGCTATCTTGAATTGCTCTTATGCATTACGTATAGTATTCATAAGTATGTTGGGTGTGTGTACTTTTAATGACAATTTGTCTGTAAATATTTTATATTTCGAACGTGTTTACATTTTTTTTCTACTTAGGGGTTCTTATAAAAAAAATCTATAAACAAACAAAAATATTTATAAGAGGTGTTAAATTTAGAAGTATGTTCTTATGTCTTTTATAAAAGAACAAAAATTAAGTGCAACCAATAAAAATATGTTGTCTTAGTTATATCTCACACACATATAAAAGGGTCAGTTTATTGGGGAAATACAAAAAATATTGTCAATGACCTGTAAGTTATTTAACATTAGAGAGGAAGTGAAAATTTGAGTCTGACGTAATAGATCTTAAGTTTGAATCCGATTTCAACCGGTTTTACCGTAGTGGCCTACCGGCGATGGGTATTCCCAGGAACTGAAGATGGTAGGCTTGACCTATCTAATGTTGTCTACGATAGTGGGCATATGAGGTTGTCTTTTGTTATTGGGTTACCCTAACTAGAGAATACAAAAAATAGGAAATCAAAGAACACATAAAAACATGTAAAAAAACTTATAAAAACATTTTTACCTAATCTTTTTCGAAGCTTTTGCATAAAAAACATTTAAAATCCATTTTAATAAAGATTATGTAAAAATGATATTTTATCGTAAAAAAACGTGTTTTGTAATAATTTTGTAAATGATAATATAATATTATATATTCGCCTAAACAAATGGATAAGCCAAGGAATTAAAGTGGAATAAGGAACATGCGTTTGTGGCACGTTCTTATTGGTTACTTTCCATGTGTGCCCATCTTTAAAACGGATAAGTCGTAAGAACCTTAACACCTGGCACCGAGGTTTTCCAACTGAAAACCGCAAGATTACAATCAAAGCCCCCTCAAGTTTAAAATCTTCTTTTTCATCCTGTATTTTAATAGGTGTCACAAAAATAATATTACCCATTTTGTGGACACGTGGATATTCTAATTGGAGAAAGAGAAAATATAATAAAAAAATATTTTTTAATTGAATAGAGTATGTAACATGTTTTTTACAGTAAGTAAATTTGAGTAATATATTTGGTTTTTATTGTAGTAATAAATATGGTTTTTATTTAAAGCATACGGATAAAAGTATCTATGAAAACAATTATAATGTGTAGAATTAAAATTATGTTTTTATTTAAATTATACGGATAAAAGTATCTATGAAAACAATTATAATATGTAGAATTGAAATTATTAAATGGTTATCGTATTCTATTTGATAACTAATACAAACCTTTTGTCTTTGTCTTAAGAGCTTTAATTCGTCAATTAGTTTGAAACAAAATCTGTAGACATAACGAATGCAAAGTACAAAAATATGTTATGTTTTTAGGTATCCTTAATCCTAAATCATAAATATAGTAAATACGCTATAAAGAACTAAAACCATATGTCTTTTATTATTAAATATATTCCTTATATTCTATGAAGGGTATCTCCATTTCAAGTGTGGTTTTATAGCAGTGACGAAACTTTAACGAAAACTCGGTGGAGGCCGAACTTTTAAAATCCAAATCGATGGGGGCAGGACACTTTACAATCCAATATTCTACACTAAAATAATACGGAATTTTTTGGTAAAATTCACACTACAAGCGAAAAATCGGTAGGGTCGAGGCACCCCTAGCCACCATTAACCTTCGCCATTGTCTGATAGGGTTTCCTTACCTTCTCCACATGTCTCTTACATATAACTCTTTATGTTTTCATACATGCAAGATAGATATAACGGAAAGAACGTCATAAGGTGGTTCTTGAGGTTGTGGCCTTATGACCCTATCTAACGGGTTTTTATGATGTCTACAACCCAAATAACATCTTGGGAGAGTGTTACCTGACGTGTGTTAAGGTTGTAGCACTTATATCCTCTATGGTTTGATGGGTAATTGAGAAAGACACATGGTGTAGATGTGTCGGCTACTTTAGGAATCTTAGAGGATGGTATTAGTGCATAGCAAAGGCAACCAAACACTCATAGGCGGTGATAGATGGGAAAGCAATGATAGAGGTGGAGGGTAGGGGAGTTTTGTAAGGCTTTAGTAGGTAAGATGTTGAAGAGGTAAGTTGCATGATCTAGGGCATGATGCCAAAAGTTTTGCGGGACGTATGAGTGGGTCAAAATGGTGCACATTATGTTATTGATGGTGCGAATTTTGCGTTTGGCTTTGTCGTTTTGAGAGGATGTTTGGGGCAAGGGAAACGGTAAAGCATGCCATTGGTTTTGTAAAATTGATGTAATGAATTGTTGTTGTATTTATGTCCATTATCACACATTATAGAAGTGTTAAGTTGGGTTTTAATTAATTGGTTAAATTGAAGAAAGGTAGTGAAAACTTGTGATTTGTGTACAGTAGCATATGTCCGTTGGAAATTGGTTTCATCATCCAAGAAAAGGAAACAATAGAGACAACATTTGAGAACCGAAGAATTCCATAAGTCGCTATGAATAATATCATATGGTAAATAAGTGCAATTCATAGAATCGCGAAATGGAAATCTTTGCCCCACATTTGAAGTCTTTACAAAATTGGAAAAAGACATGAACAAGTTTTTAAGGAACGTTAAATATTAATGCAGGGATGTCCAAGATGACATCAAGGATTTAGGCATTATTTTTTTATTTCCTTGGCGTTTTAGTTAATCACTACAATCGGTCTCTCCTATTGTCTCAAGAAAAATACGCATTGGAGATTTTGGAATTAGCAAGTTTAGCCCAATGCAACATACCGACTACACCTGTTGACACCCAACAAAAGTTAAGCACCAGAGTTGGCACACCCCATGATGACCCCAACGATGCTTTGTGGGGGCCGTATAATATCTTACATTCACGAGACCCAACATCACTTATGCCGTTCAACAAATGTGCATTCACATGCATGCACCTACCACGGCTCACATGAATGCTCTCCAACGAGTTCTCAGATATCTAAAGGGTAAGGTCTCCTTTGGATTACATGTCTGTTCATATCAAACAACCTCTTTAATATCTTGTACTGATGCAGATTGGTGGGGGGGGGGGGGGGGGGGTGCCCCGACACGCGAAGATTAATCTCTAGTTAGTTATAGTGTGTACATGGGGGACAAACTTTGTAATTTGCTTCTTGAGCTTCATACTACTCCCATGCATGCTACATTTGTTTATTGTGATAATGTAAGTGGCATCTACCTCTCGGGAACCCAATTCAACATCAAAGAACTAAACATATAGAAATGGGCATCCACTTTCTTCGAGAAAAGGTAACTAATAAAGGTCAGGTTCAGATGCTTCATGTTCATTCGAGATATCATATTGTGGATATTTTACGAAAGGATTACCAAAGGTTGTCTTCGATAATTTTAGGTCCAGTCTAAATATTCATGACCCTTCTGTTTCGACTGCTTTGGTTTATTAGAATCATTAGAACTATTAGAATATATGTAACATATTTTGTCATTAATGTGCATATTCCTGTCAATGATCTCTTGGTCTAGTGGTCAAGGGAGAGGTGGGAAGTTTGTTTCTCTTGGAGGTACTGGGTTCAAATCCAGGCAAGGGGATTTTAATACTAACTAACTAACACGATTAGTGATATCCTAACCATACGTCATTAAAAAAATAAAAACTTGTAATCTCTATATAATCAATTGTGATATTGAATAATAGCAAGAGATTATTGGCTACTTTCAGGGAAGAAGAGGAAGTGGAACAACCTAATAAGACCGACAAGATCACTTCAAACAAGAAGAATCTCCTTTGTCACACTTATGGTTCACATATATCTTTCATCTACTAATGAGTTAAATGTCATTTTAGTCCATGTGGTTTCATTTTTCTCCTGTGGGTTTAAAAAGGTTTCACCATTGCATTTTAGTCAACTGGGTTAACTTTATCCATGTTTTGTGTTAACGAGAAGGGCAATTCAGTCATTTTATATGGCCGAATTACCCTTCTAGTTAACAGAATTACATATAAAATTACCGAACTGCCCTTCTCGTTAACTGAAAATTGGATAAAGTTAATCCAGTGGACTAAAATAGCAATGGTGAAACCTTTTGGACCAACAGACGAAAAATGAAACATTTGAACTAAACTGTCAAAATAGCTCAAAATACAGAGACTAAAATGGCATTTAACTCTACTAATATAGTTGAAAATTTTACAGTCACGACTTTTACTGTACTTGACTAATATAGTTGAAAATTTTTACAGTCACGATTTTTACTGTACTTGAAAAAGTTTATTACTGACAAAACACTGATTAGCAAAACTTCATATTACGGGGGTTACTTTTGGTGAATGTTCATAGTTAAAGGCCAAAAGCAAATATAAGAAATATATATCCATGGCATATGTCATGCAAGGGACTCGGATAGATGGTCGCCAACATCCAAAAAGACAAAAAGAAAGTTCCAAGGATAGCTGCAAATGCATCAATATATATCTGTGTCTATATAAAATATATAACCATGCAAGTAAAACATTTAAAACTTATATATCTGCAATTATAGTAACTTATTATTTAATAATATTTATAGGTTGGCTTTATAATAAAACCTACAAATAATGTTTTACTGTACTGACAGCTTATGATAAAATGTTTCTGTACAAAGAAAAAAATAAACTATTTGGATTGCTTATTTAACTCCAAAAGTGTTTTTCATTAAAGTGTTTATTGACTTATAACTTTTTTAAAATAAGTTTAAGACAAACGTTTGAATTATCTTTTGTGATGAGAAAAGTAAAATACTCAAAAAGGATAAGGTTAGCTTTTGTGGTAAGACATATTTAGTTGTTATTTGAAAAGGTGATGTTACATTATAATTTTATGTTCAAAAATCTAAAAGTTATTTAAAAATCAGTTTTTTTTTGGTTTTTAAAAATCAAATTTTAGACGTCGGGTGTGGGTTCGGGGATGGCGTCGGCGTCGAGGAGCTGACATGGCTCGTTTCCCCGTCAGAGAACATGCCCCCTTCTCGCGCAACCAGATTTCGCTGAGCTCGGGGACATACCCCCGACTGCCCCAATATGCTTTTATTGTTGATGTTTGTTGTTGTGGTTGTTTACACTAGTTATTTAAATTTCTTCTCTTGCGCAAGTTTGAATCCATAAATAACATGTGTAAATTTTAAATTGCTTAATAAGTTGTTAAAAATAGGTGGTTGGAATTCTTAGTAACATAATGCAACGTCAAAAATTCACAAGAGTATTCATAGATAAGTTACATGTGTGGCATAAGTGGAGTCACATATGACATATAAGTGGAGTCATGTGATAGAAAAATAAGAGTTAAATGTCAAAATGGTCATCGAGGTTTGCTCACTTTTGTCACTTTAGTCCAAATTTGAAATTTTTTTGTATCTGGGTTCCTATGGTTTGCATTTTGTTGCCATTTTGGTCAAAAACAAAGTCAGCTCATATTTTTCAAAAAAATTTCTAGTTTTTGTCTTTTTCCTCAGTTTAATGAAGGGTAAAATGTCATTAATTAAAATAATATTTATATAAAATAATATATATTATTATTAAATAATACTTTGACCTTATAAAAGCAGCAAGATCATCATCTTCCCCAACTCACCATGTTCTCTTTGTTCTTCAGAACCACCATCCTGACCACCACCACCACCACCTGGCCGCGCACTCATCTTCACCAACCCCAGATCTGTCGCCACCACCCATTAACAACTCCACCACCGCTTCCACATAACACCACAACCACCGCCTCCCCTTAAACACCTCTGCCGCCGCCATCATCTTCCCCAATCCAAACCCAAACCCTAATCCATCACCTTTCCCCAAACCCAAACCCTAATACATCATCTTTGTTTTTCAAGTGGTACAACGGGGTTTAGCGGGTTCATCTGTGGTTTCAGGGTGTTCGACGGGGTTTTCAAGGGCTTCAATGGTGGTTTTCAGGTGATGCGACGGTGGTTGTTCGAAGGTGGTTTTTATGTGATACCAATGCTGGAGAGTAGAACAAGATCGGCTATTACAGATGCTTGTAGGGCTTGTTGTTATAACAAAGATTTATGATTCAATAACCATAAAAAATTAGGCCTATGTTGAGGGTTTCAATTTGGGGGTGATCGGGTTTGGAGGAGGCGATGGAGGCTAGTTGTGGCGGGGGGAAGCTTGTGGTGGCTGATGCCTGATGGTGGCGGGGGTAGAGAGAAGGAGTGGTGGTGGGTGTGTGAGAGAGAGGGAAGAGAGAGAACTGAAGAGTGGTGAGGGTGTTTATAAATTTTATATAAATATTATTTTAACTAATGACCATTTTGCCATTCATTAAACCGAGGAAAAGGACAAAAACTAGAAATTTCTTTTGAAAAATATGAGCTGACTTTGTTTTTGGACCAAAATGGCAACAAAATGCAAACCACAGGGACCCAGATGTAAAAAATTTTAAATTTAGACTAAAGTGACAAAAATGAGCAAATATCAGGGACCATTTTAGCATTTAACTCAAAAAATAAAATATAAATAAAGATTACTAAAAGATGCGGTAAAGATGACAGTTAAATCATGTGTATGAGGTGTGCGATCATGCCATGCTTTACATGAACATGATAAGCATATTACAAAATAAAAGATTAGTAAGAATGCAATAAAGATATATTAAGATATAGAAAACAAAAGATTAGTAGTAAGAATGTAATAAAGATATATTAAGATATACAAAATAAAAGATTAGTAAGAATGCAATAATGATATATTAAGATAAAGATATGTCTATGATAAGTTTTTATTTTTTCGAACGAATAGCGCGCACGACGTAATACATACATGCGAAGACGTACCTTTGTTAGAATAAGACATTATATACGGAAAATAAAGATATGAATTTTGTTAAATACTTTAATAGCTTTGATTATATATTGCGATAACTCTTTCTGCTCACTCGAGTTTTATAAACATTTAAAGTAAACTAGTAAAATATTTCGTAAGTTGCTACAATACATCACTTTGTAAATTAAACTTGAGTAAAGCCATGGATATGTTGATAAAGAACACTCGTGACGGTATATTTAAACTCACGTAGGACCGTGAACTATCCAAACGTATTACAATTAATAACAAAATTGAATAAAAAGAATCAGATAAAACTGTAATTATTCTAAAATTAAGAAAGTATTAAATATACTATCATAAAATATGACACTTATTATTATTAATGGATTTTTATTAATGTTTATGATATAATTGACTTAGAGGATTCAGATTTCATATTCTTATACTCATTCAAATCATAAAATTAAAAAATTTTATAAAACTCCTAGAAATATCACTCCAACCTATTACTTATCCATACCTTATCCATAAGAAAAAGTAAAGTGAATTCTTACATTTAAGAAAAATAAAACAAAACCTTATATTTTTATTAAAAGATAAAGAATGAGATGTAAGAGTGTTTAAAAAAAGTAGGAGAAAAGTTTATGGAATAGTGATATTTAATTATATTATATGAATATATGGATGATAAAAAAATGGATGCAAACGCTTAATTCTTTTTAAACACTTGGTTTATTTTTAAGAATATTTATTTATTTGGTACTTTTTCTTATAAATGATCGTCATTTGAATTATTTTATTACAAGATAAAAAGAAATCAATTAAATTACCAGAGGTTAGAAAATTGAATTGTTTTATCAGAAACTAAAAAGAAATCAATCAAAATACCAGAGGTTAGAAAGAAAATACCATTTAAGCATCTAACTGAATATTCAAATATGCAACGGAATTTAGTGGAACATATAATTATAAGGAATACAATACAATAATATAAACTCGAGTTCATAAAAAAATTATAAACTATAAAATGTCCAGTACTAATTAAGAGCACAAAAATATATGAAACTATAGTCGAGAACAAAGAGCACAAAAATATATGAAACTATACTATGATGAGAACAAAGAGCACAAAAAGTTATAATGCAAATATTTTACGAAGTTAGATACTTAAATTAGTATTTAAAAGAAGTGAAATTATATAAAATATATTTGAAACTAAAAAAGATACTTAAATTAGTATTTAAAAGAAGTGAAATTATATAAAATATATTTGAAACTAAAAAAATTGGTAAATATATTTTTCATATATATTAAAATGAAAAAGTCAAAACATGAATTGCATTTCCCTTTTCTTAAGACATATTTAAGTTGTTATTAATTACAACTTGCCGCCACAATGAATTTTTATATGTCCATTTAAATTTATAACATATCTCAAAATACAAGTTTTACTGTATAATATGTAAAAATATGATACTTTTAAATCTTTAAAAGATAAATATGAAATTACAGTCCTTTACCTTCTATACAAAAAAGAAAAAAAAAACCCTTCTACTTAATACTCCACACTGACACCTAATTCCATTTAGTTTCAACTTGTCAACTATTGACCCAAATAATTCAAGTGAGTGGCACCATATTGGTTGTACCAAATAGGTTTCTTATGTTGGTCTGTTATTAAAATAATAAAAATAAATAAATAAATAAATAAATACACAAAGGTTATTGGATGCGTATAACAAATGCATGTGAAAACAATATTTCTTCTATCACAAATCCCATAACATTCTTTCCCTTCAAGTTATTTTTTTTTTATAAAAAGTATGGGTTACACCCGCGCTCCGCGACGGGGCGACCCAATTTTTAATGAAAATATAGACACAATATTAAAAATAACGTTAATGGCAGAAATTCATTTGATATTTATTCGGTTCATTAGACATGAAAGAGAAACAAAAAAAATCATTATATGACAAAAAATACCGGCATGTGTTTACATCAATCGGAACAATAAAAACGAATATCAATTCTAATACTGACGTTGTTCGAACCATTTGTTTTGTTACATATACAACATCAACTTCGATTGAAACTTAAAAAAGAAAAACAAAAGTCAAACAATAGACGAAAGAAAAGATGGAAAAAATTTCATAAAGTGACAAAAATCAAAATCACTTTAGCTAACAAGTTCATAAATTATATATATATATATATATATATATAATATGTGAGCGACAAAAAAAAACACAAAATCAAACATATACACACACTTGTACGTATAGCATGAAACCTTGTACATGACGAGGCTTATAAAAACCAAGAGAGGCCAACGGTTGCAGTTCCCCGCCCTCCTTTCACGTGTTGTGCATCTTCTTTTCTTTAGTTTCTGTTTCATTCATCTGTTTTGCTGCTATTTTATCCACCCACCATGGACGGCAAAAAGCAAGCAACTTCTTCTTCTTCTTCTTCATTCACAAATGATCTTTTCGGATCAAAAGATTCACCTGCTTCATCTTCTCTAGTCTCTTTAATTCCATTTTCCCCCCTCCCTCAAAGGTACGCTTACATCGTTTTCATTTTCCGATTATTATTCACTTCGGATTTTCAAACCATTGCAACGTATAGAACTTGTGGTTGAGCTCTCTTGTTTGATCGTTGGATAAGTAGATTAATATTGAATTTGAATTTTGATCGAGAAGTGATTGTTAAGGTTTTGAGATCGTGGATTGAATTTTGAAAGTTTTTACGGTGCTTGAAGCCAAGGAATATTTAATCGAAAACCTGGAAAAGTTTGGGCTGATTTTATGTGTTTAAGAATTTTTTATTTGTTTGTTCATTGTTACGACTAGTAAAAGTATCACCCAAAGTGGCGTAACTAAAAGTTACAATTGGTCAAACCTTGATAAATTTGTTATTTGGTGAAACTAGACGTAAACTATGTTCTCTCTCTATACCTCTATATTTATATTGACAAAACAAAAAAGTTATCTTTATCAAGGTTTGTTTTTTTTTTTTTTTGTTTTTTTTTTATCTAGCATTCATTTGAAGTTTCCACATCAAGACACCGCACATTTCATTGTTGAAAATGTCTTCTCTCTCTCTCTTTTGTGATATGAAGTTTCATTTGGGGTCGGCTAAAAATTCATTTTTGCCTAATAAAATTAAAGGATATTTTTTAGGCTCGTTGCTACAAATTCATTAAACATAACACCCCAATTACGGCGTGGATCATGCGTGCGGTGTGTTGGGGTGGAGACCTCCACGGTGATGAGGGTTTGCGTTAGTGACGGATTTAGAAAATTCTTATAGGGGCATCATTTCTAAAAAAATAACAAAATAAAAAAACGTCATTTTTTTTTTCAAAATTTACACTACCGTCGGAGCGTAAAGGGTAAACGGGGGCCCTATTAACAAGCTAGGTCCGCCCGTGGTTGGCGTGGAGGCTAGCCATTGGGGTGGAGTAGTTTCTTTCTTATTTCTTCTTCTTCTTCTTCTTCTTTCTTTTATTATTATTATTATTATTATTATTATTATTATTATTATTATTATTTTATTATTATTTATTTTGTAAATGGGTGGAGTTTGGATGGGGAAAGTGGAACCACACTTCTATAGAAAATATAAGGAAGTAATGTGGCGTTGAGGTGGTGGGTGGCAAGCGTGGAAGAAACCACACCCGAATCCCGATAGTCACACATGGAATTTAAAACACAATGTTTAATTTCTATTTTACATTTACTGGCATAAACTCGAGCTATGAAGACTGATGATCAATATAGATGTATTATTTCTAATAATCTATATATATAGCTGTATTACTTCTAAAGATCAATCTTTTAGTTATTTACCTCAAATTAATTTTGTATTGAATGTCGATCTCTACATGTTGGTTTCTTTACAGGCTTATACAAGGGACTATATTAGATCTCAAGAGACCGAGAAGAACCATGAGTTTGCAACTAGAAAAGGTTCGATCATACGTAAGAGTACCTTAGAGGCATAGACCTCTATTTTTCATTTTGAGCTTATACCTGAAATAATATTAATAATAATAATAATAATAATAATAATAGTAATAGTAATAATAATAATAATAATTGTTTTATTATTATTATTATTATTATTATTATTATTATTATTATTATTATTATTATTATTATTATTATTATTATTATTATTGTTATTATTATTATCTGGTCAGGTTAGTGTGGATGTAATCATTTAATATTTTTCCATTTTGTAAATAGAAAATATATGTGTTACAAGATAAAAGAAAAAAACCTTTACTATCTACTAATTATGCTCTTGGTTGACGTATGCACATAAACTCAAAGCCTAGAAAATCAAGAATACATTTTGCTTACATATTTTATATATATATATGTCTTTATGCATTAAAAAAGTATCTATTCCATACATACTATTGAAAAAAGATATAATGCATAACTATTTTCCATCCAGATTCTGTGGATAATGAAGACAGGAGTCCGAATGCAACGGCGGATACGAGTCCGTTTTATCAGCAAGAAACATCACAACCGTGTCATCTCAGCTCATCAATATACTATGGTGGTCAAGACATCTACACTAATCCTTGTATTACAAAGAACAACCCTACACACCCAACAGTAAGTCAATGCAATCATACATTTTATATTTATAGACTTGGAAAGTCTACAAAAAGAAAACCCTAATAAGTGTCAAATAGTGGTGCCAATATGGACAAATGGGTCGTATCCACTAGAAAGAGTTGTAATTTTCATTAGCCACAAACACAAACACTAAAAACTGTTTGTGATTGCAGCAGTACACCAAAGATGGAGAAGATGATGGGCGTGCGTCACGAGGAAACTGGTGGCAGGGTAAGATATATATCATATATCCTACAATCCATAACAAAAGTCGATTGTTTTCAGTAACTTACATTATTGTTATCCTGATTTTAGGATCACTCTACTACTAGGAGTTAGGACCACACTACTACCTATATGACGAAACAAAACTGAGGTTACTATGTAAGTTTTGTTTACCAATGGTTGTAACAAATGCGCGTTTACCATTTGCGACGGTTTCTAACTTTCATGTAAAAACCGTTGCTATACTGCTGTATCCAAAAAAATGCATTAAGATCCAATCTCTATTTGTGCATACGAAATGAGTGGTCAATTAATAGTTGTGACAGTTAAAACTAAATATTTAGTTTTTATTAAAACTGTATATATATGTATAATGTATATGCATATGCCGTCATGTAGCTTTTTTTTAGCATAGAATAATTGCTCCTTTGATGGAGTTTGTGACTTGAAAGTTGATGTTGAGTGTAAATTACTATCTTAATGTTCGATAAGTTGTTACGTTTTACCTATCTTATTTCAAATGTCAAATCTTGATATTTTATTAGTTATTACTTACGGTTTAATTTTTATGCTTTGGCTATTCACACTTTTTAAACTACAAAAACCGCCACCTACTTTACAACTCAATATAAAACGACACTTAAATATCGCCAAACCAAATGTATTTTGATAGGTTATTAAAATAAACTCTCGTTTGTTGAGTTATTGTTAATATATACTTTTCATGGATTTTAATCATGACTTTTTTAGTTGGTCAAGAATGTGAACGTTATTTTATTAGTACGGATTCCAAACGAAAAGAATATAACTAAAACAAGGACGATAAAGAATGAACCTTTTTAAAGGTTGCTTAATACGTTTTAAATCACTCAAAAGAACTATCAGAATTATTGAGTTAGAAAATTATTCTTAAATGCATGGTATGGTAACACACATGTTTGCCTAGACATATACTTATATGTATATAGACGTATATTTATACATACATATGTTCTCATATGATTGTATATATTAGGTCCGAGCTAGTTATATTATACGTTCAGCTTGAATGTGAATCGGATTTAAAGCCATCGTCATCAGCGCGCATCCATCTTGCTATTGTTTTATGTAACGTACTCTTTTTATGCCCGACATGATGATGAGGCTGGGGACCATATATACATCCTCTATCACCATCCCTAATTATTCGATAAAACGTATTTTTATAGTTAAGAATAATCATAAGATATCAATAGCATAATTTTTTAGAGTTAAAACTCTTTAGAACTAATTGAAAATGATGTTCACGAAAAGTATACGTGAATCCGTGAACGGACCACAGTATCATATTATTACATTTCACTTTATTTTATTAGCGGTATCATGTTATTACATTTCACTTTATTTTATTAGCAATTAATGTCTTGTATGCTACACGAACATATTTAATTAAGAAAAGATAAACAAAAACTAATATAAAAATTATAAAAAAACTATAACCCACCAAAAAAAACCCCAAAAACCTAAAACAACCTAACCCCCTCCTCCCACCACCCTGCCCCAAGCTAAATCTTAAAAACTAACGGATCCTTATCCTATATATATATATATATATATATATATATATAGGGATGAGTTAAAATGAAAACCACCACGAGTTGCGAGAATCGCGAGAACTTTTTGATCTGGGGCGAGTTAGGCCAAAATTTTCTGCACAAACGTAGATGAATATATTATAAACAAATCTGTAAAAGAAATTTAAAAAAATTGTCGAGTCGGTAGTTTTGACTGATGCAAGTTTTTTTACGCTAGGCGTAAATTTTAGGTTAACACCGTTAACTTTTCTCAGTTACACCTTTGTGATTTATAGAACATTCGTACATGCGTTGTGTCACACGTGTAGTTTATAATAAAACCGAACTAATACAAACTAGTGGGACTACTCATGTACATGCATCAAAGTTATTTGGTTAACTTTCTATACGAGTTTTAAAGTTTAGAAACTTGGGGGAACTAAATGTGTTAATTAACAAACTAGAAATTATAACTTTCTATGCAAGTCATAGAGAATCAAAATATGAGGGACTTGATGTTTGAAATAAAAAAACTTGAAATAATAACTTTCTCTACAAGCTTGTTGATTTAAGAACTTGGAGGACTAGATATGTAAACTGATAAACAAAAAATTATAATATGTTTGTATTATCCCAACCCTAAACCTGCCCCCATCACTCTTGTCTCTCTCCCTCGATCTAATTTCTCTGTCAGCTTGCGACACACACACACACATATACCTTCATACCTTCCAACCCCCTCTCTCTTCGGTAAAACCTAGTTCCTTGTTAAAACTTCATCATGTTATGTGTAATTCTTGATCAGAATTCTGGGTCGAACTGGAAAGGCCATATATCGGCCAAAACATAATGAAACTGAGTAATTCTTGAGTCTAGAGTCAAGTTCTAGGAATTTCCTTTCAATCCCAACTAGTTTCCTGTTTTTTTCGACGAGTATTGGTCAGTCAAAAGGTTAGAACGAAATCAAATGTCAAGGTGAGTTTTTGAGCAGAAAATGGGGTTCATGATGAGGGTTATAACTCAGCCAATATGTAGAGTTCAGACTTGAAATTTTTACAGTGGTTAACCATAGGAGATTATGAGACATACCAACTGGAATTTCGTCAATCGGGTCGATGAAGAGTTTTCTATAAATTAAACGGTAAACTGTCATCAGAAGAAGACAGTTTTGACCATTATAATTTTAGCTTTCGCTGATAAGCTTAAACTTTCATTTTGGAACATTTAAAATATTATCACTATTCATGTTGAATGTGGTAGTTAAGTATTTTCAGTTATCTATGATTGATTCAACATGATTAGCGGTTGGATCTTGGTTTGTCACACGCCTCGCGGTAAAACCTTGCGTGTGGAATTTAAGGGTATGACAGATTGGTATCAGAGCCATTGATTATAGTGAACTTGGTTTAAATTTTTTTGAAAAACCAGACTATAACCTCTTTCTTTGAAAAACTACAATGACACTACACTCCAAGTTGCATGGTGCATCATTCCTATCGCATACACTACACACAAATCCATTGAACACTCACAGATGCATTGCATTACAGGTATGACTAACTCACATTAGTCCCAAACTTACGGTAAGAAGGCCGAATGTCACCAAATCACCACCACAGTCACCTATCCCACCACTTGAGTCGACTCGGCTTAAACCGTCCCAAACCATATAATCAATGTGTCCAAATGCATATCGTTTCCGAAAAACGTTCCCGAAAGTCGTCCTCGACAATTTTCTCACATCCCAAAATAGTCCCCAACAATAAATATAAAGTTTTGTAGGGTCATATCTTTGCATACGTGTCCTCCTTGGTGCGTTTGTTCTACTCTGAACTATAGTAACAAAATGCAAACGAAAACTTGTTTCGCGCATAACTTGACCATACAAACTCTGTTTGCGTGATTCACATATCCACGTGATCGTCTTAACACACCCTACATCTGGAAATCATCATTGTCATCCACTACTGCCAGAACACAGAACAGACTCTCCGTGCGTTCGGTTTTGCGTGTCAATATTCGAGTAGACCAAAACAGGCCCAAACGAACTCGGATTCAGGCGAATAATATGTTCACGTGTTCGCGACGATGAACCACATCATCTCTATCTGTCGTCGTCGCTGGAAAAACCGCCGCTACCGTAGCCGGAAAACAAAACAGTGTCTGGAAGTCATAGTTTTGCGCATTTGTCTTTGCGTAGCTCGAAATCCTATCATCCGAATTCCGTTTTCGACAAACGATATATCCATGTGACCGTTACACAACGATTTCATCCCGTACGATCGCTGCCGCTAGCCACAGTCTGGTGTTGCTGCCGGTGACAAGAATAGTTGCCAGAATTCTTGAGTTAATTGCCGAATTCATTATTTTTTGCTTATTTCTTCGCCTGATCATCACCATACTCAGTCAGAATGTGTAGCGAAACAGTGAAATTCTAACATTAAATCACAATCCCCATCAATCAGAAGGTGTAACGAATCGATATAACGGATACCTGGGTTGCGATAACTTACCTGAGATCGAAGAAATTATCACCGAACCACCACATTCGCGTCTCATCTTTCTCTCACTCTCTTTCTTATCTCGGATCCCCGTGGATCACAATAATTGTGATCTAGGGTCTGGGTTTGTTTTTTTTTGATACCCATACTTATACTAATCCCCCCAACTTTCATATATATGTTATCTTGTTCCCAAAGTAATTAAAAAAAACTAAGTTTCATTATCTATAATACGTCCCTTCCAACGGTAATTACATCAAACTCGCCATGTCAGTGGCTTTACTCTGTCGTGTGGCTTGCATGTATTATTCGTCAGTTGCTAAATAATGTGGGCTAAAAAATAAACAATAACAAATTTCGAGATGATACAAGTTGAGCCCCTTTAAAAGACGATTAGTCCTCAAACCTGTTTGTCAAGACCATACATATCCGCATTCTCACCTCTACATGTCCGCATTACAGTGTAACACCCAGTCACTATTATACGTAATTATCGTCGTCTTTATCCCCAATCAAAATACTATATGCGGTAGTTAAAGTAGTCCTCAATCGTCCACTTTCAACTTTGAGGCTTGTAGACACCATATACACATTCCTAGTACAACTTTTCCTTTAACATCATACTCGCATGGCACAGATACATAGTAGGTCCACAATTCTACCCGTCCATTAATAACGAGTGTCCTTCCATAACCACTATAACACTGACATTTCCAAGGTCTCCTTGTGACATTACCTCGTCCCATCACCGCCTACCTCGTTCTTATCAGCATCGTCCCTGCTGCCATTAGTTAACCGTTATTATCACTTACTGTCATCCTTGTCGTAACTCTTCGACAACCCTGACAACTCCCACTCACTAGGATGTCGTTGTCAAGTGAAATCCTACTTTGTGGCCTCGTTTCTTTTTGTCAAGAAGAAAGACAAGACTTTGTGTATGTGTATTGACTACCAGAAAACTGAACAAGGCAACCGTCCTCGTATTGATGATCTATTTGACCAACTGCAAGGGTCAAGATTCTATTCCAAAATCGATTTGAGATTAGGCTATTGTTATGGGTGAAATTCTGAGACCATATCCTGGGTTATATCTTGAATTATTGATACTTGTTTACGATCAGGATATTAGTAACATCCTGACGTAATATCCTGGTAATTACTAACAATATGCTTGCAGGTCATGAATGCGGGATCATAACGTTAACAAGGACCCTTTCTCCTGAAGACACGCTCAATTTAGTTGGGAAGTAGAGTTGAATCCAGAAGAATAGGTCTCCAACGTTCAAAAAGGAATATTCCGGAGCACCCCAAGTTTTATGGGAATTTAGTTCATTCTTTGTAACTATATAAACAGATAGCCAGATCGTAGGTCACACACTTCAACACACTTCAGTTCGAGCTCTCTAACTCGTACACATTTCTTTTCAGCAATCCACACATTTACACTCACTACTTGCAATTATTGTAACACTTAATAGCGATCTGAGCTATATCCTGTACTGTATCTTGAATATTCAAGCAATAAGAAGAACAAGGCAGCCGACGATTGTCAGCTCCCAAGGTTTTATGCCGGAGATCTAGATTGATCAAGGGCTTTCCTCGTATATCCTGTGTTCAATTTTACTTTTACAGCTCATTGTTTGATTATTGGTATAGTTTCATATCCTGAGGCTATATCCTGAAACTGTTTTTATAAACGAACTAACCAATATATTTTTACAAGCATTGCTAGCACACTACCTCACAAAACTAATTTGATCACTTAATTGCTTCGGTAATTTTTGACCAAAACAGGTATCATCAGCTGAGCGTCCGAGAGGAAGATGTTGCCATAACAACTTTCCGAACGAGGTACGACCATTATGAATTTCTAGTTATGCCATTCGGTTTAACCAATGAACCAGCGGTCTTCACGGATCTTATGAACCGAGTGTGTAAGCCATATCTTCACAAATTCTTTATTGTCTTCGTCGATGACATACTGATCTACTCTAAGAGCAAGGAGGAACACGAGCAACACTTGCCTCTTATTTTGGAACTTTTGAGGATAGAATTGCTTTATTTTAAATTTTCCAAGTGTGACTTCTGGATTTGAGAGGTACACTTTCTTGGACATGTAGTCAAAGAAGCAGGAATACATGTCGACCCAGCCAAAATAGACTCTATCAAGAATTGGGCGGCACCTAATACTCCTATGGAGGTGCAACAATTTCTTGGTCTAGTAGTTTACTACGGTTCATTGAGGGATTTTCGAAAATCGCTCAACCACTAACTGCTCTAACCTAGAAGGCCGTTACCTATAGATGAGGAGAAGCCCAAGAAATGCCTTCCAACGGATATAGCAAAAACTCTAAAGTGCACGTATATTGTCTTTGCCCGATGGAACAAGTGATTCGTAGTGTACTATGATGCTTTGATCCAAGGGCCCAGTTGTGTTTTGATGCAACATGTGAAGGTTATTGCTTACGCTTCCCAACAGCTGAAAGTTCATGAAAAGAACTATACAATCCATGATTTGGAGTTGGGAGCTGTAGTTTTTGCGCTCAAAATTTGAGGAATTACTTGTACGGTACCAAATGCACCATTTACATCGATCACAAAAGTCTCAAGCACATCTTCGATCCAGAGGAGTTGAACATGCGAAAAACGTCGTTGAAATCTTGAATAACTATGACTGCACTATCAAAGACCATCAAGGCTAAGCTAACGTAACAGTCAATGCTCTCAGCAGGAAAGAAACCAAACCCAAATGTGTTTGAGCCCTATAACTTACCATTCATTCCAATCTCCCCAATCAGATCCACTCTGCTCAAAGTGAAGCATTGAGGAGGAGAACCTCTAAGCTGAATCCAAGGCATGACCTAAAGGCTCTGTACTGGTGGTGGTGCGTTCAAGCGTGTTATGATTTTATTGATATTTTAAGTCTGTTTTATGCATTAGTCAAGTTTTAAATTTATAAAACACGATATTATACTAATACTAAACACACACTAGGGCAAGTGCACCCATCGCGAGCGTTAGTATAGTGTTGGTAAGATACCAAGGTCATCCAAGGACACAAGAGCTTTTAATACCGGTTTAGCGTCAATGTCTAATCGATACAAATTTTTGATAAAAGTTTTGAAAGATAAAAATAAACATAAAAAGATAAAGATAAATAAAAAGAAATACAAATAGACAAGATAGAATCACCTGGTTCCAACTCCTCTTTTATGTATCCGTTGATGATTTTCTCACTTTCGGACTTTTTAAGAGATTATCTTAGTTATAGTTGTCACACCCTGACCCGCAGCGGAAATGGTAGTCGGGGCATGATTGGGTTTTCATCAAAGCTCATGACATTTACTATAAAGTTTCATATTTATTATTTCTCTTTAAAGAAAAAGTTACAATAAACATACAAACACAACATGTTCAAATACATTTTCATTCAAATTACAAACTAAAGTACAATTACAAAGGAAAACAAAACTAAACGTTCATTCCAAGGCATTAACTTGTTTATTCTTCTAGGCCATCCTATGTGTTCTTTTCTCAACCGGATCACCTGTATCATGTGTAAAATAGGGTTTTGGGTCAACAAAAGTTGGCGAGTGAATCTTATTTAAACATTTGAAAGGATTAGTTATGTTGGTTATTTGAATAAAATTGTGCATAACCAAATATGAATAAACGTAAATGTAAATTTAATCACAAAACACATAATATCAATAAATGCACAAGCACACACACCAAATGATGAACAATGAGATCAAGGCTCAATCAAACGGAGCCGATCTAATGAGGCACCTGATGCTCAACTCGTCTCCCACGAGGAACTGTTGGCCTAATGCATGATTTGCACACAACTTGACAAGAATGTAAACACGTATCACAACAAACAACATAATCACATAATCTCAATTAATGCACAAGCACACACCAAATGATGAACAATGAGGCACCTGATGCTCAACCCGTCTCCAACGAGGAACTGATGGGCCTAATGAATGATTTGCACGCAACTTAACAAAATGTAAACACACATCACAACAAACAATATTTACATCTCGAGTTTAGATCATATAATGGTAATAGCACGAGTTTGAATAAATGAAATAATTAAAGCGACACATGATACACCCAAAAACATGAATAAAAGGGGAATTTGTAAGGATTCACTCTCAGTGGGTGCGTTCCTTGATGACGATGAATGCGCACGAATATTATGATTCAACCGACGAGGGAAAAACTAACCTAAATAATAACGAAATGGTTCGGTAAATAAATAAATTTTATTCGAGATTTATGTTTTTAATTAGTGCTTTTAATGGAATTTTTAGATTTATTTTTGTGAGTTTAAGGACATTTTCTAACTTTAAAAATATTATTTTTAAGTGTTTTTAATTGATTTTGAAATAAAATAAATAAATAAAAGAAATAAAAAAATTTGACTTTTTGACCCCGTTGACCGTTGACCATGACCGGTCGGACTGTGTGTTTGTATGCGCTGAGTGAGGTTCGAACTCGGGACCTCTCGTATACGTGGACGTAGCTCTACCAACTGAGCTACGTTCTAACCCGAAATATTTCTGATTTTAATTATATTTATATACTGTTTAGATTATCCAGAATTTTATTTAATTTAAAAAGGTTTTTAAACCAATCGAACCGGCATGCCTGTTAACACTCGAACCCGCGACCTTATGTTGTGTTGCACTCAGCCCTACCGACTGGGCTGAGTGTCTAACCCGGTATAATCAGAGAATATAATACATTTATGTACTTATTGAAAGGTGATCGTATTAAGTTTAAAAAAATGGATTTTTATTCAGTAAACCGGACATGCATAAGATTCGAACCCGTGACGTGCTTATTGTTTTTGCACACAGTCCACCACTGGACTGTGTGTCTAACCCGGTTATTATTCCGGTTTTTATTATATTTATATGCTATCTCAATTCGTCTTCTTCACACATTTAAATTTCAGATCACCCGCTCGGTGATTTGGTTTGTTAAATCAAAGTGTTTCTTACTGATTAACAAAATAATAGATAGAAAATGAAAGTAAGTCGAAGGATAATACCGAGGGCGGTGGTCTTGAATGTTTCCGGCGAGATTCCGGCGGCTGAGGTCAATCCGGCGAAGTACAGAAAAGAAAAGCAGAAGTTTTGAGTGGAACTTCGAAAGGATTGAGCGAGATTTTGAGGTAGGAAGCATCGATATATATATAGTGTTGGATATTCAATCATGAGATTTCGGTTTTAAAGACCCAAATTTATGAGTTTTTAAATTTCTGGTTGACCTCAGTAGATTTCGCATTTGAACTTAAATTTTTCGGTTTGCATTTTTGTAAACGGTTACACGTTTTCAACAAGAATAATTGCGAGTTTAATGGTTGTTGATTTTTGCCAGTTACTGATTTGGTCACTGATTTGCAGGTTTACATTCAATGAGTATATAAAAGTTAATCGTTATGGGTTTTAAACCAAGTAGTGCGTGTAGCTCAGCGGTGAACATGGTGTGTGTAGAGTTTGTGGATTCGGTGGGGACCCGGGTTCGACTCCCGGTTACCCCCTTTTTGTGATGATTTATTTATTTATTATATATTTATTTTATTTAACTTTTATTGATTTGTATTATTTTTATTTATTGGTTATCTTTTTAATTATAGTTATTTGAATATTAATAAAATAACTAACACAATAAATACGCACGAATTTTTAAACGAATTATTCGATTATTAAACGAAGCGGGTTTTGAAACCCGTTTTACGACGAATATTACAGTATCTCATACTTTTAGAAATTTCGTCCGAAATTTAAGTAGTGGTATGTTTGACTCGAAGGGAGGGTGTTTTAGTTTGACAATTACATAATTAGAAGAGGGTGAGAGTTTAAATCTTATTTGAGGCGGTAACGTTCCTAGTAAGGGTTGAATACCCTGCTACAGGAATCGCTTTTTGATGCCTAAAGTATAAGAATGCGGAACATGGATAAACAGAGTTGATTGACTAAGCATGATTTTATGCATAAGAGTTTTGAGAGAATTGATACGTTTGGAAAGATAAGGTTATATCATAAACAAAAACTTCAACCATGATGATATTAAAACCTACACGGAACCTCTCATAACCGCCTGTCAACGCTTTTGATCCTTTGACAAGAATACTTATATATAGGAAATACCAGCGGCGTATCCACCATATTGTTGTCAAATTTTCATTGGCTTTGTCAGTAAGTTATAGTTAGTTCTATGTGACTCTAAAATTTACAAAACAAACACAACAGCCAAAGCTTGAGTCTCAAATCTGAAAGGGTACATGACTGAATGTTGACAGTACCTCTCTCGTTTGTTATGATGAAGGGGTTAGTCTATGTAAAAGTGAGACACAGCCCAACTTCTTTAAATGATGAGATTGAGATACGTCGAGATGTATGATGATATGTAATGTTAAATCAGTGAGTATAAAACAAAACTGAAATAGTAATTCGCATTAAGATTCTTGGATACATAAATTTCCAATTTATAATGAGATACTAAGATGAGATAACATAAAGAAAACATTAAAATTAGACGATTGGAGTTGAGTCTTGACTCTTGGTGAGGGAAGCTAGTTGGGTGATTCGTTTGGGCCGTTATTATCTTCAACAGGATTGGCGTTGATGTTGTAAGCTCTTCCTCTTGCTGGTGGTGGAGCTGGGTTTGCTTGATTTGCTTGGTTAACTGGGTTTGCTTGAGCTTGGGCGTTTATGATGTTAACCAATGGAGGGCACGTGTTTCTAAAATGGGTAGGGTCGCCATAATTAAAACAAGCTCGAACATATGGAAACATGGGGTATTGGGGTTGTTGATATGTTTGGATCATGTTTGAGAAGAGGGTGAGGCTTGGTTTTGAGGGGCACGACAAGTTTTGCTCCAATGACCATAACGCCCACAATTTGCACATAGTCGACAAGGTAAGGTAGATGGATGGTGATAAAAACAGGTGTTGCATTGAGGGTGAGGTCCAATGTAAAGTTTCTTATTTGGGTAAATAGAGTTGGGGTGCTACTTGAGTGATTGGGATAGCTTGGAGGGGTACGGCTTGTGAAGCTGGTTGATTGTGTTGGGTGACAGCAAAAATTTTGCCCATCTCATTTTCTCTTAGAAGTGGGTTGAGAAGAGGATTCGGTTTGGGTGGAGTTTGAGATTTTGGTTGATGCTTTATCCTTCTTCTTCTCCTCCGTGAAGTCTTTATTCCGTATGCGGTTTTCGGTGAGCTCTGTAGCTAACTCCATTGCTGCTTCCAAAGTTGCAGGTGTGGTACTTATTACAGGGTCTTGAATTTTTGAAGGAAGACCTCGAATGTAGTGCTCGATCAAACGGTAGAGGGGAGTGAACAAGTTGGGGACCATCTGATTCAACTCAAGAAATCTCTTGTTGTATGTGGTGTGGTCGTCTTCCTTTTGTTTTAAAGAGTAGAACTCATCTTCTAATTTCTTGATTTCGCTTCTTGGACAGACACGTCTTGTCATGATTTCCTTCAACTCTTCCCAAGTCAAAGTCATAGCATTCTCAGTACCTCGCTTGGCCTTCTCTGTATTCCACCATGTAAGTGCTACTCCAAACAAACGACCGGTAGCATATCGCACCTTGCGATCATCGGGACAGTCGCAATTGAGAAAAGTGTTTTCCATCTCCTCAAACCAATGGAGGAGAGCGGTGACACTTTCAGTCCCTTCGTATTTTGGAGGGTCGCAGGATTTGAAATGCTTGAAGATGCATTTAGTGGTATTTGGGGGAGGGTTGACAACATTTTGATCTTCTTGATTGATTGGATTGACGGGATTAGCGGTAAGGGCTTGTTGAACTTGAACTACGATGTTGGGTATTACGGCAGCCATTTGTTGAGCGATTTGGGTAGCCATGCGCTCGCGGGTTTTTCCTGATCTCATTTTTCTACGAGAGAGACTAGAAGACATCTACAAGGAATACGTATCAAGAGTATGAGTTTGACGTTTTAGGTGTCATGTGTCGTATTTAGAATGAACATTCATAAAACAAATGAAGAATAATAAATTTACTACATCCATAGGATGTCTTGGGCTTTGCTCGTAATTGGGCCTTGCATGCCATCATACTTCACCTTCGTAATCATGTCCCATGATTACCGGGCTTTCATATGGTTCGCATGTGTTAGCCTGGTAACGTACACTAAAACCCGGAGAAAATCGAGAAATATGAATGTAACGTATGAAATTCGGAGTGCATCTAGGTGTGGACACGGTGACACCTCAAAGTGGGGTTAGTTCGAACGACGTTTGGTGTGGCATGCTTTGGCCTAATAGGTCCTTGGTACTCTCATCGTTAGTCCCCAGGTAGGCAAACTGGTCCGTTATATTGGATTTATACGAATGCCAACCTAGACAGGACGTTCCGACTACCGGTACTTGTACCCTTACAGTTACTACATGCCCGTCGTAGAACTCACTTTGATGAGATTGAAAAATGAAAAATGCGACAAAATCTTGAATAAAGGAAATATGAGGATGATTTGAATATGTGAACGTTGAAATATGCGTGATGAATGTATATGTAAGCATGTTAAGTTGACAATAAGTATAACTTATTAAGTATCACACAAAATGATTGGGAAGTGTTTGCATGCATTTGTGTGTGTAATAAATACGAAACAAATAAACATCATGAGTTTGCATGTATCCACATTACAATTAAAATCTAATCAACTATAGTATAGGCTCTAAGGGTCTAATAACCTATCCTATATCCCTATAGTCAAAAGCTCTGATACCAATCTGTCACACCCTGACCCGCAGCAGAAATGGTAGTCGGGGCATGATTGGGTTTTCATCAAAGCTCATGACATTTACTATAAAGTTTCATATTTATTATTTCTCTTTAAAGAAAAAGTTACAATAAACATACAAACACAACATGTTCAAATACATTTTCATTCAAATTACAAACTAAAGTACAATTACAGGAAAACAAAACTAAACGTTTATTCCAAGGCATTAACTTGTTTATTCTTCTAGGCCATCCTATGTGTTTCTTTTCTCAACCGGATCACCTGTACCATGTGTAAAATAGGGTTTTGGGTCAACAAAAGTTGGCGAGTGAATCTTATTTAAACATTTGAAAGGATTAGTTATGTTGGTTATTTGAATAAAATTGTGCATAACCAAATATGAATAAACGTAAATGTAAATTTAATCACAAAACACATAATATCAATAAATGCACAAGCACACACACCAAATGATGAACGATGAGATCAAGGCTCAATCAAACGGAGCCGATCTAATGAGGCACCTGATGCTCAACTCATCTCCCACGAGGAACTGATGGGCCTAATGCATGATTTGCACACAACTTGACAAGAATGTAAACATGTATCACAACAAACAACATAATCACATAATCTCAATTAATGCACAAGCACACACCAAATGATGAACAATGAGGCACTTGATGCTCAACCCGTCTCCAACGAGGAACTGGTGGGCCTAATGAATGATTTGCCACAACTTAACAAAATGTAAACACACATCACAACAAACAATATTTACATCTCGAGTTTAGATCATATAATGGTAATAGCACGAGTTTGAATAAATGAAATAATTAAAGCGACACATGATACACCCCAAAACATGAATAAAAAGGGGAATTTGTAAGGATTCACTCACAGTGGGTGCGTTCCTTGATGACGATGAATGCGCACGAATATTATGATTCAACCGACGAGGGAAAAACTAACCTAAATAATAACGAAATGGTTCGGTAAATAAATAAATTTTATTTGAGATTTATGTTTTTAATTAGTGTTTTAATGGAATTTTTAGATTTATTTTTGTGAGTTTAAGGACATTTTCTAACTTTAAAAATATTATTTTTAAGTGTTTTTAATTGATTTTTAAATAAATAAATAAATAAATAAAAGAAATAAAAAAATTTGACTTTTTGACCCCGTTGACCGTTTGACCGGTCGGACTGTGTGTTTGTATGCGCTGAGTGAGGTTCGAACTCGGGACCTCTCGTATACATGCACGCAGCTCTACCAACTGAGCTACGTATCTAACCCGAAATATTTCTGATTTTAATTATATTTATATACTATTTAGATTATCCAGAATTTTATTTAATTTAAAAAGGTTTTTAAACCAATCGAACCGGCATGCCTGTTAACACTCGAACCCGCGACTTTATGTTGTGTTGCACTCAGCCCTACCGACTGGGCTGAGTGTCTAACCCGGTATAATCAGAGAATATAATACATTTATGTACTTATTGAAAGGTGATCGTATTAAGTTAAAAAAAATGGATTTTTATTCAGTAAACCGGACATGCATAAGATTCGAACCCGTGACGTGCTTATTGTTTTTGCACACAGTCCACCACTGGACTGTGTGTCTAACCCGGTTATTATTCCGGTTTTTATTATATTTATATGCTATCTCAATTCGTCTTCTTCACACATTTAAATTTCAGATCACCCGCTCGGTGATTTGGTTTGTTAAATCAAAGTGTTTCTTACTGATTAACAAAATAATAGATAGAAAATGAAAGTAAGTCGAAGGATAATACCGAGGGCGGTGGTCTTGAATGTTTCCGGCGAGATTCCGGCGGCTGAGGTCAACTCCGGCGAAGTACAGAAAAGAAAAGCAGAGAGTTTTGAGTGGAACTTCGAAAGGAATGAGCGAGATTTTGAGGTAGGAAGCATCATATATATATATAGTGTTGGATATTCAATCATGAGATTTCGGTTTTAAAGACCCAAATTTATGAGTTTTTAAATTTCGGTTGACCTCAGTTGATTTCGCATTTTGAACTTAAATTTTTCGGTTGCATTTTTGTAAACGGTTACACGTTTTCAACAAGAATAATCGCGAGTTTAATGGTTGTTGATTTTTGCCAGTTACTGATTTGGTCACTGATTTGCAGGTTTACATTCAATGAGTATATAAAAGTTAATCGTTATGGGTTTTAAACAAGTAGTGCGTGTAGCTCAGCGGTGAACATGGTGTGTGTAGAGTTTGTGGATTCGGTGGGGACCCGGGTTCGACTCCCGGTTACCCCTTTTTGTGATGATTTATTTATTTATTTATATATATTATTTTATTTAACTTTTATTAATTTGTATTATTTTTATTTATTGGTTATCTTTTTAATTATGAGTTATTTGAATATTAATAAAATAACTAACACAATAAATACGCACGATTTTTAAACGAATTATTCGATTTTTAAACGAAGCGGGTTTTGAAACCCGTTTTACGACGAATGTTACAATAGTAGTAGGCCCCTCTTTTGAAGGTGACGTTACCCTCGGCCAAGTGGTTTGAGTCAGCAGGGATACAATCCTAAGAGGCCGGAATATTGAAAGACAATTAAGTAAGTTATTAATGCGAAAGGTAGTAGACCTCTCTTTTGAAGGTGACGTTACCCTCGGCCAAGTGGTTTGAGTCAGCAGGGATACAATCCCAAGAGGCCGGTTTTATATTTTAATAGTAGTTTACATATGAGGGGTTCAAGCTATTCGCACCCCCGCCATCCAATACCATAGGGCATTGAAGGAGGTCCTAGTAAGCTTGAACCAAGTCCTCGCAGGATCTATACACTGAACGAGACAAGAACTTTAACAAACCACCCTTCTAACCCCTTCCAAATAGTTAACGCGCTTTCTATAGACCTTAAAGACACGAATGAGCAAATCAATGACATAATGAAAAAATGGTTAGGAAAATTCACTTTCAACATAAGAAACTAGTTACTAAAATCATTAATACAAAACCAATTAAAAAGTATCCGAAAGATTAAAAATCAAAAGTAATACATAAAGATTTGTCTTCACCAAGTGATGTAACAGATTAGCTAAACATGGCCTTTGATTGACAAGAACTCTTACGATCAATCTTGGATCACGAGACTACTACACACTCTAAAGATGAAAGATGGATGATGGTGGTGGGTGTTGGTGTTGTAGTGGTGGTGGGTGTTGGTGTTGTAGTTGTGGTGGAGTGGTGGCAAAGTGAGAGAGAAGTGGTTTGACAAGGGATACCTTTGAAGGGAACCAACACCCCTATTTATAGTCAGAACGGAGCCCCGGCCACGGCCCCGTGCTCGCTGAGCACGACCCGTGGCCCCTTCATTTCTCTACCTTCATTAAATGCCGCTGTCAGTAGATGGCCCCACACGACCCCGTGTCTCCTGGACACGACCACGTGGTCAGAGTACTGCTATACTATAAAGATTTTGCAAATCAAAGCATTGACCACGCCCATTCCTGCCGGATACGGCCCCGTGTTGGCTTGAATTCTGCTTTTTGTCTTTTCTGAAGGATCTATAGTTGACCATGGCCCATGTGTGGGTGGACACGACCTTGGTGAGCTTCTGTTTCTCTTGTTTTTGTTCTTGGGATGCTGCCGAGGGGCCGGGCATGTCACGTTATTCCTTCTTTTTGTATTTTGTGTTGGTCTTAGCCGCTAATTTGCTTCTTTTGTTCTTTTAAGCTATTTTGGTCCTGTAAATTAAAAAGGAACAAAGAAACGTGATTTTTTCAACATTAAACTGAAAAAGGGTTGGTTTTATGCCTCGTTTGATGTAATTTATATGTTGCATTTTGTACACATCAGTGGCCAAACATGAAATCTAACATAGCCACTTATGTGAGCAAGTGCTTGACTTGCGCTAGAGTCAAAATTGAGTACCAAACGCCATCTGGTTAGCTTCAGCAACTAAAACTACCAATGTGGAAATGGGAGCAAATTTCCATGGATATTATCATTAGCTTACCCAAGACTCAGAGCGAGAATGACACCATTTGGGTGATTGTGGATCGCCTAACCAAAACAGCTCATTTCCTCGTAATCAAAGAAACGAAAAAGTATAACAAACTTAACTACTTGAAGGAAGTAGTCTCTAGGCACAGAGTGCCAATCTCCATCATCTCCTTTCTTGACCCACGTTTTGAATCTCACCTTTGGCAATCTATGTAGAAATTTTTAGACTCACGCTAGATATGAGCATCGCATACCATCCCCAAACTGATGGTAGAGTGAGCAGACTATACAGACTCTTGAAGACAAGCTTCGGGTATATGTCATTGATTTTGGTAACACTTGGGAAAGAAACCTACCTCAGGTGGAATTCTCCTACAATAATAGTTATCGCTCTAGTATTCAGGCAGCACCGTTCGAAGCGTTGTATGGACGTAAATGTCGATTCCCTCTCTATTGAGTTGAAATCGAAGACAACCAAATCATAGGTCCTGAACTCATGCTTGAAACCTCCAAGAAGATTGTTCTGATCAGAAATCATATGGCGGCAGCTCGTGATAGTCAAAAAAGTTATGTTGAAAAAAAAAGGGAACCATTGGACTTCCAAGTGGGTGACGAGGTCTTGTTGAAATTCTCACCTTAGAAGGGTGTGGTCCGTTTTGGGAAATGGGGCAAGTTAAATCCGTGTTACGTTGGACCGTTCAAAATCTTGGAAAGAATCGGTACAGTGGCCTATAGACTGGATCTACCTGAGGAGTGCACAACGTCTTAAGTGTCTTAAACCTGAAGAAGTGTCTATATGATGAGACACTGGTGGTCACACTCAAAAGAGCTAAAAATAGATGACGAATTGCGCTTTATTTAGAAACCTGTTGAAATTATGGACACGGAAGTCAAAAATCTTAAACACAACAATATTCCAATCGTTAGAGTTCATTGGTATTCGAAACATAGACCGGAGTTCACATGGGAGCACGAGGATCAAATTATGCTCCTCAACTGTTCAAAACGGTTACACTAAATGCCAAACAAACTAGTGGATTTAGGGACGAAATACCTACTCAACTTGGGGATGATGTGATAACTGGAAAAAACCTCAAACACTTTGATCTCTCCTTTAATGTCTGCTTACTCAATTTTGGGACGAAATTTCTTTCAATTTGCAGGTGATGTGATAACTCGCACTTTCAGGTTAACACCATTAGTTTTTCTCAGTTAAACCTTTGTGATTTATAGAACATTTGTACATGCATTGTGTCACACGTGTATATTATAACAAAAGGAACTAATACAAACTAGTGGACTAGTCTTGTACATGCACCAACGTATCTTGGGTAACTTTCGATACAAGTTTCAAAGTTTAGAAACTTGGGGGAACTAAATGTGTTAATTAACAAACTAGAAATTATAACCTTCTATGCAAGTTATAGAGAATCAAAACATGAGGGACTTAATGTGTGAAATAACAAACTTGAAATAAAAACTTTCTTTATAAGTTTGTGGATTTAGGAACTTGGAGGACCTAGATATGTAAACTAAACAAAAATTATAATTTGTTTTATATTATCCAAACCCTAAACCCGCCCCCATCTCTCTCAGCTTGCGATACACACACACATACATACCTTCAGCCTCTCACTCTCTAGGATCTCTCTCTCTATATCTCTTTCTCGCAAGACTCTCTTCGATAAAACCTAGTTCCTTGTTAAAACTTCATGATGTTATGTGTATTATGTAAATATGTGAAGTGTTTGTTCGAATGATTGAATGAATATATGTTATGATCGATTTTATGTGTTTATGAAAGATTATATATAAAGTTATATGTAGATTTCAGCATATCTAGTTGTGATGCGTATGAAAATCGAGTAGATTGTATGAATAAAGATTAGGGTTTGGATGAGGAGCATGAATTTTGTTAGGTTATGTGTTTTATTCGACCCACAAGGGCATGTGCAGGTTAGAAAGGTTAGAATCATGATCATGAAAACGTTTTGTTAACTGTAGTAAGTGATCAACTTTCGATTAGAATTTTGTGTCGAATTTGAAATGCCATATCTCGGTCAAAACGTAATGAAACTGAGTAGTTCTTGAGTCAAGAGTCAAGTTCAAGGAATTTTGTACCCATGACATGCTTTTGAAATTTTTGTACTGATGCATATGTCAGATTTCTTGACAACATCTATACAATCGTTACCATCCGTAATATATTACCAATATTATACAATTTCCGTTCCGTCTACACTACAATTTATAAAATTAAAATCCTTATAAACATTTTTTATAAAATCACTAAGGCCATTTATATTGATGCACATGTGTATAGTTTATACAGTAATGTGAGGATTAATGTTGATGCACATATGCATTAAGTTTGAATGTTTGGTTATCTTATGGGTTGTCTATTATTGTAGATCAATAAATTATTATTATAGATCAATAAATGGAAAAGAAAAAGTAAAGAAGATAACTTTTATTCTGAAAAAAAGTGAAGAAGATAACTTTTGTTCTGAAATTGATGAATAAGAGTTACAAAAAAAGACAGATGCTATGACGGACGAGGACGTAATGATGCTATGGAGGATGATGACGTAATGATTAATCAAAGAGTTAAAATGTTTGTTTGTTAATTAATGATGCAGTTGGGAAGATATGCGCATGTGCATCACTTTATAAATGATGTTGTCACTTGTTTGCATATATGCTTATTTTGGTTAGTTTTATCTGCTAATTGATAGTTTGGTTTTATTTGTCTTTTTTATGATGTAATATACTGTTTGGTATGGTTTGAAGGTTGGTGATGCACATATGCATAGTTTGAAAATATTTTACATATTGGTAGTTGTTATGGGAGAAATTCTGAGCCCATATCCTGACTTAATTACTGCTGTTAATGATCAGGATACCAGACAAGGATATTGGTAACATCCTGAGGCAGTATCCTGGTGATTACTAATTATTCGCATGCAGGACATGGCTGCAAGATCACAACGTTCACGAAGACTCATTCACCTGAAGGCTCGGTCTAAATGGTTAGAAGAAAGACGTTGAAGCCGCAATACCTGGTCAACAACGTTCACTAGCGAATATTCCAAGGCATCCCATCATTTTAGGAGTGTTCGTTTTTCTTTGTAACTATAAATACTGGATAACCAGATCGATAGGTCACGGCACTGACACTCACTACTTTCGAGTTCTAACACTTTCTCTCGCAATTACACACAAACACTATTCACTAGCAATTTTTGTAACACATAACAATGATCTGGGAATTATCCTGCACTGTATCCTGAGTTTTGAAGTAATAAGAACAACGAGGCAGCTGCGATTGTCAGCTCCCGAGGTTTTATGCCAGAGATCTTGATTGATCAAGGGCTTTCCTCGTACATCTCCTATCAACCTTTACATTTTCACTCATTGTTTGATTGTTGATATAGCTCAATATCCCGAGCTGTATCCTGAAAACTGTTTTTACAAACAAGCAAACCAACACATTTTTCATAAACATTGCTAGCACACTACCTCACAAAACTAATTTGATCACTAAATTTTTTCGGTAATTTTTGACCAAAACAATTTGGCGCCCACCGGGGGGCGAGTGGTGCTATTTCTACTAAAAGCTTTGTTAAAATCATTACTTGGCTTTTTGTTTTGAAAACCTTTTTCACAACTATTTTCAATGGCTTCGAAATCAAACATGAGCTCTTTCTCCATGCCTGCTACAACCTCTCCTACAACTGGTTCAATGCTTCCACCACCTCCATCCCGGGACACTCTGCCTACTCACAAAACTAATTTAATCACTTAATTGCTTCGGTAATTTTTGAACAAAAAAGCTAGCACACTACCTCACAAAACTAATTTGATCACTTAATTGCTTCGGTAATTTTTGACCAAAACGGCTATCATCAGCTGAGCGTCCGAGAGGAAGATGTTGCCATAACAACTTTCCAAACGAGGTACGACCATTATGAATTTCTGGTTATGCCATTCGGTTTAACCAATGAACCAGTGGTCTTCACGGAACTTATGAACCGAGTGTGTAAGCCATATCTTCACAAATTCGTTATTGTCTTCGTTGATGACATACTGATCTACTCTAAGAGCAAGGAGGAACCCGAGCAACACTTGCCTCTTATTTTGGAACTTTTGAGGATAGAATTGCTTTAATTTAAATTTTCCAAGTGTGACTTCTGGATTTGAGAGGTACACTTTCTTGGACATATAGTCAAAGAAGTAGGAATACATGTCGACCCGGCCAAAATAGACTCTATCAAGAATTGGGCGGCACCCAATACTCCTACGGAGGTGCAACAATTTCTTGGTCTAGTAGTTTACTACGGTTCATTGAGGGATTTTCGAGAATCGCTCAACCACTCACTGCTCTAACCTAGAAGCCCGTTACCTATAGATGGGAGAAGCCCAAGAAACTGCCTTCCAACGGATATAGAAAAAACTCTAAAGTGCACCTATATTGTCTTTGCCCGATGGAACAAGTGATTCATAGTGTACTATGATGCTTTGATCCAAGTGCTCAGTTGTGTTTTGATGCAACATGAGAAGGTTATTGCTTACGCTTCCCGACAGCTGAAAGTTCATGAAAAGAACTATACAATACATGATTTGGAGTTGGGAGCTGTAGTTTTTTGCGCTCAAAATTTGGAGGAATTACTTGTACGGTACCAAATGCACCATTTACATCGATCACAAAAGTCTCCAGCACATCTTCGATCCAGAGGAGTTGAACATACGACAACGTCGTTGAAATCTTGAATAACTATGACTGCAGTATCAAAGACCATCCAGGCAAAGCTAACGTAATAGTCAATGCCCTCAGCAGGAAAGAAACCAAACCCAAATGTGTTTGAGCCCTATAAATTCATTCCAATCTCCCCAATCAGATCCACTCTGCTCAAAGTGAAGCATTGAGGAGGAGAACCTCTAAGCTGAATCCATGCGAGGCATGACCTAAAGGCTCTGTACTGGTGGTGGTGCGTGTCAAGCGTGTTATGATTTTATTGATATTTTAAGTCTGTGTTATGCATTAGTCAAGTTTTAAATTTATAAAACACGATATTATACTAACACTAAACACACACTAGAGCAAGTGCACCGATCGCGAGCGTAGTATAGTGTTGGTAAGATACCGAGGTCGTCCAAGGACACAAGAGCTTTTAATATCGGTTCAGCGTCAATGTCTAATCGATACAAATTTTTGATAAAAGTTTTGAAAGATAAAAATAAACATAAAAAGATAAAGATAAATAAAAAGAAATACAAATAGACAAGATAGAATCACCTGGTTCCAACTCCTCTTTTATGTATCCGTTGTTGATTTTCTCACTTTCGTACTTTTTAAGAGATTATCTTAGTTATAATAGTAGGCCCCTCTTTTGAAGGTGACGTTACCCTCGGCCAAGTGGTTTGAGTCAGCAGGGATACAATCCCAAGAGGCGGGAATATTGAAAGACAATTAAGTAAGTTATTAATGCGAAAAGTAGTAGGCCTCTCTTTTGAAGGTGACGTTACCCTCGGCCAAGTGGTTTGAGTCAGCAGGGATACAATCCCAAGAGGCCAGTTTTATGTTTTAATAGTAGTTTACATATGAGGGTTCAAGCTATTCGCACCCCCGCCATCCAATACCATAGGGCATTGAAGGAGGTCCTAGTAAGCTTGAACCAAGTTCTCGCAGGATCTATACACTGAACGAGACAAGAACTTTACCAAACCACCCTTCTAACCCCCTTCCAAATAGTTAATGCGCTTTATATAGACTGTAAAGACACGAATGAGCAAATCAATGACATCATGAAAAAATGGTTAGGAAAATTCACTTTCAACATAAGAAACTAGTTACTAAAGTCATTAATACAAACCCAATTAAAAAGTAGCCGAAAGGTTAAAAATCAAAAGTAATACAAACCAAGTGATGTAAGAGATTAGCCAAACATGGCCTTTGATTGACAAGAACTCTTATGATCAATCTTGGATCACGAGACTTCTACCCACTCTAAAGATGAAAGATGGATGATGGTGGTGGGTGTTGGTGTTGTAGTGGTGGTGGGTGTTGGTGTTGTAGTGGTGGTGGAGTGGTGGCAAAGTGAGAGAGAAGTGGTTTGCCAAAGGATGCCTTTGAAGGGAACCAAGCACCCCTATTTATAGTCAGAACAGAGCCCCGGCCACGGCCCCGTGCTCGCTGAGCACGACCCGTGGCCCCTTCCTTTCTCTACCTTCATTAAATGCCGCTGTCAGTAGATGGCCCCACACGACCCCGTGTCTCCTGGACACGACCACGTGGTCAGAGTACTGCTATACTATAAAGATTTTGCGAATCAAAGCATTGACCACGCCCATTCCTGCCGGATACGGCCCCGTGTTGGCTTGAATTCTGCTTTTTATCTTTTCTGAAGGATCTATAGTTGACCATGGCCTATGTGTGGGTGGACACGGCCCTATGGTGAGCTTCTGTTTCTCTTGTTTTTGTTCTTGGGATGCTGCCGAGGGGCCGGGCATGTCACGTTATTCCTTCTTCTTGTATTTTGTGTTGGTCTTAGCTGCTAATTTGCTTCTTTTGTTCTTTTAAGCTATCTTGGTCCTGTAAATTAAAAGGGAACAAAGAAACGTGATTTTTTCAACATTAAACTGAAGAAGGGTTGGTTTTATGCCTCGTTTGATGTAATTTATATGTTGCATTTTGTACACATCAGTGGCCAAACATGAAATCTAACATAGCCACTTATGTGAGCAAGTGCTTAACTTGAGCTAGAGTCAAAATTGAGTACCAAACGCCATCTGGTTAGCTTCAACAACTAAAACTACCAATGTGGAAATGGGAGCAAATTTCCATGGATATGATCATTAGCTCACCCAAGACTCAGAGCCAGAATGACACCATTTGGATGATTGTGGATCGCCTAACCAAAACAGCTCATTTCCTCGTAATCAAAGAAACGAAAAAGTACGACGAACTTGCAAGTAATTACTTGAAGGAAGTAGTCTCTAGGCACATAGTGCAAATCTCCATCATCTCCGATCTTTACCCACGTTTTGAATCTCACCTTTGGCAATCTATGTAGAAATTTTTAGACTCACGCTAGATATGAGCACCGCATACCATCCCCAAACTGATGGTAGAGTGAGCGTACTATACAGACTCTTGAAGACAAGCTTCAGACATATGTCATTGATTTTGGTAACACTTGAGAAAGAAACCTACCTCAGGTGGAATTCTCCTACAATAATAGTTATTGCTCTAGTATTCAGGCAGCACCGTTCGAAGCGTTGTATGGACGGAAATGCCGATCACATCACTGTTCAAAACGGTTACACTAAATGCCAAACATACTAGTGAATTTCAGGACGAAATACCTATTCAACTTGGGGATGATGTGATAACGGGGAAAAACCTCAAACACTTTGATCTCTCCTTCAATGTCTGCTTACTCAATTGTGGGATGAAATTTCTTTCAACTTGCAGGTGATGTGATAACTCGCACTTTCAGGTTAACACCATTAGTTTTTCTCAGTTAAACCTTTGTGATTTATAGAACATTTATACATGCATTGTGTCACACGTGTATATTATAACAAAAGGAACTAATACAACTAGTCTTGTACATGCACCAACGTATCTTGGGTAACTTTCGATACAAGTTTCAAAGTTTAGAAACTTGGGGGAACTAAATGTGTTAATTAACAAACTAGAAATTATAACCTTCTATGCAAGTTATAGAGAATCAAAACATGAGGGACTTGATGTGTGAAATAACAAACTTGAAATAAAAACTTTCTTTATAAGTTTGTGGATTTAGGAACTTGGAGGACCTAGATATGTAAACTAAACAAAAATTATAATTTGTTTTATATTATCCAAACCCTAAACCTGCCCCCATCTCTCTCAGCTTGCGACACACACACACATACATACCTTCAGCCTTTCACTCTCTAGGATCTCTCTCTCTATATCTCTTTCTCGCAAGACTCTCTTCGATAAAACCTAGTTCCTTGTTAAAACTTCATTATGTTATGTGTATTATGTAAATATGTGAAGTGTTGGTTCGAATGATTAAATGAGTATATGTTATGATCGATTTAATGTGTTTATGAAAGATTATATATGAAGTTGTATATAGATTTCAGCATATCTAGTTGTGATGCGTATGAAAATCGAGTAGATTTTATGAATAAAGATTAGGGTTTGGATGAGGAGCATGAATTTTGTTAGGTTATGTGTTTTATTCGACGACAAGGGCATGTGCAGGTTAGAAAGGTTAGAATCATGATCATGAAAACGTTTTGTTAACTGTAGTAAGTGATCAACTTCCGATTAGAATGTTGTGTCGTATTTGAAATGCCATATCTCGGTCAAAACGTAATGAAACTGAGTAGTTCTTGAGTCAAGAGTCAAGTTCAAGGAATTTTGTACCAATGACATGCTTTTAAAATTTTTGTATTGATGCATATGTCAGATTTCTTGACAACCATCTATACAATCGTTACCATCCGTAATATATTACCAATATTATACAATTTCCGTTCCGTCTACACTACAATTTATAAAATTAAAATCCTTATAAACATTTTTTATAAAATCACTAAGGTCATTTATATTGATGCACATGTGTATAGTTTATACAGTAATGTGAGGATTAATGTTGATGCACATATGCATTAAGTTTGAATGTTTGGTTATCTTATGGGTTGTCTATTATTGTAGATCAATAAATTATTATTGTAGATCAATAAATGGAAAAGAAAAAGTAAAGAAGATAACTTTTATTCAAAAAAAAAGTGAAGAAGATAACTTTTGTTCTGAAATTGATGAATAAGAGTTACAAAAAAAGACAGATGCTATGACGGACGAGGACGTAATGATGCTATGGAGGATGATGACGTAATGATTAATCAAAGAGTTAAAATGTTTGTTTGTTAATTAATGATGCAGTTGGGAAGATATGCGCATGTGCATCACTTTATAGATGATGTTGTCATTTGTTTGCATATATGCTTATTTTGGTTAATTTTATCTGCTAGTTGATATTTTTGGTTTTATTTGTCTTTTTATGATGTAATATACTGTTTGGTATGGTTTGAAGGTTGGTGATGCACATATGCATAGTTTGAAAATATTTTACATATTGGTAGTTGTTATGGGAGAAATTCTGAGCCCATATCCTGACTTAATTACTGCTGTTAATGATCAGGATACCAGACAAGGATATTGGTAACATCCTGAGGCAGTATCCTGGTGATTACTAATTATTCGCATGCAGGACATGGCTGCAAGATCACAACGTTCACGAAGACTCATTCACCTGAAGGCTCGGTCTAAATGGTTAGAAGAAAGACGTTGAAGCCGCAATACCTGGTCAACAACGTTCACTAGCGAATATTCCAAGGCATCCCATCATTTTAGGAGTGTTCGTTTTTCTTTGTAACTATAAATATCGGATAACCAGATCGATAGGTCACGACACTGACACTCACTACTTTCGAGTTCTAACACTTTCTCTCGCAATTACACACAAACACTATTCACTAGCAATTTTTGTAACACATAGCAATGATCTGGGAATTATCCTGCACTGTATCCTGAGTTTTGAAGTAATAAGAACAATGAGGCAGCTGCGATTGTCAGCTCCCGAGGTTTTATGCCGGAGATCTAGATTGATCAAGGGCTTTCCTTGTACATCTCTTATCAACCTTTACATTTTCGCTCATTGTTTGATTGTTGATATAGCTCAATATCCCGAGCTGTATCCTGAAATCTATTTTTACAAACAAGCAAATCAACACATTTTTCATAAACATTGCTAGCACACTACCTCACAAAACTAATTTGATCACTATATTGCTTCGGTAATTTTTGATCAAAACAATTTGGTGCCCACCGTGGGGTGAGTGATGCTATTTATACTAAAAGCTTTGTTAAAATCATTACTTGGCTTTTGTTTTCAAAACTTTTTTCACAACTGTTTTCGATGGCTTCGAAATCAAACATGAGCTCTTTCACAACGCCTGCTACAACCTCACCTACAACTGGTTCAGTGCTTCCACCACCTCCATCCCGGGACACTCTGCCTACTCAGAATGTCTACAGATCTGGTGTTCCAGGGAGAACTCCTATTATGGCTTCTAATGATGAAATTTTAGCTTTGTTTCATAATATACATGATCAGATGAAGCAACAGTAGGAAACTAACCAAACCATAATGAGAGAAATGCAACTCTTGAAGTCCAACTCCAAGAGACCTGCTGAGGATGTTGTCACTCCCTTGCAGCCCAGGAATCTGAACTTTAGTTCAGCGGTGTATATGAGGATAATCAGGGCAATGTTGTACCAAGCCGTTACCGGAGCAATGTTCTTGAGATACCCTCATCAGCCAGGATATCGACTGTATGGGGCCCATGATACGCTCTAGGAAATGGCCAGAATCAACAGGCTGGTAACCTATCTAATAATGTTAATACTCTTGCTACTAACAATGTTGGATCTTCGCAGGATACAAGTGTAACCTTAGCACTCTCTAGAGAGCTTCAGAAACTGAAGGGTATGATATCAAGTGTACTTGGGATAGTGCAGCCCATACCGGAAGTATCCCAGGATACTCACAACATATCCCGTTTGCTCACCACATTTGTGATGCTGAAATCCCAAAGAGATTCCAAACCCCCAACATGAAGCTTTATGATGGGACGACGGATCCTGAAGAGTATTGCCCAGTATTGGGAGAGGATGGAAGTGAATCCTATTCCACCGAATCTTAAAGAAGCATGTCTTTGCAAGGGCTTTGGCTCTACTCTGACAGGATTAGCCTTGAAGTGGCTCTTAAGCGTTCCACCTCATTCAATTACATCATTTGCTCATTTGGTTAATTTGTTTAACAGTCAATTTTCTTGTAGTAGAAGTTTTGAAAAACTAACAAGTGACCTCTACGGGATAACACAGGGGCCTCAAGAATCCTTTAGGGATTATGTGAATAAATTTAGTAGGGAATCCTTAGATATCACACATCTTGATGTTGCTACAGCTGTACAGGCGTTCAAGATGGACTACAAAAGGATTCTCCCTTTTATCAGGATCTTGTAATGAATCCTTGCAGGAACTTGGACGAAGCTTGAAACAAGGCTCAAAGATATATCCGGCTTGAAGACGACAAGAAAATACAAGAGAGGATGAATTCATCCTCAACATACGAATCATCAACAGGAAGTCAGAATCCTCGTACAAGCCATATCGCTCTAAGCCATATGGCAGGAATGACAACAAAAAAATGAATGCTGTTGAGGACGAAGATCCTGAGGAGTATCCTGAGTTATCTGAATACTGTTTTTCTGTTAATACTCCTGAATTAATATATGCCATGCAAGGTTTAGGAGATAAAGCAAGGTGGCCAAGGAAGAACCAACAAAAGGCTGATTGGAAGGATAAGTCCAAGTGGTGCGCATTCCATGAAGATTTTGGACATATTACGGAAGATTGCATAGCCCTGAGAAAGGAAATAAGCTATCTACTAAGCAAAGGCTACTTAAAAGATCTCATCGGCAGGAAGAATAAGGGCCAGGATACTGAAAAGGATCCTGAACAAGCAGCATCGCCTCCCCCAGACGCCAAGATAATCAATTTCATATCTGGAGGATCCGAAATATGCGGAACCTCTTATTCTGCAGCTAAGAGGCATGCCAAAGAGGCAAAGTCAAAAAGAGGGGATAAGCCAACGAGGGTGACAACACTTACAACTGACAAAGTGATAACGTTCGACAGTGAAGACCGGGATATAATTCAGGATCCTCATCATGATGGTCTGGTAATCACTTTGTATATTGCTAACCATTTTGTGCGCAGGATATTGGTGGACAATGGTAGCTCGGTCAACATCATTCAACTAGAGACCCTGAAGAGGATGAACATCCCAGAAATGGAGATTACCTCGAAGTCCACTGTGCTTGTTGGGTTCAACGGAGAAGCGAAGAACACAGTTGGAGAGATAAAGCTGCCTGTATACGTTGAAGGAGTGAATTCGATGCAACGATTTTGTGTCATGGACTCGTTATCCTGCTATAATATTATATTAGGCAGGCCATGGATTCATGATATGAAAGTTGTGCCTTCCACCTATCATCAATGTGTCAAGATCCCTACTCCTTGGGGGTAGTCAAAGTGGAAAGCGACCAACAGGAGGCGAAGGAATGCTACTCCTCTTCGATGAAGGCATCAAGAAAATCCAGGGCAGGATAACAATTAAAGATACAAGCCCAGGATATCGTGGAACTTCGGAGCAGGATGTTAAGGAAGTTGTCCTGGACTAGGATAATCCAGATATCTCGGTGCTTGTAGGAACCAATATCCCTCAGGATATTGAGAGTCAGCTTACTAACTTTTTGAAATGCAAGATGTTCACGTTTGCATGGAAACACAAAGACATGACAGGTATATCGAAATATATTATAACTCATAAACTTGGAATTGACAAATCCTTCAGGCCCATTCAACAAAAGAGAAGGAAATTCGCTCATGAAAGGAATGGATTATACAAGAGGAGGTTGAAAGGTTGTTGAAGTCCAAGATGATTAGGGAAGTTAAATTTCCTAAGTGGCTAGCAAACGCGGTGGTGGTTCAGAAGAAGAATGGGAAGTGGAGAGTTTGTGTAGATTACACAGACCACAATAAAGCCTGTCCTAAAGACTCGTTCCCATTACCTCATATAGATTCGATGGTAGATGCAACTGCCGGTCATGAAATGCTGACCTTTATGGATGCATCCTCAGGATTTCAGCAAATCCAAATGGTGCCATCCGACCAAGAAGACACAACATTCATGACACCAATAAGTATATACGGTTATACTGCCATGCCTTTTGGTTTAAAAAATGCAGGGGCAACATACCAGAGGCTAGTCAACATGATGTTCAAAGACAAACTGGGGGACACGATGAGGTGTATATTGACGATATGGTGGTAAAATCCAAGAAAGCCGAGGATCATCTTCAGGATCTTGAATGTGCTTTTAATATCCTGGACCAGTATAATATGAAGCTGAATCCTGCTAAGTGTCACTTCGGAGTGGGGGCAGGAAAATTTCTAGGATATATGGTGACCAAGAGGGGAATAGAAGCAAGCCCAGAACAGATTAAAGCTATCCTGGATCTCAAATCACCATCCAACATGAAGGATGTGCAAAGATTAACAGGACGGGTAGCAGCGTTGAATAGGTTCATATCAAGATCCTCGAAAAATGCAAGGAATTTTACGATATCCTGAAGAAGAACAAAAAAATTGAATGGGGAGAAAGACATGAAGTTGATCTACAAGAACCGAAACAATATCTTTCAAGTGCACCCCTGTTGACGAAGCCCGAGGATGGTGAACCCTTATCCCTACACCTTGCAGTATCGGGAAACACAGTAAGTGCTCTCCTAGTAAAGGATCATGAAGGTCAGCAGTATCCTGTTTATTATGTTAGTAAAAGTTTGTTAGATGCTGAAACTAGATACTCACACTTAGAAAAATTGATATTAACTCTAGTCATGGCATCAACTAAGCTTAGACATTACTTTGAAACACATAGGATTTATATCAAAACCAATTATCCTGTTAAAAGTGTGCTTAGGAAACCTGAGATGTCTGGTAGGATGGCTAAGTGGTCCGTAAAACTAAGTGCATACGATTTAATTTATGAACCTAGAAATGCTATAAAGTCTCAGGCTCTAGCAGACTTTGTGGCTGATTTTAGTAGTGATATCCAAAATGAGGCTGACCTAGAAGTACAACAACCAGGTGAGAATTCCGGATCTTGGATATTGTATACTGATGGTGCATCCAATGTAAGAGGTGTAGGATTAGGGATACTACTAAAATCGCCACAGGGGACATATTACCCCAAGCTATTAGATATGAATTTCCTGCTACTAATAATGAAGTTGAGTATGTAGCCCTGATAGCAGGATTAGAACTAGCTAAGAATATGAATGTTAAATGTTTACGAGTGTATGTTGATTCCCTGTTGATTACTAACCATTTCAATGGATCTTATGTAGTCAAAGGTGAAAAGTTAGCTGAATATCTTGAAATTGTTAAAAAATTAGCAGGATATTTCGAAAATTTTACACTTGAACAGGTACCAAGAGAAGAAAATGCAGAAGCAGACGCCCTTGCAAATTTAGGATCTACTGTCAGGATACCGGAAGGAACTCAGATGCCAATACTACATATCCTGTACCCGGCTATGGAACTTTTCAAGTCTCAGGATAAAGAAGTAGTAACTGTGCAAGATCCTGGTAATGGATATCCTGAGAAGAATCCTGAATCCTGGATGACTCCAATTGTGAAGTGTCTTGACAAAGGAGATATCCCAAAGGATAAAAGTCCCAAGGCTTTCAGAATGAAGGTATCCCATTTTACTATCATAAATAATGTTTTGTATAAGAAATCCCTTGCAGGTCTATATCTACGGTGCTTGGAAGATTCTGAAACCAAGGAGGTAGTTCAGGATATACATGAAGGAGATTGCGGCAACCATACTGGGGGCAAATCTTTATTCTCAAAAGTGTTGAGAACAGGATATTACTGGCCGACCATGAGGAAGGATGCTGCAGAGTATGCTCGAAAATGTGATGCATGCCAAAGACACAGCAATATACCACATCAACCTCCTGAACCATTATATCCCATCATATCCCCTGGGCCATTTATGAAGTGGGGGATGGATATAGTGGGAAAACTACCTAAGGTCCGGGAGGAAAGGTCTTCATGTTGGCAATGACGGATTATTTTTCCAAGTGGGTTGAAGCAGAAGCCTTTGTCCAAGTAAGGGATCAAGAAGTGGTTTCTTTCATCAAGAGGAATATCCTGACAAGATTCGGGATACCGACCGAGATAATTTGTGACAATGGCTCTCAATTTATCAGCAAAAGAACCACAAATTTTTGTAAAAATTGGGGAATCAAGATGATCACGTCAACACCAGTGCAATCCTCAGGCTAATGGACAAGCAGAATCCTCCAACAAGATAATTTCAATAACTTGAAGAAAAGGTTAGGTGCCAAGAAAGGACAATTGGCTGATGAACTACCATTTGTATTGTGGGCAAATAGAACAACAGTGAAGAATGCTACTGGACAAACACCATTCTCATTGGTATTTGGAGCAGAAGCAGTGATTCCAACAGAGATGGTGATACCTACGGCAAGATCAAGCCTACAGGATCCTGAAGCGAATCCTGAAGTCTTATGTCAAGAACTAGATACTGTTGACGAAACAAGGAATGCAGCAAAACTAAGGATTATCAACAAAGGATAGCCAAGTCATATAATAAGATTTTAAGGACTAGGAGGTTCCAAGTTGGAGATTGGGTTTTGAGGAAAGCATTTAGAATACAACCAATCTGCTGATGGGAAGTTAGCCCCAAAATGGGAAGGACCATATGAAATCGAATCAGAGTCAGGAAAAGGAGCATACCGACTCAAGACTATGGAAGGGGATATGTTGACAAGATCCTGGAATGCTATACATCTTAAAGCTTATTTCAAGTGAGTTTAGGATTTACTTTCTGACTCAGGATGGTATGAATTCTATCTCTTTTAAATATATTTAATTTAATATTCTTTGAAACCCAATACTGACTTAAGCATCGGAGGGGTGTTAGCCAAGCTAACACCCACCTTAGTTTGAAGGTTCATGTAGGATATGCTTCAGGATATTAACTCAAGATGGATCCAAAGACTAGAGGATTGGCCCCTCTCTCACATTTAAGGATACAGATTCCTTCATAGGTTTAAAGGTATTCACCTTTCTCCCGAATTGGGTTTAAACACCCGCCTGGAGCTCAAGTATCCGGGAATAGTTCAAGATAGCGGAACAATTCATGTAACAGTGGCTGACAATTTCGTTATTATTGGCTATATCCTGGATCCTTAAGGTATATGAGGATTGATCACCCTCTCTCGGAAAGGGTATTTTCATACTCTCTAAGGTTTAAAGGTTTTCACCTTTCTAAGTCTTGGAGTTTATACACTCCCGCCTGTAGCGCACGAAACATGGGTAATATCCCCAGTAAAACTCAAAGGCTTAAAGGTTTTCACCTTTTCAAGTCTTGAGATTCTTATACTCATGCTTATATGCGTGGAAAATGGGTTTAACCCCAGTAAAATGCAAAGTTTTTGGATAATCCCACGAATACTCTTAAATATGAACAAGTGCAACTATGTTTGAAAGAAGATTTCTAAGTTCAAAGATCAATTACAAATTACTTAAAGGATGATATTCTGATGCGATAAGCTGATGCTGCACAGACAGGGGACATCTATGCTGGGGACGTTGCGAAGGATTCCAAGGTTGAAGTTGGAAATTATTGCATAAGTGTTTCTGGTATGACTTTTTTTCAAAACTTGAAAGCCCTATCTGAATAACCTAAGTTTTCTATAAAGTAATGTTCAACCTGGCTTTTGTCTAGTAACAAAAGTATTGAACATTTATATCAGTATCCTGACCAGGATATTTGATCAGAATATTTCAAACATGTTTCTCAAAACAAAAACATAACAACAACAGATAAGGCTAAAAGATTAGTTTATTAACAAGTCAAAATGTACACTCTTGGCTTCGTCTTAAACCAAGACCCATCCACCAAGAGTGTGATAAGTTCTAAAGCATATGAACATTGACGACCAAGGGCTTGTCCTGGAACCCAGATCCTCCATCCTTTGATCATCATATTGTGCAGCAAATGTAAATTGTTTGAGTGAAGGAAAAGTAAATTGTTTAAAGGGGATACAGACCATTCAAATAAAAAAAAGTGGGCTTCGGCCTAAGCAATAATATCCATCATTGCTCACTTTGATGCTCTCACACAGCAGCATCTTCACCAACCTTCACCGCCTCCTTAGCCTCAGCATCACCACCAGCATCCACTCCAGCAACAGCCCCAAAATCCTTGATAGCTTCAACCGCCTTTGGAAGCTCCTCAGTCGCTGGTTTTGCAATGCGCTCTACGGGTTTGCCACCAAGGTCCTTCAGTTTTGCCTCCCAGGCTTCAGTGTCCCAGGTAGGGCATTTAAAGCCCGCGGCTCTGGCTTCATAAGCCATCTTTAACCTGGCTTGAAGGAGGGAGACGATAACGGAACCCTTGAGGCCTTCCCGGTAGGCAATCAGGTCTTGTTCGTGTTGAAGCTGAGCGGCGTCCAGTTTAGCCTAAGCCTCTTAAGCTACCTTCTCCTCGACAAGCTTGGTATCCCGGGCCATAGCCTTGAGTTTGTCTTCATAATGTTGTGACATGGCCTCGGTGATCTTCCTCTGATCCTCATTGGCGATCTCTGCCTTCTTTAGTTTGACCTCCAATGCCTTGACAAAATTACAAACCATAACCTGGAGATGTGTCAGGCATTTAAGACCCTACAATGTAAGGTATGGATGTCAGTATAATTAACAAGGATATCAATTCAACATATTTTCGCAAGATATAGGATGAGGATATTTACCTGGTTAAGAAGGGAAGTCATGAGGCTGCTGGATTATGCAAATCCAAGGTTCTCATAGGAAGGAGAGGCCTCAGCTGAAGCGGCGGGGGAGTCAGTATCCTTTCTCTTTCGAGAATTGGAGGCCCGAGGTATGGAACTTGAGGAAGGCTTAGGCCAACAGAGGGTTTGCAGCTGGGGAGGGCTTTGATACGACAAAGGGTTTGGAGCTTGGCTCTGTCTTCACTGGTGCAGCTCCAGAGTAGCTATCCAACTCATCGAGATCGAAGACTTCTGAAATCTTGGCTGGTGCTGCAAACAGGGAGTAATTTCAAACTTAATTATTCAATATTTCTTCTAACTAAACTGATACAGGAACTTCAAACAAAAAGTGAGGACTTACCAGACATGTTGGAACTAGAATGTTGGCTTGATGCTGTTGGGTTTGGAATGAAGCTTCTTACAATCTCTGGCAGCTGGTAGATGGCTTTAATCCTGGTCTCCGAATCAACAAGGGGAGGTGCTAGTTTCCTGAAGTTAGCTGTATAAAAAGAACGGAGATATTAGACAGGATATTGAACAGGATATATCTAAGGATAACCCTAAAACCCTAGTTCCTACCCTTGGTTAACCACTTCACCGGATAATCTGCTCCACCAGGAATTGAATCTCTTTTTAAAAAAAAGAACTTGGATTTCCATTCCTCTTCATTCCTGGTGGCCCGGAGTATGAAAGGATCAGCTGGAAGTGGAGTAAAACAGGAACCGATTAGACCCATGGGATCTTAGCCGGTAAGCAATGGGGAGATCATTGAGATAGAGCTCAGAATTTGCTCATTCTTGATGCGATCAAGAACCGCAAGAACCCTCCAAAATGGCATGTTGGCTAATAGGTTGTGAAATAAATCGGTGATGAAATCAGAAAAGGGAAATCGGAGACCAAGGTATATGGATAAGCATTAAAACAGAGCCACTCATCGGACGCCATATCTGACCAGATTTCCCGATCATATGGCCGGAATACCGTCCCTTTCGGGAAGATACCCGAAGTCCTGAGCGCCGACAGGTGTGCATTGTCAAAAGAACAAACTCCTTTCTCGGGATTTTGAAGAAGGTTTTGTGGCATGAACGAAGGTGCAGAGTCACCGGAGCTTGATCTCGTCTGTCTTGTCATATCTTCGCCGGAATTAGAAAATAAGAAGAAGAAAAGGAATGAAGAAGGGGAGAAATATGTTACCTTTTGATTTCTTGAAAGACAAATGAGGATAGAGATGAAGCAATATAGGGGGATGATGAGTGTTTATAGCCTGGATGGTTGCAAGTTGTCACATCAAAGTCTTATCTCGTAATTACCTTGAAGCTCGTGAAATATGTAACCGTTAGTGCTCAGTATCCTCAAACGGTAACATTTTTGGGGACACTTATTATGGGAGAAATTCTGAGCCCATATCCTGAATTATATCCTGACTTAATTACTACTGTTAATGATCAGGATACCAGACCAGGATATTGGTAACATCCTGAGGCAGTATCCTGGTGATTACTAATTATTCGCAGGCAGGACATGGTTGCAAGATCACAACGTTCACGAAGACTCATTCACCTGAAGACTCGGTCTAAATGGTTAAAAGAAGACGTTGAAGCCGCAATACCTGGTCAACAAAGTTCACTAGCGAATATTCCAAGGCATCCCATCATTTTAGGAGAGTTCGTTTTTTTTTGTAACTATAAATACCGGATAACCAGATCGATAGGTCAGGACACTGACACTCACTACTTTCGAGTTCTAACACTTTCTCTCGCAATTACACACAAACACTATTCACTAGCAATTTTTGTAACAATAGCAACGATCTGGGAATTATCCTGCACTGTATCCTAAGTTTTGAAGTAACAAGAAGAACGAGGCAGCTACGATTGTCAGCTCCCCTGGTTTTATGCCGGAGATCTAGATTGATCAAGGGCTTTCCTCGTACATCTCTTGTCAACCTTTACATTTTCGCTCATTGTTTCATTGTTGATATAGCTCAATATCCCGAGCTGTATCCTGAAAACTGTTTTTACAAACAAGCAAACCAACACATTTTTCATAAACAATGCTAGCACACTACCTCACAAAACTAATTTGATCACTAAATTGCTTCGGTAATTTTGACCAAAACAGTAGTGTATTACGGATTGTAGTGTAGACGGAAGTGAAATTGTATAATATTGGTAATGTATTATGGATGGTAGATAGATGGAAGGGAAATTGTATAGGTGTTGTCAAGAAATATTAAATATGCACATGCGCATAAGTAGTTTTATCATTCAGATTACAAAACTAAAAAAAAAATATAAATAAAATGTTGCGATTTTGATGGAAAATAAAAAATGTGTGTTTTTAAACTTTTTTAAGTAGTTTTGGGTGTGTTCACACTAGTTCTCGCAATAAAGGGTGGTTCCTATATATATATATATATTATATATATATATATATATATATATATAATTATATATATATGGTGAGGATCCTGTACATTAATCTAAAAGTGTGAGAAGGCATAGAAAGTAACATGTAGGCATCATGTTATTTACTTAGGCTTGATATTTTGGGTTGTTTTGGTAACAAAAACGCCAGCATAACAATTTAAAACACAATGCAATGTATTATAGGCATTAAATTTGAAAAACAATACTAACACATAAAACACACTACTTAATGTACTTGGCATGGTGTTTTAAGTTTTAAGCCTATAATTCATTGCATTGTGTGTTAAAATGTTATGTATGATGTTTTTCTTACTCAAAACAACCCAAAATATCATGCCTAAGTCAAAAACTTGATGCCTACATATCAATTCATATGCCTTCTCACACTTTTAGATTAATGCACAGGATCCTCAAAACTTATATATATATATATATATATATTTATATATGGCTAGGAGTTGGCTACAAAGTCCAAATTTCTTAAAAAGTGTAAAAAGTCATAAAACACCATACTGTCAACCATAAAACACACTCAAAACCCATAATTAACAGAATGAAGATTACTAAAAAACCATGTGTGGGTTTTGTTTTATGTTTTAGATGACAAGGCTCTCTTATTAAATAACTAACATTATCTATACTACTATATAAATCATTTCTTATGGACATAATTGTAATTTCCTTCAAAATTTTAAGATGGCATATTAAACGTTAAGTTAAAATAAATAACTTTTGGACATTTTTTTTTCATTCCTACCCTTCTCCCTTGATCATATAGTGTTAATGTATATATTAATAATTAATAATAATGCTATAAATTGTAATTTCCCATTAATTTTAAGATACAGGTGAAGAGTTCACATTCCTCTGCAGTTCATCAGTGCAACGATTTGATAAATGCTCCTCATGTATTGCAATTCTTGAAACCCAATTTATTGTTGAAATCGTTGGAATGTTAACAATCAACAATCATTACTTGATTTTGATTTCATTTGAATCCATTAGTTTGCCAAATCTTTAAAAACCTCTCATATCATTATTGTTTTCTTTATTTAATTTCTCTGTTTCTCTAGAAGCAAGCGACCAGCCGTCGCACAACCATCATCAAACTGCCACACACAGTTGATTCTCCGCCAAGTCGGCTCTGGTGAATAGAACGAACAGCGGAACGAGACGTGCCGAGATGCGTGACAGCGGCATGCTACAATTTTGGATCACCAGGTTCGAGTTAGCCTTTTCATCAGAATCGATAGCGGCTACGTTAATTCTAGGGTTCTGGCGAAGCCTTAGTCGTGGTCGCCTCGGTCATTGGAACTAATAGTTTCCTTCAGGAGTTGGTTTTTTTTACTATTTATTGTTTATATTTTGACTTGAGATGCTGAAGAAGAGAAGAAATGCAATGAACAATCCCATGAAAACGTGTCTCTAAATCCTCTATCACACAGTAATTTGTTTAATATATATGTATATGAGTTTTTTTTCCTGTTTTTCAAGTTACTGGTTTATATAATGCATGAATTAATTTTCTCTTTAAATTCAAAGTTATATAATTTGCAGAAATATGTTTAGTTCATGTGGGATTGGAATTGCATTCTTTCATATGATCCTTGATCTTTTTGTAGGGTGGAGCTAGAGTGTGGTGCATAGGCTTTCAAAAAATTAGAGGTCAAAGAATAACCATTCAAGGAGGTATAAGCCAGTCATTTCTTTTACAATTTCAAATTTGAATTAACCTTTTTTTCCTGACTTCTATTATTTTAATTTGGTTACGGAACGATGCAGCTCTTCATATGCTCCTTTTTAAAGATACTCCCTTTGTCCTGAGAATTTAGAAAACATATAACTTTTGGCGAGATCATGAACTAGAGATTCTGAAAGTTGTTGCAGACCAGGTTGTTGTGGCTCTTCTCATGTTACCATGAGAGAATTAATACACTAAGCAAAAATGAGTATCGCATTGTACATTATCGGTGCCGCTGGGTCATGATCCGCATGCCAAAGTTGTTCAAAGGTGCAACTAGCTCATTGTCATTTCTTGCTTATTTACCTTTTTTTTTGTAGACCTCTAATTCTTTTACTTGCTATCAGTCAATAAGGTAAAATTGCATTATGAGATGGAACCAATTCTTTTTGGTAAATGGTATACATTTATAGCTAATTCTTTTTGGTGTTACCACTTCCTCAGGTAAGATTACGGTCAAGATTAAGATTCTTCTTCATTAATAACAAAATGAATCTTATTGGTATTTCCCCTTTTAAATTCTACTTAACTATTTTTTTAAACGTATATGATGCTTTTGTGTGATTTAATTGATACTACCTACATATAGGCAATAGAGGTGGAGAGGAAATATTTGAGGAGGTATTGTTTGACAGGATTAGGCAGCAAACTTTAAGGGCTCGGATGTTTTCAAGCCGTGCAAGAGATTTAAATTGATTACGTTTATGTTATAATATGTATTTCTATATATGCTCAAAGAGAGGTATCAACTCTTTTAACGGGTTCATAAGGAATTGGATTGGGGTATTGATGAAACCATGTGTTAATGCAGATTATGAGCTGACATGCACTCCTACACATTGTGCAACATTCAGTGACATCGTAACTTGTAACTTCACTGATCACCTGATTGCAAGATGCATATCATGTCTCCGTCAAATATTGTCGACCCCGCCGCAACGCGCGGGTTCCCCGCTAGTTGTGTTTTATGATGATTTGGTGTGTTTTATATTCATAGTATAACTCTACGATGGTGTATTTGATGTTTTATGGGCTGTTATGGTTTGAATATGGTGTTTTAGTTATCCTCACTTTGTTTTTTGTGGGTTTCGCTGTATTTTACGACTGAAATTATGGTGTTTTATGACTTTGTACACTTTTTGGGAAATTTGGACTTTGTAGTTGAACCTCACCCATATATTCGACCCAGCCGAAGTTCTCAATCATTTCATCGAACAAGGCATGGTTGAATGTCCCAACTGAAAATATTTTTTTGGAGGCTAGAACCTTTGGTTTTAAGCATTTAGATAAAATAAACTGCTAAGAGAAAAGGTAAATGTTTATGTGAAATATGTTTAAGTTTTCTTGCCTCACCATGCCATCAATGGAATGCGTACATTTGAGATGAAAATTTTAAATTCCTGAATGATGTCATGGTGTTCGTGCAGTTGTGATATTGTTTGAATTTTGTAGCTCATTGGGTTTAAAACAATAACAATTTTCAGTTATTTTGTGGATTTAGTTTCAGATTTCGGAAGCCAAGATTTGACGTTTATATGTTTTGTTTTTTCGTTTAGTTTAAGCCTGATTTGATTCTTAATTTTATTTTCGATTATAATTCATTGACTCATAGGTTCGAAGAACTTGTATTTGATTAAAACAACGTTTGTATATTCTTAGAAATGGGGATATGTAGAAATATTCATCAACAAAGAAAAAAGGAAGAACTAAAATGGTGTGTTTTAAGTTTCTAGGGATTTCAATCAAAACGACGTAGTTTTGAGGATTTCGCATCTAAATTTAGGTATGTAACAGTTTCATATTCACTTTCTCATATATTATATATATATTTCAAAAAAAAAAAAAACTAAAAATAATATTTTATTAATGAAAGCTAATCATTAATATCTAGTCAAACTAAAGGGACTATTTTTTTTACCCAATAACTAAAAATCTTTTAAAATAAAAAAGAAAAGAAACTAAACCTGCCCGTTCCCACTGATTCATTTCCGGCGAAATCAACTTGTTCCGGTGGGTCAGAATCTCCGTTATATTTACAAAGAACTTATAGTGATTTAGAATAATGACACATGTGTGATATGATATGATATGGGCATGGTGGATACGCCACTGGTATTTCCTATATATAGGTGTTCCCGTTATATTGTCAAACGCAACGATATTTGAGTCACTTGAAGTTCTGTGTTATTTTCGAGCTTGACCAATGTTAGTAGAATCTATTATCTATCGATATCCATCGGACATGTTAAACCCCATTTAAAACAAATTCTAAACAACTTGTTATCATTCCAACTCTAAGTGGTGCATCTCATCATTGGAATCTAAACTATACATCGATGATTTTCCAAATTTCTCCAACAACTTAATCCTCTATTTTCATCCATCCTCAACTTTGGACCCACACAACAATTCCATGAGCGAGTGGTCATTACATTTCACCTAAAACTCTATATTCATCCATCCTCAACTTGAGCTTCTTCCCTAGCATGACTTGTTTTGGTGTTGTGAAAGAATGAGGCACGGGGCATGTTTAGCGATGCACGGACTGTGTTTTGCTTTTAATCACAACTTTCTGTGCTTTTAATTCGAAGATCAGCAACGTCTGTAATAGGGGAAGACTTTGAAAGCTGAAGCACCTCTGGTGGATGTCTTCTACATGGATTGGTGGCTCTAGTTTTTCCTTTTTTATATAACTCTGTGGTAATTTCTTGCTCGAGCCTCGAATGTCACATTGTCAGAAATATAAAAGCAAGAAAAAGGTGTCACATCACTATACATGGGATGTGGCACATGTCTGTTGCGATACTGCTCACTTCCAATGGCTGAAGGAAAAAGTTATGTGATCCTCAGCGGTGGTAGTGTCCAAATCGGAGCAGTATGTAGCCAGCTGAGAAAAAGATAGTTGAGAGACATCATCAGCAACCTCCATTGTTGAGTATTATGTTGCTTCTTCGACTGCAAAACTATCAAGAATCGGTTGTTCTAAAGATAGAAGTCCTTGGATAACTCTTTCAGCTTTAGAAAGTTACAGTTCCTGAGTTGATTTGTCTTCTTCTTCTTGAAAAAATTGAATGTCAGTTGCAAACGCAAGACAATTTTGTTCTTCTGTGCATACTTCTCATTTCAAGTGCATTTTATGAAGTTTTCGCTCTTCAATTAAATTTAGCGTTTGTTCTTTGGTATTAATTTTCGGATTTAGTGATTTTATGGTATACGTAACTTCGTCAGATAGTAATCCGTCCAAGCGCATTTATATTGGGCTAAAAAAGACGTAACAGTTTTTTTTTCCGTATGCAGCTGTCCACAGTTCATACAACGGTAGTCATAGGAAGAGTTTTGATAAAAAAAATATTTTATTATTTATTATATTATTTTCTTGGTTTATAAGAGAAGTTATTTTTAAAAAAAAAAACTAAGGGACAGGTCGAAACATAACAGTTTTGTTCCGAGTGCAATCCCCCACAATTCATATAATTAGTGTTGTATGAATAGTTTTGATAAAAATCCTCATTTCATTTACACAGGGTGGGTGGTTCAGATTAATATGGAAAAGAAGAAGATGGTGAAAAAGTGTGCACATATTCAAATGTTTGTGAAAATGATTCTTGGTGAAAAATGTGGAGTTCGTGCTTTGAAAATAACAATTTTCTTCGTAATGAGACCCTTCACAATTTCTACACTAAGTATCATAAGACGCGTGTGCATTATAATATTCTTTATGATAATGATCCGTCAAAAGAACATTATATGTGTTTATTTTATTATTTTTTTGGAAATATCGTTATGGATTGTTGATGAAGGGTAAAGCGTCGAATCAACCGAGGGGTAGAGGTCGTGTACTACTCAACAAGAAACAAGAATGAACGTGTAAACTGTTCCAAAAAAAATATTCTGCTAGAAGTCGAGTCACCGCCCGTTTCTATGAGACACGACTCATGGCAAGATTCAGATAGAATTTTCTGTTGGGCTTGAGGCACGAACCGTGTTGTCATGCCACGACCCATGTCTAAATTCCATACAGTCTCGAAAAACGTTTCTGGGTAGATTTGCAACTGAGTCGAGGCACGATCCATGTTGTCACGACATAGGGCATGTCTCAGTTCAGGTGACGTGAGGTCGAAGTCTCACTCAAAATAAACCAATTACACTAAATAGATAGTGGTAAATGGGTATCGAACACAAAGAGTTTGTGGAAAATGTGTTTACTAAGTAGTTCGTGAATTACTAAATTAAAACTAAAATGCTGAAAATCAATTTCAAAGTTTGGTTGTTTGGTTTGTATAACTAAAATTAACTATAAATCACTTAACAAGATTTGATTCATAAATGAGAGGACATGTTCTCCCCCTGTTTCAGGTTTCTACGAATGATAATGTGAAAGTTTAATTTGGGATGAATTACATAGACATAGTTCGTGAATGTGTGTTTCATTGTGATAAAAGGGGCTAAGTACTTGGATTACAAAAACGCAAGGTAGTCACCCGATAACCAGTTTCGTAGATGCCTATGGCTACCCAAGAACTGATGGTTCATAATATAATAATTCAACAATATAAACAATTATAAATCAAACTCATAATCACCGTAGGATTATAATCAAAATGATCAAAATACTATCCCACAAATAACATAAACAATCACAATCATTCAATAAGAAACTTACAATCTGGGGGAAAAACATATAAAAATTAGCCGCACATTGTTCAGTTGATCATCATAACTTTCAATTCGTCGTTCATAAGGATCAAAGATGAAATGGCAATGAATTAACACACCCAAAATTATATTTTGAAACCCTAAAATCGCCCACATAAAGTTCTGAAACGAGAATAATGAAAAGGATAATGAAAAGTCACTCCACACAAGCTTTTATAAGAAAACAAAAATCTGCGTCTGGCATCCGCCGTAAGCTACGGTGACTACCGTTGCTTACGTGGCCTTGAAATTGCTATGGTGGGAAGCTACTATACTATGGTGCACATTTTTGGTCAGGGTCTAATGTAGCTTACGTTACTGTAAGCTATGGTAGGCTGCAGCTAAGCAATTTTGTTTTCTTCGTAACTTTCTGGTTTCAACTCCGTTTTCTTCCCATTTTCGCCCACGTTCTCGTAATTCCATCCTCTAGGATGTTATCTTCTTAATTATTCAATTCCATAAGTTATTTTTTCATTTATGCTACGTATTCCTTCCATTTTAAGCTACCGTTTGTTCCATGCTTCTTCTTTAAACCTCCTTAGTTCTTTTAACCTGCAATCATCAAGTTCACCGTAGTCATCTTGATTCACCAATTTAAATATCAAACGTATCAATATATTTCATATTTAATCAATTTAAAGATCCTCCTACGGTTCACCCGTCATCAGGCAGACTGTGAAAAATATTTTTTAGGCTAGACATTTAGCTTAGACTTTTTCCAAAATCTTTGTATCCCCAGATTCACGCCAAAAACTTGACGTGGTTTGGTGTGCTTATAAAAGCTGGTTAATTTTAAGTCGGTTTATGTACTAGGTCAAGTTTTAATATTTATAAAAACACGATAATTTACGATCACACTACAACTCACGCTGGGCAAGTGCACCCATTGCTGGCGTAATATATGGATGGTGAGATACCGAGTTCATCCAAGGATACAAGAGTTTTAGTACCGAGCCGTCGCTAACAAAGCCCAAAAGTGGGAGTTTAACTAAGATAAATAAGAGATAAAAAGAAAAGAAAATAAATGGTTCAAGAAGAAAATAAAAGGGTAGGAATCAATGACAAGAGAAGTGGTGTTTAGGATCAACTTACCTCTTGATATCTTGCTAACTAGATCGGTCATGGGGTCGCAAGGGCTTGATTGCCAGATGAGGAGCTATGTGTGTTAACGCGTATAGTTGTGCACTATTTGGGTCGGAATCCTTAAATACTCGAACCTTCTGCTTTGAATTAGTAGAGAAACGCCACTCGAAGCCGTGATATAATATTAATTAATTAGTCCTAGGGATATATATTAGTGTCTATTGGTCTGTCGGCGAGTCATCAATACCCCTAAGTAGCTACTTATATATTAATATATACATAGGGTAGGGTTCATGCGAGAACCCTTTATTGCGAGAACCAATGTAAACACAAAAAAATACCTAAAAAATCTAAAAAACACACAATTTTTTTAAATATTAAAAAAAACTCTGCTATATTTCGATCACTAATTTTTTTCACGCAACAATTATCGATGCACATGTGCATATGTATCATTTCTTTAACAAATTCCGTAATACATTACTAGTAGTAGACAATTGCACTTTCATTTACACTACCATCCGTAAACACTATTTTTTACGTTACTAATATTATAAATGTAGATGTGCATCATTATGTATAACCATGTTATAACGTGTTTTGGTACAAAAAGTTTATGATTTTGAATGGTGGAGTAGCCCATATAAATGTGTTTTGGTTAGTTACATCTAGTGGTTGATGGTTTGGTTATATTTGTCACTTTATGATGTAATATGTTGTTTGGATAGTATGAAGGGAGTTGATGTACATGTGCATAAAGTGAAAATATTATATTTATTGGTAATGGTATTGTATTATGGATGGTAGGAGGTAATGGTATTGTATTATGGATGGTAGGAGGTAGTGGTAGTGTATTATGGATGGTATGATAGATGAAAGGAAAATTGTATTCAAAGAACTGTATGAAAACACATTATATCATGTTCATACATATAGATGCACATGTGCATTTCTAATACTGGTAATGTAAAAAGTAGTGTAATTATGGATGGTAGTGTAAATGAAAGTACAATTGTCTAATATTGGTAATGTATTACGGAATTTGTCAAAGAAAAGATACATATGCATCAATAGTTGTTACTCGAATTTTGTTTAGTGACGAAATATAGCGATTTAAAAAAATAATTTTTTATGAGTTTTTAGATTTTTAGGTATTTTTGGTTGTGTTCACGTTGGTTCCCGCAGTTCTCGCAATAAAGGGTGGTTCCTAACGGATCCTTCTCCTATATATATATATATATATATATATATATATATATATATATAGGAGTAGGATCCGTTACGAACCACCCTTTATTGCGGATCCTTCTCCTATATAATAAATATATATAGGAGTAGGATCCGTTACGAACCACCTTTTATTGCGAGAACACCCAAAAATACCTAAAAAAATATAAAAAACAACCAAATTTTTTTAAAATATTTTTTTTGAAAAATTCGCTATATTTTGTCAACAATAAAAAAAATTTAAAAAAAATTACAGTTATCCATGCACATGTGCATTTTTATCATTTCTTTGACAAATTCCGTAATACATTACAAATATTGGATAATTGTAATTTGATTTACACTACCACGTGTAATACACTACTTTTTACGTTACCAATATTAGAAATGCACATGTGCATCTATATGTATCAACATGAAATAAGGTGTTTTGGTACAATACTTTGAATCCACTTTCTCTTTCATCTATCATTCCATCAATAATACACTACCATGCACATGTGCATACGCATCATTTCTTCGACAAATTCCGTAATACGTTACAAATATTAGACAATTATACTTTCATTTACACTACCATGTGTAATACACTACTTTTTACATTACGAATATTAGAAATGCACATGTGCATCTATATGTATCAACATGAAATAAGGTGTTTTGGTACACTACTTTGAATACACTTTCTCTTTCATCTGTCATACCATCCATAATACACTTCCATTACCTCCTACCATCAATAATACAATACCATTACCTCCTACCATCTATAATACAATACCAATACCAATATTTTCACTTTATTACATATATATCAACACCATTTATACCATCCAATCAACATATTACATCATAAATGAAAACTATAACTAAACCATAAACCACTAGATATAACTAACCAAAAAACATGTATATGGGCCTAGTTCATCATTCAAAATCATAAACTTTTTGTACCAAAACACGTTATATAATGGTTATACATAATGATGCACATGTGCATTTGAATATTGGTAATGTAAAAAGTAGTATATTACAGATGGTATTGTAAATTAAAGTGGAATTGATTACTACTGATAATGTATTACGGAATTTGTCGAAGTTATTATACATATGCACATGAGCATGGTTAACTTACTCGAAAAAAAAAAGTTTTTTTTGAAACGAAATATAGCGATTTTTTTAAAAAATATTAGAAAAAAATTGAAGGTTTTTTTGATTTCTTTAATTTTTTTTGCAATAAAAGTGGTTCTCCGCAATAAAGGTGGTTCTCGTATGAACCTTACCAATATATATATATATATATATAATATATATTAGGTCTTTTACGCTTTGGTGTTATCTTCATGCAAAGGCAAGAGCTTACCCAACCCGAAGTCCTGTCCAAAACCTTTAACTTCCACTAAGTGCATCAAAATGTTTTGACTCTACCTATACATAGAAAACATGAACGACCCAAGTTAGTTGCGTTACAAGATTATTGGTAGATTTTAAGGATTAGGCGGAAACTTTAATAACTCAAGTTAATGGCAACACTACATAATAGACTATGTATAATTAAGTAAAGTCATTAACACACACCTTGTTTACCCATGATTTTCCTTACCTAGCTTGATATCAAGGGGTAAGCTTCCCCCAAACACCTCAAGCATATAGCCAAAAATGGCCATAGAAGAAGATAAGATTAAACTTGAAAAGATTATATAAATCATTCAAAGCTTGATTACATTAATGATTCTTGAGTTTCTAGTAATGATTGGAATGATTAGAGAAGTTTGGGTAGAAGAGACGTGTGTGGTAGAGAAGGGGGTGGGGGGGGGGGGGGAATGAGCAAGTGAAAATGGTGGAGAAGGCCTCTATTAATTGGCTAGCTAGGCCCTCGGTTATCAGTAACCGGTAACCGAGGCATGGGCTAATTGACTGGCTATACCCGGTAACCGAGGCATCGGGTTTGTCTTGTAAGTATGGGTTGTGGTCAACTTTGTGGGCCCCACCAGATCTTCCAAATCTTCCAGAAGCTCTTCTTTTGTTTTGTGCTGCCGAGGCACGGGGTGTGCCTTCAGGGCATGGGTCGTGCCCGACTTTCTTCTCCTGATCCTCGTGCAGGGGGCCTCTAGAAATGTCTGGTGGTGTTGGGATCCGACGCACGAGGCGTGTCTTCCGAGGCATGGGGCATGTCTAGGTAACTTTTGCTATTTTTCTCCCGGTTTTACTTCATTTGTTAATCTTAGGTTATTTTTGTCAAGAAAATTCAATATAAACCAATTTAAGCCTATTTTAAATATTTCATTAACAAAACCTATTAGAAATGGATAATAATTTAATATTAAAACATATGCAATTTTACCCATATCAGTAGAGGAGACTGTTAGGATCTGAGTTTGAATAACTTGTAGTTTTTGTTTCAAAAATGGAAAATGATCGAGTTTAAAAGAGATTTGCAGCGGAAATAGATGGAAAACTTTTACTACAAGACATGGTCGTTTGTTTTCATCATCATCATGCTTTCAAGTTGGTAAACTTGCATGTGATTCACAAACTCCCCCTCAGCCTTTGCAATTGAAGTTTGGTAGTATGAAAATGCAGAGAAGATGATATGCGAAAGTTAATCTTTTAGTAGACGAGTTAAACTGTTACACAAGTTACCTATTTATACTAAACTATCTAACCACTGAGCATCTTTGATGACGTTAGGGTTGATAGTGACAGGAAACTAAATGTAACTAACTACAAACACTGCTAATACTAACTGTCAGTGCTTAGCACTGTTACATGATTATCTAACTATCGACTAAGCTCTGATCTCTATCCTCTGATCCTTGTAGCTCTGACAGACCTTTGCAACTATCGACTAAGCTCTGATCTCTATCCTCTGATCCCATAAGTAGCTTCCATGGATAGTTTAGTGGCATTACCATCAGAATTGAGCAGTGTCAATTCATGGGTGTCTTTGTCGACCTTCCACTTTAGAATTTTTGGGTCTGAAGGTTTTCTTGAAGGAGCTTTTGTTGCTGAGGATTGAGAAGGAGCTATTTGTGATAAATCTTTAGCCAGCTTGGAACTTGAATCATTTGTTGGATAATCAATCATGTTCTGTATACCTTCTTTGATAAATGTATCCTCAAACTCTTTGTCAGTCTTTACAGACATCTCCCCTTGCCTTTTTCTGTGTATCAGGGCAAGTGTGGAATGGGCAGATGTTGTGCTGGACTTTTTGGAGAGTTGGGCTTTGAGAATAGCATCTTCTTTTGAATAATCAGGTTTAGGAGGCATGGATGGATCCTTTTTCCTCCTTTCTTCCAAATGTTTGTAAGTGTGTATCACCCTAACCTCACCCCATCTCATCACTTGATTCTTTGAACCATAATTGTTCTGAATTAGTTCATTCTTCATTCTTTTTAACTTCAAGGCTCTTTCAGTCACATCTTTCTTGTATAAATCCCAGTTGGGAGAAGTTGGCTTTTTGAGAGGGTCTTTCAACATTTCTTGCATTCTGTTGATTTCTTCTCTTAGCTCATCTATGCTGCAATCCCTGAACTGTGCCCTTGTTGCCTTATACATCTTCTTCTCCATGATATACTCAATGAGTTCACTTTTGAGCAGCTTATCTTTCCTTTCTGACAACTGGTTGCTCAGGTTCTTGACAAAGTTTTGTAAGATGTTGGCTTTACTTAGTTGAAAGGACATGGAATCTGTATTTCTCTATCACCTTTACCAGCTGTTTCTCTTTTGGCAATATCCTCTGCTTGCTTTTGTTTCAATTCCAGGTAGTCATCAACATTTGCAGGTCTTGTATAGCCATCAAGGGATACGATTGTTCTTTTGTCAAGGTCATCCTCTGAAAAGAAACTTAGGATCTCTTCCCTGACTGCTGGTAAATCAAAGGGATACAACTTTGCTGCAGGAGTAACTTCAAGAGTTAAAGATGCTGTAAGCTCTGATGTGGAGGTCATTGGTTGTGACGATAGTGGAAGAGGTGCAGGAATCTCATCATCATTTATCACTTTTGTGATCTTTCTCCTTTTAAACCTTAAAGTAGGTGATGGTGGTGGTGGTATTTTTGGTGATGTGGATAATGGATGAGTTGATGTGGGAAATGTGATCATGGCAGTGAATAAAGCTGCATCTACTGCAACCTCTGCTGTATCAACAGAGGTTGATACAACAGAAGCTGTGACATCTGCTTGTGTGGATGTGGGTTGTGGTTTTGAAGATGTGATAGGTTTTTGAGAGACAGAGGTTTTGATGGTTGGATTGGATTTCAGGCTTAGTTTTAGGAGGTGTGGTTGTTGGTTGCCTAGCTTTTCTAGCAGGTATCTTCTTTGATGAAGTACCAACCTCTCCTTTTTCTTTTTGCTGTTCAATCTTTTTCTCAACCAACACTCTGCTCTCCTCAATCATTGTCTTCTTGTGACTAGCCCTTGCCTTGGCCACAATTTCATCAGTTAAATCTTTCTTCTTTGAACCATCAGGCCTTGGAATGTTTAATGTAGGTCTGGCCTTATCATATCATCTATTTTCAGCTTTTTGTTTCCCAAAGGTTTCTCCCCCTTTTTAGCTTCATCTGTTGTAACAAAGATAACCGTTGGAGGTGCATGGCCAGTGGTTGTGAGTAGATGAGATTTGATGGCTTAGTGTCTACTGCAGTGTCTTGATACCTTGACTCAACCATGTTTCTAACATCATTCATCTGGTGCTTGTGTTGTAGATCTAAATAATGTTGTTGATGTTGAAACAGAGGGTTAAGAGCTTCTTTGAGATCAACAGTGGATAGAACAGGGGGTTGACTTTTTGTAGCTATCATCTGCTTCAGTAAACTTTTGATCTTGTCCACAGAATGTTCTATCTTAGTAACTCTCTCCGTCAAATCCTGATATTTTAGATCATCACCTAATTTAATAGGATCATCTGAACTCCTACCAGACATGGTAGTTGTATCTATGGTATCATTAGCAGTGGTTTTAGGACCAGCTTCAACCGTAGATGCCCCTTTGTTTTAGAACTGGGAACTTCCCACAATAGAGGTAACAGTTGTTGTCTCAACAGTGGTTGCCTTCAACCAAGTCTTATTAATGAAACCACTGTCCAACTGAGAACTTGGGAGTTCAGCAATTGTAGTGGCTGCTTGAGTTGAACTATCACCAAGGGTTACATGTAACCCAAGGGATGTAGCCTCTTCAAGTACTGATGGGCTAGCAATGAATAAAGAGTCAGACCCAGCCTCTTGATGAAGTATATTCTCAGTAATAGGTTGTTGAGAAGTGCTGGTTTTTGTCTGGTCTAATTCAATTGCATTCAGCAAAGGTAACATAGTAGGTGGAAGTGTAGTCATTGGTGAAGGTGGCTGTGTAGAAAGCGACAGTGCCCTGGGAGAGGGTCTATGGAAGATAGAACCAAGCGGATCTAGAGCTTCATAATTTGGTGTCCCTGTGTCTACAACCTTTTCCTTTTGTGAGGAAGAAGGAGGAGTTTCAAAGCCGGTTGGATATCTTTGAACCATCTGCTGTGAATAAGTAGCAGCAGTAGTTTGTGACTTTGGTGCTGTCTTTGGGTTAACCTCTGGGATCTCATCTTCCAGAGGACCCTTTTTGGGTTTGGTGGGCTTTTTGGGAAGTGTTTTGGTTTTCTTTTTGAGGATTTTTGTGTGGGTTTCAGAGCAGCGGTTGTGGTGCCCTGATCACCAAGAGCAGTGGGATCAGTAGCAAGAGGTTGAGTTTGAACATTTTGTTCAGGTAAAACTTGCTCAACCTCCTGTACTTGTGTTTTCGCAACTTTATCTTTTGGTTTGATATTCTGGTGAAGGTTTCATGATTGAGGTGGCCTGGGTTTGTCACAGAAACCGTGATTGAATCAAAAAAGCTTTTCTTTTTGTAATGTTTTGAAAATTATGCACAAGATCATTGAACAGGATCTGGGAGTAGTTAAAATCTGTGTCAGTTAAAATTGCATAACTCAGATATTGCAAGTTCAATGGAATTTCATTGAAAGCAGTGGTTTTTGCTGAAAGACAAGTTAGAATTGTGTGAAAGAAAAATCTCATCTCAGCAGGAAAGTTAGGTTTAAAGATGGTCATACATTTCATCTGGCCTACATAACCTCTTTCCAGAAACTCTGCTTGGATCTCATTGAGGGGAAATGACACAGGATGTTCTATGTCATTTAACTTGAAAACTTGAGAGATCGATTGGGGGCTAATTTGCATCAACACTCCCCCTACTCTTGAGATTATTATATAAGGAACACCAGTAGCAGTTGAGTGAACCTTAGCATTATTCCAGAGTCACGAAGAGAATCAATGTAGATTAGGGCTTTGACTTCCAACATGTGCTTGAATTTCGACTTTTGCAAAATTCGAATCATTGGATGATAGCGAGTATTTGCGTCGTTTGCTTCAAGTATGGCGGTGTAATTATGTGGGTTTTGATTATGAGAGTGTAAGGTGGAAGTTCTTGTGTGGGTTTCTTCAAAGATTTTGATTTGGGAGCCATGGTGTTAGAGAGAAAAACTGTTTTGAGATTTTTGAAATCGACACAGTTTTAGGGTAAACACTGGTGAGGGATAAAACAGGGTTTTTAAAAGGGTTTTGAAAAAGCGACGATGACATGGCATCTGTTGCAAGATCCAATGGCTAACATCTGGCCACGTGTAATCTCTGATGAGAAAAGTACTGATTTTTAACACTATCAGTGTTTTGAAACAAGTGGTAAAAATGGAAGTCAGAGGATACACTTTAACAGTGGATAAGATTTTGAAGCCTATCCGAGGTTTTGAGAAAACAGATGTTATGAGCAGACTTTTAAAGATTTATTGAAAAATTCAATTTTAACTATTTTTAAGGATGAGTTTTTGATTTTATAAAAACATTCTGATGCTATGTACACATGAATTTACAAGAAAACTTGTTTTTAATCCATGTTTAGCATTCCAATTCTTGAGATCAAGTTTTTAAAGGTAGATGTATCCAATGCCTTGGTTAAAACATCTGCCAACTGATCTGAAGTATGGACATGATGCAAAGAAATCAAACCTTTTTCATAGCAATCTCTCACAAAGTGATGTCTGATGTCAATGTGCTTTGTAGTTGAGTGAGAAACTGGATTTTTAATGATGTTTTCAGCAGCTTGACTGTCCAATCTGAGTGCAGTCTTTAGTGCAGTTACACCAAAATCCAGCAACTGGTTTTTAAGCCACAAGATTTGAGCAGTGCAGCTAGCAGCAACAATATACTCTGCCTCAGCAGTGGATGTTGAAACTGCAACCTGCTTTTTGCTTTGCCAAGACACTAGACAATCACCTAGGAATTGACATCCTCCTGATGTGGACTTCCTTGTAGTTTTGCACCCAGCAAAGTCACTATCTGAAAAACTTGAAAGCTCAATATTCCCATTAGCTGGATACCAGATACCAAGTGTGGGAGCACCTTTTATGTATCTGAATATCCTTTTTACAACAATAAGATCCGACTTTCTAGGTAATGCCTGTGATCTGGCACAAACACATGTTGCAAACATGATGTCTGGCCTTGATGCAGTTAGGTATAGTAAAGACCCAATCATGCTTCTATAAAGAGTTTGATCAACAAGTTCATCTTTACCATCAATGGTGACTAGCTTGGTGGTTGCCATGGGTGTGCTACATGGTTTACAATCATCCATATCAAACTTTTTAAGCAGTTCTTTCACATACTTGTTTTGATGGATAAATGTACCATTTTGCAATTGTTTAACTTGGAGACCAAGAAAACATTGGAGCTCACCCATTGCACTCATCTCAAACTCTGCTGTCATGAGTTTTCGAAACTCTTCACACATAGCAGTGCTTGTGGATCCAAAAATGATGTCATCCACATAAATTTGGACAAGCATCAAATCTTTTCCTTTCCATTTTAAGAATAGGGTTTTATCTATTTTACCTCTAGTAAACCCTATGGATAAGAGAAAAGTGGATAGAGTTTCATACCAGGCTCTTGGTGCTTGCTTCAAACCATACAATGCTTTGTTGAGCTTGTAGACATGATCAGGATGGAATGCATCTTCAAAACCTGGAGGTTGACAGACATACACCTCTTCTTTGATGTTTCCATACAAAAATGCACTCCTTATATCCATTTGATACACCTTTATGTTGTGGTTAGAAGCAAAAGCTACGAACAGGCGAATAGCTTCCAACCTTGCTACAGGAGCAAAAGTCTCATCATAATCTATACCTTCTTCCTGTCTGTAGCCTTGAACCACGAGCCTTGCTTTGTTTTTTACAACAATATCCCTTTCATCAGTTTTGTTCTTGAAGACCCACTTTGTGCCAATTGCACTTACATCTTTTAGCAGTGGCACAAGCTCCCAAACTTGTTGTCTCTTGAACTGAAGGAGTTCTTCTTGCATGGCTTCTACCCAGCTGTTTTCTTTCAGTGCCTCTTGGTACTTGACTGGCTGTGTGAGTGATAGAAAACCAGCAAAAAGACAAATATTTGGGATTGGCTTCGTGTGAGCACCCCAGATTTGATGTTGCCAACAACTTGATCTGCTGGATGGCTTTTGAGATAAATCAAATCACCTTGGTATGGAACAATAGCATTTTGAGGTGATGGCTGCAAATGTGTATCATCTGAGCTAACCTCTGCTGGTGAATTTGAAGTATCAGCCGCCGATGGAAATGGAGGTGGTGGTATTGGAGTATAGAGGTAACATTCTGATGATTTCGGTGCCCAAATGTAGGACTTTTATGAACAGATGTTTGATTTTGTGAACTGGCAGAGGTTTGAGGATCAACCACTGTTGACCCAGAACTGGCAGAGTTTACACAAGAGCTTGTGGCACCCGATCCTCTGTTGGAAGAATTGACTTTTGTTTGCGGAAGCACACAGTCATATTCTTAATCTTGATCTTCTCTTGATGGTTGTGGTGTACCTACATTGTCTAGCTTGATAGAAACATCAGCAAATGTGAATTTATCTAAATCAAAAAGCTCTTCAGGATTTGCTGGGATTTTCATTGATGAAAGTTCATTGAACTTCACATTCAAAGTTTCTTCAACACACTTTTTCCTAGAGTTAAAAACTCTGTAGGCTTTAGCAGTGGTTGAGTATCCCAGAAAATAACCACAATCAATTTTGGCTGCAAACTTAGATATAGAATCTTTTAAGTTGAAAATGAAGCATGGACAACCAAAAACTTTAAAAAGGAAATCAGAGGTTTGATTTTATACAAAATCTCATAGGCAGTCTTTTGATGCCTAGGGTTAATCAAAACTCTATTTTGAACATAGCAAGCAGTGTTTATAGCCTCTGCCCGGAAAGACAAGGGTAAACCAGAGTCTGCTAGCACAGTTCTTGTTGATTCAGTTAAAGTTCTATTTTTCCTTTCAACCACCCCATTTTGTTCTGGAGTTCTTAGAATGCTATATTGTCTAACAATTCCTTTTGACTCACAAAAAGCATCCAACACCCTATTTTTAAACTCTGTTCCATTGTCACTCCTAAAGATTTTTACTGTAAGATCAAATTGCTTTTCTACTTGTTTAACAAAGTTTTACAAAATGACTGGAGTTTCATCCTTAGAGTGGATAAAGAAGGTCCATGTAAACCTAGAGAAATCATCAACTATCACTAGGCAATACCTTTTGTGTTTTAAGCTCATGATTTGTACTGGGCCAAATAAGTCCATGTGAAGCAATTGTAAACACTGGCTTGTTTTGGACTCTTCAATTGATTTGAAAGAACTTTTATGTTGTTTTCCTTTTAAGCAGGAAACACAACGTTCTTCACAGGAAAATTGCTCGTGAGGCAAACCTCTTACAAGACGTTGTTTTGAGAGTGTGGTGATAGTTTTAAGATTTGTGTGTCCAAGTCTTCGATGCCATAACTCCGTCTCTTTGCTAGAAGCAACGAAGAATAAGCATGTTCCGAACATAGGATTATCTTTTAACATATCTACCACATACACATTCCCACTTCTGTGTGCAGTGAGTTGTGCTTTGCTCTCAACAATGATCTGATCAATCTTTTTAACAACCTCTGGTCCCACAATTTGACAATTTTTCTTGGTGAAGAAAGATCCATACCCTCTGTCACTCATTTGTGAGACACTCACAGGTTAAATTTCAGATTGTCAATTAAGTTTACATTTTCAAACTTGAGTTTCCCAGCCAGAACCGACCTAGACCCTAAAACCTTTCCCTTTGAGTTATTACCAAAAGATATATCACCCCCCCATGAGCCATGAAGTCCTTGAGAAGGGCTCTACATCCTGTCATGTGCCTGGAATCTCCACTATCTACATACCATTAACTATCAAGGCAAGTAGAGGTTCCCTGCACATCAAGTAAATAGATCAGTTAAGGTAGGTCTCCAAAGCCAAAATGGCTTTAGATGGGGTCACAGATGGTCCAGTCTCAAGTCTAGGATAATGGTTAGTGGTTTGGATATTTTCTTGTAACATCTGCTCTTGACCATTTCCTATCAGATGATTGTATCCATAGGGATGCTTATTCACTCTTTGCTTTGAAGGCTTTTTGTATCCTTCATAAGTAAGAGGAACCCTTTTATAGGCTGGTTGGCCATACCCTCTTGGAAATGAGTTTGATGGTGGGGCATCTGTCACTTGAACCACTCTAGGAACAGAGGTTTTGTTTAAAGATTTTGTAACAAATGTTTCAATTGGTTCAAAACTCTGCTTAGATTTATTTCCAGCAGAACTTGAACCTTTTCTTTCTAGTGCTTTTGCCTTGATCTTTTTTACCTTTTGCTCATAGTTTTTGAGATAGGCATACTCTTGAGTTAAGTGATTTGTTTTGTTGTAGATGGTGCATCTTGAAGAATTTTTGATAACACAAGTTTTGTTAATGTCATAGGCTTTTAAAAGAAAACAATCTGCAGCCACATGATTTCTTTTTTCACAAAATTCACAAAACAAGTTTTTAATCTTTACTCTTCTTTTCCTATCAGACTTTTTATCAGCAGTGGTTGTGACCTCTGCTGGTACATCTTTGATAGGGATCACCAGTGCTTTTGGGGCTTTAATACCATCAGAGGTTGTAAAGTCCATTGGCTTAAAGTTTTCTAAAATATCACATTCATCTGACCAGGTTGGTTTAACTGATATTTTTCAATTTCTTTATCTTTTGTTGAAACCTCTGATTTTTCCAAAACAATTTTGTTTCCAGATTTATCTGTGATTTTTATTTCTTCACCAGCCAAATTTGTTGGGACTATTTCAACCAACTCAGAATCAATTTCAGCAACAGTTTTCTCATTTTGGTCATAGGTTCTAAAACCTACACCAAACTTAATGTTTCTCTTGATCTGAGCATCAAGCATAATCTCATAACCTTTACAGGACTCAACCCATTTTTCACAAGTGATTTGGGTTTCTTCTATCTCCTTTTTACAAACTTGGTATTTTTCTACCATAGTTTGGAGTTGGTCCTTGGTTATGCTTGATTCATGTCTCAGGCTACTCATTTCAGAATCTTTTTCACTTAACTTTGATTTTAACTCTTTAATCAGTTTTTCAAAATTAAGTTCATCTTCTAAAATTTTGTTCCTCAGGTTTTCATTCACCTGCTTAATGTTTGCAAAAGCAATGATGCGTTTGTCAGAACATAGATCTTTAAGGATCTAAGGTGATACCTTTGTAGTAGCCATGAGAGCACAATCACACTCATCTTCACACCCATCAACATTCCATGGGTCAACAAGAGAGTTCTTTTCCTCATCAGCAGCATTTTTCTTTTCTTCACTTGAAACCGCTGTTTCATCACAAACTTGACACTAACTCCATAGATTCAACACCTTCAGCAATTGTCTCTAAGGCCATTAAACAAAATTCTTGTTCAACATCATTTTTGGCCATTAAAGCAAAGTTCTTATCAGTCAAATCCTCAGGCAAGCTACTCAAGTCAACATAACTTTGTGTGAAAAAGCTCCGTTGACCAACCTCTGCTGGACTAGCAGTGGTTTAAGCAGGTTGTGTGATAATGGGTGCTTGTTGCACATACACTTGAGGATGTGATGGTGCCTGAATATATTGAATTTGTGGAGCAGTGGATTGAACATAATGCACTGAAACAGTAGTAGCAGGATGTGCAAAATGGCCAGTGTTTTGAACATGTTGAGCAGGGGCATATTGGGAATAATGAGCAGTGTTTTGTGTGTGCTGAGGTCTATGGCCAGGATGAGTCACTATTGGTCAAGAATTTTGAGACCTGCATTCTCTGGCAAAGTGTCCTAACCTATTACACTTGACTTTTGATTTATCCAGCCCAACTTTCAACCCCCCATGCAATCCTGGGAATTTCATACCAGTTCTCTTATAGAATTTACTAGCCCTAACACTCAATAGGGCCAGTTGGTGCAAAATCCATTTCTTTAAGATCAGAAGGTTCAAAGTGTTGCAAATCATTTAGCTCAAATGATAGATTGTCAGAGGTTTGGCTTTCCCCACTAGCAGTGAAAGCATAGTTGGGTGCATATGTTTCAGATCCAAAGTTCCCACCAGAAGTAATATCTATATAGTAATCATAACTTTGGTCCTTACTGCTGCCCGAACCCTCTTCTTGGCCAAAAAGAGATGTATTACCCAATGAGTAATCATCAGTCATTTTGCCAGATTCTTGCAACTTCTTTTTCTGGTTTAACTCTTTCTCATAAGTGAGGAGTATCCCATGAAGTTGTGTCAACGACATATCTTTAAACCCAACAGACTTTCTCGTTACATAAGCTACAGTCTCCCACTTATCTGGTAACGATCTAAGGAAACGACTATTGACAGTCGAATTAGGTAGAACCACGTAAGACAATCTAAGTTCACTGATGAGACAGCTGTAACGTTCGGACTGTTGTGTTAGAGACTCTCCTTTCAAGTGACAAAACGTTTAATACTGCTGATTTAGAACTTCTCTATTACTTTCTATCACTTCCTCAGTCCCACCGAATTGCTCTTTAAGTGCATCCCATAACTCCTTTGCACTATTGCAATGGAGTAGATCAGCATAAATCTCATTGGGTAAGGCCGAAGCAACTATGCTATATGCCTTAGCATCCAATTCAATTTTCTAGAAATTCTGCTCCGAAAAGTTTTCAGGATTTTTTGGCACTTGTTTAGTTGGATCCTCTGTGCTTGGAACCACCGGAACGTGAGGTCCATAAGCAAGATCTCCAGCAACCGGTGTTTTGCTGGGCAAGGATTTGACCCATCCGTCGTTTCCAAATGAAATATTCATTTCTTTTGAGCATCGGCGGTTTGAATAAGGATCCAGAATTGGCATCCTGTGTGTTTTGAGACATTTTCAGTTGATTTTACAAAGATTTCTGTTTTAAAAAATTTAAACGTAATAAAACTCCGTTTATCAAGCAAAAACAACCAAACTAATAGCAGAGAGCTGATCTGTTCGAATCAAATCGATTGTTAGATCGAATTTGTAATATTTGTCAAAAACGGGTTTCCAAAACCCGCTCCGTTTTGTAATCGAATATCAAGTTATAAATGTCACGTTGTGTTTTCTACGGTTATTTTGATTTTTAATGATACATAATTAATAAACAAACTAAACTATAAAAACTATTTTTGGTAAAAAGTGAAAACAAAATAAATAAAAATAAAATGTTGCTGCCGGGACTCGAACCCGGGTCAGCCAGAATCTAAATCCAAAGACTTAACTCACACCCACATCACCACTCCGCCACTTGTTGTTTTCTGTCATCTCTAGGAAACAAATAACTCTTATACACAAACCTAGTTAAACCGGTTGCGCCAACTGAGAAACCGAAATCGGCAAATCAACCGTCTAAATGTTTGATTAATCGCACATTCAGGTTTATAACCGATGCACCGACGATTTTAATCAATTCAGACTTTAATTGACTTCAATTCTGAGAATGATGAGTTTTATAACCGAAACCACTCAATAATCCGAATTACTGTAATCCTAGAGCTTCTCGCGACTCAAAGACATTCCACAAACCTCTAGTTACATTTCCGCACACCTTACAGTCCACCGGAGAAGGTTATTTTTGCTCGCGGAAATTTTGCAAGTTCGCCGGAAAACCGTAATCATCATCAAAACGGTAATTCTTTCAATACCGTTGTAGTCTAACAATTGTTAAGCTATTTCTAACTCAAACCTTTCAATTGAAATCGAATTCAGACACCGTTATCAAATAATTCCATTTCGCCGGAAAACTTCTGGAAATCTTTATGTCCGACTGTGGAACGGTAAGGACCTTCAAACACACGGTTAACGTTTGTTTATCACTTCAATTCCACGATTGGCTAATCAAAATGGTCAATTGTTTTGTTCAGTTGAGGTGCACAAAAACAGAGCTGACGCATTGCCGGAAATTCTGTGATAAATCGTTCACCGGTATGATTATCTCTAATTATCATTTCTGCTATCTCATATTAGTCTGTGTAATGTTTAACAATCGAATTAACAAGATTTAATGGTGTAATCTGCTGTCGGTAAAATCCAACGAAGAAGACGAAGACGCAGTATAATATAAGGCTAATAAAAATCGATATAATGAACGGGTTAGACACACAGTCCAGCGGTGGACTGTGTGCAAACATATACACATACGGCGCGAGTTCGAATCCTGTCCCAGCTTTACTCTATGTAATAAAATGCCTTTTTGTTTAAAACTGAACCGGTTAATCTTTGTTAGTTGTTAAGTATAATAAAAACCGAAATATTAACCAGGTTAGACACACAGTCCAGCGGTGGACTGTGCAACACTAACTCGCACGTCACGCGTTCGAGTCTGGTTAACAGCACCGGTTGATGATCTAAAGTCTTTTTAAAAAAACAAATGAATTTTGAATAAATCGAATTAGTATATAAATATAATTAAAAACAAGATTATTTCGGGTTAGACACGTAGCTCAGTTGGTAGAGCTGCGTGCACGCGTACGGGAGGTCTCGGGTTCGAGTCTCACCCAGCGCATACATGCACACTGACCGAACGGTCAATGGTCAAACGGTCAACGCAAAAATAAACAATTTTTTTATATTTTTATTTATTTAATTTAATTTAAAAATCAATTAAAAATACTTAAAAATAATATTTTTAAAGATAGAAAATAGCCTTAAACTCACAAAAATATATCTAAAAAAATTCCATTAAAATCCTTAATAAAATCCACTCATTTACTATTTTTTTCCGTCATTATTTAGGTTAGTAATTCTCGTTGTTCAACTCTCCCGACTCGTGCGCATCTGATCATCTCCATTCAAAGGCACCCAATGTGAGTGAATCTTTACAAATTCCCGTTTAATCACGTTTTGGGGTGTATCATGTGTCTTGCTATATATTATATTTAAACCATTGTGCATACATCATATCATGAACTTGTGTATTCAGCTTGTTACAACTGTTTGTGTGGTTATTGTTAGATTCAATTTTTATTTCAGTACATGCAATTTCATAGGCCGCCGCTCCCCATTACATTATGAGCGTTGAGCATGTTCCCCATTACATTATGAGCGTAACCTGGCGTGCCCACATACGATCGGCTCCGTTTGATTGAGCCTTGATCGCACAGACATTTATCATTTTCAGTACATGCAATACGATCGCTCCGTTGATTGAGCCTTGATCGCACAGTTTCATTTATGTTATTTATCGTATATGTTGGTATGTTAATGTATGCTATCATAGTTATTGTATGTTGTATTGTGATTGCTATTGCTACTGCCTGATTATTTACATTTGCTCATTTATGATTACGCACAATTTTTCATTGATAAACTAATAAGTAAATCAATTATAAATGTTTATCTAACAAGGTTCACTCGCCAACTTATGTTGACCTAAAAACCCCCATTTTTACACATGATACAGGTGAACCAGCTGCAGCCAGAAACATTTAGGATTGGACTAGAATAATAAAATGATTTAGAGTTTGGAATTGTTTTGTTTGGTTATTTTTCTTTGTATTGTATGGACATGTTTGGATATTTTGGAATGTAATTTTGACTTTAATAAATATGAAACATATTAGTAAATATCATGAGCTTTGGTGATAACCCAATTATGCCCCGACTCTTATTCCGCTGAGGGTCAGGGTGTGACAGATTGGTATCAGAGCCATGACTATAGGGATATAGGATAGGTTATTAGACCCTTAGAGCCTATACTATAGTTGATTAGAAACTTATAAGATTTTTGTGTGTTACATGCCAAATTTCATGATGTTTATATGTTTTATGTTAAATGTTACATTCAATGTTATGCAAGCATGTTCATAAGTATATATTATCATATAATGCCTATCATGAATCATATTCTCATAACATATCACATCCATGAAAGCACACACCACATCATGATTGCTTTTACAATGATTTTTGTGTTTTCAAATCTCATCAAAGTGAGTTCTCATGACGGGCATGTAGTAACTGGAAGGGTACCAGTACCGGTAGTCGGAACATCCTGTCTAGGCTGGCATTCGTATAAATCCAAAATAAAGGACCAGTTTGCCTACCTGGGGACTAACGATGAGAGTACAAAGTACCTATTAGGCCAAAGCATGCTATACCAAACGTCATGTGAGCTAACCCCACTTTGAGTTGTCATTGTGTCTACACCTGGACAGGTTCCGACCAAACATCTCGTGAACATATTTTGTGGTTTGCATTCGATGATGCGAGTGTTAAATTGCCAATACTAATGTGAATCCTACCAAGCCCATAGTCATGGGGGTCCACATGACTATATAGGTGAAGGTATGGGGGACATTTGAGGCCCAACATGAGCAAACCCAAGACATCCTATGGATATAGTTGCATTATTGATATTTATGTTATTTTCATTTTCTTAAAGACACATGACACCTAAAAAGACACCATAAACTCACAATCTTCTTATGTATGTTCCTGTAGATGTTGTCCAGACAACAACGAAGGGGTAAAAGGTCAGGAAGGTCTCAGGAACGCTTGGCCACACAAATCGCGAAACAAATGGCCACGATACTGCCTGACATTGTGGTCCAAGTACAACAAGCCCTCGCTACAAATCCTACTAACCCTCCCCAACAAGACAACCAGAACATCGGCAACCCTCCTACCAGCAAGTGCTCATATAAACATTTAAGTCTTGTGATCCTCCTAAATTTGAAGGGACCGAAGGTGTCACTGCTCTCCTCCACTGGTTTGAGGAGATGGAAAACACTTTTCTCAACTGCGATTGTCCCGAGGATCGCAAGGTTCGATACGCCACCGGAAGACTATTTGGGGTAGCTCTTACCTGGTGGAATACTGAAAAGGGGAAGAGGGGAACTGAGGATGCAATGGCCTTAACTTGGGAGGAATTAAGGGAATCATGACTAGGCGTTTCTGTCCTAGGAGTGAAATTAAAAAGTTGGAGGATGAATTTCATGCTTTAAAGCAGAAGGAGGGAGATCATACCCCTATAACAAGAGGTTCTTAGAGTTGAACCAAATGGTTCCAAATTTGTTCACCCCAACTTATCGTCTGATCGAGCATTATATTCGAGGACTTCCTCAAAAATTCAAGATTCGGTCCTCAGCATTTCACCGGTAACACTTGAAACTGCTATGGAGCTAGCAACTGAACTGACCGAGAATCGAATTCGCAACGGGAAGTTTAAGGAAGAGAAAAAGAAAGCCCCTGTTGAGGGACAAACTTCAAACCATTCCATCTCCTCCTCTAAGTTTGCTAATAAGAGGAAGCGCAACACCAGAAACTTCGTGTTACACAAACCAACTCCCCTATTCCTGCTGCACCCATTACCCAAGTCGCTCCTTCACCTGCACCGTACAAAAGACCATACTCTGGCCCGTTACCAAAATGCAACCGTTGCCAATATCACCATTCTCCTGATTATCCTTGCCAACATTGCATCGGCTGTGGTCGTGCAGGTCATACTGTTCAAACCTGCCGCATGCCTCAGCGAACGAACCGCCACCAGCCTTCAACCCAAACCCACCAACAAATAATGGGTCAAGCCCAACAACCCCTACTATTACCACCCACTCAACATTTAGCCCAAACATATTACCAACCCAATTATTCTATGGGTCAACCTATGCGGGCTTGCTACAATTGCGGAGACCCAAGCCATTTCAGAAACACGTGTCCAAGGTTGGTAAACATTATTCATGCTCAGGCCCAAGCCAACCCGGTGAATCAAGCGAACCAAGCCCCTCCACCTGCAAGAGGAAGAGCTTTCAATATAACGCTAACCAGGCCAGAGTTGACGGCAATGTGGTTAACGATACGTTCCTTATAAATGGTAGATATGCATCCATATTATTTGATACTGGTGCGGATAGAAGTTTTGTGTCCTTAGAATTTGAACCTATCCTAAACCAAAATCGTGATAAGCTCATGGAATCCATAACGGTAGAAGTTGCTGACAGGAAGCCGGTCTCATTAAACTCTATTATTCGCAGCTGTACACTCACATTAAACGACCACGATTTCTCAGTCGACCTTATTCCTATGAAGCTGGGAAGTTTTGATATCATAATCGGTATGGACTGGCTTAGTCAACATCAGGCAGAAGTTGTATGTCGCGAAAAGTTTATACGTATTCCTCTTTCAAACGGTCAGACTCTTCGAATCTTTGGAGAAACCTCGTCGAAAGGGCTCAGCTTAATGTCTTGTCTTCAAGCTCAAAAATATCTTCACAAGAATTATGTTGCGTTTTTAGCTCATATCATCAAAAAGGGAACTATGGAGAAGAAACTTGAAGATATTCCAGTAGTAAAAGATTTCCCGCAAGTTTTTCCTGACGACATTTCAGGACTTCCTCCAGTTAGAGAAGTCGAATTCCGTATTGATCTTATACCTGGTGCTACACCAGTTGCAAAGTCTCCTTATAGGTTAGCCCCCTCTGAAATGCAAGAGCTAGCCAGTCAATTACAAGAGTTGACTGACAAGGGATTCATACGTCCTAGCTCATCGCCTTGGGGTGCACCTGTCCTTTTTGTAAAGAAGAAAGGTGGATCGTTTCGTATGTGCATCGACTACAGAGAGCTCAACAAATTAACAATCAAGAATCGCTATCCTTTACCTCGCATAGATGATCTTCTTGACAAACTTCAAGGTGCCAGCTGCTTTTCCAAAATCGACCTTCGATCTGGTTATCATCAACTTAGAGTACATGAAGAAGACGTCCCAAAGACCGCTTTCCGAATTCGTTATGGTCATTATGAATTCATGGTCATGCCATTTGGTTTAACCAACGCTCCAGCAGTCTTCATGGACCTAATGAACAGAGTCTGCAAACCTTATCTTGATCGATTTGTTATAGTTTTCATCGACGACATTCTTATTTATTCAAAGTCTAAGTCTGATCATGAGCGTCATCTTCGACTCATCCTTACACTTCTAGAGAATGAAAAGCTTTACGCCAAATTCTCCAAATGCGAATTCTGGTTAAAAGAGGTACAATTCTTCGGACATGTAGTCAATGACAAGGGAATACATGTCGACCCTGTCACACCCCGACCCGCAGCGGAAATAAGAGTCGGGGCATAATTGGGTTATCACCAAAGCACATGACATTTACTATTATGTTTCATAATTAAATGAAGTCAAAGTTACATTTCTCAAACCTTCAAACATGTTCATTCATTACAAAGGAAAATAACCAAACATAATAATCCCAAACACTAAATCATTTTATTTCTTCTAATCCAGGTCCTACGTGTTCCTAGCTGCTGCTGGTTCACCTGTATCATGTGTAAAATGGGAGGTTTTTGGGTCAACATAAGTTGGCGAGTGAACCTTATAGATAAACATTTAATAATGATTTTCTGGTTAGTTTATCAATAAAATATTGTGCATAATCATAAAAGAGCATATGTATGAAATCAAGCAATGGCAACATCGGTTACAATTATAACATACATTAATAATTGATAACATACATGATCACACCAACATCATATGATAATTAACATAAATGAACTGTGAGATCAAGGCTCAATCAAACGGAGCCGATCGTATTGCATGAACTGAAATGTAAATTGAACTGTGCACTCAAGGCTCAATCAAACGGAGCCGAGCGTATTGCATGAACTTGAAATGTAAATAACCGATCAAGGCTCAATCAAACGGAGCCGATCGTGCGGGCACGCCCTGACCAACCACATAATAAAATGGGGATCAAACTCAACCTCGAGGGATGGGGAGTTACGGCCTCAGCAATTGCATGTACTGAAATAATAACTTGCAAACAATTCTAACTACTGAACAGCAACAACTAACACACATGTCATGATATGATATATGCACAATAACTTGGTTATAATAAGTAAATGAATAAGACACATGATACACCCCAAAAATATGATTAAAACGGGGAATTTGAAGGGTTCACTCACATTGGGTGCGTTGGATTTGAATTGGTGAGATGCGCACGATTTGGACGAAACGAGATAACAAGGAATTACTGACCTAGATAATAATAGGAAAAAAAATATATTAAATGGATGGATTTTATTAAAGATTTTTAATGGGATTTTTAGATATAATTTTTGTGATTTTATGGCTATTTTCTATCCTTAAAAATGTTATTTTTAAGTATTTTTAATTGATTTTTAATTTAAATAAAACAAATAATTATTTAAAAAAAAAAATAATATATTTTTTTTACTGTTTGACCGTTGACCGTTGACCGTTGACCGGTTCGGTCAGCGGTAATTCTTGCGCCGAGCGGGATTCGAACCTGTGACCTTCCGTTCACGCGCACGTAGCTCTACCAACTGAGCTACGTGACTAACCCGATAAAAATCTAGTTTTAATTATATTAATACACTTATTCGAATTTACCGAAAATTCCTTTATTTTACAAAACGTTTTATTCTCATCGAACCGGCGTGTGGGACGGAACTCGATCGCGTGACGTGCAGTTTGTGTTGCACACAGTCCACCGCTGGACTGTGTGTCTAACCCGGTTATATCCTTGAATTATATTATACTTAACAACTACTCAATCTAACCCGGTTAGTTTTATGAATAAAAAGGAATGTTATTACGCAGCGTGTGTGTGTAGCAAGGATCGAACTCGGGACTCGTATATAAAACTTTGCACACAGTCCACCGCTGGACTGTGTGTCTAACCCGTTAACTATCCGAATTTTATTTGTTCTTAACCCGTTGTTATGCTCGTCTTCTTCACTAATATTACCGGTTTTACACAGATCACTGGTTCAGGGTTCTACTTCTTAAATAACATGATTACTAGCTTGAATGAACAGACCGAACAATTTGAGGGAAAGAATACCAGACAGGTCGTCTTCTTCAGGAAGTCCGGCGAGAACAGAAAACTCTGTTTTTTGAAACTTCGGCTGAGAGAGCTAATCAACAGAATTTAAGAGTTAAAATTGAAATTGAATCAGAGTACATGGGTTATTAGCACGATTGAATGTGTTTACCGTCAACTAGCGTGGTTCCGGCAATTTCCAGAATTTCTCCGGCGAAACCAGAAATCCAGCAGAGTCTTCTGTGACTGACTTTGAGTGACGGAATAATGTTAGTAGTGTCCCTACATTAGATTGAAACAGCAAGAGAGTAGAATCTTACTGGTTTGAGTTGGACACGGTTTTCCGGCGAGAGTTGCAGAGAATTCCGGCGACAATTTTCTTGAGCTCAAAAGACTTGAAAACGCGACGAAAAGGATTTGGAGTGTATTTGAGACAGTTCTGAATCGTATAAATGATTGGAGACGGAATTATTTGAGACTTGAATGTCTTTCGGTTTCAAAACTCAACACTTGAAGTTTATTCAATCTAACCTTAATTAGAAACCGATATGCGTCGGTTATGAGTTAACTAAACGAACGAAAAACTGATTTGGCGATTTGGCTTACCGATTTCCGTTACTCAAATACCAATAACCGTTCATCCGAGTTTGTGTATAAAGTTCAATTGTTTTCATAATATTAACAGAAAACAACTGGTGGCGGAGTGGTTTGGAGACGGATGGATAAGTCATTAGAGGCAGTTGACCCGGGTTCGAGTCCGGTCAGCTCCAAACATTTTTTATTTATTTTATTTTAACTTTTTATCAAATATAATTTTTATAGTTTGGTTTATATATTAATTATGAAACATTTAAACTCAAAATATTCATAAATACTTAATGAAATTTTGTAACTTGATATTTGATTACAAAACGAAGCGGGTTTTGGAAACCCGATTTATACAAATGTTACAGTATCCCCTACTTTTAGGAATTTCGTCCCGAAATTCAAACAGTTGAAGTAGTAGGGAAAAGATGAGGGTATTTTTCACGCATGAGTCTTCACGTTCCCAAGAAAAACTCAGGTCCCCGTTTCGACTCCCAGCGTACCCTAACAATAGGAATGCGACTTCGACGTAGACGCTTTTCTCCATAGTCCATAATCTCTACTGGCCGTTCGATAAAATGCATGGATTCATCAATCTGAATATCCTCCAGTGGAATATGAAGATTCTCATCAGCGAGGCACTTCTTCAAGTTCGACACGTGGAATGTGGGATGAATTCTGTCGAGTTCTTCCGGTAGGTCAAGCTTGTAAGCTACAGGACCTACTCTTTCGAGTATCTTGAAAGGTCCTACGTAACGTGGTGCTAGCTTTCCCTTTTGCCCAAAACGAACTACTCCCTTCCACGGTGACACTTTTAAAAAGCACATGATCACCAACGCTAAACTCCAAGGGCTTCCGTCGTTTATCTGCGTAACTCTTTTGACGACTTTGAGCCGCTAGAAGATTGTTTCTGATTTGATGAATCTTATCTGTTGTTTCTTGGATCAATTCCGGACCAGTAATTTGAGCTTCCCCAATTTCGTGCCAACAAACAGGAGATCGACACTTTCGACCATATAAAGCTTCAAAAGGTGCCATGCCGATACTAGAATGATAACTGTTGTTGTACGAAAATTCGACTAACGGTAGGTGAGCGTCCCAATTTCCCTTGAAGTCTATGACACATGCTCTAAGCATATCCTCAAGGGTTTGAATGGTGCGCTCAGACTGTCCATCAGTTTGGGGATGATAGGCGGTACTGAGATCTAGTCGAGTGCCCATTGCGGATTGTACTGCCTGCCACGTCCGTGAGGTGAAACGACCATCACGATCAGAAATAATACTTAATGGAACTCCATGACGGCTGACGATTTCGCTGATATAAATACGAGCAAGCTTTTCGTTCTTAAAATCTTCTCGAATAGGAATAAAGTGAGCTGATTTTGTGAGTCGGTCTATAATCACCCATATAGTGTCATACCCACTAGAAGTGCGAGGTAACCCGGTAATGAAATCCATGGTTATATTTTCCCACTTCCAGACAGGTATTTCTGGTTGGACCAGAAGTCCTGAGGGTCTTTGGTGTTCAGCCTTTACTTTAGAACAAGTGAGACACTTGGAAACAAAAACGGCAATATCTTTCTTCATTCCAGGCCACCAATAGGTGTACCGTAGGTCTTGATACATCTTATCGGCTCCTGGGTGTATAGAATATCGCGACTTATGGGCTTCATGCATGAGTGTTTCACGAAGATTGATATGGTTAGGAATCCATATACGATCTAGGTAATACAAAATGCCATCAGATTTAGTTTCCAGCTTTAGCTCGGCTCCACAGGACATCTCCTTTTGTACATCTTCCTCTGTTATTGAAACGTGTTGAGCTTCTCGAATTTGATCCTTAATATTGGTTATAATTTGCGAACATAGAAGATGAATAGAGTTCGCATATCCCTTTCGACTAAGTGCATCAGCCCCACATTTGCTTTACCAGGGTGGTATTTGATTTCACAGTCGTAATCATTTAGAAGTTCGACCCATCTCCGTTGCCTCATATTTAACTCTTTCTGATTGAAGATGTGTTGAAGACTCTTATGGTCAGTGTATATTTCACACTTCGTGCCATAAAGATAATGTCTCCATATCTTAAGAGCGAATACAACGGCTCCAAGTTCAAGGTCATGAGTGGTGTAGTTCTTTTCGTGAGTCTTGAGTTGCCTTGAGGCATAAGCTATGACTTTTCCTCTTTGCATGAGAACGCATCCCAATCCTTGCCCTGACGCGTCGCAATAGACTACAAAATCATCACAACCTTCAGGAAGAGTGAGGATTGGTGCATCACAAAGTCTTTGCTTGAGGGTTTGAAAAGCTTCTTCTTGCTTGGGCCCCCATACAAATGGTTTCCCTTTATGGGTTAAAGCCGTGAGTGGCACCGCAATGCGAGAGAAGTTTGAAATGAATCGACGATAGTAACCAGCAAGTCCAAGAAAAGACCTTACTTCAGTTGGCGTACGTGGAGCTTGCCATTCTTGAACTGCTTTAATCTTTGATGGGTCCACGTGTATTCCTTTGTCATTGACTACATGCCCAAGAAATTGCACCTCTTTTAACCAGAATTCACATTTAGAGAACTTGGCATAAAGCTTTTCCTTTTCTAGAAGTGCAAGAATAAGTCGCAGATGACGCTCATGATCAGCTTTGGATTTTGAATAGATAAGAATATCGTCAATGAACACAATAACAAATCGATCAAGGTAAGGTTTGCAGACTCTATTCATTAGGTCCATGAAAACAGCTGGTGCGTTGGTTAATCCAAACGGCATAACCATGAATTCATAGTGACCATATCGAGTTCGAAAAGCAGTTTTTGGGACGTCTTCTTCATGCACCCTAAGCTGATGATAGCCCGATCGAAGGTCGATTTTCGAAAAGCAACTAGCACCTTGTAGCTGGTCAAGAAGATCATCTATACGAGGTAAAGGATATCGATTTTTGATAGTTAACTTGTTGAGCTCTCTGTAATCGATGCACATGCGAAAAGGTCCATCCTTCTTCTTTACGAAAAGTACCGGTGCACCCCAAGGCGATGAGCTGGGACGTATAAATCCCTTGTCTGTCAACTCTTGCAATTGACTGGCTAGCTCTTGCATTTCAGAGGGGGCTAACCTATATGGAGATTTTGCCACTGGTGTAGCACCAGGTATAAGATCGATACGAAACTCGACATCTCTGATTGGAGGAAGTCCTGAAATGTCGTCAGGAAAAACTTGTGGAAAATCTTTTACAACAGGAATATCTTCAAGTTTCTTTTCTGCGGTCCCCTTCTTGATGATATGGGCTAAAAACGCGACATAATTCTTACGAAGGTATTTCTGTGCTTGAAGGCAAGACATTAAGTTGAGTCCTTTCGCCGAGGTTTCTCCAATAATTCGAAGAGTCTGACCGTTTGAAAGAGGAATACGAATAAATTTCTCACGACATACAACTTCCGCATTATGCTGACTAAGCCAATCCATTCCGACTATGATGTCGAAACTTCCCAGCTTCATAGGAATAAGATCGACTGAGAAATCGTGATTGTTTAGGGTGAGCGTACAGTTGCGTAAAATAGAGTTTAACAAAACTGGTTTTCCATCTGCAACTTCCACTGTTATGGATTCCGCGAGCTTATCTCGATTTTTACTTAAGATAGGTTCAAACTCTAATGACACGAAACTTCTATCCGCACCAGTATCAAATAGCATAGAGGCATATCTACCATTTATAAGAAACGTACCGTTGACCACATTGCCGTCAGCTCTGGCCTGGTTTGCGTTAATATTGAAAGCCCTTCCTCTAGCAGGTGGAGGAGCTTGATTTGCTTGGTTCACTGGGTTGGCTTGGGCCTGAGCATGAATAATATTGACTAATCTTGGACATGTGTTCCTGAAATGACTTGGATCTCCACAGTTGAAACATGCCCGCATAGGTTGACCCATAGGGTAGTTGGGTTGATAGTATGTTTGGGCTAAATGTTGAGTGGGTGGAAATGGTTGTTGTTGTTGGGCTTGACCCATAAATTGTTGGTGGGTTTGGGTTATAGGGGGGTGGCGATTTGTTCGCTGAGGTGCGCGGCATTGTTGTACAAGGTGTCCAGCGCGACCGCAGCTGGTACAGTACTGGCAAGGATAGTCAGGGGAGTGGTGATACTGACAACGGTTACATTTTGGTAGTGGTCCTGTGTATGGTCTTTTGTATGGCGCGGGTGGAGGAGTGGCTTGTGTGATGGGTGCAGCAGGAACAGGGGTGTTGGTGTGGGTAACTGCAAAGTTCCTGTTGTTACGCTTCCTCTTGTTACCAAATTTAGAGGAAGGAGTGTGGTGGTTTGAGGTTTGTCCCTCAGCAGGAGCTTTCTTCTTTTCTTCCTTGAACTTCCCATTACGAATTCGGTTTTCGGTTAGTTCTGTTGCCAACACCATGGCAGCTTCGAGTGTTACCGGTGAAACACTGAGGACCGAATCTTGGATTTTCGGGGGAAGTCCTCGAATGTAATGTTCGATCAGACGGTAGGTTGGAGTGAATAAGTTTGGTACCATCTGGTTCAACTCCAAGAACCGTTTGTTGTAAGTAGAGTGATCACCATCTTTTTGTTTCAGGGCATGAAATTCATCTTCCAATTTCTTAATCTCACTCCTAGGACAGAATCGCCTAGTCATGATCTCCCTTAACTCCTCCCAAGTTAAGGCCATCGCATCTTCCATTCCCCTCTTTCCCTTCTCGGTATTCCACCAAGTGAGAGCTACCCCAAGTAGTCTCCCGGTGGCATAACGAACTTTGCGATCCTCAGGACAATCGCAGTTTAAGAAAACGTTTTCCATCTCCTCGAACCAACGTTGGAGAGCAGTGACTCCCTCAGTCCCTTCGAATTTTGGGGGATCGCAAGACTTAAAATGTTTGTAGGTGCATTTGCCGGTAGGAGGGTCGTTGATGATCTGGTCCTGTTGTTGAGGAAGGTTAGTAGGATTTGCAGCAAGAGCTTGTTGTACTTGTACTACGATGTCAGGTAATATCGTGGCCATTTGGTTGGCGATATGAGTGGCCAATCGTTCCTGAGACTTTTCCGATTTCCTACTCCTTCGATGCGATCTATACGACATCTACAGGATCATAAAATGAGAAGATTGTGAGTTTATGGTATCTTTTAGGTGTCATGTGTCTTAAAAAAATGAAAATGACATAAATATCAATAATGCAACTACATCCGAAGGATGTCTTGGGTTCGCTCATGTTGGGCCTCAAATGTCCCCCATACCTTCACCTATATAGTCATGTGGGCCCCCATGGCTATTGGTTTGGTAGGATTCACATTAGTATTGGCAATTTAACACTCGCATCCCCCGAATGCTAACCACAAAATATGTTTCATGAGATGTTTGGTCGGAACGTGTCCAGGTGTAGACACAATGACTACTCAAAGTGGGATTAGCTCTCACGACGTTTGGTATAGCATGCTTTGGCCTAATAGGTATTTCGTACTCTCATCGTTGGTCCCCAGGTAGGCAAACTGGTCCTTTATTTTGGATTTATACGAATGCCAGCCTAGACAGGACGTTCCGACTACCGGTACTAGTACCCTTCCAGTTACTACATGCCCGTCATGAGAACTCACTTTGATGAGATTTGAAAACACGAAAATCGTTGTAAAATCAATCATGATGTGGTGTGTGCTTGCATGGATGTGATATGTTATGATCATACGATTTCATGATAAGCATTATTTGATAATACATACTTATGAACATGCTTGAACAATATCAAATGTAACATTTTGACATAAACATATAAACATCATGAAATTTGGCATATAACACACAAGATTCTTATAGGTTTCTAATCGACTATAGTATAGGCTCTAAGGGTCTAATAACCTATCCTATATCCCTATAGTCATGGCTCTGATACCAATCTGTCACACACCCCGACCCGCAGCGGAAATAAGAGTCGGGGCATAATTGGGTTATCACCAAAGCACATGACATTTACTATTATGTTTCATAATTAAATGAAGTCAAAGTTACATTTCTCAAACCTTCAAACATGTTCATTCATTACAAAGGAAAATAACCAAACATAATAATCCCAAACACTAAATCATTTTATTTCTTCTAATCCAGGTCCTACGTGTTCCTAGCTGCTGCTGGTTCACCTGTATCATGTGTAAAATGGGAGGTTTTTGGGTCAACATAAGTTGGCGAGTGAACCTTATAGATAAACATTTAATAATGATTTTCTGGTTAGTTTATCAATAAAATATTGTGCATAATCATAAAAGAGCATATGTATGAAATCAAGCAATGGCAACATCGGTTACAATTATAACATACATTAATAATTGATAACATACATGATCACACCAACATCATATGATAATTAACATAAATGAACTGTGAGATCAAGGCTCAATCAAACGGAGCCGATCGTATTGCATGAACTGAAATGTAAATTGAACTGTGCACTCAAGGCTCAATCAAACGGAGCCGAGCGTATTGCATGAACTTGAAATGTAAATAACCGATCAAGGCTCAATCAAACGGAGCCGATCGTGCGGGCACGCCCTGACCAACCACATAATAAAATGGGGATCAAACTCAACCTCGAGGGATGGGGAGTTACGGCCTCAGCAATTGCATGTACTGAAATAATAACTTGCAAACAATTCTAACTACTGAACAGCAACAACTAACACACATGTCATGATATGATATATGCACAATAACTTGGTTATAATAAGTAAATGAATAAGACACATGATACACCCCAAAAATATGATTAAAACGGGGAATTGGAAGGGTTCACTCACATTGGGTGCGTTGGATTTGAATTGGTGAGATGCGCACGATTTGGACGAAACGAGATAACAAGGAATTACTGACCTAGATAATAATAGGAAAAAAAATATATTAAATGGATGGATTTTATTAAAGATTTTTAATGGGATTTTTAGATATAATTTTTGTGATTTTATGGCTATTTTCTATCCTTAAAAATGTTATTTTTAAGTATTTTTAATTGATTTTTAATTTAAATAAAACAAATAATTATTTAAAAAAAAAAATAATATATTTTTTTTACTGTTTGACCGTTGACCGTTGACCGTTGACCGGTTCGGTCAGCGGTAATTCTTGCGCCGAGCGGGATTCGAACCTGTGACCTTCCGTTCACGCGCACGTAGCTCTACCAACTGAGCTACGTGACTAACCCGATAAAAATCTAGTTTTAATTATATTAATACACTTATTCGAATTTACCGAAAATTCCTTTATTTTACAAAACGTTTTATTCTCATCGAACCGGCGTGTGGGACGGAACTCGATCGCGTGACGTGCAGTTTGTGTTGCACACAGTCCACCGCTGGACTGTGTGTCTAACCCGGTTATATCCTTGAATTATATTATACTTAACAACTACTCAATCTAACCCGGTTAGTTTTATGAATAAAAAGGAATGTTATTACGCAGCGTGTGTGTGTAGCAAGGATCGAACTCGGGACTCGTATATAAACTTTGCACACAGTCCACCGCTGGACTGTGTGTCTAACCCGTTAACTATCCGAATTTTATTTGTTCTTAACCCGTTGTTATGCTCGTCTTCTTCACTAATATTACCGGTTTTACACAGATCACTGGTTCAGGGTTCTACTTCTTAAATAACATGATTACTAGCTTGAATGAACAGACCGAACAATTTGAGGGAAAGAATACCAGACAGGTCGTCTTCTTCAGGAAGTCCGGCGAGAACAGAAAACTCTGTTTTTTGAAACTTCGGCTGAGAGAGCTAATCAACAGAATTTAAGAGTTAAAATTGAAATTGAATCAGAGTACATGGGTTATTAGCACGATTGAATGTGTTTACCGTCAACTAGCGTGGTTCCGGCAATTTCCAGAATTTCTCCGGCGAAACCAGAAATCCAGCAGAGTCTTCTGTGACTGACTTTGAGTGACGGAATAATGTTAGTAGTGTCCCTACATTAGATTGAAACAGCAAGAGAGTAGAATCTTACTGGTTTGAGTTGGACACGGTTTTCCGGCGAGAGTTGCAGAGAATTCCGGCGACAATTTTCTTGAGCTCAAAAGACTTGAAAACGCGACGAAAAGGATTTGGAGTGTATTTGAGACAGTTCTGAATCGTATAAATGATTGGAGACGGAATTATTTGAGACTTGAATGTCTTTCGGTTTCAAAACTCAACACTTGAAGTTTATTCAATCTAACCTTAATTAGAAACCGATATGCGTCGGTTATGAGTTAACTAAACGAACGAAAAACTGATTTGGCGATTTGGCTTACCGATTTCCGTTACTCAAATACCAATAACGTTCATCCGAGTTTGTGTATAAAGTTCAATTGTTTTCATAATATTAACAGAAAACAACTGGTGGCGGAGTGGTTTGGAGACGGATGGATAAGTCATTAGAGGCAGTTGACCCGGGTTCGAGTCCGGTCAGCTCCAAACATTTTTTATTTATTTTATTTTAACTTTTTATCAAATATAATTTTTATAGTTTGGTTTATATATTAATTATGAAACATTTAAACTCAAAATATTCATAAATACTTAATGAAATTTTGTAACTTGATATTTGATTACAAAACGAAGCGGGTTTTGGAAACCCGATTTATACAAATGTTACAGACCCCTCAAAGATCAAAGCGGTACAAGAATGGCAAGCTCCACGTACACCAACTGAAGTAAGATCTTTTCTTGGTTTGGCTGGTTATTATCGTCGTTTCATTTCAAACTTCTCTTGCATTGCTGTACCACTCACGGCTTTAACTCATAAGGGAAAACCTTTCATATGGGGACCCAAGCAAGAAGAAGCCTTCCAAACCCTTAAACAAAAACTCTGTGATGCACCAATCCTCACTCTTCCTGAAGGTTGTGATGATTTCGTGGTCTATTGCGACGCGTCAGGGCAAGGATTAGGCTGCGTTCTAATGCAAAGAGGAAAAGTTATAGCTTATGCTTCAAGACAACTCAAGACGCATGAGAAGAACTACACCACCCATGACCTAGAACTTGGAGCCGTTGTGTTCGCTCTTAAGATATGGAGACATTATCTCTATGGTACTAAGTGTGAAATATACACTGACCACAAGAGTCTTCAACATATCTTCAATCAAAGGAGTTAAACATGAGGCAACGAAGATGGGTCGAACTTCTAAATGATTACGACTGTGAAATTCGGTACCACCCTGGCAAAGCAAATGTGGTGGCTGATGCACTTAGTCGAAAGGGTTATGCGAACTCCATTCGTCTTCTATGTCCGCAAATCATAACTGACATTAAAGATCAAATTCGAGAAGCCCAACATGTTTCAGTAACGGAAGATGATGTACGAAAGGAGATGTCCTGTGGAGCTGAACTTAAAATTGAAACTAAATCTGAAGGTATTCTGTACTACCTAGATCGTATCTGGATTCCTAACCACAACAATCTTCGTGAAATTCTTATGAAGGAAGCTCACAAAACGCGATACTCTATACACCCAGGAGCCGATAAGATGTATCAAGACCTACGATATACCTATTGGTGGCCTGGAATGAAAAAGGATATTGCTGTTTTTGTTTCCAAGTGCCTTACATGTTCCAAGGTGAAAGCTGAACACCAAAGACCCTCAGGACTTCTGATCCAACCTGAAATACCTGTATGGAAGTGGGAAAATATAACCATGGACTTCATTACCGGGTTACCTCGCACTTCTGGTGGGTATGACACTATATGGGTAATAATTGACCGACTTACAAAATCAGCTCACTTTATTCCTATCCGCGAAGATTTCAAGAACGAAAAGCTAGCTCGTATTTATATCAGCGAAATCGTAAGCCGACATGGGGTACCGTTAAGCATTATTTCTGATCGTGATGGTCGTTTCACTTCACGAACATGGCAAGCAGTACAAGCCGCTATGGGTACGCGATTAGATCTCAGTACCGCCTATCATCCTCAAACTGATGGACAATCTGAACGCACCATTCAAACTCTTGAAGATATGCTTCGAGCATGTGTCATAGACTTCAAGGGAAATTGGGACGCTCATCTCCCATTAGTTGAATTTTCGTACAACAAACAACTATCATTCAAGCATCGGCATGGCACCTTTTGAAGCCTTATATGGTCGTAAGTGCCGATCTCCTGTATGTTAGCACGAAATTGGGGAAGCTCAAATCACTGGTCCAGAATTGATCCAAGAAACCACAGACAAGATCCATCAAATCCGAAACAATCTTCTAGCGGCCCAAAGTCGTCAAAAGAGTTATGCAGATAAACGACGGAAGCCTTTAGAGTTTAACATTGGTGATCATGTACTTCTAAAAGTATCACCGTGGAAGGGAGTAGTTCGTTTTGGTCAAAAGGGCAAGCTAGCACCACGCTACGTAGGACCTTTCAAAATACTCGAAAGAGTAGGACCTGTAGCATACAAGCTTGATCTACCAGAAGAACTCAACAGGATTCATCCCACATTCCACGTATCAAACTTGAAGAAGTGCCTCGCTGATGAGAAACCTCCACATTCCGCTGGAAGATATTCAGATTGATGAATCTATGCATTTTATTGAAAGACCTGTAGAGATCATGGACTTCGGAGAAAAACGTTTGCGACGAAGTCGCATTCCAATTGTTAGGGTACGCTGGGAGTCGAAACGGGGACCCGAGTTTACTTGGGAACGTGAAGACTCAATGCGCGAAAAATACCCACATCTTTTTCCTACTACTACTTAAATTTCGGGACGAAATTCCTAAAAGTATGGGATACTGTAACATTTGTCAAAAACGGGTTTCCAAAACCCGCTCCATTTTGTAATCAAATATCAAGTTATAAATGTCACTTTGTGTATTTATGGTTATTTTGATTTTTAATGATGCATAATTAATAAACAAACTAAACTATAAAAATTATTTTTGATAAAAAGTGAAAAAAAATAAATAAAAATAAAATGTTGCTGCCGGGACTCGAACCCGGGTCAGCCAGAATCTAAATCCAAAGACTTAACTCACACCCACATCACCACTCCGCCACTTGTTGTTTTCTGTCATCTCTAGGAAATAAATAACTCTTATACACAAACCTAGTTAAACCGGTTGCGCAACTAGAAACAAAATCGGACAACAACCGTTAAACGTTGAACTTGATAATCGCACATTCAGGTTTATAACCGATGCACCGACGATTTTAATCAATTCAGACTTGAATTGACTTCACTTCTGAGAATGATGAGTTTTATAACCAAAACCACTCAATAATCTGAATTACTGTAATCCTAGAGCTTCCCACGACTCAAAGACATTCCACAAACCTCTAGTTACATTTCCGCACACCTTACAGTCCACCGGAGAAGGTTATTTTTGCTCGCCGGAAATTTCTGCAAGTTCGCCGGAAAACCGTAATCATCATCAAAACGGTAATTCTTTCAATACCGTTGTAGTCTAACAATTGTTAAGCTATTTCTAACTCAAACCTTTCAATTGAAATCGAATTCAGACACCGTTATCAGATAATTCCAGTTCGCCGGAAAACTTCTGGAAATCTTTATTTCCGACTGTGAAAACGGTAAGGACCTTCACACACACGGTTAACGTTTGTTTATCACTTCAATTCCACGATTGGCTAATCAAAATGGTCAATTGTTTTGTTCAGTTGAGGTGCAAAAACAAGACCGACGCATTGCCGGAAATTCTGTGATAAATCGTTCACCGGTATGATTATCTCTAATTATCATTTCTGCTATCTCATATTAGTCTGTGTAATGTTTAACAATCGAATTAACAAGATTTAATGGTGTAATCTGCTGTCGGTAAAATCCAACAAGAAGACGAAGACGCAGTATAATATAAGGCTAATAAAAATCGATATAATGAACGGGTTAGACATACAGTCCAGCGGTGGACTGTGTGCAAACATATACACATACGGCGCGAGTTCGAATCCTGTCCCAGCTTTACTCTATGTAATAAAATGCCTTTTTGTTTAAAACTGAACCGGGTTAATCTTTGTTAGTTGTTAAGTATAATAAAAACCGAAATATTAACCAGGTTAGACACACAGTCCAGCGGTGGACTGTGTGCAACACTAACTCGCACGTCACGCGTTCGAGTCTGGTTAACAGCACCGGTTCGATGATTTAAAGTCTTTTTAAAAAAACAAATGAATTTTGAATAAATCGAATTAGTATATAAATATAATTAAAAACAAGATTATTTCGGGTTAGACACGTAGCTCAGTTGGTAGAGCTGCGTGCACGCGTACGGGAGGTCTCGGGTTCGAGTCTCACCCAGCGCATACATGCACACTGACCGAACCGGTCAACAAGTCAACGGTCAACGGTCAACGCAAAAATAAACAATTTTTTTTATATTTTTATTTATTTAATTTAATTTAAAAATCAATTAAAAATACTTAAAAATAATATTTTTAAAGATAGAAAATAGCCTTAAACTCACAAAAATATATCTAAAAAAATTCCATTAAAATCCTTAATAAAATCCACTCATTTACTATATTTTTCCGTCATTATTTAGGTTAGTAATTCTCGTTGTTCAACTCTCCCGACTCGTGCGCATCTCATCATCTCCATTCAAACGCACCCAATGTGAGTGAATCTTTACAAATTCTCCGTTTAATCACGTTTTGGGGTGTATCATGTGTCTTGCTATATATTATATTTAAACCATTGTGCATACATCATATCATGAACTTGTGTATTCAGCTTGTTACAAATGTTTGTGTGGTTATTGTTAGATTCAATTTATTATTTCAGTACATGCAATTTCATAGGCCGCCGCTCCCCATTACATTATGAGCGTTTAGCATGTTCCCCATTACATTATGAGCGGGAACCTGGCGTGCCCACATACGATCGGCTCCGTTTGATTGAGCCTTGATCGCACAGACATTTATCATTTTCAGTACATGCAATACGATCGGCTTCGTTTGATTGAGCCTTGATCGCACAGTTCATTATGTTATTTATCGTATGATGTTGGTATGTTAATGTATGGTATCATATGTTATTGTATGTTGTAGTTGTGATTGCTATTGCTACTGCCTGATTATTTACATTTGCTCATTATGATTATGCACAATTTTTCATTGATAAACTAATAAGTAAATCAATAATAAATGTTTATCTAACAAGGTTAACTCGCCAACTTATGTTGAACCCAAAACCCCCATTTTTACACATGATACAGGTGAACCAGCTGCAGCCAGAAACATTTAGGATTGGACTAGAAGAATAAAATGATTTAGAGTTTGGAATTGTGTTGTTTGGTTATTTTTCTTTGTATTGTATGGACATGTTTGGATATTTTGGAATGTAATTTTGACTTTAATAAATATGAAACATATTAGTAAATATCATGAGCTTTGGTGATAACCCAATTATGCCCCGACTCTTATTCCGCTGCGGGTCGGGGTGTGACAGAATTTGATGAATCAAGCTCTGATACCAATTGTTAGGATCTGAGTTTGAATAACTTGTAGTTTTTGTTTCAAAAATGGAAAATGATCGAGTTTAAAAGAGATTTGCAGCGGAAATAGATGGAAAACTTTTACTACAAGCCATGGTCGTTTGTTTTCATCATCATCATGCTTTCAAGTTGGTAAACTTGCATATGATTCACAAACTCCCCCTCAGCCTTTGCAATTAAAGTTTGGTAGTATGAAAATGCAGATAAGATGATATGCGAAAGTTGATCTTTTAATAGACGAGTTAAACTATTACACAAGTTACCTATTTATACTAAACTATCTAACCACTGAGCGTCTTTGATGACGTCGGGGTTGATAGTGACAGGAAACTAAATGTAACTAACTACAAACACTGCTAATACTAAGTATCAGTGCTTAGCACTATTACATTGATTATCTAACTATCGACTAAGCTCTGATCTCTATCATCTGATCCTTGTAGCTCTGGCAGACCTTTGCAACTTTGTGAAGGCAGATGATAGAAGAGCAGTCTTTAGGGAAGGCCGTGTTTGTACAACAGAGGTTGTAACCTTTGATAGTGTAACCAAAGCTCGGATAGTGTTATTTGGCTTTGTATCATCTGTTCCTTTTATAGGGTTCAATCCAAACAAAGACTGACTGGGAGATTGTAAAACATTAGGGTTATCAATAAACAATCCTATATATTCAAGCTATGTTTTACCACCCAATTTTTATCAACAAAACATTTGGGTTACCATATCATTTGCCTTTACATTTATTTAATTATGTGGATTCATATATATAGCTGTAATTATCAAATTCTAAATTAATACTTATCATACATAAATATTATATTTGATAATTTATTTCTAAAAGAAATAGAATATTAAAGTAAGAAGAATTAAAATACAAAAGTATTCTATTTGATAATTTATTTCTACAAAAAATGAATATAGAATATAATAGCAACAAGAATTAAATTATTTAACATATATGATTTGTGGGATTTCTCTTCCACTTATAACCATCCTTCTCTCTGATGTCATTGTATGACATATCTCCTTGTCTTCCTTCTTGTATTAATCCGCCACAACTTTTGCCTCGTGGTTAATTAAATCTTCGTGGACCACGACTCTCAAAATGTTGTCCACGACTCTGTTATTGGCATGCCGATTCTAGATATATTTAATTCACGAATATCTGATTAGAAGGAAAAATGTATCCATGGCGGGAATATTGGTCTTGGTTAAGGTTGTCTACACGTTACTATAACATATTACTGTCACACCCCAACCGATGGCGGAATCATCGGGGCGCGACACTAAGCGAATCAGATTGCTCAAGAGAATCCATAACAACTATTGATATGACAATATTTAAAAGTCTAATTTCCCATACAATTAAACAAAATATTTTAACTAGTCAATACAGATTTCATGTCTCTCAAACAAAAGTAATCCGACAACCTAGATTTTATTGTGGGTTTCTAGATGTCCTATCTGTTTGCAGCATAAGCTAATCCATCAACATGTCACATACGTTAAAATAAAAGCCAAAACAATACTGTAAAGGTGAGTACACAGGTTTAATAGCATAATAATAGCGATAAAGCGTTTACGCATAACCAGCATATGACATGTAGAGAGACGAATCTAAGTATGCTAACAACAATGATACAAGCTAACCAACACGACTGCGAGGTGGTGTATGTGCGATACGTGTTCACAACAGTGAACACGTACGTAAAGTTAGTATGCGAGCCTTAACAATCCCTGAACCAATCGGGTTCTGAGTTCAAACTATAGTACTATCGTTGCTAAGGGTGGTCTGCAAGTCCTCATCATTTACACATAGCAAACGAACATTCAGCGATTCACGTATAACATGCGAGAGCGGTTAGCGTTTAAGAAGTTTTAGCGTTGTGGGTAGCGTGTTTTGATATAGAGAACGTATATAAACCCAAAAGTGCGTTAAAGCGAAAAAGGGTTCAAGTAGACTCATAGTGGGTGCGTAACAGCGAACACCGAGAGTTGATGAGAGGGGAGAAATAGTGTCGGTTTAGCATGTGCGTAGAAACAGAAGTGCATTAGTCTTCCAGAGTGTTGGAACAGTCGGAACAGAGAGTCGTACCGGAAAAACTTATTTTCGTACGAAAATGGAAGTTTCGTGCGAAATTTGTCGTGCAAAAATGCTTGTTTCGTGTCCAAATTGATTGTTTTCGCGTCTTTCTTCGGGAAATCACGTGTTCATCCCTCCAACCTTAGGCTACTGATCAACTTAGCCTTGGAAAGGTTTTTGAGCGAGTGAGTCTCTTGTATGAACTCGGACTGGACCGTGTGAACCAAGTATGGTTCATGCGAGCCAGTCCAGATCGCACAAGTGACTGTTTTTGCATCTTGGTGCGTTCGGGACTAAGATTTCGTCTGAAACAATTGTATTTTCGAGTCCATTTTGTGACGGTTTCGACAGTGCTTCGTTCCACTATTTAGTGAACGAAACCTTAGTCGGTTGTTGTCCGTTTTTGTGTGAAAATCGATTTATAAAACAGTTTTGTTAGGATAAACACTTGGTGAGTTTGAAACAACGAGGTTTCTACCTTGAGAAGCCAAAGCTAACTCAAATATACTCGGTTAAGTGTGAATGCAAGTTGAAAATCAGAAAGTTTTATGAAAAAGATGAAGGTTTTCGTAAATATAGAAGTTTAGATGAAATCGGAGATAATCTTGTGCAAAATCGTTGTAGAAATCGTTGTGATTCGCGTGAAAAACGTAGTCTTCTTACTTGGAACAGAGAAAACGAGCTAGAGAGCGTTTTGGTGCGAAAAGCCAGCAAGGGAGCACGAATGTTAAGGCTGGTATTTATAGGAGAAGGGATGGGAGCTAGTGTCTGGCAAGATTTTCGTGCGAAAATAGTTATTTTCGTGCGAAAAATGTCATTTTCGTGTGAAATGCCATTTCGTGTGAAAATTTGCATTTGAGCCAAAAATGCATTTTTGTACGAAAAAATGCCATTTTTGTGAAAATTTTCGTAGGAAATTGGTAATATTCGTACAAAATTTATTTATTTTATTATTTTTTTGCAAATTAAATTGTTAGTTAGTGCTTAAGCGTTTTAGTAGATTAAGCGGGCATTTTCGTGTGAAAATTTGCCATTTTTGAGCCAAAAATGCCATTTTTGTACGAAAAAATGCCATTTTTGTGTGAAAATTTTCGTATGAAATTGGTAATATTCGTACAAAATTTTATTTATTTATTTTTTTTTGCAAATTAAATTGGTTAGGTTAAGTGCTTAAGCGTTTTAGTGAGATGTTAAGCGTTGCGTTGCGTAAAAAAATATAAATAGTGCGATAGAGCGAGTGAGAGCGTTGCGAGTATTAAGCGGTTAATTGCATTAAATAAGTGGTATAAAATGTATTTAAAATATATTAACCATTATATTTCAAATCACGAATTACAACGGTTACAAAAGGGAGATAATGGTAGTACGGAACAACCGAAAAAGTCGGGTTGTTCAATTAGGTTATCTTCGTCGTTGTAGCAGATACATAAGGAATTAAATAAAACATATTAACTTAGCCTTTCACACGTACTGTAGCATAATTAAAATAGCAACAAAAAGGGCTTTTAGCGTCGCACCAAAAATGTATGAAAAATGTGTTGCTTCATTTGTTATTGATTGTCCAAGTTTCATAGGGGACACAAGTATAAATCTAAGAGTACGATTAGATGGATGTAAGTTTGTAGGTAAAAACAAGTAGCATTAAACTTTATATATATAAAATTTATAGAAATTTGAGTCATATTTTAAAAATATTTATATAATCCAAATGCAACTTAGTTTTTTAAGTGTTTATATAAAACAGAGTTAATTGCTTGGATGGTCCTTGTAGTTTGTCATATTTCATCTTCAGTCCTAAACTTTTTAAAATAGCTTGTTTGCTCCCTATGGTTTGCTCATTTGTTACTCGGGTAGTCCTTAACTACCCTCACTTTTAAATACATGTGAAATGACTTAACTACCCTCACATTTAATATAAATAAATAAAAAAATGATTGGTCATTATAAAACAAGTGGCCCCACCATTGTTATATAAATATAAAATTAAACCCCACACCCATTTTATTCTTCCTTACCACTAAACCATCTCTGCCACTAACTCTCTATAAAGAAACCCTTAATCCTTTCTGCCTCCCTCACCACCACTATCCGATAACCAGACACCAACTCTGATCGTCCACCCCTACCTCCTCCGCAACCTCCCCTCCTCCACTGTCTCACTCCACCGTACCCACACCATTCCCTTAGCCGGCCACGATCCCCACCTCCTACCTCTTCCACACCCTCCCCCTTCTTCTCGTGATTTTTCTGGCGTTTCTTTGTGAAAGAGAAACGTGTGAGTTATTAGCGTAACTTTTTTGAAATTTTATAGTTAATACGATGGCGGTACCAACTGTTTTTCCAATGTGATGCGTTTTTTGCATCTAGAAGGGAAAGCAAATAGATCGATTGGTCAAAACCTGCAACTATTGAAGGAAAGCGAACAAATCGATATGGGATATGGGTTTGCAGGTGGGGTACGATAGCCAATAAGGGAGCTGAAATTTCAGTTGAGGAAGGAGGTGCTTTGAAAACGAAGGGGGTGATGGTTAAGACGATGGTGGTAATTGGTGAGGCAATGGCGGTGGCGTCTTTATGCCTAAATGGTGTGGTGGTGGCTAGGAGGGGGGGAAATGTTGTGGTGGTCGGAGCTGATTGTAGACGATGATGATTGTTGTGGGTTGTGACTGGAAAACTCTGATGGTGGTGCTTAAAGTTCATCGGAGATGAAAATGGGTGGGATGGGGGGAAATTTTTTAATTTTAAATATATACCGGTGGGGCTAACTTCATATTTTAAATGATTTATGTGAATTTTTTTAATGTTTTAATTTTTTATAATAAGAAAGTGAAGAAACACTAGATCGAGATTGATCGGAATCAATTTAGATTAGAGGACATGGTTTCTGCATAAAATGGTTAATCTCCTGTTTGATTGTTGATTAGCTGAGCTTCGCCGAGAATCAGTACAAAACAAACAACGCCGTCAGCCTCGCCACAGGGAGAATGGGGGTTCTCTCCGTGACAACCCTCCAGCGTGAGAATAAGTATAGTGAGCAGAGAAGAAGAAGTATAAGCGTAAGTAAAGTGAAGTGAGAGTGAATCCATAACTTCTACCTTAAATCTTCTATTTATAGCCAATATTTTGGGCGCAACTTATAACTAAATCTTTTTTTGCCGTTAGCAGTTACATCCCTATCCATGCACACGGATCGTGACTTGATCGATGGCTGGGGAATGCCCGTGGAAAGTGGTTCATTCTAGATCTCTATGAGGATGATGCTGACATCGTGCTTAGAGATCAACGTCCCAGATGTTGCCACGTAAATTCAGTTCTAACCGAATAGAGTCCTGCACGATGGCCATTTAATGCTTCTAGAAGATCTACAACTGTGGAGCCTTGATCATTTGCCACGTGTATAGTTTGTTATAACAGAAAAGATTCCTTTCAGATTTTGTTCTTATTATTGCGCGAAGATATCTCTGAACCAGACTTGAGAATTCACAATCCTTACCTCAAGCTTAAATGTTCCCTTGCTCGGTGTGGCGCAAGGATGTTAAATGAAGTTACGTTTTTTCTTGTTCTTTTTGACACTGTGATTGATAAGAACTGCATTCTTATGATTATTATACCATTGCGCGATAAGCGCAAGGTCTTGGTTCTTGATTTGTATTGCTCTGGTGGTATGGTCTCATGCGTAGGGTTTTTGGGACCATATACCTTCAGAAAGGGTAATTTGGTCATTCAACATCTACTTAACTGAACAAACTAACTCCCATCCAGTGTAGGGACTACCCGAGTAACAAGTGAGCAAACATGCTATTTTGAAAAGTTGGGGACTAAATGTGAAAAATGGTAAACTAGAGGGACTATCCGAGCAATTAACTCCATAAAACAATATACGTGAATTAATAATAAATAATGAAACTTTTAGTTTTCTATTTTTAATTTTATCTAAAAGACAAAAATGAACTTAATGAATTAATGATAACTAACTGAGCATATTAGAATTTGTGTCATGTATGGTATGTGAAATGATAATATTGCCCTTACCTAGATTTAACCTAAATGGGGTACAAAACATGGTGTTTTTGGATATATTTTGTAATTGTTTTTTTAAAGATCACATTTCACAATTTATATAATACTGGAAAAATTAATTTACTCTAAAATTATATAGTATTTATTATAGAGGTTGACAAAACTTACAATATAAAAGTGATGAGCGCAGAGAGATAAAGTAGTCAAGGCCTCATCAATTATTGTTGAACTTTACAAAGGGGGATATCTCATGGGTTGGATGCTCTAGCACTGCCCTTTCAACTAGTTGGTTAGTACATGTAAGCCAAAGACAGGCACGACGGACCAGTGATGAAGATGGTCTAAGAAGTTTTGGTGTGTTTGGATATGATGAATGCTAAAATCATAATACTAACCTATTTTTATATAGACAATATCACCCACCATCACCACATAGTTCATGACTTTTTGCAAATCCACCCCACAAATCAAATGTGACACCCCACCCGATAAGGATGCTTTATAAAAAAATTGATATAGAAAGTGCTTATCTTATTGATAGTAAACGTATTGTACAAATGTTAGAAACTCAAATTACAACATCCAATCAGACTAAGTCTAGCCTGATGTAACAACGCTTCCATCAGATCACATCGATCAAGGATATACATTTCTACCAGACTATCATAAGTCTGGGACTATGAGCAACGATCATGCCTCATCACTTGTGACACATGCTTAAAAACAACGTCTGCTATTGCCGGTGAGTTCATGAATATACACAAGTTATAAACCACATTAATTCACCATGACTTTGTACCTGCCCATATTATCATAACCCAACGTCAACACGTGACACATCATCATAGAGTTACTGCCCTCTACACCACAGGTGTAAACCAGGACAAATCCGGCCGTAGTGGCATGTATAAGGGACCAAAATATCGGGTGTATGAGTGCAAAGGTTATATACATGCGTACAACAGTCATGCCATATTATTACAGTTTAGAACATGCATGTTCACATTTAGAAAGCATTCATAAAACTCACCTCTGTAACAGTTTCTGCACAATAAAGTAACAATTGCTAGTACAATCAGATAACACTAGCCAGTATAATCAAACAATATCTCTGGGTCCTGATACAGCACAAGCAATCCTAGGTTAGTTATGGTACGTCTAGTTATTATCATGCTTGGATATTGGTTAACACTGCTTTGTTTAAACATGGTTGATCAGTCCATGCCTAACTAAGGCAAGGCTACCCAATACTCGCCCCTGATAATAACCCTAATACCAAAAAATAATAACACTAATACTAATACTAATATTACTACTAATAATAATACTAATATATTAACTACTAATAATAAATATAATAATTAAATAACTAAATATAAACTTAAACGAAAACATATCTTAGAACTATCTACCATAATTTGATGTAGAGTCTCCCTACTTGTGATCCTATCTGCTCCAAAAATAACTACTAGCAACACCCAAAACAAGTTCTGCGTACTCAGGATTCTCTATCCAAGAGCGTTCCCGCTAAGAAACTGATGCTCTACTAACATGCTGAAGGTTGTATATATAGAAATGACTGGACGGTGCATTTAGTCATCTCATCAATGTGGGATATTAGTGTCATGCTTGGGTGGGTGCTTGCTTCTCACATACGAATTATTTTCAAATCTTAAGTTACAAAAATCATTATTATTTTATTATTATAATTAATTCAGCTGCTTCACTGTTTTTTTAGTATAACTTTTAATATATAATGTTTTATAGAATTATAAATTTATTGTTAAGACGAGCACATTTTTCTCTACTTTTGAATCAAAGTTTCGGGAGTTGGGTGAAATATAATATATCTTTTATTATTGTTGTTAAACGGTCTCTTATAACCTTAAATACTTGTCTAGACATCTCGTATATCGAATGACCATCTTACTCGGTACTTACTCATTTGATAATATATGAAATATAAATTTTATATACATATTTTTTTTACAAAATGGGTTGTTACAACTCTACTTCCCTTAAATTAGGTTTCAAAGACGAAACCTATTAAACCGTATATAATTGAGGGAAGGATTTGTTTATCTCGCTTTTACTCTTTTATGGAATATTTGATTATTTCATATGTTTTTATTACACTAACACTTGTTTTCTCATCGTGTGGCATAACTAATTTATTTTGTGTCTAAAACTCTTAATTACGGTGGATTTTTTTTCATTGACCTCTAGATCTACCAAAAGATACATTAGTAATCACCCCTCCAAACATGATAACTTGTGTTGTATGAAAAATCTACTAGTGATAAATAGAAAGTCTTAATTACGTATAAAGTTTTTAATACATGCACTTAGCATGCCTTCGAGCATTCAAATCATATTGTTACTTTAAAAGCGATACCTCCAGCATCACCTTTTTAGCTACTAGAAATTCTAAGAGCTTACACATTTGATTTGCATAATTCTTTTGTCTATTGTGAGCACTTTTCACGCTTTCTTTAATATGCTTTATATAACCAATTGTTTGCTAGATAATCTTAGGTCCACATAACTGACTATTACTTACTCCCACATAACTGACTGTTACTTACTTCGGTCTAACAGATATGAGTCTTACATTTTCTCCACATAATGCTTCACATGATGCTCGTTTTATGCTAATGTGGTAACTATTATCATATGAGGATTCAGTAGACATCCTAACTACTATCAAAGTTGATTACACATGTATTGAGCATATCTTCTAATGTTCAGATTGTTTTTTCACGTTTCCTATCATTATAAGGGTGGTATGCAGTGCTCGATTTTATTCGAAATATGCACACTATAGAAACTTTGTCAAAAATCTTGAGGTGAAACGACTATCTTTGTCGGTTATGATTGAGATATGCAAATATATCACGAGATTAATCTTGTAATATAGACTTTGGCAAAACCTTTCTATTTTATAGACCTTTCGAATATGTATATAGTATGTTGATTTGGTAGACCTATCTATCATCACCTACATACTATTTTGTCCATGGCTTGATCTCGAGCGTTAGTAACAAAGTCCATTGTTACTTTCTCTTATTTTCCTTCTGCGATTTCAGGTTGTAGGTAGCTAGAAGGCGTCTAATGCTCTAAATTAACTCTTATGCATGTAACTCTTATGCAGGTATGGCATTCTTTATTTGGTCTAAGTGGTTTATCTTAACACTAATTCTAGATGCAGGTTTCGTATTAGTCGGAGACTTTATTTTCCATAACCCCATTTTCCTTACAAACTAAGTTCATGAGATCCATGAATACTACATGTGTGTCGTTCTTATACTAATGGCATCACTAAGAACTCATAGTGTTAATTTCATATATATATATATATATATATATATATATATATATATATATATAATATATATATATATGGGGCAGGATTTAGAGAAAAGCTTAAAAGTGTGAAAACGATGAGAACGATTTTGTTGTCGACATGTGGCGTTGGGGCTAACTTACACTAAATGTAATATTGTCAAAAAGTCCATGCACATGACACTCACATGCAAAAAACGATCCACATGCAAGTCACATGCATATTCCACCATCCTCTTTAAACTCCCGTAACTTTTTTATACATGATTATTTTTTTAAAAAATTACACCATAAAAAAAGTAGTTGAAAACGCCATAAAAATCCAACTTCAGAAAAACACCATAAAAACACCCACTTCAAAAAACGCAAAAAAAAAACCCAGTTGAAAACGCCATAAAGAAACTAAGTTCCAAAACGCATTTGAAGAACTTTCATTCTAGTTGTTTAATCTCTCTTAGGGGACACAATTTCTTAGGACGTTCTTGGGTGACTTCCTCCAACTCATTTGCTTAGCGATGTCTTTTCCTTTGGTACATAGTATACTTTTCGTATAATGCAGTGCTTTTGATTGATACCAATGCACTATGAATTGACTCTATTGATTTTCACACAATCGCATATGTCTATGAAATATTCCTTTGGACTTAACAACTCGTGTGGCTATATAGCTCCTATACTAACATCAACAGTTGGAGGGTTATAAAACATGCTTAACACGTAAGTACACTCCTTATACTTAACTTTCTTTTTCCAGTTTCTTTATCTATACACTTAGTCACAAATAACGAACAAGTTTCCTCTACTTTATTCGTTGGTTCTCCGGGTTAGTCCTTTGTTGAGTGGCTTCCATAATGTTGGCTACTTCAAGGATTATTCTCTTAATTGCTTCCTAGTTTAACTGTACTTGTGCGCTTTCCTATGTCCGGACATTTTGGAATGAAGTTTTGGTTCTGGAAGTACCTTTGTTTCTGTCATTAACAGAGTGTTTGGTGTTCACACATAGTATTTTTCTGACATCTTATATAAGTTACTACATTGGTTACTTTTTTTTGGAACCTCTTTATACACAATAACATATGTTCTCATTTTAGTTCTTATGTTTCAAGGATACCGTCACGTCACATACCGCAACATGTGCTCTTACTTTGTCCGCCATGGTTTAGCCACGTCATACCCATAGCCACCATGTTTCAAATACACGACTACATCATACTACAAAGTATGCTGTCAGTTTAGCCACAATTTTAATGCACGGGCTCGTCATATACCACCATACATGTTCTTCGTTTAGTCGTAATTTTTGTACATACTTGTACTAGTGTTTCAGATCTTAGGACATAACACACATTTACATTGTTCTCATATCAAAGATTTAATTATCATTCTTCTTAGTGGAGCACAACCTAGTTACCATGCCTTACAACAATATTCCTTATAGCTTTTCTATTAAGTCTCATTATTAATAAATAGCCGTAATCCTAGCCGTCAAGTCTAAAAGTTCCATTATTCAAACTTAAACATTCTTATGATAGCTAAAGTAGTCAATCCCTAATGTAAAAGTCCTAGTCGTTCTAGTACTTAGGGTGTTCTGTCAATAATTTTCTATAATTTCAAGAAAATACAACTTCAACATTTTATTCATTAACAAACAGTTACAATAAAGTTCACATAGTACACATAATACACATAGTACAACACGTTGTCAAATATAATCCAAAAAATGGAAATTTACTGCCCTCCCCAGGCTCGAGCCAAATCTAGTTCCTGCTAAACTATCATGTTCTTAAGATTCTACATTTGTTAACCTCCAATTCACAGCCTCGAACTCGGCTACTCTAACTCGCATGGCTCATAGGGCTACTTGGATTTACAGGCACTTTGCGGAAGGTTTTAAGTTCCAATGGCGATTGGAATCTCTCTACAAGATGGTATGGATTAGAGGCTTAGGTGGTTCGTTGGAATTTATTTGTCTTTGGATATGGGATATGCCTTAAGATGTGCCCTTGCTAATTTCGTGAGAGTAAGGGAACACGAGGTATAGGTAATTGTTGTTGATGGTGGTGGGTACAAAGTGATAGCTATATAAAGGTACGTAAGTTGTAATTGTCACTATAAGTATATCCTGATAATTCTGCATCCTAATTAGTTTCGTACTCGAGTTCGTTCATTACTTTTGTATCGGAGTCAATTGAAACAAGCTTACACAGAAAGTCGGGGACTTATGCCTCCCCTAGCACCCTTATCTGGAAACTACCTATATAAGTATATAACTTACTTTTCTATGAAAGTCTAATCTCCATGGTTGAAGTCTAGATATCCCTACCGAATACCTAATTCGCTAAAACCTTTGGCTTTAATACCAACTATGCCACCCCACCCGATAAGGATCCTTTATAAAATAGTTGATACAGAAAGTGCTTGTCTTATTTATAGTAAACGTATTGTACAAATGTTCAAAACTCAAATTAAACATTCAATGAGACTAAGTCTAGCCTGAAATAACAACGCTTCCATCAGATCACACCGATCAAGGATATACATTTCTACCAGACTATTACAAGTCTGGGACTATGAGCAACGATCATGCCTCATCACCTGTGACACATGTTTAAAAAGACGCGTTAGCTATTGCTGGTGAGTTCATGAATATACACGAGTTATAAACACATTATTTCACAATGACTTTATACCTGCCCATATCATCATAACCCAACGTTAACATGTGACATATCATCATAAAATTAATGCCCTCTACACCACAGGTGTAAACCGGACAAATCCGGCCGTAGTGGCATGTATAAGGGACCACAAATATCGTGTGTAGAAGTGAACATGTTATATACATGCGTACAACAGTCATGCCATATTATTACAGTTTAGAACAAGCATGTTCATGTTTGGAAAACATTCATAAAACTCACCTCCGTAACAGTTTCTAGCACAATAAAGTAACAATTGCTAGTACAATCAGATAACAGTTACCAACATAATCAAACAATATCTCTGGGTCCTGATACAACACAAACAATCCTAAGTTAGATTATGGTACATCTAGTTATTATCATGGTTAGATATTGGTTAAGACTACTTTGTATAAACATGGTTGATCAGTCCATGCCTAACTAAGGCCAGACTATCCAACACCCGCCCTAACAATAACTCTAATACCTAAAAATAATAACACTAATACTAATATTAATATTACTACTAATAATATATATATAACTACTAATAATATATATATTAATTAAATAACTAAATATAAACTTAAAAGAGAACAAACCTTAAAACTATCTACTACAATTTGATGTAGAGTCTCCCTACTTGTGATCTCATCCGCTCCAAAAATGACTACTAGAAACACCCAAAACGGGTACTGTACTCGGGATTTTCTATACAAGAGCGTTCCTGTTTAAGAATCTAATGCTCTAATTAACATGCTGAAGGTTGTATATATAGAAGTGACTGGACGATGCATTTAGTCATCTCATCGATGTGGGATAGCAGTGTCATGCTTGGGTAGGTGCTTGCTTCTCACATACGAATTGTTTTCAAATCTCAAGTTATAAATGTTATTATTATATTATGATAATTAATTCAGCTGCTTCACTCGTTTTCTATGTAACACCTTGTAAATTCATGACCGGTAATATACCGACACGTGTTCGTACTCTCGAATGTGCCATGTGTTGGATGAGAGGGACTAATCTTGTCGTTATGTCTTTTCATGACCGTTGAACGACACTGAATAAAGCTAAAGGGCTAAAGGTGTCAACATGCTAATAAGTTGGCCTCTGAGTGACCCTTACAGACCGTAAGCCTTAGTGCTTACGGACTGTAAAAAAGAAATGAGAGTTTTGGCTGATAGGCGGTTGCGGACCGCATGGTTTAGTCCTTGCGGCCCGTATCCGATTCAAAAGCAGGGGCGCGCTAGGGGGGCTTACGGACTGTAAGCCTTTATCCATAGGTCCGTAAGGGACTGCCAGTGGCAGTTTGTTTGGCAGCCTGCCATGATGCCACCTTGCTCGCGAAATGCCACCCTTGTGCAGCTTGTGACACCTCCCTAGACACTTGCTAACACTTGAGAATATGCTAAGACACTTGTCTTGATCTTGGGCATCATCTTCAACTATAACTAGCCTACTTGTGAGCTCTCATTCCTTGCTCGTTCTCAAATCTTCTCCTCTCTAACTCTCTTGGAAGTTCCTAGTTATTTGGGAAACATACTTGAGTTCTAATCTTTCTTAGCCACTTGTTAGTGCTCCATCTCTGCCTTTTTCATTTATTAGGCTTTTATAGCCAAAAGTCAAGCGTTTTCGATAAAAAGCTTTGACTTTCGGTTAAGACCGTTATGGTCCAACCATTGCACGAGGCAAACATGACTACGTGATCATAATTAGGTAGGTGTTAGTCCCTCAAGAGGGCACCTCCTAAAAATCACGTTTGCTAGACCAATTGACAGGTCAAAGTTAAAAGGATCAAAAGTTAAACGGGTCAAATTTTGTAAAAATTATAATCTAAGTATGTATATGTTATAAACATGTTTTGACACTTAAAACAACTTAGTAATAAATAATAGAACATGTGTGAACATGTTCAGTTATTTATTACAATCTTAGGGTCGGTTCGCAATCGAAAGTCGTGAAGTTTGACTTTTGCTTTGGCTTTCGATTCTGACCCGATATAGATTAGTTAGCTACTGATCTAGGGTTCCATTATGATCATATTATTATGTAGCATAACCCTCTGAGGTTATATTACACGATCATAATAGTAATCCGAGTTTATGCATAAGTTTCTTTAATATGCCAATAATGTCCTTTTCATTAAAAACGAGGTTTTAATATGTAATGAACTTGTAAATGATTTATGTACTGATATGTCATCATGATTAACATATCCTAATGTTATAATACTTATCATAAACTGAGTTTTACCAAAACATCGCATATCATGCTTTTAAAGGACTATATTGCCCTTTCGGCATCTAGAATGATTTCTAACATGATACCTTCACAAAACTCATAATCTACTGACGTAATATCATCAATAGAATTATTTGGGATGTTAAGTAAGATTATATTAGTAACAAAGGTTCTTGTATTATGCCGATAAATGACGATAATGCCCTTATGGCACATAAATTGGTTTTAATCAAGCTTTCCATACAAAACCTTTTTATCTACTAATGTGTTATAATAAATAACATATCTTGGTCATACAAACCCGATCAAACATCAGTTTTCATTAAACATCACATGAATCGTCATTTAGCGACTTAAACGCCGTTTCGGCACATAGTATGGGATCAAACCATATTTATCAATCAAGACTTGTTACCTGCTGATTTTATAACTTATTTAAGATGTTTTTACAGTAGTTACATGTTATAAACTTATAATCTCAAATAAGTTATCAAACTATGTGTGAAATGACCAAAATGCCCACGGTGCATAGTTTGGTCTTAAACTATAAATCACACATATATTTGATATCCTACTGATATTATATCATAAATTAAGTATTTTTCCAGATTTTTTATGATCATAATACCAAAATATACACAAGTTCCTTTTATACATCACATAATGACCAAAACGCCCTTATGAGGCATAGTTTCATTTTAAAATCTTAACGGGCATATAAGCTGATATCCTACTGATATTATAACTTATTTAAAGAATATTGGCATGTAGAACGTGTTCATAACTTATCCGGTTACCCGGTATCGCTTATATGCGCACGGTTAAGCTTTTGTGACTAGTTTCCTTAATTTAACCAAAACGGGTTTAACCTTATCATTTTTATTTCAAATTCCAACATGTAAATAGTTTACCCATATTAAACAAGTCTTTGTACATGTCGGGTTTAAACTACATTCTATTCCGGTCATCGCTTAATCTGGCGTATCTTACCGTTTTCATTTATTAAAGCTAGTTGGTCCAAGTCTACGACTTAAATAGGACCCGTTAGCATTCTAATTGGTTATCTATACCATCATTCCAAACTAGAGCCTTCCATTAAATTGCTACCTATGCTTGTCTTTTGTTAAACGGCTGAGTTATTTATAAAGCTTGCATATTAAGACAAGTATTAGCTCAGGTAACTACTCTTAACTTATTTTCCCTATACGGGCTTGGGATAGGTAAATTATTACCTCTTGGTCAGGTATGGGATCACTTAGCCAGATTGTGGCTATAAAATCTGCATAACCCGTTTAAATCTGTTTTGTCTGATAACTTAAACATTGGAGGTTAATACGACCGTGTCCTGGATATCCTCGGCTCATTAAGGTTACTAATGGCCACGTCCTAAGAACGGGGTGTAGGTATACACCTGACAGATGCTAAATGCCAAATTATTTTTATATACTCCTTTATAGGTTTTTAAGTGGCGTGCCGATTAATCATGTTATTCGGTTTTTGCACCGGACCCATATATATTGACAAACTTGTAAAGCTTTATATAAGATCATTTTGAATTATCCCAGGTTATAAAAGATATTCATGTGCCTTGTGCACTTAAAAGCAATTTGAAAAGTTTTTCAAAATGTGTCGGTTAATTGTATTTACCAGTTTAAACTGATGTATTTTCCAAAGACTAAGTTACAGGTGCAAGTACGTAATAGGTTGGAAGCTGCTCGGTATTGATTAAGAGGATCTTGCAAATCCTTATATATGCCTAAAGTCTGTTGAACATCTTTTGTACAATTTTTACGATCCGCCTATGGATCTTTTATTAAGAACTATCTGTATATGTATTTTGAACTTTGGACATTTCGGTTTGTAATAGTAATTTTACTCCAAGACATCTGATGTGCTATTATGTGTTAATTGTCTATGCTGATATCAACTTATGTCACAATACTCCCCACCAGTCCCACCAGGATCTATGTGGAAAAACGGGGTGTGACAGGTTGGTATCAGAGCCAACGTTTAAGGGAATTCAACACTAGTCTTTTGTGTTTGATCTCAAACGACATAATAGCATATTCCTTAGACTTCCGAATCTAGGCTTAACCTAGGATTACTCGCATCTTTACTAAGTTATTATTATTGTTTTAACTTGATTTTTGAACAGGAAAAATGCCGCCTAGAATCAGAGGACAAAGTGGTAAAGGCAAAGGTCTATGAGAGGAGTACCATCTAGGCGGATACCTTAGCGCGGCTTTAACCCGTATGAGGATACGGGAGATTCTTCTTCTTCTTTTAACCCCGCGAGGCATTCTATCTCGCACGAATACTCTCCTCCCAACTCCCGTAATTCTCACCATTTCCACCATTCCTACCATTCTCATCATTCTCACCACTCTCACCAATCCCATCACTCACACCATTCCCACTCCCATTCATACCATGCCGAATTCGACCCTAACCACTATTTGAGCCCAAATCCAGCTGATCAGAATCAGGTGGACCAACCAAATGCTATGGACGAGGACTCCGATCCAGAGATGCCGTCGACTGGGTCACTCGGGCACTCAATCTAAATATCTAGTGGTTCTGCGTCTTACGCAGGATCACCATACCAGGGTCACATCAAATGGGACGAATATTGGAACCAATTCGATTTTTACTTTACACCTCCCTATCATCCTCCAACTCCGCCTCCGCCGCCTCCTCAAGAAGATACTCAGATGGAGCAGGTGGAACAACCTCCACCACCACCCTAAGAACCATCAAGGAGAAGACGGGGCACACGTATGTCGGTACGTGCAGGTCAATGGTCGGGCTCGCTACCACCATTGCCTCAAACCTACCCAACCATCATTGAGGATCCATAAATGGGTGGACCCTTAAACACTGCACCTTGGTTGATCCAACACCACCACCTATGGTTCAACCACCACCGTCGGGTTATGATAACCCAATTCCCACATATCCAGATATGTCTGGATATAATCCCTTGAACACATCCGCGTCGATGGATGCAAGCTATCAGGCACCACCATACGACCCTTATGTGCAAGCAGTCGTACATAATGCACTTTGCCTGTCCCTTTTTCCCCCTGTTCATCCGACTACTGGATATCCCAATTATGGGTACCAGTATCCTGTTGTGCCTCCACCAAAACCTCAACCTCCGCCACAACTTGAGGCCACCAAAACCTCAACCTCCGCCACAAATGACGCGACAAGCTGAGAAAACTGAAGACTAACAAGTTCTTTAAAAGGCTCACCAAGTTAGTGAAAGGAAGAATGGACGATTTGAAATTTTAATTTATTTTTGTATTTTAAATTTCAAAAGTCCCTGCGTGGACATGTTATTTCTTTTAGTCCCTGCATGGACATGTTTTCTTTTAAGTCCCTGCGAGGACAATTAGTTTATTTATTTTAAACTCCCGTTTAAGGAAATTTTGTAATTATATATATATATATATATATATATATTCGTTACATCTTTTGTTCAAATGCTCGTCTCGATTTCAATTCGAATTTTATCGATCTGCTATAAAATTCCAAAAGATCCTCTTAATGGTTTTGACCCAGCCAAATGGCAATGTCCATATTTATTGGCAAACATAAATGATAGTTAAGGGTGAATAACCTTCTATCATGATAGTTAAGGAACATTATCCCTTCTATCCAATATGGTCAACTATGTTCAAGCCTCAAGTCATTATGATCAATGCGATCGTGACTTATTCAACCATTAAGACAATCTGTGTTAACATTCAAGTAATGTTAATACTCTTGGCCGTGTGACTTGAGGAACCACACTAGCCATCTAGGTGATGGACTACGTCTAAACCTAATAGCCTATGTGATCAAATTTGATCCCGGCTAATATCATCAATGCGATGATCATATTTTAAACATCCATTAGTGATGTGATTCCTACGGGCTATTATTTAACATCCATTAGTGATGTATTTCTTACGGGCTATATTTTATTGTCAATTAAGACAAAGACAATTGTAACCCTATGGTTCCCTGTCCAAAGTGGTGAGCTATGCTCAAGCCTCATAGTCTATATGATCAATGAGATCATGACTTATATATTTTATGTCTTTCATACAGGCCAATGTGCCATATTCTAATGTCCATTGAGACAAGCCTATGAGCTATCTAAAATGGTCATTATGTCAATGACAGCTGTGACTTTATGATTCACTGTCTGAATAATTGAAGGACTATGTCCAAATTCAGATGCCTTGATGGTCATTTTGAGACCCAGGCCAAATAACTTATAAATATTCTAATTAACATTCATTGGGAATGTTAAGGCCTGGCAGTCGTGATTACATTCACACTGGTTCAAAAAGGGCAAAGGATTTATGATATCCAAACTTAAAGCCTATATGGTTTAGTAACACCATGGTATAAGTATGTTAAGTCATCAAATGAGATGACTAGCTGATAGAATTATTCATTTTGGTGTTTAGTACCAAAGCGTCAAAGATGGCTAATTCTAATGAAGCCCACAGTAGTCGCCGCGATAATATTAATGAGGACGTTGCAAACGTAGTCATCAATAATGATGACTTACAAGCTCGTATTGATGCAGCAGTAGGAAAGGCCATGGAAAAGGCCCTAGAAAAGTTAAGGGAATCGAGCGCTACTCGCTCCAAACCCCTATCTATCCCACATTCTTCTGTTCGTAAGGAGAGCTCTATTCATTCCTCAAATGCGAGGAGTGAACCAAAGAGGATAGAGTTTAATGATAAATCCTGTTCTTCTAAAGACTGGTGTACCTATAAATATTTCGTCTCCTGCAAGTCACGAGACTTTAATGGTGAAAAGGGCTATTGATACCCTGAGATGGCTAGACAAAATGGAGACTATAGTAGATATCAGCGGTTGTGCTGATAAAGACGTCGTGAAATTTGTTTTGACAATCTTTTAAGGGCGATGCCCTAATCTGGTGGAAAGACATGGTGCAATCGACATGAAGGTACCCCTGTACAATCTGGGATGGTCCAAATTTGTGGACCTTGTCAAAGATACATACTGTCCACCTCATGAGGTGGAGAAGATAGAGTCAGATTTTCTGACTCTTACGATGAAGAATCTAGACTGTCGGAAGTATGTGACCGACTATAATTCTTTGTCTAGGTTACTACCTTACCTAATACCCTGGAACCTAAACGCATAGCGTGTTTTATCAGTGGCCTAGCACCAGAGATTAAAGATATGGTGAGGGCTTCAAAGCCTAGTACCTATAGGTCAGCTGTGGACCTATCATTGTCTCTCTCCTAAGATTTAGAGACAGAGGTCATTCAGGACTGAGACTGACGGAAAAAGAAGAAGATGATCACTCCCAAAGATTCAAGAAAAAAGGAAAGTCTGGGTTCAATAAGAACCAGTCTAGGTCTGATGAGAGACCAGTATTAAGACATGCAACAAGAACACGGAGGACAGTGTCGATTTAATCAACAGAGAAAACCTTGCGGGATTTGCAAGAAAGTAGGACATAAGACCTTAGACTATAAGGATCTTAAGGATGCATCCTACTATGGTTGTGGCGAGAAAGGCCACATAAAGACCAATTTCCCTAAAGCTACCAAGGATGGTGCTACATAATATGGAGGGGCAAAGAAAGGAAACGCCTATGCCTTTCAGATGAACGCCCGAGAGGCTGTAAATGACAACAATGTCATAACGGGTACATTCCCAATCAATGATATATTTGCAAGAGTTCTTTTCGATTTGGGTGCTGATAAGTCTTTTGTAGACCATAAGTTTAGTAAACTATTAAACTTGCCCATAAGAACTCTAGATATAACACATGAAGTAGAACTTGTCGATGGAACCATAGAAACTGCTTCTTCCATTCTTGATGGATGTTCTATATCCATTAAGAATCATTCTATACCTATCTCCCTTCTGCCAATGAATTGGGGGGTTCAATGTAGTTTTAGGTATGGATTGGTTGTGGTTGTGTTAAGCGTGATATGATTTTATTAATAGTTTAAGTTCTTTTTACGCGTTAGTCAAGTTTTAAATTTATAAAACACGATATTATACTAACACTAAACACACACGAGTGCACCCATCGTGAGCGTAGTACAGTTGGTAAGATACTGTGGTCATCCAAGGACACATGAGCTTTTAATACCGGTCTATCCACAACGTCTAATCGTCACAAATTTTTGGATAAAAGTTTTTAAACATAGAAATAAATCTAAAAATGAAAAGATAAATGAAATGAAATACAAATAGACAAGATAGAATCACTTGGATCCAACTCCTCTTTAATGTACCCTTTGATGATTTTCGCACTTTCGAACTTTTTAAGAGATTATCTTAGTTAAAGTAGTAGGCCCCTCTTTTGAAGGTGACGTTACCCTCAACCCAGTGGTTTGAGTCAACAGGGATACAATCCCAAAGGGTCGGAATACTGAAAGATAATTAAATAAGTTATTAATGCGAAAAGTAGTACGCCCCTCTTTTGAAGGTGACGTTAACCTCGGCTAAGTGGTTTGAGACAGCATGGATACAATCCAAAGAAGCTGGTTTAAAGTTTTAATAGTAGTTTACATATGAGGGGTTCAAGCTATTCGCACCCCCCCATCCAATACCCGTGGGGCATTGAAGGAGGTCCTAGTAAGCTTGAACCAAGTCCTCCCAGGATCTATACACACTTTACCAAACCACCCTTCTAACCCCCTTCCAAGTAGTTAACGCGCTTTATATAGACCGTAAAGACACGAATGAGCAAATCAATGACATCATGAAGAAATGGTTAGGAAAATTACTTTCAACATATGAAACTAGTTATTAAATTCATTAATACATACCCAATTAAAAAGTGCCAAAAGATTAAAAATCAAAAGTAATACATTAAAGAATTGTCTTCACCAAGTGATGTAAGAGATTAGCCAAGCATGGCCTTTGTTTGACAAGAACTCTTACTATCAATCTTGGATCCCGAGACTACTACACACTCTAACAATGATAGATGGATGATGGTGGTGGGTGATTGGTGTTGTAGTGGTGGTGGAATGGAGGCAAAGTGACAGAGAAGTGGTTTGCCAAGGGATGATCTTGAAGAGAACCAAGCACCTCTGTTTATAACCAGAACTGAGCCTCGACCACGGCCCCGTGCCCGCTGGCACAACCCTGTGGTGACCAATTTCTCTTACTTCATTAATTGCAGATGTCAGGTCTTGCACGAACACGCCCCATGGTGACCGAGCACGACCCCGTGGTCAGTGTACTTGCTGTACTATCAAGATTCTGCGAATCTTAGAGTTGACCATGGCCCTGTTGGCTGGACACGGCCCCGTGGTGGCTTGAATTCTGCATTTTGTCTTTTCTGTAGAAGCTGTTAGCTGACCATGGCCCATCGTGGCTGACCACGGCCCATGGTGAGCTGACCATAGCCCATGGTGAGCTGGCCACGACCGCGTGGTCAGCTTCTGTTTCTCTTGTTTTTGTTCTTGGGATGCTGCCGAGGGGCCGGGCATGTCACGTTATTCCTTCTTCTTGTATTTTGTGTTGGTTTTAGCCGCTAATTTGCTTCTTTTATTCCTTTAAGCTCTTTTAGTCCTGTAAATTAAAAAGGAACAAAGAAACATGCTTTTTCCAACATTTACTGAAAAAGGGTTGGTTTTATGCCTCGTTTGATGTAATTTATATGTTGTATTTTGTGCACATCAGTTGTCACTTAACCAAGCTCGTATCGCATGTGACAAGAAACTCAACGAAATTAAAACCCCATCTGGTGAAACGCTCACCATTCATGGAGATTCACACTATGGATTGTATGATAAGGTATCACTACTTAAGGCATCCAAGTGTCTAAAGAAGGGTTGTGTCATTTATATGACGCAAGTGACAATGGACGAGCCAAAGCCTAATATTGAAGATCTTTCGTTATCTCAGAATATCCAGAGGTGTTCCTGAAGAATTACCCTGTCTACCTCCAAACAGGCAAGTGTAGTTTAGGATTGACATCCTACCAGGAGCTGCACCTGTTGCAAGAGCTCCATATCGTCTGACACCTGCGGAGATGAAAGAGTTAAGGACGCAACTCGATGAGCTTTTGGAGAAAGGCTTTATACAGCCTAGCACATAACCCTTGGGAGCTCCTATTTTGTTTATTAAGAAGAAGGACGGTTCAATGCGAATGTGCATTGACTAACGTGAGTTAAATAAGATAACGATCAAGAATCGTTATCCTTTCCGCAAGATCGATGATTTGTTCGATCAACTTCAAGGAGCTAGTTATTTTTCTAAGATCGACTTAAGGTCGGGATATAATCAGCTGAAGGTTAGAAGTGAAGACGTTCCAAAGATAGCCTTCAGGACTAGATATGGTCATTATGAGTTTCTAGTGACGCCTTTTGGGCACACTAATGCACCTGCAACATTCATGGATCCCACGAATAGAGACTGCAAGCCATATTTGGATAAGTTTGTCACCGTCTTCATCGACGACATACGTATCTATTCTCGTAACAAAAGATGATTACGAGGAACATCTTCGGTGCATCTTAGAACTACTAAGGCAAGAGAAGCTTTATGCTAAATTCTCTATGTGAATTTTGGCTTCGCGAAGCGTAGTTCCTTGGACATGTTGTAAGTGAGCGCGGTATACAAGTGGATCCCACCAAGATTGAAGCTATCATGAATTGGGAAGCACCCAAAACTCTGTCAAAGATCCGTAGTTTCCTAGGATTGGCTGTTACTATAGGAGGGTCATTGAGAATTTTTCGAGAATAGCCACTCCTTTGACTACCCTGACCTGTAAGAATGTCAAGTTTGACTGGGGTCCAAAATAGCAGGAATCTTTTGAAATTCTCAGACACAAACTGAGCAACGCTCCAGTACTAACTCTGCCTAAAGGCATTGAGGATTTAGTTTCTATTGTGATGCTTCGCACACTGGCATGGGCTGTGTGCTTATGCAAAGAGGAAAAGTTATTGCCTACTCATCGCGAAAACTAAAGGCGTACGAAAGGAATTACACCACCCATGATTTGGAATTGGGTGCTGTTGTATTTGCACTTAAGTTATGGAGACATTATTTATATGGAACAAAGTGTATCATATACATTGATCACAAGAGTCTCCAACATCTATTCAATCAAAAGGGTATGAGACAACGTCGATGATGGAAACGTTTAAATGACTATGCTTGCGAAATTCGCTATCATCCTAGCAAAGCGAATGTAGTCGCTGATGCACTTAGTCGCAAAGAAAGGGTTAAACCTTTAAGGATTAATGCCAAGAGCATTGAGCTCAGAAATAGCTTGAATGAGAAGCTGTTAAATGCGCAGAAACAAGCCTTGCTAGAGGCAAACCTTCCAAGTGAAGGATTAGGTAGGACTGTTGATCAGTTATCACCTGGGAACGATAGAATCCTTAGATTCAATGGTCAGATCTGGGTTCCATTCTTTGGAGGACTTGGGGATCTAATCCTCCAAGAAGCGCATAATTCTAAATACTTCGTTCACCTTGGAGGTGACAAGATGTATCGGGATTTAAAAGCAAATTATTGGTGGATGGGTTTGAAGAAATCCATAGCCACCCATGTAGCTAAGTGTCTGACGTGTTCCCAAGTTAATGCGGAACATCAAAAGTCGTCAGGACTCCTACAACAATTGGAAATTCCCACTTGGAATTGGGAAATGGTAACTATGGATTTTATTACCAAGTTACCTAAAAACAAGAGCGGAAATGACACAATTTTGGTCATTGTTGGTAGGCTGATCGACACATTTCTTGCCCATAAAGGAGACACATAGCTTCGATAAATTGGCAAAACTGTACGTAGACAAGATAGTGTCCTTGCATGGCGTGCCAGTATCCATTGTATCCGATAGAGATACGAGATACACTTCACATTTCTAGAAAAGTTTCCAGCAGTCTTTGGGCATGAGATTAAATTTCAGTATGGCTTACCATCCTGGAAAAGTTTCCAGCAGTCTTTGGGCACGAGATTAAATTTCAGTATGGCTTACCATCCTCAGACAGATGGACAAAGTGAGCGTACCATCCAAACTTTGGAAGACATGCTTAGGACATGTGTGATTGATTTAGGTGGAAGTTGGGATGACCACTTGCCCCTAATTGAATTCTCCTACAACAATAGCTATCATACAAGCATTAAGGCTGCACCTTTTGAGGCTTTATATGAAAGAAAATGTAGAACGTCCGTTTGTTGGGCTAAGTTGGGGAAGCCAAACTATCTGGACTTGAGATCGTCCTGGAGACCACGGATAAGATAATCCAAATCTGTGATCATCTCAAGGATGCCCGAGATAGCCAAAAGAGCTCCGCAAGAAGTTTATACCCATAGTAAAGGTTAAGTTATAGGCCCGAAATATACATGGGAGGTCGAGTCCAATATGCGACAGAAGTACCCCCATCTTTTTGAATAAAATCTCGAGGTCGAGATTTCTTTTAAGGGGGTGAGGATGTAACACCTTGTAAATTAGTGACCGGTAAGATACCAACACGTGTCCGTACTCTCGAATGTGCCACGTGTTGGACGAGAGGGACTAATCTTGTGGTTATGTTATTTTATGACCGCTGAAAGACATTGAATAAAGTTAAAGGGCTAAAAGTGTCAACATGCTAATAAATTGGCCTCTAATGACCCTTACGGACCGTAAGCCTTAGTGCTTAAGGACCGTAAGAAGGAAATCAGAGTTCTGGCTGATAGGCGGTTACGGACCGCAAGGCTTAGTCCTTAAGGTCTGTATTCGATTCAAAACCAGGGGCGCGCTAGGTGGCTTATGGACCAAAGCCTTTAGCCATACGGTCTGTAAGGGACTGCCAGTGGCAGTTTATTTGGCAGCCTGCAATGATGCCACCTTGCTCGCGAAATGCCACCCTTGTGCAGCTTGTGACACCTCCCTTGACACTTGCTAACACCTGAGAATATGCCAAGACACTTGTCTTGATCTTGCGCATCATCTTCAACTATAAATAGCCTACTTGTGAGCTCTCGTTCCTTGCTCATTCTCAAATCGTCTCCTCTATAACTCTCTTAGAAGTTCCTGGTTATTTGGGACCACTTGACTTTCGGTTAAGACCACTATGGTCCAGCCATTGTTCGAGGCGAACATGGCTACGTGATCGTAATTAGGTAGGTGTTAGTCCCTCAAGAGGGCACCTCCTAATGATGACGTTTGCTAAACCTATTGACGGGTCAAAGCTAAAAGGTTCAAAAGTCAAACAGGTCAAATTTTGTAATGAAGGTCCGTGATCAGGCGATTCTAGACGGAAGTTAGTGCGTAAACGTAACCGATTCGGTAGAATGTTATTACAGAAAGGAGAAGAAGTAGAGTGCAGCGGAAGTCATATGTTCATTCATACCGAAAGAGTATACATCTTGTCCAGCTGCCGGAGTTCCTGGAGAGAATCCGGCAGCACCTCCCCATAGGGATTGCAAAAACTTAAACAACACATGAACACACACCACCTATTTATAGTGGAACAAGTAAGGACCAAACAGTTGATGGCCAAGTTCGGCCGAACTTAAGTTCGGGCGAACTCGTCCACTATATTACAAGTTCGTCCGAACCTGATCAATATGTAACAAGTTCGTCCGAACTTGTCTTCCTACATACAAGTTTGTGCTATCTGGGTCGTGTGTTCGATTCTAACCTATACAATATTCAACACACTCTATATCTAGCCTATTCGACAAGTGACGAACACAGAGTGCATCAACATATTCCCCCTTGTTCGTTACTGTCGAATCTTGATCTTGATCTTCAAAACTTTGAACCGTGTTTGAATATTCTGCAACTTCAATCAAGGTGTCTTTCGATGTCGTTGAACGCGTCAACAAATTCCCCCTTAATTGATGATCCGAGCTTACATTATCAACAATCAATTCCCTCTGAAAATGTCACACCCCGACCCGCAGCGGAATAAGAGTCGGGGCATAATTGGGTTATCACCAAAGCTCATGATGTTTACTAATATGTTTCATATTTATTAAATTCAAAATTACAACTTCAATATTCCAAACAAGTTCATACAATTACAAGGAAAAAGTAACTAAATAAACAATCCAAAACCTAAACCGATTTATTCTTCTAAGCCGTCCTATATGTTTCTTGCTGCAACTGGATCACCTGTATCATGTGTAAAAATTGGGGTTTTTGGGTCAACAAAAGTTGGCGAGTGAACCTTGTTAGAAAACACTTATTATTGATTTCTTGTTATATTTAATATGGAAAAATTGTGCAATAATCATATGTGAGCAAACGTAAATAAACATACAATAACAAACCACCTTGCATGAGTATATGACATGAATGATAATGTATATGTTGGCAACGTCACGTTCCGCTCATAGGTAATGGGGAACGAACGGCCTATGATGATGTATGTGCGATCAAGGCTCAATCAAACGGAGCCGATCGTATGTTGGCAACGCCACGTTCCGCTCATAGGTAATGGGGAACGGTTCCGCTCGTAGGTAATGGGAAACAGACGGCCTATGATGATGTATGTACTGAAAATGATAAATTTAATCTAAACATTAACCACACAAACAGTTGATACATATTGAATACACATTTGATCATGGATATGATGGATGCACAAGTGTTTAAATGTAATAAATAATAAGACACATGATACACCCCAAAATTGTGATTAAAACGGGGAATTTGTAGAGATTCACTCACATTGGGTGCGTTCGTTTGATGATGTTGAATGCGCACGAGTTTAGAGGGTTGGTCGACGAGGAATAACTAACCTAAATAATAACGAAAAAAGTACGGTAAATAAGTGGATTTTATTAACAATTTTAATAGGGTTTTTAGATTTATTTTTATGAGTTTAAGGTCATTTTCTAACTTTAAAAATATTATTTTTAAGTATTTTTAATTGATCTTTAAATTAAATAAATAAATAAAAATATAAAAAATGTTGACTTTTTGGGTTGACCGTTGACCATTGACTTTGACTGTTGACCGGTTCGGACTTGTGTTTGTTTGCGCTATGTGAGGTTCGAACTTGTGACCTCCCGTACGCGTGCACGCAGCTCTACCAACTGAGCTACGTGTCTAACCCGAAATATTTCTGTTTTTAATTATATTTATATACTACTTAGATTATTCAGAAGTTAATTTAATTAAAAAGGTTTTTAAATTAGTCGAACCGGTGCGCATGATGTGTTTCGAACCCGTGACCTGTGGTTTAACTTTGCACCCAGTCCACCGCTGGACTGTGTGTCGAACCTGGTTAAAATACTTGTTTTTATTAAACTTAACATCTTACAACGAGTCGATCCGGTTCGGTTTAAAAAGAAACATTTTTATTTCAGCGGATAGGGTCGTGTCAGGGATCGAACTCGAGACATGCGCTGTGTGTTTGCACACAGTCCAACGCTGGACTGTGTGTCTAACCCGGTTTAATATCTTGTTTTAATTAAACTTATACATTAGGTTCGACTTCATCTTCTTCGTTCAAAGACACAGACAACCGATGTTCGACAGTTCTTGTTTAATTCGATTAACGAAAATTATAAATGATTGAAATGTAATGGATAGAGAAGGTTTTGGAAATGAATGTACCGGAAAGATGATTTTTCTCAGAACTCCGGCAAAGTCGTCGGCTCCGTTTATGAATTCCGTCTGAGCGGACCAATTAACAGTTTTGATTAACAAATTGTGAAATTAAGTGACTAAACAAGAATTATCAGAGAGTTTAGATGCTCGTACCGATTCACAGCGTGATTTCAGAATTTTCATAGATTTTCCGGCGGGTGCAGATTATCCGGTATCGTCGTCTGGGACCGATTCTGGTTGAAGGATTTGAGTTAGTATAAGTCTAACAATAGATAGAAGATGAAAGAATTGAGAAATTTACCGATTCGATGAACGTCACGGTTTTCCGGCGAAAGTCCAGCGATATCAAATAACGATTCCGACGAACAGAAATTAGAGCGCAAGTGAAACTGAAGGTTCTGTGAGTGTTTCTGAGTTGCGAGACAATGATATTACCGGTGTAAATTGGAGGTAAATGATTTCGGTTATTAAACTCGAAAATCATAAGAATTGAGTTCAATAAAGACCGAATTGATTAAGAACGTGGGTTGTAATGGTTTTATCGGTTATAATCAGTAACCCACGATCACTCAAACGTCTTTGGATAGTTGAAAGCCGATGATCGGTTTCAGTTTCGGCGCAAACAGATAGATTCACGGGTGAACTTAAGGTTTTATTTGTTTCCTTGATTACACAAAAACACCAAGTGGCGGAGTGGTTAAGTGTTTGATGATTGTGTCTTCCGGCTGACCCGGGTTCGAAACCCGGCAGCCTATTTTATTTTTTATTTACCTTATTTTTACTTTTTAACAATTTTAGTTCCCATATTCTAAAATGTTTATTAATTATGTATTGTTTAAAATTAAAATGAGCATTAAATGAGCAACGAAAACTTGAAACTGACTATTCGATTAATAAACGAAGCGGGTTTTGAAAACCCGTTTTTCGACGGATGTTTCAGAAAACTCCAGTTCAGATCTTTGGTTGCATGGTTTCCGACCTCCTCTAATTTACTTGACCGACAAATTTTCTCGAATAACCACCAACTCGAAGCTAATCAATACAACAGCTTCTCCATTTCGACGATGTTGATACATAATCTCTATTGTCTAGGTCTTGGATCGAGTCTGTTTGTTTAGAGCTTGTATTTGTTAGATTTGAAAAGTTATTTAACATATATGTACAAGTTCGGCCGAAGTTAGTGTCAGCTGATCAAGTTCGGCCGAACTTGATCTAGCTAAGACATACTTCGGGAGAACTTAGATGTCTATATATAGGAAATCAAGGGTCATTCAATGTAACAACTTTGCGACTTCTACGGCGAAGCTCTGTCAGTTTGGATTTCAAGTTGTAACACTTTTGGACATTAATAAACTGACGATTAAACTGTAATTCTTGTATATTTGATTAACTTGTCATATAAATTCCGCATATATGGACAATAGATACAAATTTAGGTTCCCGAGCTGAGGAGGACGGTCCTAACAAGTGGTATCAGAGCCTGGATACCTGAATTTGCTGAAATCAACACAAGAATCATTCTATTCCTTCTCATTTCTACCATTTTTCTTAACTTTTTCACATAATTGAAGAATTCATGGACAAAAATAGCTAAAAATTGAACATGTCATAGATAATCACATAATTACAAACCTCTGAAAGTTTGAGAATCAAAAACAATCGAATTCATGTCGAAATTGTCAAAAAACCAAGTTTTTTAACCAAACTTCGGCCGAACTTACACTACAAGTTCGCTCGAACTTGATTAAAATCATCAATTTCTGTTTATTTTTATCATCTTCGCCAGAACTTGGGTAAATTTTCAGTAAAATTTGACCAAGTTCGACCGAACTTGATCATTTTTGTTGAAATTTTTAATAAGTTCGCCCGAACTTAAAAATAACTTGGAAATTTTTCAAAATACAACCACTAAGTTTGCCCGAACTTGAAGAGAACTTGAATTTTTGAAAAACTAAACTAAAGTGCGCCCGAACTTGAGAGATTGTGAAAATTCTTGAAAGTTTCATACAAGTTCGCCCGAACTTGTTGATATTGAATCTGAAATCTGTTTTCTATACAAGTTCGACCGAACTTGTCAGTGTGATAATCTTTTTCAAGTTTTGAACATGTTTTTAGTTAAACCTTCAGTCTGTTGAGATGGATGATTACGTTTTTGCTTCAACGGTAGCTTCAACATCCAATGCTAATGCAAACGCTAATGCGGTTAACTAGATGAATCAGGATAACGAAATGGGAACTACTACAAAACCACCGAAGCTAATGAGCATGGACGAGTTTGAGGGTTGGAAGGAGAAGTTTGTAAACTGGGTTCAAGCGAACCAATTCCAAAGCTGGGTTGCCGTATAAACTGGATATAAATGGCCAAAAGACGAAGATGATCAAGATCTCGCTTTGGTTAAGTTTACACCAGCAGATAAAGATGCGTACATTGCTGAAAAGAAAATGATCAGCTTCATACAACAATCTGTGAAGGAAGTATTTTGATTCTACTACCAGAATGTGATACTTCACAAGAATTATGGAAAGCTCTTTGTGCTAAATATTAGGGAAGGGATGAGATGATCAAGAGCAAGAAAGCCTTAATCAAGAAAGAATTCGAAATCTTCACAATGATAAAAGGCGAGACTATGAAGCAAATGATTGATCGATACTGTCATTTGATGGTCCAGATGCGAAGGCATGGTATTCAAAAACTACTGAAGAACAGATTGATAAATTGGCCGACACACTTCTGAGGGGGAGTGGTCAACCTACTTGATGGTTTTGAAGAACAGTCCGACTTGGATGCATTTCAAATTATCATCATTCATTGACAAATTAGAAGGTCATGAAATGGAATTGTTAAAGATGGCCAAGTCAAAGAATGCAAACGTTGTTCAAGATGTAGGTGTGTATTATAAAGGAGGTGTTCAAGATATTCAGAGTCCGAAGATTCAAACTGCATTTAGTGCGAATATGAATTCCTCGAATCATTCGCCTCAGAATCAATCGAACACTCAATCATATCCAAGTTATGATCAGAGTCCTCCAAATACGGGATATTCAAGCGCTGGTTCAAATTCTCCTTTTCAGAATCAGAATAATCAATCCAGTCAGTCAAATCAGACAAATCATTAAATTCTGATCCAAATGTTCTCCAGTGCAACATAGCATTAATTTGAAGAATGTTTTCCCTGAGCAAGTAGCTAAACAACATACAGTGCTTCTTGCAACAGTTCTCGAATCTTATGAAAGGTTAGTTGCGGGAAAGATCGGTAATCCATAAATGACTGCTGAGGATTACGATTAGGTTGCTGAGGAAGAATTGGAACTAATGGATATCAAGTGGAGTCTAACTTCAATCATAAGAAGAGTCACAAAGTTTGTAGCACCTACAGGAAGAGACATTGGTAACTCAAGCAACAAACTTGGATTTGACAAGTCAAAAGTTACATGCTTCAAATGCCGACAAAACGGGCATTTCAAACGCGAGTGCACCAACCAAGAAGCAAGTGGCAACCAAAGTCCTTTCGGCAACAACAATGACTATTATAAGAAAGCGCTACAATACGAGCCATATACGAAGAGAACTCAAGTTGAAGTCCAAGATAATTCCTCAAAGCCAACTGAACAAGCTTTAGTTGTGTCTCACGAAGACGGAGGGTTTAAATAGAATAGGTAAATCGGCAAGAAGACTAGTGTTGCTTTGATGGCTGATATTGTGGAAGAATCGGAATCAACAATTGATGACGTCGCTCTGGAGAATGCGATTCTAGAAGAGTATCTGCATAGAACAGAGATAGAGGAATTGGTCTATCACTAGACACAGATGAAAAACATTCTCTCTCCTAATTTTAATGCTAGTTTTGCAGGTTGCTTTGAGAATACATTGCAAGTGGCTGAAGAAAAGAAACCAGAGGGTCGAGGAGGTCATTGACGTGACGAAGGAAATGAATGCAGAAAACCTCACAAAGATTGCCGACAAAGCAATGATGGCAAATCTGAAACAGGTGGGTTCTTAGGTAAAGGTGATTGAAAAGGAAGTGGTGAAAATTGTGGAGGTTGAAAAACCTTGCGCAAAGTGCACAAATCCTTGTGAGCAATCTGCTGAAAAATCTAAAATCAAAAGTCAAACGACCATGCATAACGAAAATTTTCGATATGATTATCGCACGATGAAAGAAGCTTATGATAAAATGAAAGGCACTTATTGCAATGTCGAAAAAGCTAATCTTGAACTAAGTGCTAATATAACAATGTTAAATGCAACAATAATTGAGAAAAAAAAAAGCAATTAACATGTATATAAACACCATTGCTGAAACAAGGCAAGAGCTTCAAGATATGAAAATCGAACCTGAACCGAGTGAGACAACTCTTACTCAGTTATACAACAAATGCTTATATCATCGATCACATTCTTCCTACGATTGAATCGGAGGAAATTGTTGAAAAATCAAAAAGTATGAAGCGTAAAGAATACGTCAATGTTCCACCTCCACTACTTGCAAGTTGTTGCCACAAGAAAGTGGATGGTATTGAAAAGGCAACAAACATAACACTTTTATAAGAAACAAAAGATCAGTTGCCTAAGAACATTGACGTAGTCTATACGACATCAAACGATGACAGTGAAGCGGTTGTGAAAAATGTGGTAGAAAATGTTTTGGGAAGTGATACTGATGATGGCATCTTTGAAAGCGCCAACTCAAGTTTGAACAATTCGGAATCACAATCCAAAAATAACGATACATCATCGGAAAATGATCTAAGTGATGATCCTAACGTTGTGATGTACAAAGTTAAGGAATCTGATGATTATATTTTGATGATAGCTTTCCGATTCGAAACGTGAAAGAAGATCAAATCGATAAATTGTTCAAAACTTGTAGAAGTATCATCAGATGATCTTGAAAGAAATGAGAAAAAAGTTTTATTCAAAACCCAAGAAAGTTCATAACAACTACCGAAGGAATAGTGGTGACTTTCCTGAGAACAGGAGAACGGGTTTGGGTTTGGAAGATGAAAATGAACCAAATAAGAAACAAAAGTCACCATTTCACGAATACAAGAATAAAAACATGAAATTTGTGTATGGGATGAGCACGGTTCAGGAAGAGAATTTGATTGGAAAGCAATCAAATGATGAGTTCAAAAAAGAGAAGGAACTTCGGGATAAGGCTAAATCCGCAAGTGGAGTAAAACCCACTAGTGGACATTCTCATGATACTCTGACTTGCTTTAAATGCAATGAACTTGGTCACATTGCGTGCAAGTGTCTGAAATCAAAGCATGTGTATCACCGAAGAAAGACAGTTTCAGAAGATGAGAAACTTAAGCACCTGAGATTGTAAAACCAATCACAATCTTAAAACGAAACAATGAATCTAAAAACGAAGTGAAACCTGTCACACCCCGACCCGCAGCGGATAAGGTGATCGGGCATGATTGGGTTATCATCAAAGCTCATGACATTTATTATGCGTTTCATATTCTTTAATACAATTTAAATTGAAATTTACAATAAAAGTTACAACTGTTCTAACTAACAATCTAAACTTCTTTGTTCTCTTCTAAGGCATATCCTATGTTTTCCTTGCTTCAACCTGTTCACCTGTATCATGTGTAAAAAGGTTTTTGGATCAACATAATGTTGGCTAGTGAATCCTATGGAAAAAATTTGAACGAGTATATTTAAATTGATTATGAAATATGTGCACAACCAAACATGAGTAAAGATAGATGTAAACTTAATCAACAATCATAAGATACTAAGTGAAACACACATGAACAATAATGGAACATTTAGAGGCACGCGATGCTCAACTCGTCTCTCACGAGGAACTGAGGGGCCTAATGAATGAATTTCATAACCATGATAATATGAATGACACAACTACAAACAATACAAACTCAATGATATACACATAAACAATAATGAATTTGATTTGTAGCACGCGTTGTTCAACTCGTCTTCCACGAGGAACTGATGGGCTTAATGTATGAGTTCCATATAATATGACAAAAGGAAATAAGTAAATCACAACAATAAAGACAATCTAAGTTTAAGTCATGATGTGGTATGGCACGAGTTTAAATAAATAAATTGATTATTTTCATAACACATGACACACCCCAAAACGTGTAATTTAAAAGGGGAAAGTTGTAAGATTCACTCACAGTGGTTGCGTTCGGTTGATGATGTTGAATGCACGCGAAGTGGTTTTAACACGAGTGAGTTTAACCTAGAATAATCGCATTATGGTTTGGTAAGTAAATGGATTTTATTAATCTATTTTAGTAGGATTGTTGGGTGTATTTTTGTGAGTTTGAGGCTATTTTCTAACCTTAAAAATGTTAATTTTAAGTATTTTTAATGATTTTTAATTAAAATAATTAAATAAAAAAATAATAAAAAATTGATTTTTTTCTGACCGTTGACCGTTTGACTGACCGTTGACCGGTTCAATTCGGAATACAAGTGCGCTGAGTGAGGCTCGAACCCGAGACCTCCCGTACGCGTGCACGCAGCTCTACCAACTGAGCTACGTGTCTAACCCGTTATATATCTGATTTTAATTATATATATATACTAATTAGTTTAAACCGAAAATCATTTTTATTTTAAAAACAGTTAAATCAATTCAGCGGTGCGCTCCACAGGTCTCGAACCCGGGACCTGTGGTTTAATCTAACACACAGTCCACCGCTGGACTGTGTGTTTAACATGTTATATATTTCCACTTTTATTATACTTAAATACAAATTATCTGCTTTCATTTCTGACTCTATTTAAAAAGTTAATAATTGTCCGGGTCGATGTAGGAGACCGGACTCGAACTTGTGACGTGCGATTAAACATACACACAGTCCACCGCTGGACTGTGTGTTTAACTTGGTTATTATTCCGATTATTAATATACTTAACATATATCTAAGGCGACTCCGGTTCAGTAAAAAAAATGGTTTTTATTAAGGCAGCGTGTGTGAAACCGGAATCGAACTCGAGACCTTTGCTTTATATGTGCACACAGTCCACCGCTGGACTGTGTGTCTAACCCGATTAATAAGTTGATTTTAATTGTACTTATAATATAACGAATACATCGTCTCCTTCATCAAAGATAGAACCAGAGTTCGGAAATCGACTGGTTCAAAGTTTTTATCGGTTTATTAGTGTTTTTCAGTTCATTACGGTGAGATAAAAGTGAAAAGAAAAAGAAATTGGGCGGAGAAGTATACCGACTGGACTCTCTGTTTTCCGGCAGAAACTCCGGCGACAGAATTCACCTCCGGCGACGGGTGTCTTGCAGCAGCCAGTCTCCGGAAAACTTGGAAAAAGTATGGGTATCTCCGGTATAAGCTTCAGAGGCTCAGTGAGGCTCGGAAATGAGGTAATCGGTTATCCGGCGATGAGCAGGGAAATTCCGGCGAGTGGAATTACGCCGAGAAAAGGTGTGTTTTTGATGCGAAAAGGTTTGCAGTCGGTTGTGGGTGAATTTATAATGCAGATCGTTGAAGAATCTGGTCTGATTTCCGACTGGGTTCATTGATTAAATTTTCCGGCGGTTATAATTTTGGTCGCGGACTTCAAACATCGGTTTATAACCGATGTCTGGTTAATGGTTTACGTTATAACGTAAATTGTAGTTAAGACTCGCGAGATTTCCGGGATTCCGACGACTGAACTGTTTGGGCGCCGGTTTTGAATTCGTAACGTCATTATATCAATTAAATGATTTCAATATATAACAAACAAAATCCGTGGCGCAGTGGTTTGTGTGTGTGAGATAAGTCTGTTTGTTGATTCAGTACAGACCCGGGTTCGAAACCCGGCAGAAGCAAATCATTTTTATTTTGCGATTTTTGACAGTTTTTCAAAAACTAAATATATATTCCCGTATAATAGTTGATTACGGATCGTTTAAAAATATTTTGGGCATTTAATTCGCAAGGAAATTTTTGACTGACTGTTCGGTTGATAAACGGAGCGGGTTTGGTAAATCCGTTTTTGACGGATGTTACAGTATCCCCTGCTTTTTAGAAATTTCGTCCCGAAATTTAAATAATGATATATTTTGACTAAAAGGATGATGATGTTTAGTTTGACAGTTGTATGCTTAGAAAAATGAGGGTTTAAGTTTTTTGGTCGAGGCGGTAACGTTCCTTGTAAGGGTTAAGTACCCTATTCAGGAATCGCTTTTTGTTGCCTACTGTATAAGTATTGATAAGCAGAAATGATTTGCTAAAAATGATATCATGCATAAGAATTTAGATACGTTTGGGAAAAATATGGTTATATCCTAAGGCAAAACTTCTAACACTACAACCTATATGGAACATAAATAAAAACACAACAACTGATATTTGAACATAAGTAAACACAACAGCTAATATTCGAACATGAATAAACACATCAGCAAATATTTGAACATGAATAAACACATCAGCAAATATTTGAACATGAATAAACACAACAGCAAATATTTGAATCCACATTCTGATAGCATATATGTTTGAATGATGGAAGTTCCTCTCTCGTTTGTTATGATGGAGAGGTTAGTTTATGTAGAAATGGATCACAATCCAATCTCTTTAAATATCATGATGATATAAATGTAACACAAATTCCAACCAAGGCAATACTAAATCCTACATGGAACTTCTCATAACCGCCTGATAATGCCTCTGATCCTTTGGCAAGAATACTTATATATAGGAAGTACCAGCGGCGTATCCACCATATTCTTGCCAAATTTTCATTAGTTTTATCCACCAGTTATGATTGGTTACCAAGAAACTAATAAATCCTACATAGAACTTCTCATAACCGTCCGATAATGCCTCTGATCCTTTGACAAGAATACTTATATATAGGAAGTACCAGCGGCGTATCCACCATATTCTTGTCAAATTTTCATTGGTTTTATCAGTGAATTATGATTAGTCCTATAACTCTACAACCAATACAACAAACATAAAATACTGAAATGAAATATATCTGTGCGATCAAGGCTCAATCGAACGGAGCCGATCGTATTGCATGTACTGAAAATGAAATGGATGTGCGCTCAAGGCTCAATCAAACGGAGCCGAACGTATTGAATGTACTGAAATTGAAATTGTGTGCTCAAGGCTCAATCAAACGGAGCCGAGCGTATTGCATGTACTGGAAATGAATAACTTAACCACACAAACAGCCTATGCATGGAACCTCTCATAACCGCCTGATAATGCCTCCGATCATTTGACAAGAATACTTATATATAGGAAGTACCAGCGGCGTATCCACCATATCCTTGTCAATTTTCATTGACTTTATCCGCAAGTTATGGTTAGTTCGATGCGACTCTACTATAAACACCATAACCACAAGATACTGATAATGAAATTGTCTGTGCGCTCAAGGCTCAATCAAACGGAGCCGAACGTATTGAATGTACTGAAATTGAACAACTTAATCTAAACAACCATCACACAAACAGCCTATGCATGGAACCTCTCATAATCGCCTGATAATGCCTCCGATCATTTGACAAGAATACTTATATATAGGAAGTACCATCGGCGTATCCACCATATCCTTGTCAAATTTTCATTGACTTTATCCGCAAATTATGGTTGGTTCGATGCGACTCTACTACAAACACCACAACTACAAGATACTGATAATGAAATTGTATGGGCGCTCAAGACTCAATCAAACGGAGCCGAACGTATTGCATGAACTGGAAATGTAAATTGAAATGTGCGCTCAAGGCTCAATCAAACGGAGCCGAACGTATTGCATGTATTGAGATGTAAAAATGAAATAACCGATCAAGGCTCAAACAAACGGAGCCGATCGTGCGGGCACGCCCTGATCAACCGCATATAAAATGGGGATCAAACTCAACCTCGATGGATGGGGAGCTACGGCCTCGGCAAATGCATATACTGAAAACAATATATAATATATAATATCCAATAATTTCTCTAAAAGTCTACACAAGTGATAAAGAAACACATAAAACTAAACGATAGGAGTTGAATCTGGATCTTCGGCGAAGAGGACTAGTTGAGTATCTTCATCTGGGCCATCATTATCTTCGACAGGGTTGGCGTTGATATTGAAGACTCTTCCTCTTGCTGATGGCATAGTGTTTGGGTTTTCTTGGTTTACTTGGTTAACTGGGTTTGATTGGGCTTGAGTGTTGATAACGTTAACCAATTGAGGGCATGTGTTTCTAAAGTGGGTAGGGTCGCCACAATTGAAGCAAGCTCGAGCATATGGGAGCATGGGGTTTTGGGGTTGGTGATAAGTTTGGGCCATGTTTTGAGTAGGGGTAAAGGTTTGGTTTTGAAAGGTGCGACAAACATTGCTCAAATGGCCATAGCGTCCACAAGTTGTACATAGTTGACAAGGTAAGGTAAGGGGATGATGATAAAAACAGTTGTTGCATCGAGGGTGAGGTCCAAGATATGGTTTCTTATTTGGGTAAGCTGAGTTGGGTGCCACTTGGGTGATTGGGATAGCTCGGATGGGTATAGCGTGTAAAACTGGTTGATTTCGTTGGGTAGCAGCGAAAAGTCGCCCGACTCTTCTTCTCTTGGGATTAGGTTGAGAAGGGGATTCGGTTTGAGTGGAGTCGGAGGTTTCAGTCGATTCTTTATCCTTCTTCTTCTCCTCCTTGAAGTCTTTGTTTCGGATTCGGTTCTCGGTGAGCTCTGTTGCTAGCTCCATTGCTGCTTCCAAGGTTGCAGGCGAGGTACTTATTACAGGGTCTTGAATCTTTGACGGAAGACCACGAATGTAGTGCTCGATCAAACGGTAGAGGGGAGTGAACATGTTGGGAACCATTTGATGTAACTCGAGGAATCTTTTGTTGTAGGTGATGTGGTCTCCTTCCACTTGCTTCAATGAGTAAAAATTCATCTTCTAACTTCTTGATTTCGCTCCTTGGGCAAAATCGTCTGGTCATGATTTCCTTCAATTCGTTCCAAGTTAAGATCATAGCATCTTCCACACCTCGTTTGGCCTTCTCTGTGTTCCACCAAGTAAGTGCTATCCCATATAATCGACCGGTAGCATATCGTACTTTGCGATCGTCAGGGCAATCGCAATTTAGAAAAGTGTTCTCCATTTCTTCAAACCAATGGAGAAGAGCAGTGACGCCTTCAGTCCCTTTGTATTTCGGAGGGTCGCATGATTTGAAATGCTTGTAGGTGCATTTAGTGGTATTTGGGGGAGAGTTGAAAATGCTTTGGTTTGCTTGATTGACAGGATTATTGGTGAGTGCTTGTTGAACTTGGATTACAATGTTGGGTATTACGGCAGCCATTTGTTGAGCGATTAAGGCAGCCATGCGTTCGCGGGCTTTTCTTGTTCTCGTCTTCCTACGGGCGAGGTTAGAAGACATCTACAAGGAATACATGACAAGAGTATGAGTTGGATGCTTTTGGGTTCATGGGTCGCATTAGGAATGAACATTCGTAAAATAATTATAGATAAATAAATTACTACATCCATTGGATGTCTTGGGTTTTGCTCGCTGTTAGGCCCTTCATGCCGCCATACTTTACCTGTGTAATCATGTGGGCCCCCATGAATACCGGTTTTTCATATGGTTCGCACGGTTTCTGCCAGGTTGCGTACACAAAAACCCGGAGAAAATCGAGAAATATGTATACAACGTGTGACATTCGGAATGTGTCCAGGTGTAGACACGGTGACAACTCAAAGTAGGGTTAGTTCGAACGACGTTTGGTGTGGCATGCTTTGGCCTAATAGGTCCTTCGTACTCTCATCGTTGGTCCCCAGGTAGGCAAACTGGTCCGTTATATTGGATTTATACGAATGCCAGCCTAGACAGGACGTTCCGACTACCGGTACTTGTACCCTTCCAGTTACTACATGCCCGTCGCAGAACTTACTTTGATGAGATTTGAAAATTGCATAAAATCTTTGGATAATGAGAGTATGAAAAAAAAATGAAAACATGAACATCGATATATGTATAATGAATATGTATATATGTATGATGAATATGTATATAAGCATGTATGTTTGACTGAAATGTAAACAAATATGAAACAAATAAATATCACAAGTTTGTATGTAACCACCTAATCAATTAAAATTTAGGCAGACTATAGTATAGGCTCTAAGGGTCTAATAACCTATCCTATATCCCTATAGTCATGGCTCTGATACCAATCTGTCACACCCCGACCCGCAGCGGATAAGGTGATCGGGGCATGATTGGGTTATCATCAAAGCTCATGACATTTATTATGCGTTTCATATTCTTTAATACAATTTAAATTGAAATTTACAATAAAAGTTACAACTGTTCTAACTAACAATCTAAACTTCTTTGTTCTCTTCTAAGGCATATCCTATGTTTTCCTTGCTTCAACCTGTTCACCTGTATCATGTGTAAAAAGGTTTTTGGATCAACATAATGTTGGCTAGTGAATCCTATGGAAAAAATTTGAACGAGTATATTTAAATTGATTATGAAATATGTGCACAACCAAACATGAGTAAAGATAGATGTAAACTTAATCAACAATCATAAGATACTAAGTGAAACACACATGAACAATAATGGAACATTTAGAGGCACGCGATGCTCAACTCGTCTCTCACGAGGAACTGAGGGGCCTAATGAATGAATTTCATAACCATGATAATATGAATGACACAACTACAAACAATACAAACTCAATGATATACACATAAACAATAATGAATTTGATTTGTAGCACGCGTTGTTCAACTCGTCTTCCACGAGGAACTGATGGGCTTAATGTATGAGTTCCATATAATATGACAAAAGGAAATAAGTAAATCACAACAATAAAGACAATCTAAGTTTAAGTCATGATGTGGTATGGCACGAGTTTAAATAAATAAATTGATTATTTTCATAACACATGACACACCCCAAAACGTGTAATTTAAAAGGGGAAAGTTGTAAGATTCACTCACAGTGGTTGCGTTCGGTTGATGATGTTGAATGCACGCGAAGTGGTTTTAACACGAGTGAGTTTAACCTAGAATAATCGCATTATGGTTTGGTAAGTAAATGGATTTTATTAATCTATTTTAGTAGGATTGTTGGGTGTATTTTTGTGAGTTTGAGGCTATTTTCTAACCTTAAAAATGTTAATTTTAAGTATTTTTAATGATTTTTAATTAAAATAATTAAATAAAAAAATAATAAAAAATTGATTTTTTTCTGACCGTTGACCGTTTGACTGACCGTTGACCGGTTCAATTCGGAATACAAGTGCGCTGAGTGAGGCTCGAACCCGAGACCTCCCGTACGCGTGCACGCAGCTCTACCAACTGAGCTACGTGTCTAACCCGTTATATATCTGATTTTAATTATATATATACTAATTAGTTTAAACCGAAAATCATTTTTATTTTAAAAACAGTTAAATCAATTCAGCGGTGCGCTCCACAGGTCTCGAACCCGGGACCTGTGGTTTAATCTAACACACAGTCCACCGCTGGACTGTGTGTTTAACATGTTATATATTTCCACTTTTATTATACTTAAATACAAATTATCTGCTTTCATTTCTGACTCTATTTAAAAAGTTAATAATTGTCCGGGTCGATGTAGGAGACCGGACTCGAACTTGTGACGTGCGATTAAACATACACACAGTCCACCGCTGGACTGTGTGTTTAACTTGGTTATTATTCCGATTATTAATATACTTAACATATATCTAAGGCGACTCCGGTTCAGTAAAAAAAATGGTTTTTATTAAGGCAGCGTGTGTGAAACCGGAATCGAACTCGAGACCTTTGCTTTATATGTGCACACAGTCCACCGCTGGACTGTGTGTCTAACCCGATTAATAAGTTGATTTTAATTGTACTTATAATATAACGAATACATCGTCTCCTTCATCAAAGATAGAACCAGAGTTCGGAAATCGACTGGTTCAAAGTTTTTATCGGTTTATTAGTGTTTTTCAGTTCATTACGGTGAGATAAAAGTGAAAAGAAAAAGAAATTGGGCGGAGAAGTATACCGACTGGACTCTCTGTTTTCCGGCAGAAACTCCGGCGACAGAATTCACCTCCGGCGACGGGTGTCTTGCAGCAGCCAGTCTCCGGAAAACTTGGAAAAAGTATGGGTATCTCCGGTATAAGCTTCAGAGGCTCAGTGAGGCTCGGAAATGAGGTAATCGGTTATCCGGCGATGAGCAGGGAAATTCCGGCGAGTGGAATTACGCCGAGAAAAGGTGTGTTTTTGAGCGAAAAGGTTTGCAGTCGGTTGTGGGTGAATTTATAATGCAGATCGTTGAAGAATCTGGTCTGATTTCCGACTGGGTTCATTGATTAAATTTTCCGGCGGTTATAATTTTGGTCGCGGACTTCAAACATCGGTTATAACCGATGTCTGGTTAATGGTTTACGTTATAACGTAAATTGTAGTTAAGACTCGCGAGATTTCCGGGATTCCGACGACTGAACTGTTTGGGCGCCGGTTTTGAATTCGTAACGTCATTATATCAATTAAATGATTTCAATATATAACAAACAAAATCCGTGGCGCAGTGGTTTGTGTGTGTGAGATAAGTCTGTTTGTTGATTCAGTACAGACCCGGGTTCGAAACCCGGCAGAAGCAAATCATTTTTATTTTGCGATTTTTGACAGTTTTTCAAAAACTAAATATATATTCCCGTATAATAGTTGATTACGGATCGTTTAAAAATATTTTGGGCATTTAATTCGCAAGGAAATTTTTGACTGACTGTTCGGATTGATAAACGGAGCGGGTTTGGTAAATCCGTTTTTGACGGATGTTACAGTATCCCCTGCTTTTTAGAAATTTCGTCCCGAAATTTAAATAATGATATATTTTGACTAAAAGGATGATGATGTTTAGTTTGACAGTTGTATGCTTAGAAAAATGAGGGTTTAAGTTTTTTGGTCGAGGCGGTAACGTTCCTTGTAAGGGTTAAGTACCCTATTCAGGAATCGCTTTTTGTTGCCTACTGTATAAGTATTGATAAGCAGAAATGATTTGCTAAAAATGATATCATGCATAAGAATTTAGATACGTTTGGGAAAAATATGGTTATATCCTAAGGCAAAACTTCTAACACTACAACCTATATGGAACATAAATAAAAACACAACAACTGATATTTGAACATAAGTAAACACAACAGCTAATATTCGAACATGAATAAACACATCAGCAAATATTTGAACATGAATAAACACATCAGCAAATATTTGAACATGAATAAACACAACAGCAAATATTTGAATCCACATTCTGATAGCATATATGTTTGAATGATGGAAGTTCCTCTCTCGTTTGTTATGATGGAGAGGTTAGTTTATGTAGAAATGGATCACAATCCAATCTCTTTAAATATCATGATGATATAAATGTAACACAAATTCCAACCAAGGCAATACTAAATCCTACATGGAACTTCTCATAACCGCCTGATAATGCCTCTGATCCTTTGGCAAGAATACTTATATATAGGAAGTACCAGCGGCGTATCCACCATATTCTTGCCAAATTTTCATTAGTTTTATCCACCAGTTATGATTGGTTACCAAGAAACTAATAAATCCTACATAGAACTTCTCATAACCGTCCGATAATGCCTCTGATCCTTTGACAAGAATACTTATATATAGGAAGTACCAGCGGCGTATCCACCATATTCTTGTCAAATTTTCATTGGTTTTATCAGTGAATTATGATTAGTCCTATAACTCTACAACCAATACAACAAACATAAAATACTGAAATGAAATATATCTGTGCGATCAAGGCTCAATCGAACGGAGCCGATCGTATTGCATGTACTGAAAATGAAATGGATGTGCGCTCAAGGCTCAATCAAACGGAGCCGAACGTATTGAATGTACTGAAATTGAAATTGTGTGCTCAAGGCTCAATCAAACGGAGCCGAGCGTATTGCATGTACTGGAAATGAATAACTTAACCACACAAACAGCCTATGCATGGAACCTCTCATAACCGCCTGATAATGCCTCCGATCATTTGACAAGAATACTTATATATAGGAAGTACCAGCGGCGTATCCACCATATCCTTGTCAATTTTCATTGACTTTATCCGCAAGTTATGGTTAGTTCGATGCGACTCTACTATAAACACCATAACCACAAGATACTGATAATGAAATTGTCTGTGCGCTCAAGGCTCAATCAAACGGAGCCGAACGTATTGAATGTACTGAAATTGAACAACTTAATCTAAACAACCATCACACAAACAGCCTATGCATGGAACCTCTCATAATCGCCTGATAATGCCTCCGATCATTTGACAAGAATACTTATATATAGGAAGTACCATCGGCGTATCCACCATATCCTTGTCAAATTTTCATTGACTTTATCCGCAAATTATGGTTGGTTCGATGCGACTCTACTACAAACACCACAACTACAAGATACTGATAATGAAATTGTATGGGCGCTCAAGACTCAATCAAACGGAGCCGAACGTATTGCATGAACTGGAAATGTAAATTGAAATGTGCGCTCAAGGCTCAATCAAACGGAGCCGAACGTATTGCATGTATTGAGATGTAAAAATGAAATAACCGATCAAGGCTCAAACAAACGGAGCCGATCGTGCGGGCACGCCCTGATCAACCGCATAATAAAATGGGGATCAAACTCAACCTCGATGGATGGGGAGCTACGGCCTCGGCAAATGCATATACTGAAAACAATATATAATATATAATATCCAATAATTTCTCTAAAAGTCTACACAAGTGATAAAGAAACACATAAAACTAAACGATAGGAGTTGAATCTGGATCTTCGGCGAAGAGGACTAGTTGAGTATCTTCATCTGGGCCATCATTATCTTCGACAGGGTTGGCGTTGATATTGAAGACTCTTCCTCTTGCTGATGGCATAGTGTTTGGGTTTTCTTGGTTTACTTGGTTAACTGGGTTTGATTGGGCTTGAGTGTTGATAACGTTAACCAATTGAGGGCATGTGTTTCTAAAGTGGGTAGGGTCGCCACAATTGAAGCAAGCTCGAGCATATGGGAGCATGGGGTTTTGGGGTTGGTGATAAGTTTGGGCCATGTTTTGAGTAGGGGTAAAGGTTTGGTTTTGAAAGGTGCGACAAACATTGCTCAAATGGCCATAGCGTCCACAAGTTGTACATAGTTGACAAGGTAAGGTAAGGGGATGATGATAAAACAGTTGTTGCATCGAGGGTGAGGTCCAAGATATGGTTTCTTATTTGGGTAAGCTGAGTTGGGTGCCACTTGGGTGATTGGGATAGCTCGGATGGGTATAGCGTGTAAAACTGGTTGATTTCGTTGGGTAGCAGCGAAAAGTCGCCCGACTCTTCTTCTCTTGGGATTAGGTTGAGAAGGGGATTCGGTTTGAGTGGAGTCGGAGGTTTCAGTCGATTCTTTATCCTTCTTCTTCTCCTCCTTGAAGTCTTTGTTTCGGATTCGGTTCTCGGTGAGCTCTGTTGCTAGCTCCATTGCTGCTTCCAAGGTTGCAGGCGAGGTACTTATTACAGGGTCTTGAATCTTTGACGGAAGACCACGAATGTAGTGCTCGATCAAACGGTAGAGGGGAGTTGAACATGTTGGGAACCATTTGATGTAACTCGAGGAATCTTTTGTTGTAGGTGATGTGGTCTCCTTCCACTTGCTTCAATGAGTAAAAATTCATCTTCTAACTTCTTGATTTCGCTCCTTGGGCAAAATCGTCTGGTCATGATTTCCTTCAATTCGTTCCAAGTTAAGATCATAGCATCTTCCACACCTCGTTTGGCCTTCTCTGTGTTCCACCAAGTAAGTGCTATCCCATATAATCGACCGGTAGCATATCGTACTTTGCGATCGTCAGGGCAATCGCAATTTAGAAAAGTGTTCTCCATTTCTTCAAACCAATGGAGAAGAGCAGTGACGCCTTCAGTCCCTTTGTATTTCGGAGGGTCGCATGATTTGAAATGCTTGTAGGTGCATTTAGTGGTATTTGGGGGAGAGTTGAAAATGCTTTGGTTTGCTTGATTGACAGGATTATTGGTGAGTGCTTGTTGAACTTGGATTACAATGTTGGGTATTACGGCAGCCATTTGTTGAGCGATTAAGGCAGCCATGCGTTCGCGGGCTTTTCTTGTTCTCGTCTTCCTACGGGCGAGGTTAGAAGACATCTACAAGGAATACATGACAAGAGTATGAGTTGGATGCTTTTGGGTTCATGGGTCGCATTAGGAATGAACATTCGTAAAATAATTATAGATAAATAAATTACTACATCCATTGGATGTCTTGGGTTTTGCTCGCTGTTAGGCCCTTCATGCCGCCATACTTTACCTGTGTAATCATGTGGGCCCCCATGAATACCGGTTTTTCATATGGTTCGCACGGTTTCTGCCAGGTTGCGTACACAAAAACCCGGAGAAAATCGAGAAATATGTATACAACGTGTGACATTCGGAATGTGTCCAGGTGTAGACACGGTGACAACTCAAAGTAGGGTTAGTTCGAACGACGTTTGGTGTGGCATGCTTTGGCCTAATAGGTCCTTCGTACTCTCATCGTTGGTCCCCAGGTAGGCAAACTGGTCCGTTATATTGGATTTATACGAATGCCAGCCTAGACAGGACGTTCCGACTACCGGTACTTGTACCCTTCCAGTTACTACATGCCCGTCGCAGAACTTACTTTGATGAGATTTGAAAATTGCATAAAATCTTTGGATAATGAGAGTATGAAAAAAAAATGAAAACATGAACATCGATATATGTATAATGAATATGTATATATGTATGATGAATATGTATATAAGCATGTATGTTTGACTGAAATGTAAACAAATATGAAACAAATAAATATCACAAGTTTGTATGTAACCACCTAATCAATTAAAATTTAGGCAGACTATAGTATAGGCTCTAAGGGTCTAATAACCTATCCTATATCCCTATAGTCATGGCTCTGATACCAATCTGTCACACCCCGACCCGCAGCGGATAAGGTGATCGGGGCATGATTGGGTTATCATCAAAGCTCATGACATTTATTATGCGTTTCATATTCTTTAATACAATTTAAATTGAAATTTACAATAAAAGTTACAACTGTTCTAACTAACAATCTAAACTTCTTTGTTCTCTTCTAAGGCATATCCTATGTTTTCCTTGCTTCAACCTGTTCACCTGTATCATGTGTAAAAAGGTTTTTGGATCAACATAATGTTGGCTAGTGAATCCTATGGAAAAAATTTGAACGAGTATATTTAAATTGATTATGAAATATGTGCACAACCAAACATGAGTAAAGATAGATGTAAACTTAATCAACAATCATAAGATACTAAGTGAAACACACATGAACAATAATGGAACATTTAGAGGCACGCGATGCTCAACTCGTCTCTCACGAGGAACTGAGGGGCCTAATGAATGAATTTCATAACCATGATAATATGAATGACACAACTACAAACAATACAAACTCAATGATATACACATAAACAATAATGAATTTGATTTGTAGCACGCGTTGTTCAACTCGTCTTCCACGAGGAACTGATGGGCTTAATGTATGAGTTCCATATAATATGACAAAAGGAAATAAGTAAATCACAACAATAAAGACAATCTAAGTTTAAGTCATGATGTGGTATGGCACGAGTTTAAATAAATAAATTGATTATTTTCATAACACATGACACACCCCAAAACGTGTAATTTAAAAGGGGAAAGTTGTAAGATTCACTCACAGTGGTTGCGTTCGGTTGATGATGTTGAATGCACGCGAAGTGGTTTTAACCACGAGTGAGTTTAACCTAGAATAATCGCATTATGGTTTGGTAAGTAAATGGATTTTATTAATCTATTTTAGTAGGATTGTTGGGTGTATTTTTGTGAGTTTGAGGCTATTTTCTAACCTTAAAAATGTTAATTTTAAGTATTTTTAATGATTTTTAATTAAAATAATTAAATAAAAAAAATAATAAAAAATTGATTTTTTTCTGACCGTTGGACCGTTTGACTGACCGTTGACCGGTTCAATTCGGAATACAAGTGCGCTGAGTGAGGCTCGAACCCGAGACCTCCCGTACGCGTGCACGCAGCTCTACCAACTGAGCTACGTGTCTAACCCGTTATATATCTGATTTTAATTATATATATATACTAATTAGTTTAAACCGAAAATCATTTTTATTTTAAAAAACAGTTTAAATCAATTCGGCGGTGCGCTCCACAGGTCTCGAACCCGGGACCTGTGGTTTAATCTAACACACAGTCCACCGCTGGACTGTGTGTTTAACATGTTATATATTTCCACTTTTATTATACTTAAATACAAATTATCTGCTTTCATTTCTGACTCTATTTAAAAAGTTAATAATTGTCCGGGTCGATGTAGGAGACCGGACTCGAACTTGTGACGTGCGATTAAACATACACACAGTCCACCGCTGGACTGTGTGTTTAACTTGGTTATTATTCCGATTATTAATATACTTAACATATATCTAAGGCGACTCCGGTTCAGTAAAAAAAATGGTTTTTATTAAGGCAGCGTGTGTGAAACCGGAATCGAACTCGAGACCTTTGCTTTATATGTGCACACAGTCCACGCTGGACTGTGTGTCTAACCCGATTAATAAGTTGATTTTAATTGTACTTATAATATAACGAATACATCGTCTCCTTCATCAAAGATAGAACCAGAGTTCGGAAATCGACTGGTTCAAAGTTTTTATCGGTTTATTAGTGTTTTTCAGTTCATTACGGTGAGATAAAAGTGAAAAGGAAAAGAAATTGGGCGGAGAAGTATACCGACTGGACTCTCTGTTTTCCGGCAGAAACTCCGGCGACAGAATTCACCTCCGGCGACGGGTGTCTTGCAGCAGCCAGTCTCCGGAAAACTTGGAAAAAGTATGGGTATCTCCGGTATAAGCTTCAGAGGCTCAGTGAGGCTCGGAAATGAGGTAATCGGTTTTCCGGCGATGAGCAGGGAAATTCCGGCGAGTGGAATTACGCCGAGAAAAGGTGTGTGTTTTTGAGCGAAAAGGTTTGCAGTCGGTTGTGGGTGAATTTATAATGCAGATCGTTGAAGAATCTGGTCTGATTTCCGACTGGGTTCATTGATTTAAATTTTTCCGGCGGTTATAATTTTGGTCGCGGACTTCAAACATCGGTTATAACCGATGTCTGGTTAATGGTTTACGTTTATAACGTAAATTGTAGTTAAGACTCGCGAGATTTCCGGGATTCCGACGACTGAACTGTTTGGGCGCCGGTTTTGAATTCGTAACGTCATTATATCAATTAAATGATTTCAATATATAACAAACAAAATCCGTGGCGCAGTGGTTTGTGTGTGTGAGATAAGTCTGTTTGTTGATTCAGTACAGACCCGGGTTCGAAACCCGGCAGAAGCAAATCATTTTTATTTTGCGATTTTTGACAGTTTTTCAAAAAACTAAATATATATTCCCGTATAATAATTGATTACGGATCGTTTAAAAATATTTTGGGCATTTAATTCGCAAGGAAATTTTTGACTGACTGTTCGGTTGATAAACGGAGCGGGTTTGGTAAATCCGTTTTTGACGGATGTTACAAAACCTAAAACTGAATCAAAGTTTGAAAATTCAACTTTTGAGAAAGGTGAAACTTCCAAAATGAATGGAAACAAAGATTAAAAATTCTATGTTAAGAAAGCAAGAACTAAATCACAATCTTGGGTTGCAAAGAAGAAAACAACATCATCTGAAAGTGCAAAATCTGAATCAGTCAAGAATGATAATGTCATTGACACAAAGACTGATCAGAAAGTTCCAAATGTTGATTTGAAACTTCCGACTTACGACATTCCTATTCCACCCAAGACCGGAAAGGCTTGGGTTTCCCTTTTTAAGTAGTTTCTTAACATGTGCAGGGCCTCCAAAGATCCATCTTATCGAAGTGGATTATGGATAGCAGAGCTTCTCGACGCATGACCGGGATGCGTGCCTTGCTCTTCGATATCAAATCTATTAATGGAGGATACGTAGGATTTGCGGGAAACCAAGGGGAGGAATTATCACTAAGAAAACTATCGAACGGTGTGGTGTCATTTAACAAGGTCAATTATATTGCCGAAGTAGAGAACAATCTTCTCAGTATCTCTTAAATTTGTGATAAGCAGTTCAACACACACTTCAACGATAAGGAGTGCATGATAATAAAACCGGGTTTCAAGATTCCTGAAGAATGGATTCTCATGCGTGCTCCTCGCGAAAATGATCTATACGTGCTAGATATGAGCATTGCAACTACTACTTCAAAGTCGCTCAGTGTTTTGTAACAAAGGCCACAGAGAAGGAGTCAATTCTCTGGCACAGAAAGATGGGTCATATTCACTTAAGAAAGATGAATCATCTGGTTCACAATGATCTGGTTGAAGGAGTGAATCTAAGAAGCTTTCACATGACAGATAGTTGTCTTGAATGTAAGAAAGGAAAGCAGATCAAGAAATCACATCCTAGAAAGATTCCAAACTCCATCAAGCTGTCGCTTGAAAGACTGCACATGGATCTCTTTGGTCCAGTGATCGTTCGAAGTATTTCTGGAGATCTATACTGTCTTGTTGTAACAGATGATTATCCACGATTTTCATGGGTCTTATTCTAGGAGAGTAAAGATGAAACGTTCGATAATCTAATGATTCTCTTTAGGAAGATTGAAAACCTGTACCATCTCCCTATTAGACGAATCCGTAGTGATAATGGTACAGAGTTAAAAAATGCCCAAATGAAAGAGTTCTGTAACGACAAAGGAATTACACATGAATTTAGTGCTTCGTATACTCCGCAACAAAATGGAGTAGCTGAAAGGAAGAACAGAACGTTGATAGAAACAGCAAGAAGAATGCTTGCCGATTCAAAATTTCCTGTCAGCTTCTGGAGTGAAGCAGTCGCAACAGCATGCTATATGTTGAACCAGGTCTTAACAGTCAAACCTACCATGAAGACTTGCTTCGAAATGCTAAACTGAAGGAAACCAAATCTGAAATACTTAGAACCATTTGGCGCACCTTGCACGGTTATTGATCAAGATGGAAAGTTTGGTGCTAAATCAATTGATGGTTTCTTCGTCGGTTACGCAACTCCACTCAAAAGATTTTATCTTCCAAGTCTAAGAAGAGTGGTAGAAGCACAACACGTTGACTGCTTTCGGCATACAACTCTTATTCAAAGAGCAGGCGATGCTTGGTTATTCAACTATAGTAAATTGTGGAAGTCATTCGACTTGCCAGAAGAACCTTCTGAAGAAGACATTGCAGTGTTATATTATCTTCATCAGTCAGCAAACCAAGAATAGATAATCAGACCAGTAGTGGTTAATCAACCAACTGTTGGGTCATCATCTTCTTCTGGTGCAGGTCCAAGTATTAGTGGTGATCAAGAAACTAATGCAAATCAAGAAACACCTGCTACAGAACCAATGAATCATTCAGTAGAACCCAATCTTTCTGAAGCACATAACTCTGATGGAGAATCTTCTTCTAATGAAGAATCCGAGCAGATAACAAGCATGTTGAATCAATCTGCTGGCCCGAGTAATCAAAATGAAACGTCTTCTAGTGCTCCTGAAGCTGAGGTGGTGGTTGAATAGAATATCACTAATCAGGAGAATACCGTTGATGTTCCTAGTGAGGTGATGCCAAGAACCTATTCTTATCACCCATCAAATTCTATAATCGGCGAATTGCAAACTGGCGTGAGAACAAGAAGCCAGATTAACAAAGCTTTAAGTTGTTTCTATACTCGAGTAGCTCTAGTTCAAGAGTATTGTTACTATTCATGTTTCATATCCCAGATTGAGCCGAAGAATGTTTCTGAAGCTTTAGGAGATGAAAACTGGGTACAGGCGATGCAAGAAGAATTGCTACAATTCGAAAGCTTGGTGTATGGAAGCTTGTTGACCTACCGAGAATCAGAAAGCGATAGATACCAAATGGGTCTTCAAGTGCAAGCAAGATGAGCGAGCAGTGATAGTGCACAATAAAGCTCCGCTCGTTCTCAAAGAATTCCATCAACATGAAGGTATTGATTATACAGAAGTATATGCACCAGTTGCTAGATTGGAGTCCATTTGCATTTTCCTTGCATTTGCTGCTTGGAAAGGATTTAAAGTGTACCAGTTAGATGTGAAATCCGCTTTTCTATATTGTAAGCTACGTGAGCAAGTGTACGTCGGCCGACCACCGGGTTTTGTCGATCCGCTGAACAAGAAGAAAGCTTATCTCCTAGATAAAGCACTATATGGTTTGCATCAGGCCCCGAGAGCCTGGAATGAGACGTTATCTCAACATCTCGTCGGCAACGGCTTTATTAGAGGAACAGTGGATAGTACGCTTTTTACCAAAGAAGTTGGAAATCATCTGATTATTGTACAAATATATGTGGATGACATCATCTTCGGTTCAACAAACGACGATCTTTGCAAAGTTTTTGAGAAAATCATGAAAAAGAAATTCGAGATGTCTTCTATGGGCGAAATGAAATTCTTCCTCGGATTGCAAGTTGATCAATTGCCAGACAGTATTTTCATTCATCAAACTAAGTATATTCATGACATCTTGAAGAAGTTGATGGAAAGCTCGAAGCTGTTATCTACTCCTCTTCCTCTCAATCACGGAATTTGCATCGATGAAACAGGAACCAAAGTTGATGATACTCTTTACAGGCGATAATAGGATCTTTGATGTATCTGACGGCATCTCGCCCGGATATCATGTATCCTACCTGCCTTTGCGCCAGATATCAGTCCAGCCCAAGAATCTCTCACATGCAGATCGTGAAGCGAATTTTCAGATACTTAAAGGGATGTCCAAGCACCGGCTTGTGGTACCCGAAGAACGATAACTTCAATCTGACGGGATACGCCGATTCCGATTTTGGTATAGATAAATTGAATTCAGAATCAACTACAGCAGGCTGTCAGTTCTTCGGAACAAGCTTGGTGTCACACCCCGACCCGCAGCGGAATAAAAGTCGGGGCATAATTGGGTTATCACCAAAGCTCATGATGTTTACTAAGAAGTTTCATATTTATTAAATTCAAATTACAACTTAAATATCCAAAACAAAATTCATAAAATTACAAGAAAATGAAACTACATAATTATTCCAAAGCATAAACTTGTTTATTCTTCTAGGCCTTCCTAAGTGTTTCCTGTCTCAGCTGGATCACCTGTATCATGTGTAAAAACGGGGATATTTTGGGTCAACAAAAGTTGGCGAGTGAACCTTGATAAAACATTTTTACTAATTTCTTGTTTTATTTAATAAAGAAAATTCATGCAATAATCACATGTGAGCAAACATATATAGATAAACATTCACAAACCACTTTGGATGAGTATATGACATGAATGATGATGTATGTGAGATCAAGGCTCAATCAAACGGAGCCGATCTAATGAGGCTCCTGATGCTCAACCCGTCTCCCACGGGGAACTGATGGGCCTAATGAAATGCGTGCACTGAAAATGATAAATCCAATCTACATATAATTCACACAACAATTGATACACATTTGATCACGGATATGATGTATGCACGAGTGTTTAAATAAAATAAAGGAATCATACGACACATGATACACCACAAAACATGATTAAAACGGGGAATTGATAGAGATTTACTCACAATGGGTGCGTTTTTTGATGACGTTGAATGCGTACGAATTTAGGATTCAATCGACGAGGGAAAAACTAACCTAGATAATAACAAAATGATTTGGTAAATAAATAAATTTTATTTGAGATTAATATTTTTAATTAGTGCTCTTAATAGGATTTTTAGGTTTATTTTTTTGAGTTTAATGAAATTTTCTAACTTTAAAAATCCTATTTTTAAGTATTTTTAATTAATTTTTCAATTAAATAAATAAATGAAAATAATAAAAATTGGGTTGACTTTCTGACCGTTGAACGGGTCTGACCGGTCAGACTGTGTTAATTCTATGCGGCTAGTGAGGTTCGAACTCGGGACCTCTCGTATGCGTGCACGCAGCTCTACCAACTGAGCTACATGTCTAACCTGAAATATTCTCTGTTTTAATTATATATATATTACTAATTAACCTTAAACTTATTTGGTTTTTATTAAAAATGATTTATATGGCCGAACCGGTTGCAGAGACCCGGAGTCGAACTCGGGTCCTTCGGTTCGAGTGCGCACAGCCCAACCAGTTGGGCTGTGTGTCTAATCTGTTTAACTATTGGATTATATTCCTCTTATGTACATTCTGTATCTTGATCTGATTAGGTTTTTAAAAATGTTGGTTTTATTTCTGAAAGTCGGTAACGTGTGCGATTCGAACTCGGGACGTGCATATTGTATTTGCACACAGTCCACCGCTGGACTGTGTGTCTAACCCGTTTGAATATCCGGTTTTAATTATATTAATACATATATTCGACTTCGTCTTCTTCACTTTGAAGAACACAGAACAGTGAAGCCGACCGTTATGCTTAATCGACCAACAATTTTATACTTGATTGAAATGGAATAGGAAAAATAAGGGATATGATATACCAAGACGGAGAGTTTTCTTCAGATTTCCGGCAAGTTCCTCGGCTCTGATTTTGCGATTTCCGGCTATATGAACTGTTTTAACAGTTTTTATTATTGTGTTGAGCAATTAGATTATCAATCAAGGGATAGCAAGAAGGTTTAGACAATTATACCGTCTGATGAACGAATGCGGTTTTCTGATCAGCGATTCCGGCGGTATTCCGGCGAAAATGAAAATCTCCGGCGACGAGCTTTGGAAGGACTAAAGCTTCGAAAGAGAGTGCGATTCTGAGCGAAAGGTTTACAGGAGGTTTGAGTGGGTATTTATAAGGAAGAACTGGATGAATTGGGTTCGAATTTGAGTCTTGATTCGCGGTCAAAGGTTTCCGACGGTTATGACCGAAATTGATGGTTAGGCATCGGTTATAACTGATGTCGGAATCAGTTTATGCATTTCAGTCAAAGGAAAACAGTCACAATTGCGAAAATCTCAGTTTTTCCGACGACTGCGAGTTCTTGGCGCGCTGATTTCCGGTTTTGATTTTCGAGTTTTACTTTAAGTGTTATTTGATTCAGTGTTTATCACAAGTGAAGTGTGTGGCGGAGTGGTGTGGTGTGTGTTTGTGTTTGTGGGCGACCCGGGTTCGAAACCCGGCTACCCTATTATATTTTTTTTATACTTATTATTATTAGTTATAAATTATGGTTTTTAAATTCTAATATATTTATTAATTTTGTATTATTTAAATTTTATCTGAACAATAAATACGCAACGAAACTTATAACTGAATATTTGATTAATAAACGAAGCGGGTTTTGAAACCGTTTTTCGACGAATGTTACAGTATCCCCTACATTTAGGAATTTCGTCCCGAAATTTAAGTAGTAGTGGTAACTGGAAAGAGATGCGGGTATTTTTCGCGCATTGAGTCTTCACGTTCCCAAGTAAACTCGGGTCCTCGTTTCGACTCCCAACGTACCCTGACAATTGGAATACGACTTCGTCTTAAACGCTTCTCTCCGAAGTCCATGATTTCTACCGGTCTTTCAACGAAGTGCATCGATTCATCGACTTGAATGTCTTCTAGAGGAATGTGGAGATTTTCATCGGCGAGGCACTTTTTCAAGTTTGATACGTGAAATGTGGGATGAATTATGTTGAGTTCTTCTGGTAGGTCAAGCTTGTATGCTACAGGACCTACTCTTTCGAGTATCTTGAAAGGTCCTACGTAGCGTGGTGCTAGCTTTCCCTTTTGGCCAAAACGAACCACTCCCTTCCACGGTGATACTTTTAAAAGTACTTGATCACCAATGTCAAACTCCAAGGGCTTTCGTCGTTTGTCTGCATAACTCTTTTGACGACTTTGAGCCGCTAGAAGATTGTTTCGAATTTGAATGACCTTGTCGGTTGTTTCTTGAATTAATTCTGGACCGGTGATTTGTGATTCCCCAATTTTGTGCCAACATACTGGAGATCGGCACTTACGACCATATAAAGCTTCGAAAGGAGCCATGCCGATACTAGAATGGTAGCTATTATTGTACGAAAATTCAACTAATGGTAGATGAGCGTCCCAGTTCCCTTTGAAGTCTATGACACATGCTCGCAGGATGTCTTCAAGGGTTTGGATGGTGCATTCAGATTGGCCATCAGTTTGAGGATGAAAAGCGGTACTGAGGTCTAATCATGTACCCAAGGCGGTTTGTACGGCTCGCCATGTTCGTGAAGTGAAACGACCATCACGGTCTGAAATGATGCTTAATGGTACACCATGACGGCTTACGATCTCGCTGATGTAGATACGAGCTAACTTCTCGTTCTTGAAGTCCTCGCGAATCGGGATGAAGTGACATGACTTTGTAAGACGATCGATTATTACCCATATGGGTCATACCCACTGGAGGTGCGAGGTAGCCCGGTAATGAAATCCATGGTTATGTTTTCCCACTTCCATACAGGTATTTCGGGTTGGACTAGAAGTCCTGAAGGTCTTTGATGTTCAGCTTTTACTTTGGAAAAGGTAAGGCACTTGGAAACAAAGACAGCGATATCCTTTTTCATGCCAGGCCACCAGTAGGTGTATCGTAGGTCTTGATACATCTTGTCGGCTCCTGGGTGTACAGAGTATCGTGTTTTGTGCGCCTCATTCATGAGGAAATCACGAAGATTATCGCGATCAGGAATCCATATGCGATTTAAATAGTATAGAATACCGTCGGATTTGGTTTCGATTTTGAGTTCAGTTCCACATGACAGCTCATCGCGTACGTCATTTTCTGTTACAGAAACATGTTGAGCTGCTCGGATTCGATCTTTGATGTCGGTTATGATTTGCGAACATAGAAGACGAATGGAGTTAGCATAACCTTTTCGACTGAGCGCATCAGCCACTATGTTTGCCTTGCCAGGATGATACCGAATTTCACAGTCGTAGTCGTTAAGAAGTTCGACCCATCTTCGTTGCCTCATATTCAACTCCTTCTGGTTGAAGATATGTTGGAGACTTTTGTGGTCAGTGTATATTTCACACTTGGTACCATAGAGGTAATGTCTCCATATCTTGAGAGCGAACACAACGGCTCCAAGTTCCAGGTCGTGGGTGGTGTAATTCTTCTCATGAACTTTGAGTTGCCTAGAAGCATAGGCTATCACTTTTCCTCTTTGCATCAATACACAGCCTAACCCTTGCCCCGATGCGTCGCAATATACTACAAAGTCATCGCAACCTTCAGGGAGTGTAAGGATAGATGCGTCACAAAGTTTTTGCTTTAGAGTCTGGATGGCTTCCTCTTGTTTAGGTCCCCATATGAAGGGTTTTCCTTTAAGAGTCAAAGCCGTGAGTGGTACAGCAATACGGGAAAAATTGGCAATGAAGCGGCGATAGCCAAACCAAGAAATGACCTTACCTCGGTAGGGGTACGTGGCGCTTGCCATTCCTGCACTGCCTTGATTTTTGAAGGATCAACATGAATTCCCTTGTCGTTGATGACATGTCCAAGGAATTGTACTTCTCCTAACCAGAATTCACATTTTGAGAACTTAGCGTAGAGCTTTTCAGTCCTTAAAAGTGTAAGGATGAGTCGAAGGTGTCGCTCATGATCGGATTTAGACTTGGAGTAGATAAGGATGTCGTCGATGAAGACTATGACGAAACGGTCGAGGTAGGGTTTGCATACCCTATTCATTAGATCCATGAAGACAGCGGGGGCGTTGGTTAAACCGAAAGGCATGACCATCAACTCGTAATGACCATAACGAGTCCGGAAAGCGGTTTTTGGGATATCTTCATCGTGCACTCTGAGCTGATGATAACCAGAACGAAGGTCGATTTTTGAAAAGCAGGTGGCGCCTTGAAGTTGGTCTAGGAGGTCATCGATGCGAGGTAGTGGATAGCGATTTTTAACCGTTAACTTGTTGAGTTCTCTATAATCAATGCACATGCGAAACGTTCCATCTTTTTTCTTCACAAAGAGAACAGGTGCACCCCAAGGCGAGGAGCTAGGACGTATAAATCCTTTGTCAGTCAGTTCTTGCAGTTGACTGGCCAGCTCTTGCATTTCTGATGGGGCTAACCTATAAGGAGATTTTGCGACTGTTGTAGCGCCAGGTACAAGATCGATGCGGAATTCGACTTCTCTCATATGAGGAAGTCCTGAAATGTCGTCGGGAAAGACTTGTGGGAATTCTTTCACAACTGGGATATCTTCGAGTTTCCTTTCCTTGCTTCCCTTTTTGACGACGTGAGCTAGGAATGCGACATAGTTCTTGCGGAGATATCTTCGGGCTTGAAGGCAGGACATTAGTTTGAGTCCTTTCGAAGGGGTTTCCCCAAAAATACGTAGGGTCCAATTGTCTGCGAGAGGAATGCAAATGAACTTTTCGTGGCACACTACTTCAGCGTGATGCTGGCTGAGCCAGTCCATACCGATTATAACATCAAACTTCCCAACTTCATAGGAATAAGGTCAATTGAAAAATCGTGATCGTTTAGAGTGAGGGTACAGTTGCGTATAATAGAATTTAATGAAACGGGTTTCCATCAGCAACTTCCACAGTTAGAGACTCGATGAGATTAACACGAGGTTGGTCGAGGATAGGTTCAAATTCCAAGGACACAAAGCTCTTATCCGCGCCGGTATTGAATAATATGGATGCATAACTACCATTGATGAGAAACGTACCGTTGACCACGTTGTTGTCAGCCCTAGCTTGGTTGGCATTGATGTTGAAAGCTCTTCCTCTGGCAGGTGGGGAGCTTTGTTAGCTTGGTTTACCGGGTTTGCTTGAGCTTGGGCATGGATGATGTTCACCAAGCGTGGACAAGTGTTCCTGAAGTGGTTTGGGTTCCCACAGTTGTAACAAGCTCGCATGGGTTGCATCATGGGGTAGTTGGGTTGGTAGTAAGTTTGGGCTGCATGTGGTACAGGTGGTAGAAGTAAGGGTTATTGGGCTTGACCCACTATCTGATGGTGGGTTTGGGTTGGGGGTTGATTGCGGTTCATTCGTTGAAGAGTACGACAGGTTTGGATGGTGCGACCCGCACGGCCACAGCTGGTGCAATGTTGGCAGGGATTTTCGGGAGGGTGATGGTACTGACAACGGTTGCATTTTGGGTGTGGGCCGGTGTATGGCTTTCTGAATGTACAGCTGAAGGAGCAATTTGGGTGATTGGTGCAGCAGCGATGGGAGGGTTGGTTTGAGTGACAACAAAATTCTTGCCATTACGTTTCCTCTTACGAGCAAACCTTGAGGATGAGACTGAGTGGTTTGTAGTTGAGGTCTCTATGGGTGCTTTCTTCTTTTCATCTTTGAATTTGCCGTTTCGAATGCAATTTTCAGTGAGTTCTGTAGCTAACTCCATCGCGGCTTCAAGTGTTGCAGGCGAAGTGCTTAAAACCGAGTCTTGAATTTTCGAGGGAAGACCTCGAATGTAATGTTCAACCAAACGGTACACGGGGGTGAACAAATTAGGGATCATCTGGTTCAGCTCGATAAATCTCTTATTATAGGAAGTGTGATCTCCTTCCTTTTATTTTAGTGAGTGGAATTTGTCTTCCAGCTTTTTGATTTCGCTTCTTGGACAGAAGCGTCTTGTCATGAGTTCCCTTAACTCTTCCCATGTTAAGGCCATGGCATCTTCAACTCCTCGCTTACCTTTTTCCGTGTTCCACCAGGTAAGGGCTACCCCAAACAGTCTTCCAGTTGCATAACGTACCTTACGATCCTCGGGACAATCGCAATTGAGGAAAGTGTTTTCCATTTCTTCAAACCAGTGAAGGAGAGCGGTAACACCTTCGGTCCCTTCATATTTTGGGGGATCGCAAGATTTGAAGTGTTTGTAGGAGCACTTTTTGGAAGGAGGGTTGGCGACGCTCTGGTCTTCTTGATTGGGAGGGTTGATGGGATTTGCGGTGAGAGCTTGTTGAACTTGAATCACGATGTCAGGAAGCACTGCGGCCATTTGTTTAGCAATTTGTGTGGCCAAGCGTTCATTTGATCTTCCTGACTTTCTACCTCCACGTAGTTGCCTAGCCAACATCTACAGGAACATACATAGGAAGATTGTAAGTTTAAGAATTTTCTAGGTGTCATGTGTCGTAAAAAGAATGAAAAACAACATAATTGGCAATAATTTAACTACATCCATAGGATGTCTTGGGTTTGCTCATGTTTGGGCCTCCAATGTCCCCCATACCGTTGCCTGTGTAGTCATGTGGGCCCCATGACTATTGGGCTTGGTAGGATTCACATTGGTGTTGGCGGATTAACACTCGCACCACCCGAATGAAAATCGTAAAATATGATTGTGAGATGTATGGTAGGAGGGTGTCCAGGTGTAGACACAATGACAACTCAAAGTGGGGTTAGCTCACACGACGTTTGGTATAGCATGCTTTGGCCTAATAGGTCCTTCATACTCTCATCGTTAGTCCCCAGGTAGGCAAACTGGTCCTTTATTTTGGATTTATACGAATGCCAAGCCTAGACAGGACGTTCCGACTACCGGTACTCGTACCCTTCCAGTTACTACATACCCGTCATGAGAACTCACTTTGATGTGATTTGAAAAATACAAAAAATCATTGCAAAAATCATGCGAATCGTGAGGTGTGTGCTCTCATGGATATGATATGTTATGAGGATATGATTCATGATGAGCATTGCATAATAACATGTATTTTGTGAGCATGCTTGTATAACATTAGTGTGAAAATAAACATAAAGCATATAAACATCATGAATTTTGTATGTAACGCATAAACAATTTAAAATTTAATCAACTATAGTATAGGCACTAAGGGTCTAATAACCTATCCTATATCTCTATAGTCACAAGCTCTGATACCAATCTGTCACACCCCGACCCGCAGCGGAATAAAAGTCGGGGCATAATTGGGTTATCACCAAAGCTCATGATGTTTACTAAGATGTTTCATATTTATTAAATTCAAATTACAACTTAAATATCCAAAACAAAATTCATACAATTACAAGAAAATGAAACTACATAATTATTCCAAAGCATAAACTTGTTTATTCTTCTAGGCCTTCCTAAGTGTTTCCTGTCTCAGCTGGATCACCTGTATCATGTGTAAAAACGAGGGATATTTTGGGTCAACAAAAGTTGGCGAGTGAACCTTGATAAAACATTTTTACTACTTTCTTGTTTTATTTAATAAAGAAAATTCATGCAATAATCACATGTGAGCAAACATATATAGATAAACAATCACAAACCACTTTGGATGAGTATATGACATGAATGATGATGTATGTGGGATCAAGGCTCAATCAAACAGAGCCGATCTAATGAGGCTCCTGATGCTCAGCCCGTCTCCCACGGGGAACTGATGGGCCTAATGAAATGCGTGCACTGAAAATGATAAATCCAATCTACATATAATTCACACAACAATTGATACACATTTGATACACATTTGATCACGGATATGATGTATGCACGAGTGTTTAAATAAAATAAAGGAATCATACGACACATGATACACCCCAAAACATGATTAAAACGGGGAATTGGTAGAGATTTACTCACAATGGGTGCGTGCTTTGATGACGTTGAATGCGCACGAATTTAGGATTCAATCGACGAGGGAAAAACTAACCTAGATAATAACAAAATGATTCGGTAAATAAATAAATTTTATTTGAGATTAATATTTTTAATTAGTGCTCTTATTGGGATTTTTAGGTTTATTTTTGTGAGTTTAATGAAATTTTCTAACTTTAAAAATCCTATTTTTAAGTATTTTTAATTAATTTTTCAATTAAATAAATAAATGAAAATAATAAAAATTGGGTTGACTTTCTGACCGTTGAACGGGTCTGACCGGTGTCAGACTGTGTTAATTCTATGCGGCTAGTGAGGTTCGAACTCGGGACCTCTCGTATACGTGCACGCAGCTCTACCAACTGAGCTACGTGTCTAACCTGAAATATTCTCTGTTTTAATTATATATATATACTAATTAACCTTAAACTTATTTGGTTTTTATTAAAAATGATTTATATGGCCGAACCGGTTGCAGAGACCCGGAGTCGAACTCGGGTCCTTCGGTTCGAGTGCGCACAGCCCAACCAGTTGGGCTGTGTGTCTAATCTGTTTAACTATTGGATTATATTCCTCTTATGTACATTCTGTAACTTGATCTGATTAGGTTTTTAAAAATGTTGGTTTTATTTCTGAAAGTCGGTAACGTGTGCGATTCGAACTCGGGACGTGCATATTATATTTGCACACAGTCCACCGCTGGACTGTGTGTCTAACCCGTTTGAATATCCGGTTTTAATTATATTAATACATATATTCGACTTCGTCTTCTTCACTTTGAAGAACACAGAACAGTGAAGCCGACCGTTATGCTTAATCGACCAACAATTTATACTTGATTGAAATGGAATAGGAAAAATAAGGGATATGATATACGAAGACGGAGAGTTTTCTTCAGATTTCCGGCAAGTTCGTCGGCTCTGATTTTGCGATTTCCGGCTGTATGAACTGTTTTAACAGTTTTGATTATTGTGTTGAGCAATTAGATTATCAATCAAGGGATAGCAAGAAGGTTTAGACAATTATACCGTCTGATGAATGAATGCGGTTTTCTGATCAGCGATTCCGGCGGTATTCCGGCGAAAATGAAAATCTCCGGCGACGAGCTTTGGAAGGACTAAATCTTCGAAAGAGAGCGCAATTCTGAGCGAAAGGTTTACAGGAGGTTTGAGTGGGTATTTATAAGGAAGAACTGGATGAATTGGGTTCGAATTTGAGTCTTGATTCGCGGTCAAAGGTTTCCGGGGTTATGATCGAAATTGATGGTTAGGCGTCGGTTATAACTGATGTCGGAATCAGTTTACGCATTTCAGTCAAAGGAAAACAGTCACAATTGCGAAAATCTTGGTTTTTCCGACGACTGCGAGTTCTGGGCGCGCTGATTTCCGGTTTTGATTTTCAGGTTTTACTTTAAGTGTTATTTGATTCAGTGTTTATCACAAGTGAAGTGTGTGGCGGAGTGGTGTGGTGTGTGTTTGTGTTTGTGGGATCGGACGACGAGTTCTCGTGATCCTCATTGGTTTGTTACCTTTTAGGATTAGTATTTCTTAAAAACTAAAATACAAAAATATGTTTTTGATTTTAGGGGGAGAAATGTTACGAGAAAATACAAAAACATATGAAAAACCAAAAAGTACAAAAACATGAAAAAGACAAAAAGAGTTTTGTGTCAAAAAGGAAATGATAGTACATCAGTGGACTATCACAGTATGCTAAGGAATTGTAAAGTTTAAAAAGTGATAGACGAGTCTTACTGTGGATGTGTTGATAGGCTTTATACGTTCATAAATTGTTTCCGGGATATAAACTAAATTTTACAACTGCATAAACTTGTGGATTAACATCCCTTGGATATATGGACTTAGTACTCTGAAATTTCGTTTGAGAGATTGCCTGATTCTGAGATACGAGGTCTTATAGATGATTGATATCTGGGGTATTATACAAGTTCTTCTGATTTTGCGGAAGCAATAGCCTAGAACTTCTATAATACTTTTGCTATAAACCCTAAACAGCATGCAAAATTGAAAGAGTCAAAAGATCTAATCAAATTGCAGTACTTAAAAGATTCCTTAAATGGAACACAACTTAAAGTCGAGCCTTCATCTCTTTGTCGAAACGATGGTATTAACCTGAGCTCTCAAGGCTTTGCATAACCCAGATACAGTTATCAATTACGCTATACTCACCTGTAAGATGAAGTCTAGGGAATCTTGATACGTGAGTATATTCTGAGATGGGAACCATAGTTAAGTCAAGTTTCATAAGTCTAACTAAGATATCTTGGAACAGTGAGAAATGTGTCAAAGTTTAAGTGGACAAACATATCGACAATCTAGGTAAACGAGTTTAGAACTTAAAGTCATCATAAGGTCAACAGTACTGGTGATACGTCTCAATCAACTGATATGATCCTTAGACACGAATTCACAAAAATATGTCTGTAAATATGTTTGTACATAGCTTATTTGATTTCAGATTTAAACCCAAAAGGATTTTCAGTGTGTTTTAGCATAAACTTTCGAAAATTCAAAAAGATTTTATTTCAACATTGTTTTCAACAGCCAATGATGGAAAGCGGATCTTCGGAGTTCGAAATGGTGCTAAGTTGTTGGAATCTTGATGACAATGGGTTGGGAGCTAATCTGTTAAATCAAAATGCACGAAAAAAAAGTTCATTAATTTGAAACTTTAAAACTTGAAATTTGAAGAAAAAAACATCAGTTTGTTCATAAACGTCAAACCGAGGTCATTAACTTGGACTCGGCAGACAAATCGGTTAACCGAGGTCATTAACTTGGACTTGGTCAACTGGGTGGATTTTCATAACTGGTAAACATGTGAAATTTCAGGGTTAAATTTGAAAATTTTTGAAAAGTTTGAAATTGGAAATCATTAAGTTCGACCGAAGTTCCAAGTGAAAAACTGTTCAAAAATTGCTGAACTTCTGGCGAAGTTTGAGTTAGTTATTGATGAAATGAAATCAAGTTCGCCCGAACTTGATTCGGTAGAAAAGTCCAAGTTCGCTCAAACAGTCACTATCTGTTTATTTGATCTTCGAGCGCACTTGAGAGTGTTTGAGAGAAAAATCAAAATTGCAAGAATCATAAAGTTACTCTGCCCGATTAAGACCAAATATTAAGTGATTTGCACACTTAACATCATGGCTGAGGTATAATTTACACAGATCTTCCATTAATTGAACTTGAACGAACCTGTTTGGACCAGAATCTTTAAAATCTGTTAGATCTAGGTTGTTAATGGACAAATTGATCGGTGAATTGTGTTAATAAACATGATAACATGCTAATCAACCAATAAATTTGAACAGAGAACATGTCTGAGTTGTTGCAGGTTTTGTGAAGATGACGACAAGTTCGCCCGAACTTGTTGTTGATGGTTTTCATCAACTTCGGGCGAAGTTGTTTGATCACTGAATAAAACTTGAAATTGTAACATGTTCGCCCGAACTTGTTTACAATATGCAATAACCTGTTTGAACTTCAAGTTCGCCCGAACTTGTGGAAAAAGTGTCAAAGATTTGTTTTGGTTGCATGTTCGGCCGAAGTTGTGGTTTGTTTATGCTGTTATGTGTTAATATCCTCAAGTTCGCCAGAACTTGATGGTTAATTGTTGAAAATGTAAAAAAAAATTGTGCTAATGTGTTTGTTTTTCTCTGTCTACAAAACATCAAGCTGTCGTTTAACAAGTTCCATAATACTTGTATTTCATTGGACGAGAAGGTCTATCCGACGCTGACGGCTTTTTCTGAGATATTGAAGTTTTTAGGGCCATATTCCGATAACAAAGGCGATCACAGATAAGCATGTTGTATACAGATCGCACGTCTATCTTTTCTAGAACGCAGCATCATACGACAAGGCGAACAAAGTTATAAAGTCTGTTGTTCGTGTCGGGAACGAAGATAAGGAATTTCTAGTTACTGAAGCTGACATTCGAAGAGTCTTAGGGTTCAATGACGATGCAAGTGATCCAATAAGTTTTGAAGAGAGAATGGTCAAGGGTTGCTTCTTAAGAATGGGATATAAAGGTCACGCGAATGAGCCGACAATGAAGAAAGGCAGTGTTCCACTACCTTACAAGCTGTTAATTCATGCTATTATTCATGCGTTCAGCCATCAGAAAGCAGGGCTTGATGATATACATGACTACATGGCCTGCATGGTTACCGCTTTGATTCTGAACAAGAAATACAACTTCTCAAGAGTTATCTTTAATTTCATGGTGAAAAATATGGGAAATGAACGATTAATGATGTATCCGAGGTTTGTGCAAATGCTGATCGATGAGAAGTTTCAGAATATTGCAAAGGATCCAAATGATATTCTCTATCTGAGTCACATCGATGAAAAACGCTGAAAAAATTAAAGATTTAGCAGAAGCAAGACTCTGCTCCTATTCCAAAACCTGTTTTTGGAGCTATTTCTGATGAACACTATGTTGCACCTCCTGAAAACAAGTGGAGAAAAGAGGGCAGTGGTGACGAAAATGAGGAAACTGCTTTGTTAACAAACTTTAAAGAGAAACGTGGTGATTGGTATATAAAGCGTGTGGGGGTAGTTGAGAAACAGAAGAAAAAGAGAGCATCAAAGAAAGCGGATACTATGCTGATAGATGAACCTATTGAAAATGTTCAAAATGTTGAAGGTTCGAGTGATGCGACTAATGTTGAAAGCCAAGAGAAAGATGATGAAGTTATTTCTGCGACTTCTATTTAAAGATGATGAATCGTCTGAAGATCCAATTGATGAAAGTATAAAAGAAGCAGAAAAAGAAAAAGAAGAGGAAAGATTGAAAAAGTTGCGCGAAGATATTTACGAGCCATCTGCTGAAGAGGTTTTTGATTCTGAACGTCCTAAGAAAAAGGCTAAGCGCACGAAGTCTAAAGTGGGGGAATCAAAGAAAGCCACAGGATCACCTAGCACACGAGGAAGGAAGAAAACTCAAAGTCACAGATATCTGAGTCAAACAAAGAAAGGAGTTACACAAGAACCTCATGTTTCTGAATTGCAACAGATTCCGATCATAGAATCTGTTATTCCTCCACTTACTGCAGCTGAAGAAGAAACTTTTGTCACTGTTGAGGTTCCTATTCAAGTTACACCTCAATCAACTCCAAAGTCTGCAGCAAAGGCTACTATGCCAAGGTCAAAGCAATCTACTCCTCAAAGTGCCAGAGCAAAAGAATTTAAAGATGCTTATGGTGATATTCCAAATAACATTACACATCATGTCACTGCTGAAGATCTTTCAGGCTGGTTTGAAGATATTCCAATCGATAAGCTAGAGAAAAGGCTAAAAGATCTGGAAGATAAAGCCAAACTAAACAAAGTCGATAAAGCAGCTCTTGAAAAGAAACTAAAGCAGAGTGAGGTTGAGAAAGAAATTCTGAATGACAAAGTAAAGTTTCTTGAAGATGATCGAGGTTATTTGAAAGCTATGGTTGAAACTTGGGCGCTGCAAATGCAAAACACAAAAGAGCAAATCGCTGAGGCTAAGAGATCGTGGTTTAAAGAGATGCCGAAGGAAAGAAAGTTCAAAAGGCCGCTAGCATTCTTTACACGTGACAAAGATGTTTCTCGGGAGATATTCTGAGCTGGGGATGGATTCGAGAACTTGATATTCATGCTATAAAAAGAGAATTCGGGGTGCAGTACTTTCGACATTGACATACATTAAAACATTATTGTTTTAGGATGTAGAAGAGTTGGTTCAAACATGTAACATAAGTCTGCAAATGAAGTTTAATGAACAGAGACTGTGAAGAGTGATAAAATTTGAAGCTTCGAGTTATGGAAGCCGTTTATCCCTAAACGCAGAATAAAGATCAACAAGAAAACGGGAGAAAAATATATTACGCTGGTGATGAAGCGTCCACGAGCGATGAAGAATATGTCACTTAAACCCATCGAACAGGATTTTCATCCTTATTTTCTGTGGTGGCAAACGGATCTGGAAACATGTGAAGCTGTTATTTACTACGTGATGATGAGACATGGGATATAACAAAGAAAAGGATCTAGAACCGATTGAACGAAGGAGGATATGGGGGCTGTGGAGAACGATATGAATACTAGACCCGATTGGCTAGTTAATTGCTCGAAGGAAGATATAATGTGCTTGTTCTTCAACAAAATATGCTTGGACAAACGTGAAGAAGTCCAAGCGAAGCAATACCAAGGTGTGATTAACGTTTGCTATGCACATGGTATTAATTCAGGGCACATGTGGGAATCGAGATGGCGAGAGTTGGAAAGTGAAAAGTTCTTAAAAAGAGGAGAAGCGTTTAGAGAAGATTCATGATAAAGGTATGAGGCAAGAATCAGAAGGTTTCAATTCATGAAGTGGGCACCTCCTACAGATCAAACGCCTATCCCAAAGCAAGACCGTCGAAAGAAACCATACAAGAACTTCTTGGAAGATGTTAGAGATTGAAGACTGATCAAGACACTGCGACAATATCCAAGGGGGAGTTTGTTGATACATAATGTCTATTGTCTAGGTCTTGGATCGAGTCTGTTTGTTTAGAGCTTGTATTTGTTAGATTTGAAAAGTTATTTAACATATATGTACAAGTTCGGCCGAAGTTAGTGTCAGCTGATCAAGTTCGGCCGAACTTGATCTAGATAAGACATACTTCGGGCGAACTTAGATGTCTATATATAGGAAGTCAAGGGTCATTCAATGTAACAACTTTGCGACTTCTACGGCGAAGCTCTGCAGTTTTGATTTCAAGTTGTAATACTTTTGGACATTAATAAACTGACGATTAAACTGTAATTCTTGTGTATTTGATTAACTTGTCATATAAATTCCGCATATATGGACAATAGATACAAATTTAGGTTCCCGGTTGAGGAGGACGGTCCTAACAGACGATAACCGCATCCGAGTTCAGTTTTTGAATAAGCGTTGAGCATCGAGAGTTTATTCCGCATCACTCTAAAATATCAAAAACTCAACCGGCAATTGATAGAAACTTCGAACCACCACATCAGAAAACTTCAAATCAACGAATACCCTCGAATATCTGAAATCCTGATTTCCGTAATCGCAGTTAAACACCCTTCAGAAAGATTTGATCAGCAAATCGGTAATCTGCTCAATCAGCAAATCTTGATCGGAAACAAATAATCTGGTAACATATCGAATCTGAGAAACACACGTCCGTAATCAGAATCACATTCTTCTTCTTCAGTCACAATGCCAGATATATAGCTATCTCCGATAGACCAGCGCAACTTAATCAACAAACATCGTCATCCAACGGCGGTTAGTCCAAGAAGAATGATTCATCTGCTTGAAGACTAAAAATAATGGCCACCAAAGGCTATCATCAGTTATATCTTGAATAACCTCAGATCTCCTTGGTAATTTTGAAACTATCCGATACACCGGAGCTAGTCATTAATTCCTAAGATCATCACTGAACGTCTTGAACGTCCTCAGTTCCTCACTGGTATTAATGGCTGCTAATCCTGCTAACTACCCCTTCACCGGAAATCAAGACTCTAACCCTTAAGCATCAATCTGTATCATGATCTGAAAAATCTAAAGTTCCTGCGATCACGGAATCCCAAATGTACAGCCTCTTTTGTCAGCAACTGGTACATAGCTTTGTCTGAAAGATCCGATCCCATAAATCATCTTCTTTAATCATGGTACCACGTACCCCATGGGGCAACTGAAACTACAGAGCATCCTTATCTCCTGGCGGTTAGTCCAGTCAATAATTCATATGCAAAGCAGAGTTAAAGATAGGCAGTCGTATGTGCACCCGCAAAATACGCACGACTCAGGTGTCAATCCACAACCATGACCTTAGAATCTGATAAACAACTCCTCCAAGACTCAGTTATGAAACCCCCACTTTCAAACTAGACATCAACTTGAGATCACCAATGAATCTCGATCCTCTGCATTTCCCAGTTAATCTGCAATCGGTAACCACCCGGATACTGTTGCAGGAGTCACGAATTTCAAAAATGCCGGAATCTTCATATAATGTAAAATTTTATAGGTCTGTTATCTGGACGGAAGTTAGTGCATAAACATAACCGATTCGGTAGAATGTTATTACAGAAAGGAGTAGAAGTAGAGTGCAGCGGAAGTCATATGTTCATTCATACCGAAAGAGTATACATCTTATTCAGCTGCCGGAGTTCCTGGAGAGAATCCGGCAGCACCTCCCCGTAGGGATTGCAAAAACTTAAACAACACATGAACACACACCACCTATTTATAGTGGAACAAGTTCGGACCAAACAGTTGATGGCCAAGTTCGGCCGAACTTAAGTTCGGGCGAACTTGTCCACTATATTACAAGTTTGTCCGAAACTTGATCAATATGTAACAAGTTTGTCCGAACTTGTCTTCCTACATACAAGTTCGTGCTAACTTGGTCGTGTGTTCGATACTAACCTATACAATATTCAACACACGCTATATCTAGCCTATTCGACAAGTGATGAACACAAAGTGCATCAACATGTAAAAATTATACTCCAAGTATATATACGTTATAAACATATTTTGACACTTAAAACAACTTTGTAATAAATAATAGAACATGTGTGAACATGTTCATCCCGTCAATTCTTGTTTTAGGGTCAGTTCGCAACCAAAAGTCGCGAAGTTATACTTCTACTTTGACTTTCGATTCTGACCCGATATAGATTAGTTAGCTACTGATCTAGGGTTTCATTATGATCATATTATTATGTAGCATAACCCTCTGAGGTTATATTACACGATCATAATAGTAATCCGAGTTTATGCACGAAGTTTTTTTAATATGCCAATAATGCCCTTTTCATTAAACATGAGGTTTTAATATGTAAAGAACTTGTAAATGATTTATGTACTGATATGTCATCATGATTAACATATCATGATGTTATAATACCGATCATAAACTGAGATTTACCAAAACATCGCAAATCTTGCTTTTAAAGGACTAAATTGCCCTTTCGGCATCTAAAATGATTTCTAACATGATATCTTCATAAAACTCATAACCTACTGATGCAATGTCATCAATAGAATTAATTTGGGATGTCAAGTAAGATTATATTATGAGTTTAACACATGTTCTTGTATTATGCGATAAATGACGATAATGCCCTTATGTCACATAAATTAGTTTAAATCAAGTTTTCCATACAAAACCTTTTTATCTACTGATGTGTTATAATAAATAACATATCTTGGTCATACAAACCTGATTATAACATCATTGTTCATCGCATAAATCGTCATTTAGCGACTTAAACGCCGTTTCGACGCATAGTATGGGATAAAACCATATTTAACAATCAAGACTTGTTACCTACTGATTTTATAACTTATTTAAAATGTTTTTACAGTAGGTACATGTTATAAACCAAGAATCTCAAATAAGTTATCAAACTATGTGTTAAATCAACAAAATGCCCCTACGGTGCATTGTTTGGTCTTAAACATAAACCACACATATATTTGATATCCTACTGATATTATATCACAAATTAAGTATTTCTCCAGACTATTTATGATCATATTACCAGAATATACGCAAGTTCTTTTTATACGTCACATAATGACCAAAACGCTCTTATGAGGAATAGTTTAATTTTAAAATCTAAACGGGCATATAAGTTGATATCCTACTGATATTATAACTTATTTAAAGAATACTGGCATGTAGAACTTGTTCATGACTTATCCGGTTACCCGGTATCGCTTATATGAGCACGGTTATGCTTATGTGACTAGTTTCCATAATTTAACCAAAACGGGTTTAATCTTATCATTTTTATTTCAAATTCCAGAATGTAAATAGTTTACCCATTAAACAAGTCTTAGTACTTGTCAGGTTTAAACTACATTCTATTCCGGTTATCGCTTAATCTGGCGTATCGTACCGTTTTCATTTATTAAAGCTAGCTGGTCCAAGTCTACGACTTAAATAGGACCCATTAGCATTCTAATTGGTTATTTATACCATCATTCCAGACTAGAGCCTTCCAGTAAATTGCTACCTACGCTTGTCTTTTGTTAAACGGTTGAGTTATTTATAAACCTTGCAGATTAAGACAAATATTAGCTCAGGTAAATACTCTTAACTTATTTCCCTATACGGGCTTGGGATACGGTAAATTATTACCGCTTGGTCGGGTATGGGATCACTTAGCCGGATTGTGACTATAAAATCTGCATAACCTGTTTTAATCTATTTTGTCTGATAACTTAAACATTGGAGGTTAAACAACCGTGTCCTGAATATCCTCGGCTCATTAAAGTTACTAATGGCCTTAACCTAAGCACGTGGTGTAGGCATACACTTGACAGATGCTAAATGTTAAATTATTTTTATATACTCCTTTGTGGGTTTTTAAGTGGCGCGTCGATTAATCATGTTATTCGGTTTTTGCACCGGACCCCATTTGTATTGGCAGACCTGTAAAACTGTATATAAGATCATTTTGAGTTATCCCAAGTTATAAAAGATACTCATGTGCCTTGTGCACTTAAAAACAATTATGAAAATATTTTCAAAATGTGTCGGTGAATTGTATTTACCAGTGTAAACAGACGTATTTCCAAAGACTAAGTTCAGGTGCAACTAAATAACAGGCTGGAAGCTGCTCGGTATTGATTAAGAGGATCTTGCAAATCCTTAGATATGCCTAAAGTCTGTGAATATCTTTTGTACAATTTTTACGATCCGCCTGTGGATCTTTTATTACGAACCGTCTGTATATGTATTTTGAACTTTGGACATTTCGGTTTGTAATAGTAATTTTACTCCAAGACTTCCGATGTTCTATTCTGTGTTAATTGTCTATGATGATATCAACTTACATCACGATGCTCCCACCGGCCACCGGGATCTATGTGGAAAAACGGAGTGTGACATTCTAGTATAACTTTTAATAGATAACGTTTTATAAATTATATAAATTTATTGTTACGACGAGCATATTTTTCTCTACCTTTTAATCAAACTTTCATTAAAAACATAGTAGGGTCAAATATAATATATATTTTATTATTGTTGTTAAACGGTCTCTTATAACCTTAAATATTTGTCTAGACATCTCATATATCGAATGACCATCTTACTCGGTACTTATTCGTTTAATAATATATGAAATATAGATTTTGTGTATACATTTATTTTTTTCTACAAAACGGGGTGTTACATCATATTCCTTTGGTGGGTGTAGAAAATACTTGATCACGGTCATGGCAGGAGTCCGAGTCCAACATAACGTCTTGTATAGGTTTGGAATTGTATAGAACTTTTTTGTCGTTTTGAAGGTGATTGTTTATCTTAGAAAACAAGTCATTAACCCTGATCTGAGCATCAAGGGGAACGAAATCGAAAAAACGTTATTTTTTTCTAAAATTAACACTACCGTCTGAGCATTAAGGGGTAGCGGGGGTTACCCCTAGTAACATGCTAGGTCCGCCACTGGCTACAACCTTGTATGATCATCAAATTTATAACCTGATCTGACTATACTATAAACAATTCTACAACCTTGTATGATCATCAAATTAATAAAAGTGGGTTAAAAGTGGGTGGGGGTTGGGCTCAATTTGGAAAGCAATTGAAGTTAAGGTGTTGCTCTCTATGAGGTCAAGGGTTCGAGCCCTGCCTCTGCCGAAGACGGATTTGGTATATTTTAAGCCATTAAATAAAATCAAATTTAATAAAGAGTTAATTACTGTTTTCGTCCATGTGGTAAAATGCCATTTGTATACATCCAAATATAAACCTTAAAATAAAGAATCTGTATTATGCTGAAATGTTGACATCTTTTAATACAAGATAATGTTTGGTCACATGAGTTGGTGAGAATCTGTATTATGCTGAAATGTTGACATCTTTTAATACAAGATAATGTTTGGTCACATGAGTTGGTAGTTGGTAACTGACAAAAACTTCGTTTTTCAACATCCATTCTTGTCGGGATTTAATCTTAAAATTTCAGCATGCGTGACCATAACGATACACTAGGAAATCTGACCAGGGCACGAATAATTTTAAGACAAGTTAAAGAAAGAAAAATAAAAATCACTCTAGCACAGTCAATTCGATTGTATGTCCAAAGATGAAATAGACTTTTATTAAAGAGTTAATTACTGTTTTCGTCCATGTGGTTTGTCAAAAATCACTATTTCAGTCCATTAGTTTAAAAATTGCGATTTCAGTCCCTGTGATTTCACTTTCATAACCATTTCAGTCCCTGTGGTTTCACTTTCGTACCACTTCAATCCATTTATTCTGTAAGTACAGGAACTGAAATGGTTGCGATATGACTGAAATGGTTACGAAAGTGAAACACAGGGACTGAAATCGCAATTTTTAAACTAATGGACTGAAATAGTGATTTTTAATGTCGAAAGATAATATTGTCAGGTAAACTCATTGTCAAACATTCATGGCCGTTAGGCTAAAGGGTATGGGAAGGGTCATTCTCAAAGGGATGGGCCGCCACGTAGGATGTCCATCCCTATCCTTTAGAGGATGGCTCTCCTAGTAAAATGAAGGGGGTGGAGGATGGACATGGCCACTTCAATTTTAATTTAATTTTTAGTTTTTATTAATTTAGTTTTATAAAAACACTACACTTATTAAATAAAAATAAAACATGAAACAAGATAATTATTCCTAAAAATAAAAATTACGATTCCTAAAAAATAAAATTTCGAATCCTAAAAAAAAATCTACAAAAACGTCCTCTTCATCCTCCGATAAACCTCCCGTTCATACCTCCGGTACGGTATCGAGATCCAACTGTAGAATTTTAAAATCACTCGCTCGAGCGGGTTGTTCGGGTTCGGGTTCGGGTTGTTTGGGTTGAACGGGTTAGGGTTGTTCGGGTTGAAAGGATTCATGTTTTTTTTATAAAAAAGATAAGAAATTTATAAAAGTGGATGAGAAGAGTGGGTGGATTTTGGATGAATGTGGTTAAAAAATGGGAGGTTGAATGGTATTTAAATTTAAAAAAAAAACATTTTTTATTAAAAGAGCCGTTGTGTAACGTCCCTTTTCGGAAAATGTGCCAAAAATGGAACGTCAGAAGCGGCAGGGAAGGGCCGGGTGTGCCGCTGCCGGCATAGGGCATGGTGTGAGGTCCGGCGCGGAGCCTTGCTGGACATATGCCGGCCCCATACCGGTTGGTCATAAGGTTGGTTTAATGGGACAAAGACTTGACATCCACATGTTTTGGCAGATGACTATGATTCTTCTTTTCTTGTCAACTTCATACGGCCGGTGTGTCTTGTTTTGGTCCTTCATTCTCTCTCTCGTGGCAGCCTCTTGTTTCTATAATAAATGATGTTGCTTCATTCACATACACGTAATAGGTCGTCTAATATAACATAACCAACTTTATAACAGCCATATAAACTTATAGAGCTAATACATAAAACGGGTTTTATAATCGCATAATACGCTCTTTTTCATTTTATCAGGTTAGCTCTAAGATCATGCGTAAAGGATAAGTTTTTGAGCGTTTTGGCTTTAAAAAACTCCCCTCCACGCCCCTTCGACCACCCCCGGGCGTTTTCCTTGGCTATTTGCTCAATGGCGTTCTTTTTTCCATGCCGAAGAAGAAAGAGATGGCCAATGACAGGTTGGATGTTTTTTGTTTGCCCAATAACATTTTTCGGATGTTTTTTTTTTAATTTAATTGTTTAACAACCATTTTAACATAATGCCCCACAATGCCCACATCCCCACTCCACCCATTTTAGAAAAACGTCCAATAATGTCCCTTGCTAACTGGACTGCCACATGGCGAAAAACGCCCAAGGGTGGGGGCATGACCACTACGCATGGTCTAAGTAATTCTTATATTGTTTTCCTATATGTATAGAAACTAGTTGATGCCCCGCCCGCGTTGCAGGGCGATAGGCCAAATAATTCTCAACCAATTAAAAAAATAGTATCATAGTTTTGCTAAAAAAAACTAAAACGATTGCAAGACCGTAATTTTTGAGCTCGGGGCAAAACTGTAATTTGTCAGGACTATTGATCGAGTGTGCAGCTCCTTAACATGAAAGAAAATTAAATCGAGTCAACCAATTTAAAGAAAACACTTATATAGTTTTGTTAAAAAAAAACTAAAACGAATTCAATACTGTAATTTTAAACTGAAGGCAAAGTTGTAATTTTTTACTGGGGTAAAATCGTAATTTGCCAAAAGCTAAAATTCATAATTTTGATGTTTGGGTAAAATCGTAATATACCAGGACCAACAGGGGAGTGCAAGCAGTAGCCTGGAATTTGAGCTAAGGGCAAAATCGTAATTTTAGCCTGGGGCAAAACCATAAGTTTATTTGAACTGGGGGCAAAATCAAAATTTTGAGTCTGAGGGCAAAATCGTAATTTTGAGTTGGGGGCAAAATTGTTATTTTATTTTGGAACTTAAGGGCAAAAACGTAATTTTGAACTGAAGCCTTAAACGGGGGCAAAATCATATTTTTTGAACTAAGAGCAAAATTGTAATTTGTAAGCTGGGTCAAAACCATATTTTAGTTTTGAAATTGGGGCAAAATTGTAATTTTTAGCTAAGGGCAAAAGTATAATTTTATTTTGAACTGGGGGCAACAACGTAATTTTGAACTCGGGCGAAAATTGAATTTTAAACTGGGATAAAATCGTAATTTTGAACCGATGGCAAAGTCATAAATTTTAGCTGGGGCTAAAAGCGTATTTTTATTTTGAACTGGGGCTGAAACGTAATTCTTAACTCGGGGTGAAAGCTAATTTTAAAGTAAGAAAAAGATAATAAATTGGTTGGTCTAATAGGGAATTGCCAGGCAAGCCGCCTAACACTATTCCCTCAACTGTAATTGTATATGTAGGGAATATGCTAGATAAAAAGTTTGTTTTGCCTAACAATTGAAGGATTAGAAGTATTTTTATTTTTATCGTAAGTTGCTCAAACGAACTTCAATTGAACTCATTTTAGCGACATTAGAAACGGATCGCCGAACTCTACCATCTTAGCTTTTAGGAATTAATTGTGTAAATGATTTTTTTCCTAAGTTATACTATTTTTTTTATGATTTTTTTAATTCACATGTAAAACTTTGAATTTTTCTGGTGTATCATTTTTTTCTACAATCAACCTCTATGTGTGCGCACACACACATACTAGGTTTTCTTATGATTTTTCTAATTCACATGTAAAACTTTAAGTTTCCAGGTGTACTATTTTTTTTGTTCTCCAATCAATCTCTATGTGCGTGCGCACACATATATACCAGGTTAAAAACAGTATATTACACGAGGTTGGATCAATTTAATATTAAATAGTTATGTATTCCAAATATTGTAATATATACACAATCTAAATATATTTATTTGCATCAAATTTAAACTTGGGGGAATGTTCAACCGATCTGCCTTCTCATCTTAACTTCTAACCGCCTGACCCGCTAGATATAAAACATAACCCAAAGCGACCTGTTCATAAAAAATTGGTTGAAGTTGTCACATTAAAAAACATATATAGATATACAAACAGCTAAAATAAGCAATAATATAAATCGAAATGAAAATAAAGAAAATAATTAGTAAATGCTTTCGGCTATAATGACATAAAAAAATATAATCCAATTCAGTAAATAATCGCAAATATTAAATTTTAGTAATCGTATGATTGAATTTTTTAAAGTTGATGCGAAACGGCTATAAATGTTTTTTAGTTTCTAGAATTCATATAAAAATATGATTTAACACTTTCATTTCATTGGTAAAAACAAACTTTTAATAAAAAAATATGTAGATAAAAATTGAAACATTTAATTAATCTAGTTGTTTAAAATAGTGAAATTGATTACTTTTTTTATTTAAACGGCTACTTTCGTTAAAAACCGACAACTAGCAATCGCTACAGCCCCCAAACAATACGATGATATGATAAATATCCAACATAAAAGCTATTCATAATTAATTTCATATTAAATTATTTAGTTAATGATATAATTATTATCCGTAATAAAATTGCATAAATCAACATTTATGTTATACCTAAACTACAATTCATACCTTTCACTATGAAATCGGCCAAACCAACCTTTAAGTTCATGTTTGTTACATTTTATAACCTTTTCTAACGTCGTCCAAAAACTCAGTTAAGTTACCTCACATGCTTTGGTCGACATTAGTTGTAAGGTTATAGAATATATAATATGCAAAGCATGTGAGGTAACTTAATTGAGTTTTTGGACAACATTAGTTGTAAAGGTATAGAATGTACCAAAACATGAACATAAAGGTTAGGTGTAGAAACGTCCACGATTAGCACGGGAATCTAAATTTTTATCTATTGTCCGATTAGGGGAAACAAATGACAAGTTAACCAAATAACAAGAATTACTCGTTTAATAGTTGTTTTTCATTGATCTAAAGTTCAATACATTCGAGAACCAGATCCGACAGAGCTTTGCCGCCTCTGTGCCAAAATCTCCAACTGTTACAAATGAAATCACAAGGCACCTATATATAGTAGAGCAAGTTCGCTGGAAATGGACAAAGCATGGGGTAAGTTCGCGCCGAACTTATCCTAGTCAAGTTCGGCCGAACTTGACTTCCCACATGCATTCCATGGGCGAAGTTGGCCTATACATCTCATAAATACGCCTCGTTTCTAACAGATTAAGCCTTATTCACTCAGACTCGATACATAATGACGTAGGCAACAGACATATGCACCAACAGAATCCCCCTTGGATATTGCCGCAGTCATTGACTTTTAAAATTTTCTGAGTCTTTCGATCTTTAGTTCTTGTATAAACTTTAACATCTTGATCTTTATATCCTCTTCCTTTTTCTTGAGCTTTGTCTTGATAAAACATTTAGTCAACATGCTCCCCTAGCTTTAAGCTTTAGTCTTCAGATCCCCTTTTGCTCTGAGCTTTAGACTTCAAACTCCCCCTAGCTTTGAGCTTTCTGAAATCTTTTGACAATATTTTATCCAGCTCCCCCTCAAACTTTACTACCTGTCTAAATAAATTCTGACATTCAAATAAACATTTCAGATTCACTGTTTTGAAATTTTGTACCAACAACATTTCAAACTATAATCTTCACTTCAAACCTTTCAAAAAAACGTTTAATTGTTTCAAGTTCAATTTAATGACCTTGAATACATTTTACGTTTAGAACCTTCAACTTTCACATTTTTATCATTTGTGAAAATCCACTTAGTTGATCAAGTCCAAGTTAATGACCTTGATTTAACCAAATATGTCAATCTGAGTCCAAATTAATGACCTCAGTTTGAAAAACCGTTATGAACAATCTGATGTTTTCTTCAGTTTTTAAAGTTTCAATTTAATGAACTTTCTATGAATAAATTTATCATCATCTTACCAGACTTCGAAGATCCGTTCTTCAACATTGGCTCATTGAAAATAATGAAGAAACAAAAATTTTTGAATTTTTGTAAGTTTATTCTAAAACACACTGATATTTTTTTTGGTTTTATCAACTGTAAAGCAGATAAACTATGTACAGAACAATGTAAACTATGTACAAACATATTTACAGACATATTTTTGTAAATTTGTGTCTAAGAATCATATTAGTTTGTTTGAGACATATCACCAGTACCGTTGACCTTCTGATGACTTTAAGTTTTAAACTTGTTTACCTAGATTGTCGATATGTTTGTCCACTTAAACTTTACCACGTTTCTCAACTGTTCCAAGATATGTTAAGGATATGATTTATAAACTTGACTTAACTGTGTTTCCCACTTCTTGAATATACTCCCGAATCCAGATTCCCTAGATTTCATCTTACAGGTGAGTATATGGTAATTGATATCTGTATTTGGGTTATGCGAGGCCTTGAGAGCTCAGGTTAGTACTATCGTACAGACAAAGAGATGAAGGCTCGTCTTTCAGGAGTGTTCCACTTAAGGAATCTTTTCAGCATTGCAAATGATTAGATCTTTCGATTTTTTCAAGTTTGCATGTTATTTGGGGTTTTTAGCAAAAGCATTATAGAAGTCCTAGGCTATTGCTTCCGCAAAATCAGAAGAACTTGTATAATATCCCAGATATCAACTATCTATAAAGACCTCGTATCTCAGAATCAGGCAACCCTTCAATCGAAATTTGGAGTACTAAGTCCATACATCCAAGATGTGTTAATCCACAAGATTAAGCAGTTGTAAAATTTAGTTTATATGTCGGAAACAATCTACTGAATGTGTAAAGCCTATCGACATATCCACAGTAAGACTTGTTTATCACTTTTAAACTTTACAAATCTTTAGCATATTGTGATAGTCCACTGATGTACTATCATTTCCTTTTTGACAACCCATTCTTTTGTCTTTTTCATGTTTTTGTACTTTTTGAATTTTTCAATGTTTTTGAATTTTCAACTTTTTCATATGTTTTTTATTTTTCAACAATTTTTAAAATTTTCTTACCCCCTAAAATCAAAAACATATTTTTGGATTTTAGATTTAAAGAAATTCTTCTAAAAATGTAACAAACCAATGCGGATCCCGTGACCTCGTCGTCCGATCTTTTTTTCAATCCTGTATCTGCAATTGTTTAACAAACAATCATTAGACTCATTTACCACTTGTAAAAGCAGTTTGAACATGTAAGAACTTTGAAATCAGTTTTTCTGTTCAACAGTGTGGATTTTCGTAATTTTAACTTTTCAAAATTTTCTTCTTTACTTCTTCTCCTCAAAATGACAAAGATTTTAACATTCTAGATAAGTTAAATACTCATGGAGCTCCGCTATCCTGTATCAACTTTGATAAAGTGGATCTTGGGACTCCTGCACATGAAACAACTATTTGAAAAATGAAACCCAAACCTTTTTGGTTTTAGGTTTGTACTGATAAGCATCATGACCATATTCTAACTCTTCATCATATTCAAAATCATCATCGAACATTTCGTCCAATGTCGATTCTGAAAACATTTTGACCTTTTTTCGTGGTCTGTTTGATTACTGACTCAGTTGATTTAACATTTTCAGTTTTGTCAGTAACAGACTTTGGTTTTTCTGATGATGAAAACCTTTTCTTAGCAACCCAGGATTGTAGCTTGCTTCTCGCTTTCTTGATATAGAATCTAGAATCTTTGATTTCATCAAACCTTGAAGTTCACCTTTTTCGAATGTTGAGTTTTCAAACTTTAACACAGTTTTAGGTTTCACTTCTTGTTTAGATTCATAGTTTCTATTTGACTCTGTGACATTTTTCACAATCTCTGGTTGTTTTGCTTTTCATCTTTTGATTCAGTTTTTCTTCGTGGAAACACAAGCTTTAGATTCAGACACTTACGAGCAATGTGACCAACATTATTGCATTTAAAGCAAGTTCGATTATCAGAACCATTTCCGCTAGTGGGTTTTACTCCACTTGTGGACTTGGTCTTAGCCTTGTCCCGAAGCTCTTTATCCTTCTTGAAATCATCATTTGATTGCTTACCGATTAAGCTTTCCTCTTCAACCGTACTCGTTCCGTACACAAACTTTATGTGTTTACCTTTGTGTTCATGAAATGACAACTTCTGGTTCCTTCTCGGTTCTTTTTCACTTTCCTCTAAACCCAATCCTGCTCTCCTTTCTCAGGAAAATCACCACCACACTTTCGATAATTGTTAGTATTCCTTTTGGATTTCGAGTAAAATCTTTTCTCATTTTTATTGAGATCATCTGAAGAAACTTCTATAAGTTTTAAAAATTTGTCAAGTTGATTTTCTTTCACGTTCTGAATCAGAAAACTATCATTAAAATATAATCTATCAGAATCTTCATCTTGTACATAACAATGTTAGGATCATCACTTAGATCATTTTCTGATAATGTATCTTCATCTTCAGATTGTGATTCCGAGTTTTTCGAACTTGATTCGGCGCTTTCAGAGTTGCCTTCATTGGAATCATTTCCCAAAACGTTTTAACCACATTTTTTACTACCGCTTTAATGTCATCGTTTGATTTTGTAAAGTCTACGTCAATGTTCTTAGGCAATTGATCTTTCATTTCTGATAAGAGAAGTATATTAAATGCCTTTTCCACTTCATCATCTTTCTTGCAGGAATAGCTTGAAAGAAATGGTGGAGGAACACTTCCGTATATTTTACGCTTTGATTTATCAGCATTTTCCTCCGACTTAATCGTAGGCAATATGTGATCAATGACATAAGCATTAGTAGTGTAACTTTTTAGTAATTGTCTTACTCTTTCTGTTTCAATTTTTATGTCATGAAGCTCACGTTTTGTTTCTGCAATGGTATTAATGTACATGTTAATTGCCTTTTGTATTTCAATTACTGTGGCATTTAACATTTTTACATTTGCACCAACTTCAATATTAGCTTTTTCGACATTTTTATATTTATCATGTATTTTGTCATAAGCTTCTTTCATATTTCTGTAATCATAACGAAAAGTTTCATTATGTACAGTCAATTCTCTTATGACTTTGACTTTGTCAAGGCAGGGTTCACAAGGATTTGCACACTTTGTGCAAGGTTTGTCAACCTCCACAATTTTTAAAACTTCCTTCTTAGATTTCTTACCTCAGCTTTTACCTTTTCAGCCTCTGATTTCAATGCTACTTGTTTCTGCATCTCAAGGTAAGCTATTTCTTCTTCCTCAGTTTGTTGCAGGTATCTCTCCAGAACTGCATTCTCCAGAACAGCTTCTTCCTCAGCTCTCTGCATCAATCCTTCCTGAATAGCATTTTCTAGAGCCGCTTCAACAAATGAAGTCTCATAATTATCCACTACCTCTGCCATCATAGCAACACCTGTTTTCTTTCCAATGTATCTGTTCCAATCGAAACCATCTTCTTCATGTATAACAACAAGAGCTTGTTCGGTTGCTTTTGCAGATTTGTCTTCAACTTCGAGTTGTGTCCTTTTCGGATATGATTTGTACTGAAGAGCTTTCTTGTAATATTCGTTACCAGCTCCGAAAGGGTTTTGATTTCCACTTACTACTTGGTTATGGCATTCACGTTTGAAGTGCCCTTTTTGACGACATTTGAAACAAGTAACTTTCGTTTTGTCGAAACCAAGTTTATTACTTGAGTTACCAATATCCCTTCCGGTGAGTGTTACAAACTTTGAAACTCTCCGGATAATCGACGCTAAGGACCATTTAATGTCCATCAGTTCCAACCATTCTTCGTCTACTTGATCATAATCTTCTGCGGTCATTTCTGGATTACCGATCTTTCCAATAACAATACTTTCATACGATTCAAGAACGGTAGCGAGAAGTGCTATGTGTTGTTTGGCCACCTTTTCTGAAAATACACTCTTCAGATCAACTGCTATGTTACACTGGAAAACATTTGAATCAGAACTAGCTTGGCTTGTCTGATTTTGGAATGAGGAGCTTGAATTAGCACTTGTATATCCAGCATATGGAGAACTTTGATTTGGAGAAGAATTTGTATTTGCACTAAATGTTGTTTGAATTTTCGGCCTTTGAATTGGAGTATCTTGAATACCTCCTTTGTAATAAACACCGACATCTTGAACAACATTAGCGTTCTTTGACTTTGCAATTGTAACATCCGTCAAAAATCGGGTTAACCAAACCCACTTCGTTTATTAACCGAACATCCAGTTAAAAATTTCGTTGCGTATTTAATGCTCAAATTAATTTTAAACGATACATAATTAATAAGTATATTAGAATATAAAATTTATATTTGAAAATTTATTAAAAATAGTGAAATAAAAATTAAATGCTGATGCCGGGTTTCGAACCCGGGTCAGCCGGATAAGCTTAGCGACTTAACACACACACATCCAACCACTCCGCCACTTTTGTTGTTTGATAACATATTGAAACAATTAATACATATAATAAAACTGGAAAATCAAACCCAGTCAACAGCGCGCCCAAATCCGCAGACGCCAGAAAATCCGACGATTTCGCCAATTATCGTCGGTTACTTTTGACTTAACGTAAGTATTAACGTCGCCATCGGTTATAACCGATGTCCAGTTCCGCGACATCAGTCGTAACCGCCGGAGAACGGCTGACCAATGAATCAGGACGAGAAACAGACCCAATTCAACTTGATTCTTCCCTATAAATGCACACCCTAGCCTCTGGTAAACTTTTCGCTCAAAATCGCACCGATTCTCGAATCAATTTCACTCGCCGGAATTCTCTGCAAGTCGCCGGAAAACCGATTTCATCAACACGGTAAATACCTCGACTCTTTCTGTTCCATTCCATTGTTAGACTAGTACTAACATCAATCCATCACCCAGAATCGATCCCAGACGACGTTGCCGGATTTCTGTACTCGCCGGAAAAATCACTGGAATTTACGAACTCACGCTGTGTATCGGTATAATCACCTAAACTTTTTGCTAATCGTTGTTCAGTAATTCAATTTCACATTTAATCAATCAAAACTGTTAAACGATCCGAACAGAGGGAGTTCACAAAACAGAGCCGACGATCTTTGCCGGAGTTCTGAAGAAGACAATCTGTTTGGTACATTCTTTCCCAAACCCTTTCTGTTCAATACCTTTCAATTGCTCATAATATTCGTTAACCGAATTAAACAAGAAACAGTTGGTTTAACCGTTGTCTGTGTTTTGAACGAAGAAGATGAAGTCTATTATGATTATAAGATTAATTAAAATCGGTTTTATAAACGGGTTAGACACACAGTCCAGCGGTGGACTGTGTGCAAACAATACGCATACGTCCCGAGTTCGATCCTTGACACAAGCACATGCTCTGTAATAAAAATGCTTTTTTTAAAACTGAACCGGATCCACTCGCAGTTAGCTGTTAAGTATAATAAAAACAGGAATATTTACCAAGTTAGACACACAGTCCAGCGGTGGACTGTGTGCCAAACTAAACCACAGGTCCCGGGTTCGAGACCTGTGGAGAACACCGAGTCGATACAATTAAATCCTTTTTAAAATAAATGATTTTCGGATTAACTTAAATAGTGTATAAATATAATTAAAAACAGAAATAGTTCGGGTTAGACACGTAGCTCAGTTGGTAGAGCTGCGTGCACGCGTACGGGAGGTCACGGGTTCGAGTCTCACTCAGTGCAATAATATTCACAATCGAACCGGTCAACGGTCAACGGTCAACAGTCGTGGTCAACGGTCAAAAGTCAACATTTTTTTATTATTTTTATTTATTTATTTAATTTAAAAATCAATTAAAAATACTTAAAAATAACGTTTCTAAAGTTAGAAAATAGCCTTAAACTCACAAAAATATATCCAAAAATCCTACTAAAATTGTTAATAAAATCCACTTATTTACCGTACCTTTTCGTTATTAATTAGGTTAGTTATTCCTCGTCGATCAATCCTCTAAACTCGTGCGCATTCAACATCAATCCAAGAAACGCAACCACTGTGAGTGAATCTTACAACTCCCCTTTTTATTACACGTTTTGGGGTGTATCATGTGTCGCTTAAACTAATTCGTTTATTCAAACTCGCGCTATACCATATTATGATCTAAACTTAGAATGTAAATATTGTTTGTAGTTATGTATTACATATTGTCAAGTTGTATGCAAATTATTTGTTAGGCCCATCAGTTCCTCGTGGGAGACGAGTTGAACAACGCGTGCCTTAAAACTCATTCATTAGGCCCATCAGTTCGTAGAACAACGCGTGCCTCAAAACTCATTCATTAGGCCCATCAGTTCCTCGTGGAAGACGAGTTGAACAACACGTGCCTCAAAACAATCAATTATTGTATGTGTGTGCATTATTTAATATTAAGTGTTTTGTGAATAAATTTACATCTACATTTACTCATATGTGGTTATGCACTTTATTTTATAATCAATTCAATAAACTTGTTTAAATGTTTTTCATAGGATTCACTCGCCAACTTTTTGTTGATCCAAAAACCATTTTTACACATGATACAGGTGGACAGGATGAAGCAAGGAACACATAGGAAAATGCCTTAGAAGAAAATAATGAAGTCTAGAAAGATGTATAGAACATGTTGTAATTATGATTGTATGATCTCCTTTAAATTGTAATAATAAATATGAAACATTATAATAAATGTCATGAGCTTTGATGAAAACCCAATCATGCCCCGATCACCTTTTCCGCTGCGGGTCGGGGTGTGACAGATTGGTATCAGAGCTTTGACTATAGGGATATAGGATAGGTTATTAGACCCTTGGAGACTATACTATAGTTGATTAGATTTTAATTGTTTATGTGGGTACATGCAAATTCATGATGTTTATTTCTTTCATATTTATTACATACACAAATGCATGCAAACATTTCCAATATTACATTTTGTGATACATAATGAATTATACTTACAGTCAAACATACATACTTACATACATATTCATCATACATATTTCAATGCTCACATATTCAAATCATCTTCATACTACCGTTATTCAAGACTTTGTCGCATTTTTCATCTTTCAAATCTCATCAAAGTGAGTTCTGCGACGGGCATGTAGTAACTATAAGGGTACAAGTACCGGTAGTTGGAACGTCTTGTCTAGGTTGGCATTCGTATAAATCCAATATAACGGACCAGTTTGCCTACCTGGGGACTAACGATGAGAGTACAAAGGACCTATTAGGCCAAAGCATGCCACACCAAACGTCGTTCGAACTAACCCCACTTTGAGGTGTCACCGTGTCCACACCTGGATACATTCCGAATATCATACGTTACATACATATTTCTCGATTTTCTCCGGGTTTTAGTGTACGTAACCAGGCTAACACATGCGAACCATATGAAAAAACCCGGTAAACATGGGGGCCCACATGATTACGAAGGTGAAGTATGGCGGCATGCAAGGCCCAATTACGAGCAAAGCCCAAGACATCCTATGGATGTAGTAGATTTATTATCTATATTTATTTTATGAATGTTCATTCCTAAATACGACACATGATCCCTAAAACATCCAACTCATACTCTTGATATGTATTCCTTGTAGATGTCTTCTAGTCTCGCTCGTATGAAGATGAGATCAGGAAAAGCCCGCGAGCGCATGGCTGCCCAAATCGCTCAACAAATGGCTGCCGTAATACCCAACATTGTAGTTCAAGTCCAACAAGCCCTTACCGCTAATCCCGTCAATCAAGAAGATCAAAATGTTATCAACCCTCCCCCAAATACCACTAAATGCACCTACAAGCATTTCAAATCCTGCGACCCTCCAAAATATGAAGGGACTGAAGGTGTCACCGCTCTCCTCCATTGGTTTGAAGAAATGGAAAACACTTTTCTAAATTGCGATTGCCCCGATGATCGCAAAGTGCGATATGCTACTGGTCGTTTACTTGGAATAGCACTTACATGGTGGAATACAGAGAAGGCCAAACGAGGTGTTGAAGATGCTATGACTTTGACTTGGGAAGAGTTGAAGGAAATCATGACAAGACGGTTTTGCCCAAGGAGCGAAATCAAGAAATTAGAGGATGAGTTCTATTCGTTGAAACAAAAGGAAGACGACCACACCACGTACAACAAGAGATTTCTTGAGTTAAATCAAATGGTTCCCAACTTGTTCACTCCCCTCTACCGTTTGATCGAGCACTACATTCGAGGTCTTCCTTCAAAAATTCAAGACTCTGTAATAGGTACCACACCTGCAACTTTGGAAGCAGCAATGGAGTTAGCTACAGAGCTCACCGAGAACCGCATACGAAACAAGGACTTCAAGGAGGAGAAGAAGAAGGATAAAGCATCAACTGAAACCTCAAACTCCACCCAAACCGAATCCCCTTCTCAACCCATTTCTAAGAGAAAACGAGATGGGCAACTTTTCACAGTCACCCAACGCAATCAACCAGCCTCACAAGCCGTACCCCTCCAAGCTATCCCACTCACTCAAGTAGCACCCAACTCAACTTACCCAAATAAGAAACCTTACCTTGGACCTCACCCTCAATGTAACACCTGTTTTTATCACCATCCATCTACCTTACCTTGTCGACTATGTGCAAATTGTGGACGCTATGGTCATTTGAGCAAGGTTTGCCGCACCCCTCAAAACCAAACCTCACCCCCTACTCAAAACATGATCCAAACATATCAACAACCCCAATACCCCATGTTCCCATATGTTCGAGCTTGTTTTAATTGTGGCGACCCTAGCCACTTTAGAAACACGTGCCCTCGATTGGTTAACATCATAAACGCCCAAGCTCAAGCAAACCCAGTTAACCAATCAAATCAAGAAAACCCAACCATTAGGCCACCAGCAAGAGGAAGAGTTTTCAACATCAACGCCAATCCTGTTGAAGATAATGACGGCCCAAACGAACCACCCAACTAGTCTCCTTCACCAAAAATCAAGATTCAACTCCAACCGCTTAGTTTTATGTTTTTCTTTATGTTATCTCAATTTTCACGTGTCTCAATTATAAATTTGAAATTTATCCAAGGATCTTAATGCGAATTACTATTTCAGTTTTGTTTTTATACTCATTGATTTAACATTCATATCATCATACCTCACGACGTATCTCAGTCTCATCATTTAAAGAAGTTGAGCTGTGTCTCACTTCTACATGGACTAACCTCTCTATCATAACAAACGAGAGAGGTACTGTCATCATTCAAACATGTATACTATCAGAATTATGACTCAAGCTTTGATTGTTGTGTTTGTTATGTTTTAGAGTCACATAGAACTAATCATAACTTACGGGTAAAGCCAATGAAAATTTGACAAGAATATGGTGGATACGCCGCTTGTACTTCCTATATATAAGTATTCTTGTCAAAGGACCAGAGGCATTGTCAGGCTGTTATTAGAAGTTCCATGTAGGATTTAGTAATGTCTTGGTTGAAGTTTGTTTTATACTCACTGATTTAGCATTCATATCATCTCGTCATTTAAAGAAATTGGATTGTGTTCCATTTCTACATAGACTAACCTCTCCATCATAACAAACGAGAGAGGTACTGTCACCATTCAAACATGTATACTATCAGAATTAAGACTCAAGCTTTGATTGTTGTGTTTGTTATGTTTTAGAGTCACATAGAACTAATCATAACTTACGAATAAAGCCAATGAAAATTTGACAAGAATATGGTGGATACGCCGCTGGTACTTCCTATATATAAGTATTCTTGTCAAAGGACCAGAGGCATTGTCAGGCGGTTATGAGAAGTTCCATGTAGGTTTTAGTAGTAAAAGTTTTGTTTTAGGATATAACCTTATCTTTCCAAACATATCAAAACTCTTGCGCATGAAATCATACTTAGTGAATCAACTCTGTTTATCAATATTTTTATCGTAGGCATCAAAAAGCGATTCCTGTAGTAGGGTACTCAACCCTTACAAGGAACGTTACCGCCTCAAACAAAATTTAAACTCTTACTCCCTTCTAAGTATGTAATTGTCAAATTAAAACACCATCCTTTTGATTCAAACATGCCACTACTAAAATTTCAGGATGAAATTTCTAAAAGTAGGGGATACTGTAACATCCGTCAAAAATCGGGTTAACCAAACCCGCTTCGTTTATTAACCGAACATCCAGTTAAAAATTTCGTTGCGTATTTAATGCTCAAATTAATTTTAAACGATACATAATTGATAAGTATATTAGAATATAAAATTTATATTTGAAAATTTATTAAAAATAGTGAAATAAAAATTAAATGCTGATGCCGGGTTTCGAACCCGGGTCAGCCGGATAAGCTTAGTGACTTAACACACACACATCCAACCACTCCGCCACTTGTGTTGTTTGATAACATATTGAAACAATTAATACATATAATAAAACTGGAAAATCAAACCCAGTCAACAGCGCGCCCAAATCCGCAGACGCCGGAAAATCCGACGATTTCGCCAATTATCGTCGGTTACTTTTGACTTAACACAAGTATTAACGTCGCCATCGGTTATAACCGATGTCCAGTTCCGCGACATCAGTCGTAACCGCCGGAGAACGGCTGACCAATGAATCAGGACGAGAAACAGACCCAATTCAACTTGATTCTTCCCTATAAATGCACACCCTAGCCTCTGGTAAACTTTTCGCTCAAAATCGCACCGATTCTCGAATCAATTTCACTCGCCGGAATTCTCTGCAAGTCGCCGGAAAACCGATTTCATCAACACGGTAAATACCTCGACTCTTTCTATTCCATTCCATTGTTAGACTAGTACTAACATCAATCCATCACCCACAATCGATCCCAGACGACGTTGCCGGATTTCTGTACTCGCCGGAAAAATCGCTGGAATTTCCGAATTCACGCTGTGTATCGGTATAATCACCTAAACTTTTTGCTAATCGTTGTTCAGTAATTCAATTTCACATTTAATCAATCAAAACTGTTAAACGATCCGAACAGAGGGAGTTCACAAAACAGAGCCGACGATCTTTTCCGGAGTTTTGAAGAAGACAATCTGTTCGGTACATTCTTTCCCCAAACCCTTTCTGTTCAATACCTTTCAATTGCTCATAATATTCGTTAACCGAATTAAACAAGAAATATTTGGTTTAACCGTTGTCTGTGTTTTGAACGAAGAATACGTAGTCTATTATGATTATAAGATTAATTAAATTCGGTATTATAAACGGGTTAGACACACAGTCCAGCGGTGGACTGTGTGCAAACAATACGCATACGTCCCGAGTTCGATCCTTGACACAAGCACATGCTCTGTAATAAAAATGCTTTTTTTAAAACTGAACCGGATCCACTCGCAGTTAGCTGTTAAGTATAATAAAAACCGGAATATTTACCAAGTTAGACACACAGTCCAGCGGTGGACTGTGTGCCAAACTAAACCACAGGTCCCGGGTTCGAGACCTGTGGAGAACACCGAGTCGATACAATTAAATCCTTTTTAAAATAAATGATTTTCGGATTAACTTAAATAGTGTATAAATATAATTAAAAACAGAAATATTTCTGGTTAGACACGTAGCTCAGTTGGTAGAGCTGCGTGCACGCATACGGGAGGTCACGGGTTCGAGTCTCACTCAGTGCAATAATATTCACAATCGAACTGGTCAACGGTCAACGGTCAACAGTCGTGGTCAACGGTCAAAAGTCAACATTTTTTTATAATTTTTATTTATTTATTTAATTTAAAAATCAATTAAAAATACTTAAAAATAACGTTTTTAAAGTTAGAAAATAGCCTTAAACTCACAAAAATATATCCAAAAATCCTACTTAAATTGTTAATAAAATCCACTTATTTACCGTACATTTTCGTTATTAATTAGGTTAGTTATTCCTCGTCGATCAATTCTCTAAACTCGTGTGCATTCAACATCAATCCAAGAAACGCAACCACTGTGAGTGAATCTTACAACTCCCCTTTTTATTACACGTTTTGGGGTGTATTATATATCGCTTAAACTAATTCGTTTATTCAAACTCGCGCTATACCATATTATGATCTAAACTTAGAATGTAAATATTGTTTGTAGTTATGTATTACATATTGTCAAGTTGTATGCAAATTATTTGTTAGGCCCATCAGTTCCTCGTGGGAGACGAGTTGAACAACGCGTGCCTTAAAACTCATTCATTAGGCCCATCAGTTCGTAGAACAACGCGTGCCTCAAAACTCATTCATTAGGCCCATCAGTTCCTCGTGGGAGACGAGTTGAACAACGCGTGCCTCAAAACAATCTATTATTGTATGTGTGTGCATTATTTAATATTAAGTGTTTTGTGAATAAATTTACATCTACATTTACTCATATGTGGTTATGCACTTTATTTTATAATCAATTCAATAAACTTGTTTAAATGTTTTCATAGGATTCACTCGCCAACTTTTTGTTGATCCAAAAACCATTTTTACACATGATACAGGTGGACAGGATGAAGCAAGGAACACATAGGAAAATGCCTTAGAAGAAAATAATGAAGTCTAGAAAGATGTATAGAACATGTTGTAATTATGATTGTATGATCTCCTTTAAATTGTAATAATAAATATGAAACATTATAATAAATGTCATGAGCTTTGATGAAAACCCAATGATGCCCCGATCACCTTTTCCGCTGCGGGTCAGGGTGTGACAGCAATCTTCATCAATTCCATTTCATGACCTTCTAATTTGTCGATGAAAGATGACAACTTGAAGTGTCTCCAGGATGGACTATTCTTCAGAATCGTCAGATATGTCGTCCAATCTCTTTCTAGAAGTGCATCGGCCAACTTCTCGATTTGCTCTTCGTTAGTTCTTTTGATGTCATGTCTTCGCATCTGGACCATGAGGTGACAGTATCTATCGATCATTCGCTTCATAGTTTCACCTTTGATCATCGTGAAGATCTCGAATTCTTTCTTAATTAAGGCCTTCTTTCTCTTAGTCATTTCATCATTTCCTTTGAATTTTTCATAAAGAGAGTGCCATAATTCTTGTGACGTTTCATATTCTGGCAATAAAATCAGGATGTCTTCCTTAACTGATTTTTGGATCAAGCTAATCATTTTCTTTTCAGCGACATAATGTCATTTGTCAGTTGGTGAGAACTTATTCAACGGAAGATCTTGATCACGCTCATCCTTTGGCCATTTGTAACCATCCTCAACTGCAACCCAACTGTCCAATTGATTTGCTTGTATCCAATTCACAAACTTTTCTTTCCATCCTTCAAATTCATCTATACTCATTAGCTTCGGCGGTTTCTGAGTAGTACCCATTTCATTGTCGATATTTAACTAGTTCGCCACAAGAGTATTTACATTTTATGAAGAAGCCATTTGTGAAACAAACACGTTGTGGAAATCTTCCATTTTGGCTTATCTGTGAATTTGATCAAAAACACTTGACAGTTGATTAGTAACAAGCAATTTTAGCAAAAACTGACGTTTTAATCGACAATCGGTACGTTAAAAACGTTTAAAATTTTTCCGAAAACAATTTTTACCCGATTATATCTTTAAAATCGTCTCGTCGATACGATTCTAACGATATATAATGTTCGTGACGTTTTTCGGATTTTTTTAGGAACCTTAGACAAGTTCAGGCAAACTTGTCACAGACTTATCAAGTTCGGTCGAACTTGATGTGGAATTTGATAAAAAATCACACTTTAGAGCGGACTTGTGAAAAGATTTCAAGAAACAGGTAAGTTCGGTCGAACTTAGGTGAAATTTCAAGAAAATTATCAAGTTCGGGCGAACTTGTGAAAGAATTCCAACAATAATTAATCAAGTTCGGGCGAACTTGATCAAAAATATTGAATTTTCTTTCAAGTTCGAGCGGACTTATACAAAACCTTGAAAAATCTATCAAGTTCGGTCGAACTTGATCAAAATCAGTGAAATTTTAATCAAGTTCGGTCGAACTTGATGTTAAGTTTGGCTGAAACTTGTTTCCAAAACATGGTTTTTCCAACTTTTTTATATCAATTTGATTGAATTTGATGTCCAAACTCTCAGGGTTTGTTATTAGTGTGCTTTACATGACATGTTCAAAAATCACCCATTTTTTACCATGAAATCATCAAGTATGTGAAAATATTAAGAAAAATGATAGAATGGAGATGAAATAGAGAAATTCTTGTCTTGATTCCAGCAAATTTAGGTATCCAGGCTCTGATACCACTTGTAGGAACGTCGACGATTAGCACGGGAATCTAAATTTGTTATCTATTGTCCGATTAGGCGGAAACTAATGACAAGTTAACCAAATAACAAGAATTACTCGTTTAATAGTTGTTTTTCATTGATCTAAAGTTCAATACATTCGAGAACCAGATCCGACAGAGCTTTGCCGCCTCTGTGCCAAAATCTCCAACTGTTACAAATGAAATCACAAGGCACCTATATATAATAGAGCAAGTTCGCTGGAAATGGACAAAGCATGGGGTAAGTTCGCCCGAACTTGAGATAAGTTCACCCGAACTTGAGATAAGTTCGCCCGAACTTATCCTAGTCAAGTTCGGCCGAACTTGAATTCCCACATGCATTCCATGGGCGAACTTGGCCTATACATTCATAAATACGCCTCGTTTCTAACAGATTAAGCCCTATTCACTCAGACTCGATACATAATGACGTAGGCAACAGACATATGCACCAACATTAGATTTGGCCGATTTCATAGTAAAAGGTATGAAGTGCAGTTGGTATTATTACATAAAAGTTGATTTGTGCAATTTTTTCTTAAACTTATACTAAATATATATATATATATATTTATATATATATATATATATATATATTGTATATATTAAGTTGTTTTAAGACCATTTTGTTTTATATATAAACAAAGCAAATTGTGAACAATATTAATTTATGAATTGGTCAATCTTATAAGAGGTTAGAATATTATTGTTTTTTTAATCTTTTTATTAGTTTACCTTTTTCAACTTTAAACTTAATAAAGTTATCAAATGACTTAAAAACTCTAATAATTCTTTTATTTTTTTATAGATGATTTAAGTTTATGCCCCTAAACTTTAATAGATTTATGATATGAAAGTTTAACACTAATTCTTTTTCAATAAACAATTTATGTCTTAATCCTCCGAACTTTAATAAAGTTATCATACGGGCCTTGAAGTTTAATAAAGTTGATTTTTTATATGTATAACAAATATTTGTTCTTTTATCTTTTGCATAGGTTAATTTTTTATTTTACTTATTATTTATTTAAATTATTATAGTTATAGCTAACTTTGAACTCTAGACATGTTTTCTTAATCGTGTTGGTTGCTTTTTTTGTTGTCATTTAGATTAAAGACTACATGGCCTATATTTATACAAGGGAACAAATTTAACTATTTTTAGTTACCTTATATTAGTTAAAACTAATTTTTGACTCTAGACATGTTTACTTAAACGTGTTGATTGTTTATTCTTACTGTCGTTTAGATTAAAGCTTCCATGGTCTATAACAACCCATCAGTATGTATCATGTTACAAATATATCCTCGCCAGCATACTCCTACGACCTCGCCGCGAAGCGCGACTCCGATAATAGTTATTTAATAAGAAAGAAACAAGAAATTATTATTTAATAGGAGAGGGGAACGGAAATATAAGGGTGATAAGTTACTAGAGCGTGACGTATATGAACATGTTACAACACAACTGAAAAAAAATCCGAGCGGTATTTTCATGCGTTTTACACTGCTGTAAGAAGTTATGACATTTGTCAGAACACCAGGTAAACCCTAATTGACACGCACGACTTACACGACTAACAAAACGACACTGATTATGCCTCAGATGAATTCGAGTACACGTTATAGTTAAAATATAGCTAAAACAATAGTATTGGGGCCATTGAATGCAGAAAATTGGTTAAACGAAAGGATTTCCGGTTAACCCCATTGTAATGAATTATAAACTCTCGTAGGTGCCTTAAGCGAACTAGGGGTACGGAATTACTTACCTATGATCCGTAGACTATGATATAGGATCATAGATGCATTATCAGGTAGAAAACACTTTAAACAAAGTTATGTCCGTTTAGCAGAACACATTTGCATTTAACGCGCACATTAATAACCGAACATGCGTTGTACCTTCAGTCAAGCCTAATAACACTTATATAACATCAATATAATGTATTTTGAGCATATACGTGAAAGTGTTCGGGTTTTCATAAAAGTTGGGTTTGTTTTTTTTAATTGCGGAAAAACCACGCAAAAATGCTTCGTTTCGCGATCGTTTACCAAACTGGGGCTACATTAATGGTAACAATCCGTATTTTATAATTTATACTTTTACCAAGTTTATATTCGTAATTCATATCAAACTTTGTAATCTCGAGACTTTGATCATAATGGAAATACATTTCAAACTGTACTTATTAATTCATACATACATGATACATATCATGTTTTATAAACGTAACCGAATCATACTCGATGAGTAATTAAATACGAAATCATACTCATATACTTTCATGTTATTCACATACTCATACACACCTTAGAATGCCCTAAAACTGCCTTATAACACTTAACATATCAAGGAAATGGCATACATGAACAAACCACCAAACATAAAAGGCAAAACTAAAATTGTTTAAATTTAAAAGTGGTTACGGACCGTAACCAGAATCTTGTGGTCCGTAGTCCCTTCTGGGCGGGCATAATTGGTTCTAGCTACGGGATTGGACCTCTTTTTCCACCTCTTTCCCTCTCTAATCATTTTTCGACCTTCTTAAACCCAACCCTAATCTCCCACTTAAAAATAAGCCTCCTCCACACTCTCCTAACACTTTAAAACTCGCAAAACTCTCTCAAGACTCTCTCAAAGTGCAAGAAAATTCTGCTTTGGGCAGAATACTCACTAGTGTTCTAAGTGAGTTCTAACTCACTTCTACTTTTCTTATATTTTCTTGCTTTAAAAACCTTGGAAAACATCAAAGGTTGTTACCCAATGTTCACCAAGGTGGTACAACACCATATATGAGGTTCAAAGTGGGTTATATTTTCTGCATTCATAAAAGTTTTACACACTTACATTGTTCATTATTCATCTTATGGAATCTTGCACCAAACCTTGTTCCCAACTAAACTAAGGTCGGGGACTTGTGTTATGGTAAATTTCAGAAGTTATGAAGTTCATAACCTCCAAAACTTTTTGCCCTAAAGGTTTCAAACAACCTACAAAGTGGTGAAACCATCCAAGCCCACAATCTTCAATGTTGTGCGGCTTGTGTTTTGGTAAGGTGTAAACAATTGAAGCATTGGCTTTCTAACTATGGTTTCACCTCCTCGCATAGTTAGTTGAATCCATAACCTAAGCCACTAAGTAAACTTTCTAGTAACAAAGTGTCCAAACTACACCAAGTCTCCAAACATTTGCCATGACTGAATACACTAGTCTAGTTTGAGCTCACTTGGTTACTTGGTGGATTAGAGATTTTATTTTGCTTATATTCATGACAACCGAAATCATCAACTAAGTTAATGATTTTGTGTTTTAGCGAATCATATTTGAGATTTAATAGATGAAAAGCATCCCACCTCCTTGCATGACCATTACATGGTACCCTAAGACACTAAAACTATATAAACTATAATATATATATATATATATATATATATATATATATTATATTATATATATAGGGGATGGATCATGAGAAAAACTAGTTTAAATGAGAAAACCAAAAAAACTAACTAAAAAAGCCAAAAAACATATAAAAAATTTTGACTTTTTTTATAAAAAATCGCTATAGATTATATAAAAACTTTAAAAAATAAAAAAGCATATAATGCACATGTGCAACATATGCATATAATGCACATGCGTAGTAAAAAGTTTTTTTTTTGAAAAAAAAATTTATACATAAAAAGCAGCGATTTTTAATAAAAAAAATTGTAAAAAAAAATTTGTATGTTTTTTTATGCTTTTTTGGCTTCTCATTATCCTTTCCTTATATATATATATATATATATATATATATATATATATATATATATATATATCCAAAACCGAATCATGACACAAACCAAACTCATGGTTGGATGTTATGTATTATGGTTATATTATCTTAGATTAGAATTCCTCATATTTGGACTTCCAATGGGTGAACTTCTACCTATGAAAAACACAAAATCATGGTGTCCAAATTGAATAATCTAACAAGATAACTTTTATGTAATTTTTATACTAAGTTAATCATTTTGCATACACATCCTAAATCTAAATTCGTTGAACTTATATTGTCACACCCCAACCGATGGCGGAATCATCGGGGTAGTGCACTAGGCGAATCAAATTGATCAAGATATTCCATAACGATCATTTTAAAGATAATAATCAACATTTAATATCCCATACTATCAAACTCATAAAATCTTCAAATAACCATTACAATTCCAAATAATCCCTTAAACATATATTGATCCGATATCCCCTAGATTTTATTACAAACCATTCTAAACGAAATAAACAAAACGAACTAAACTAAGCAAACTACGTCCAAGCATCCAAGCTAATAATCCTCAACCCGTTACATACGTTAAATACAAGTCAATACAATTAAGTAAAGGTGAGCATACAGGTTTTTGTAATACTAGCATAATAGAGAAAACCATTCGCGAAATAGTCTAACTAATATCATGATACACCGAAACACTTCACACAGATTATCATAGGCTTATTTCTCATGCTAACTACCGTGAGAAAGCTTGCGCGTCCAACTAGACCCCTCGGGTGTTAGCCAAACTATAGTACCATACTAGCTAAGGAGGCAAGCTAACGAAAAAAAGTCCTAGTCACATGTTTCTAGTATCACGTATTCGGCATACATAATCAGATTATTCACGGTGTGATAAACAGTTTGAGTTGTGAAGTGATTTTGATAGAGGAACGTATGTAACACCCAAAAGTGCGTTTAAGCATAAAAAGGTTCAAGTATACTCACAGTGGGTGCGTTTTAGGTAAGATTAGGGATCTGAGAGGAGTTGCGAAGAGCGCCGGATCAGCCTGTAAACGAATAGAAGTGCATGAGTCTTCGAATTGCTGAAACGGTTAATTCTGGGTTGAGCAGTAGCCAGTTCAGGCGAACTTGTATGTAAACATACAAGTTCGAGCGAACTTGTAAGAATATGGTGAGATTTGAGCCAAGTTCGGTCAAACTTGGTAAGATTCTTAGGAATCTTGTCAAGTTCGGGCGAACTTGTAAGGAAATCTTACTGAAAAGACAAGTTAGGGCAAACTTGCATAGTTTCTTAGGAAATTAGGCAAGTTCGGGCGAACTTGTAAAGAGTTTGGTGAGAAATGACCCAAGTTCGTCGAACTTGACCCATATGGGTGCAAGTTCGGTCGAACTTGACCAGGGAGTTGGTGATTCTTGAGCGAACTTGATGTTCCGGGTCCAAAATCTTGCGTTTTCGCGTGTTTGCTGAGTAAATCGAGTGCCCTCCCTCCAACCTTAAGCCACTGAGTAAAACTTAGGCTGGATAGGTCTTTTGGAGCGAACTTAGTCATTTTACAGAAACTCGGGCTAATCCGGGCCAAACTTGAAGGTTCGTACGGGTTAGTCCAGCTTGTGTAAAGTGACGATTTCGTCCTTGTGCTTCCAGATCTGAGATCTAGCTTCGACAACGCCGTGTTCCACTCAAAAGTGAATGAAACATACGTTATTAGTCTGAATATTGTGTAAAAATCAATACTTTAAAGGTTTTGCTCAGATCTAAGTATAGATCTGAGTGAAAAACAGAAGTTTTATGTAAAGATGAAAATTTTCGTAAACATAAGAGATTTGATTAAAACGAAGGCAATGCCTTGTGCAAAATCGTTGTAAAACGTTGATAAACATCGTTGTAGTTGAAATCGGGTTGATTCTTACTTAGAAAACATAGGGTTTCGGGAGCTCAGAGCGAAGTTGCAGCAAGTTCAAATGAGAGAATGAGGCTGACTATTTATAGGTGAATGCAAAAAGTGGGGCAGGTGGAGTCAAGTTGGCCGAACTTGTACAAATTTGTACAAGTTCGCGTGAACTTGTAGGTTTTCAAGGGATTACCAGTCAAGTTCAGCCGAACTTGCTGAATCTTTAAAGATTCAGACAAGTTCGAATGAACTTAAGGAAGAAAAAGGGGACCAAGTTTGGCCAGTCAAGTTCGGCCGAACTTGGGGTCACCAAGTTCGAGCGGACTTGACCCAATTGTTGGGTTTTCTTCGTTTATCTCGCGTTAAGTGTTCGTTTGGCGATTCGGTTCGTATTAAATAGTTATATTAAGCGTTATAATTGATATAACAGTGCGATTTAGCGATTCGAGTGTACGAGAGCGATGCGGATAGCGAGTGTAATCATAACCATAAACACACATAACACAAAAATAGCATAAAAACATATAATTTAATCGCGATTTGCGATGTGATGAGTTAGTGATGCGATTTAAGCGATTAGATGCGATTAAACGTACAACACCATAATTAATTAACATAAACTTTATATAAAATCTCAGATTTACAAAGGATAGATACGATCGATAATAAAAGGAAAGATAACAACGAATTTCTTAGTTGTTACATATACGACCTGCTTATCCTTGTCGGATAACTCGGTGTTTCCAAACTCTCTTCGCTAGGCATTTCTTGAGTTTAGACACGTGGAAAGTCGGATGAATGTTATTAAGTTCCGCCGACAGTTCGAGGCGATAGGCTACTTTACCGATCCTTTCCAGAATCTTAAAGGGACCAACGTATCGAGGCGCTAGCTTCCCTTTCTTGCCGAATCGGACCACTCCCTTCCAAGGTGCAACCTTTAGGAGAACGTGATCTCCCACTTCGAACTGCAGGGGCTTGCGGCGTTTATCGGCGTAACTCTTTTGACGACTCCGAGCTTTCAAGAGATTGTCTCTGATCTGGAGGATCTTATCTGTCGTTTCTTGGATTAGCTCGGGACCGGTGATTTGTGCTTCTCCGATCTCGTGCCATGCAATAGGCGATCGCCATTTTCTTCCATACAGTGCCTCAAAAGGAGCCATTTGAATGCTGGTATGATAGCTATTATTGTACGAGAATTCGATTAAAGGTAAATGTGTATCCCAGTTACCACTGAAATCTATGATGTACGCACGAAGCATGTCTTTGAGGGTGCGGATCGTGTGCTCAGTCTGATCATCGGTTTGAGGGTGAAAAACCTACCGAGATTTAGAGTAGTACCAAGAGCGGATTGAAAACTCTCCCAGAGACGCAAGGTAAAGCGATCGTCGCGATCAGAGATGATGTCACGAGGCATCCCGTGTCGACAAATGACTTCGTCGGTATAGATTCGGGATAACCGTTCGGCCTTAAAGTCTTCTCGTATAGCAATAAAGTGCGCAGATTTGGTAAGACGGTCAACGATAACCCAAATGCTATCGTGACCCGAGGAAGTGCGGGGAAGTTTCGTAATAAACTCCACAGCTATACTCTCCCACTTCCACATCGGGATTTCGGGTTGTTCGAGCAAACCAGAGGGCCTTTGATGTTCGGCTTTAACCTTCGAGCAGGTTAAGCACTTTGAGACGTAAATGGCGATATCCTTTTCATGCCCGGCCACCAGTATTTAGGACGAAGGTCCTGGTACATCTTGTCGGCACCGGGGTGAATGGAATATCGGGATTTATGAGCTCCGGTCATTAATAATTCATGAAGATTATCACGACTTGGAATCCAAATGCGATTGAGATAGTAATAGATATCGTTAGGTTTAACAACGAGTTGAGTTTCGGCACCACATTCCATTTCTTCCTCCAAAGTATTCTCGTTAAAGCAAGCGAATTGGGCGGAGCGAATCATGATTTCGAGATCATTCAAAGCTTGAGAGTCACGAACACTAAATACATAGCTTCTTCGACTTAAGCATCGGCGACGACGTTTGCTTTTCCGGATGGTAGCGTATCTCGCAATCGTAATCGTTGAGAAGTTCAATCCATCTGTGTTGGCGCATGTTTAGTTCTTTTTATTAAAGATATGTTGTAAGCTCTTATGGTCGGTGAAGACCGTACACTTAGTACCGTAAAGGTAGTGTCGCCATATCTTTAATGCAAAAACAACTGCACCAAGTTCGAGATCGTGGGTTGTGTAAATTCTTCTCGTGGATCTTTAGTTTTCGAGATGCGTACGCGATAACCTTGTCTCGTTGCATGAGAACACAACCAAGACCAAGGTTTGAGGCATCGCAGTAAACAACGAAATCGTCGTTTCTGTCGGTAAAGCGAGAACGGGAGCGTTGCATAGCATATGCTTGAGCGTTTGAAAAGCTTCCTCTTGCTTAGAATCCCAAACAAAAGGTTTGTCTTTATGAGTTAAAGCGGTAAGCGGAACGGCGATTTTCGAAAACTCGGCGATGAATCGACGGTAGTAACCCGCCAATCCAAGAAATGAACGAATTTCGGATGCATTCTTCGGCGTAATCCAACTCTTGACGGCTTCGATCTTTGCAGGGTCGACGTGAATTCCTTGACTATTAACGATGTGGCCGAGAAATTGGACTTCTTCGAGCCAGAATTCACATTTAGAGAACTTAGCATAAAGGCGATTTCCTTGAAGAAGTTCGAGAACTAACGAAGATGGTGTACGTGTTCGTCTCTCGACTTCGAGTAGATAAGGATATCATCGATGAAAACAATGAAGAAACGATCTAAGAAAGCTTTACACACACGGTTCATCAAATCCATGAAGACAGTGGGTGCAATGGTAAGACCAAAAGGCATGACCACGTATTCGAAATGGCCATAGCGAGTACGAAAGGCGGTTTTCATAATATCTTCTTCCAACACGCGTAACTGATGATAGCCGGAACGAAGATCGATCTTAGAAAAGCAAGTAGCACCTTGAAGCTGAGCAAATAGGTAATCAATACGAGGAAAAGGATAGCGGTTCTTTATCGTGAGTTTGTTAAGTTCACGATAATCGATGCAAATTCGGAATGATCCATCCTTCTTTTTCACGAAAATGACGGGTGCGCCCCAAGGCGAAGTGCTCGGGCGTATGAAACCTTTATCAAGAAGCTCTTGAAGTTAGCTTGATAGCTCGCGCATTTCTGAGGGTGCGAGGCGATAAGGAGCTTTGGCAACGGGAGTAGCACCGGGAACTAAATCGATACAAAATTCAACATCGCGAGTAGGGGGTAAACCGGGTAAATCGTCGGGAAAGACCTTAGGAAATTCACAAACAACGGGAACATCTTTGTAAGTCTTCTTTTCTTTCTCCGGGTTCATGATATGGGCGAGGAAAGCAACACATCGTTTTTGAAAGCATGTGTGTGCTCGAGTACATGACAAAAGCATCAACTTCTTTGAGGGAGTTTCACCATAGACATGAAGTTGATCACCATTCGAGAGAGGGAAGCGAATCATTTTATCAAAGCATACAACTTCAGCATGGTTTTCACGAAGAAAGTCCATACCTACTATGATATCGAAGCTACCTAACTGCATAGGTATGAGATTGATTGAGAAGACATGGTTGTTGAGATCGAGATTACAACCACGTAGGACGGAATTAACGGTAACGGTTCTTCCGGTAGCGACTTCGACATCGAAAGTCTTTGGGAGTTTAGCGCGCTTACATTTTAAAACCTTTTCGAATTCTAACGATACAAAACAGTTATCGGCACCAGTATCAAATAAACATGAAGCATAAATACCGTTAACGAGGAACATAACATTGACAACATTGTTGTCATTCTGGGCCTAGCGGTGATTCAGGTTGAAAGCCCTTCCAAGCGCAGCTTGTTGTTGCTGCTGAGGCTGCGGTGGCAACTGCTGCTGGGGCTGCTGTTGCTGCGGCTCTTGCTTAACGGTACAGTTTGGGCAGGCATTGGCAAAGTGGTTCGGATCACCACACACGTAACACACACGTGCTTTTGGAGCTGCTTGTTGCTGTTGGTTGTTCTAGGGAGTATGCTGAGGAGTTGGCAGTGCTGGAGCTTGAGGAGCTGGTTGACGAGGGCCGGTACGACAACTAACAGTAAAGTGGCCGTAGATGTTGCAGTTTGTGCAAAAGCTGCAGTTTCCACCCACCACGTGATGGTATGTGCACTTAAGGCACAGTGGGTGAGGGCCGGTGTACGCACGTTTAGCCGAGGGTGCGTTTTGAGCAGGACCCTGATAAGGCTGAGAGTTGAGCGGTGTAGCAGCGGCGTAGTTCTTGCTAGGGTTTCCTCTTTTGCGTCCCTGACGCTTTCCCTTCGGATCGCTGGATGGTTCGATAGTAGCAGTTGGTTCGGCGACAGCTTGATTGGCAACTTACGTATTGTTCTTGAAATAACCATCTTAAACTCGCTGATCATTGATCTCAGCGGCGAGCATGTAGGTTTCCTCGATGGTTGTAGTACGAGCAACTTTCACAAAATTCAGACACACTCAGGTAGACCACGGATATACTTGTTGATAGCCTTCTCAGTAGTATCAACTTAGCTGGGACAAATGATGCTCAAAATCTTGAATCGAGCAGTGAATCCAGCATTGTCGGGACCATCTTGTTTTATCCCCCAAAACTCATTCTCGAGCTTTTGCATCTCATGCGGAGGACAGATTCATCATCACTTCCTTGAGTTCCTCCCAAGACAGATTATAGGCTTCATCATTACCGTGCCTATTTCTTTCAGCGGTCCACCAGTCGAGAGCACGGGACTGGAAGACTCCTGTAGCGTTCACAGTGCAAAGGTCATCGGGGCATCCACTTTGCCTAAAGGTGACCTCAATGGCGTCAAACCAATGGAACATAGAAGTCGGTCCATCGTTGCCCGTGAAGGCGAGAGGTGCACAAGCCTTGAAATTTTTGAAGCTGAACCGTGGCTGGGGTTCTCAGTTTTTGAGTCAACTGATGAGTTATTGCTCACAGCATGAATTTCTGAGACGATTTGCGGGATGACCTTAGCCATTTCCTTGGCTACCATTGTAGCGATACGCTTGTCGGCGTTGTTGCGCTGGAGATATCTCCTGGTAGGCGATCCCATTGAAGACATCTACATTGAAGGATGATAGGATGAGATTCGATTATAATAAACTTATGTTTAAAATATTTTATTATTATTATTCATACAAGGCACATAAGCACATAGGCAAGTAAACACATAGACACATAAACACGTAGGCACATAAACACGTAAGCACATAGGCATGTAAGCACATAATCACGTAGGCATGTAAGCACATATTTTGCATGTATTCACTTCTAATTAACTATCACGCGTAGCGCGATATGAGATGCGAGATATATGCGATATATAATAACGAGATAGGCAAGTAATACCGCGTATGAGGCACATATGCCTTCATAGGCGTAAGCAAGTTAAGCGACTAGTTTGGTTGGTGTATTAATTAGCGTTTTAGATTACAGGAGCTGTGCGAGTAGTGCATGCGTTTAGGGAGCGTAAAGCGATAAAGTGAGAAATCTATAATGCGAGAAATAAATAAAGCGAGAAATCGAATAAAGCGAAAATTATCAAAGTTTTAAACACTTAAATAATAATAAACTCGATGATGCGTAAATCGACGATACAGGCTCAAATCAATTTGGAGTGTCCGGGGTTTTGAGATGTTGACTATCAAAAGTGGTTCGATCATCCTTTGACTTTAGACCCACGCTTTGGCCTAATAGATAGATGCTCTCACCGCAAGCGGTTAACGACATTATCCTTCCGGTCACTACGTGTTCCAAATCATCAGAATAATCGAGACTTTGGTGAGATTGAAAATCGAAAGGCGAAATTTGTTACTAAGATGCGGGTTTCATCCCTAACTTAACAACTTTATTCCTAGATAGAAATAGAGATTTTCGTCGAGTTTTGGATATCACTCCTAACTCAACGAAGACATCTCATGCGAGAAAATGCGCGGAGTGAATGATCTCATCGAGAGTTCTCGGTTTTCACACCTATTCTCGACGTGATCACTCGTTTTGTGTGATACGAGCGTTTCCAAGCGTGTATATTGTATTAGCCTTAGGAAAGGCACATTTAAGCATTTATGACAAGTAGTTTAAGCATTTAAGTCAAAGATAGGTCAATCGGGTACTTAAACATGCTACTAGGTCGAATCATGGCAATTCTACCTATTATCCTAAGGTTATGGGCTCTGATACCAGTCTGTCACACCCCAACCGATGGCGGAATCATCGGGGTGGTGGCACTAGGCGAATCAGATTGATCAAGAGATTCCATAACGATCATTTTAAAGATAATAATCAACATTTAATATCTCATACTATCAAACTCATAAAATCTTCAAATAACCATTACAATTCCAAATAATCCCTTAAACATATAATCTGATCCGATATCCCCTAGATTTTATTACAAACCATTCTAAACGAAATAAGCAAAATGAACTAAACTAAGCAAACTACGTCCAAGCATCCAAGCTAATAATCCTCAACCTGTTACATACGTTAAAATACAAGTCAATACAATTAAGTAAAGGTGAGCATACATGTTTTTGTAATACTAGCATAATAGAGAAAACCGTTCATGAAATAGTCTAACTACATATCATGATACACCGAAACACTTCACACAGATTATCATAGGCTTATTTCTAATGCTAACTACCGTGAGAAAGCTTGCGCGTCCAACTAGACCCCGTCGGGTGTTAGCCAAACTATAGTACCATACTAGCTAAGGAGGCAAGCTAACGAAAAAAAGTCCTAGTCACATGTTTCTAGTATCAAGTATTGAGCATACATAATCAGATTATTCGCGTGTGATAAACAGTTTGAGTTGTGAAGTGATTTTGATAGAGGAACGTATGTAACACCCAAAAATGCGTTTAAGCGTAAAATGGTTCAAGTTACTCACAGTGGGTGCGTTTTAGGTAAGATTAGGGATCTGAGAGGAGTTGCGGAGAGCGCCGGATCAGCCTGTAAATGAACAGAAGTGCATTAGTCTTTCGAATTTCTGAAACGGTTAAGTCTGGGTTGAGCAGTAGCCAAGTTCGTGCGAACTTGTATGTAAACATACAAGTTCGATCGAACTTGTAAGAATATGGTGAGATTTGAGCCAAGTTCGGTCGAACTTGGTAAGATTCTTAGGATTCTTGTCAAGTTCAGGCGAACTTGTAAGGAAATCTTACTGAAAAGACAAGTTCGGGCGAACTTGCATAGTTTCTTAGGAAATTAGGCAAGTTCGGGTGAACTTGTAAAGAGTTAGGTGAGAAAAAGTTCGGTCGAACTTGACCCATATAGGTGCGAGTTCGGTCGAACTTGACCAGGGAGTTGGTGATTCTTGAGCGAACTTGATGTTCCGGGTCCAAAGTCTTGCGTTTTCGCGTCGTTTGCTGAGGAAATCGAGTGCCCATCCCTCCAACCTTAAGCCACTGAGTAAAACTTAGGCTGGGGAGGTGTTTTGGAGCGAACTTAGCCATTTTACAGAAACTCAGGCTAATCCGGGTGAACTTGAAGGTTCGTACGGGTTAGTCCAGCTTGTGTAAAGTGACGATTTCGTCCTTGTGCTTCCGGATCTGAGATCTAGTTTCGACAACGCCTCGTTCCACTCAAAAGTGAATGAAACATACGTCATTAGTCTGAATATTGTGTAAAAATCAATACTTTAAAGGTTTTGCTCAGATCTAAGTATAGATCTAAGTGAAAAACACAAGTTTTACGTAAAAAGATGAAGATTTTCGTAAACAGAAGAGATTTGATGAAAACGAAGGCAGTGCCTTGTGCAAAATCGTTGTAAAACATTAATAAACATCGTTGTAGTTGAAACCGGGTTAATTCTAACTTAGAAAACAGAGGGTTTCGGGTTTCGGGACTTCAACACGAAGTTGCAGCAAGTTCAAATAAGAGAATGGGGCTGACTATTTATAGGGAAGGCAAAAAGTGGGGCTGGTAGAGTCAAGTTCGGCCGAACTTGTACAAATTTGTAGAAGTTCGCGCGAACTTGTAGGTTTTCAAGGGATTACCAGTTAAGTTCGGCCAAACTTGTCCGAATCTTTAAAGATTCAGACAAGTTCGAGTGAACTTAAGGAAGAAAAAGGGGACCAAGTTTGGCCAGTCAAGTTCGGCCGAACTTGGGGTCACCAAATTCGAGCGAACTTGACCCAATTGTTGGGTTTTCTTCGTTTATCTCGCGTTAAGTGTTCGTCTGGCGATTCGGTTCGTATTAAATAGTTATATAAGCGTTATAATTATATAACAATGCGATTTAGCGATTCGAGTGTGCGAGAGCGATGCGATAGCGAGTGTAATCATAACTATAAACACACATAACACATAAATAGCATAAAACCATATAATTTAACCACGATTTGCGATGTGATGAGATTAGCGATGCGATTTAATAAGCGATTAGATGCGATAATAACGTACAACACCATAATTATCTAACATAAACTTTATTATAAAACGAATCTCGGATTTACAAAGGATAGATACGATCGATACTAAAAGGAAAGATAACAACGAATTTCTGAGTTGTTACATATACGACCTGCTTATCCTTGTCGGATAACTCGGTGTTTCCAAACTCTAAATCGCATCAACTCACTTTCGAGGAATTTCTACACAAACCCTGAGTTTACATGATCCCATTTTACTTTTTATACACTTTTGGGTGCAATATGTACAACCTTAACAAAATCGCAATCACAATATCAATCAAATTATTCAAATCAATAAATCAGTTATTACATGCTTAATCAAAATGCTTAGGATACATACATGCTAAAAGCTTTTCTTGCACAATATTTGTCATTAATGTCATGAGCCAACCTTAACATGTATAGCGCTATAGTAGTAGTAGATCACCCTTAGGAATGGTCTATGTTAAGTCAATCAATCACGGTTTTGTTTGTCTCGGTGACAAAATACGCAACTTTGTGAGCAGAATTGGTTTGACCTATATTTGATGCATGCTAGTATTGTTATGTTTTCATGCCTTGGTATATTTTATGCCATATAGGATTGATGACAACTTTTCTATTTATGCTAGTAGCTAAAACTTGTATGCTCACCAATGCTTTATGTTGTAAATCCACTTGGGTGATAAATGTTGGTCTTCCATAGATTAAGGGTCTTTATTGTAAATTGGATAAACTTATGTAGTCCGAATTTATGGCGAGTATCGGAGGTTATGTACAAGTTCGGAACAAAGGGTTATGTAGTTCCCCTTGTTCAGAGATTCTGATGATTATATTGTCCGGGTTTCTTAGATATGTGTATTGGCAGAAAGCGCCGGATCAGCCTGTAAACGAACAGAAGTGTATCAGTCTTTCGAATTGCTGAAACGGTTAAGTCTGGGTTGAGCAGTAACCAAGTTCGGGCGAACTTGTATGTAAACATACAAGTTCGAGCGAACTTGTAAGAATATGGTGAGATTTGAGCCAAGTTCGGGCGAACTTGTAAGGAAATCTTACTGAAAAGACAAGTTAGGGCGAACTTGCATAGTTTCTTAGGAAATTAGGCAAGTTCGGGCGAACTTGTAAAGAGTCTGGTGAGAAATGACCCAAGTTCGGTCAAACTTGACACATATGGGTGCAAGTTCGGTCGAACTTGACAAGGGAGTTGGTGATTCTTGAGCGAACTTGATGTTTTCGGGTCCAAAATCTTGTGTTTTCGCGTCGTTTGCTGAGGAAATCGAGTGCCCATCCCTCCAACCTTAAGCCACTGAGTAAAACTTAGGTTGGAGAGGTCTTTTGGAGCGAACTTAGCCATTTTACAGAAACTCAGGCTAATCCGGGTGAACTTGAAGGTTCGTACGGGTTAGTCCAGCTTGTGTAAAGTGACGATTTCATCCTTGTGCTTCCGGATCTGAGATCTAGCTTCGACAACGCCTCGTTCCACTCAAAAGTGAACGAAACATACGTCACTAGTCTGAATATTGTGTAAAAATCAATACTTTGAAGGTTTTGCTCAGATCTAAGTATAGATCTAAGTGAAAAACAGAAATTTTATGTAAAAAGATGAAGATTTTCATAAACAGAAGAGATTTGATGAAAACGAAGGCAATGCCTTGTGCAAAATCATTGTAAAACGTTGATAAACATCGTTGTAGTTGAAACCGGGTTGATTCTTACTTAGAAAACAGAGGGTTTCGGGTTTCGGGAGCTCAAAGCGAAGTTGCAGCAAGTTCAAATGAGAGAATGGGGCTGACTATTTATAGGTGAAGGCAAAAAGTGAGGCTGGTAGAGTCAAGTTCGGCCGAATTTGTACAAATTTGTAGAAGTTCGCGTGAACTTGTAGGTTTTCAAGGGATTACCAGTCAAGTTCGGCCGAACTTGTCTGAATCTTTAAAGATTCAGACAAGTTCGAGCGAACTTAAGGAAGAAAAAGGGGACCAAGTTTGGCCAGTCAAGTTCGGCCGAACTTGGGGTCACCAAGTTCGAGCGAACTTGACCCAATTGTTGGGTTTTCTTCGTTTATCTCGCGTTAAGTGTTCGTTTGGCGATTCGGTTCGTATTAAATAGTTATATAAGCGTTATAATTATATAACAGTGCGATTTAGCGATTCGAGTGTGCGAGAGCGATGCGATAGCGAGTGTAATCATAACTATAAACACACATAACACATAAATAGCATAAAACCATATAATTTAACCGCGATTTGCAATGTGATGAGATTAGCGATGCGATTTAATAAGCGATTAGATGCGATAATAACGTACAACACCATAATTATCTAACATAAACTTTATTATAAAACGAATCTCGGATTTACAAAGGATAGATACGATCGATACTGAAAGGAAAGATAACAACGAATTTCTGAGTTGTTACATATACGACCTGCTTATCCTTGTCGGATAACTCGGTGTTTCCAAACTCTAAATCGCATCAACTCACTTTCAAGGAATTTTCTACGCAAACCATGAGTTCACATGATCCCATTTTACTTTTTATACACTTTTGGTGGCAATATGTACAACCTTAACAAAATCGCAATCACAATATCAATCAAATTATTCAAATCAATAAATCCGTTATTACATGCTTAATCAATATGCTTAGGATACATACATGCTAAAAGCTTTTCTTGCACTATATTTGTCATTAATGTCATGAGCCAACCTTAACATGTATAGCGCTATAGTAGTAGCAGATCACCCTTAGGAATGGTCTATGTTAAGTCAATCAATCACGGTTTTGTTTGTCTCGGTGACAAAATACGCAACTTTGTGAGCAGAATTGGTTTGACCTATATTTGATGCATGCTAGTATTGTTATGTTTTCATGCCTTGGTATATTTTATGCCATATAGGATTGATGACAACTTTTCTATTTATGCTAGTAGCTAAAACTTGTATGCTCACCAATGTAAACTTTGTGATTGTGTTGTTGAGTGAGATCCTTGGTTTATGTAAACTTTAAGTTCGGGATAAAAACTTCGGCTTTTTTTGGACAAGAAATGCGTGTTTCGAACATTAACCGAAAAAGAATAATAACAAGACTTGATTGATGATGGTGAACACATGTTTGTGTTGGTACAGTACCTAGACTCTCATAGCTCCAGGAAGTAGAGAACTTGCTCAAAAGATTGAGATACGGAAGGTATACCGCTCTAGACCGAAAATAGGATAGTTAGAAATTTGTTTGATAACAGAACATGGCGTGTGTATTATTATCCTATGAAATTATACAGGGAGTTTATATATGCTCAAAATAAGGCTCATGCAAAATTTGGGAATTGTTCGATAAACTGAGAATTTTTGACAATTTTTTACTCTTTAAGAGTGTTAATTCAGGAAAAATAGCAAAAGGATTCAATAAATTCCTAAATTTTGCGGAGAGTTTATATATGTATGATTCACAAAACATTCCGACTTCACTGGCTGAGTTTAAATATGGTTTTAAAAATCGCGTTGTATCTAGTTATTAGTAAATTTTAGGTAAGCGAGATGCCATAGCTAGCCAATGAACGAGGACTTGATATTTTTACAAGGATTTTAGGTCACATGTTAACCATTGGGTAAAAGTTTTTGAATTTTTAGAAGTCAGGTGGGATGAGTCGCCAATTTATTGGTTAAACGAACATTTAAAAAGAATTTATTAAATTTAAGAAATAAATTTAATATTTTCTACAAATATTTTTCCTAAAATACATATATTATTAAAGTGTTGAATTAAAATTTTCAAAATTTTATAAAATTGAGAATTTTAACTTTGGAAATCGTAGATTTAAAATGTGTTAGTTTAACACAAACCGACAACTTAAACATTTAACGAACCTGTTGAAACTTGTAAAATAACCAATGGCTTGATCGGAGATTTTTAAAAGCCGTAGTAATTCCGAGCTATTCCAGAGTAAATTGGGTAGTCGGGTGTGACAAAGTTGCTGACATAAACATTTATACCGACTGTAAGGGTATTTTTATGGTGGTGTAAACAAACAAAAACTATTTTTTTTTTCTGAAAATTTGATTTTTTTTTAGGAAAAGTCGACTTCTTTAGGATTTTTTTGTATTTTTTTTATATAGCCTTTGGTTGAATTTTTTAAGTTCTCACAGCTCATAGTAGTTTTCATTTATCCTATTCTATATATATATAGAGAGAGAGAGAGAGGGGCATACCCACACCTAATATATAAGTAACCAGTTGGTTGCTTCTGATGTCACAATTCGGAATCCAATATTATTTTTCATTTTTCTCTTGTTCAATCAATTCATATTCTTTTTTTTTTTTTGTATAGTTTAAACTACACCAAATCCATATTTGGCGTGGCTCCAACACTTACATCAAAAGGAGCAACATCTTAACTCCAATAACTTTGTCAATTAGACCCAACCCCTTACCTCATCAATTCGTATTCTATTTCTTAAATATAATTATATCTTATTTCAAACTACTGTTTCATAATTTCTAAATCGTTATAATAATAAAATAATAATAATAATAAAATAATTTAATATTTTTTCTATTCAACCGTGTGATACGGTTTTTAAGCTAATATATGTGTGTATATGTATATAATTTATTCCTAATTGAAAAATATTAATATTAATATATATACATAGTTATGAAAGGGCTTATGATCTAGTGGTATGCGTGAAAGATCTTTTTTTAGATTGATTTAACTCTTTTGAAATAAATTAAAGAAGAGTGAGAATGTGAATTAGCTGTTAGAAAAAGAAAATCTAGATGCGTTGTTGTTATCACCAAGATAAGCGCTGCGAAAATGGCTTAAGCAGCAACAACTTCAATAAACATGTTTCCCTTGATCTTGTAAATAACAAATAAATCCCTATAAACAAAAATTAGCAGTTATAAAGCATCAAACAAAAGTTTATTTCATAAAAACGTGTGGCTATAGAAATATATATTGTCACAAAGTTAGTGCCTGTAACGTCAGTCTTTTTATAGAGGGCAACAAAATAGGAATACGTTACTTTACAAATTTCCTTTATAAATGGTCTGAAATCTACAAATTTTATTTGATTGTAGCCTCGTCAAACTACAAAAATTGTCCATTTATAATGTAACAACTCTGAAATGAATATCTCACCATGCAATTGTAGTCCACAACATGACCATAGAAAAGTGATTACATCTAAGCAAACATCGTGTTTTAATTCATTGCGGGGTGGCAGGGCCGTCTCAACGTTTTTGGCGCCCTTAAACGAACTACAAAGTTGGGCCCTTGTGAGACCTTAAGTATCAATTGGCAATAGCAAATTTCAAAAAATAAAGTCGTAAAATCACGAATATCAAATCCCAAAATTGTTTCTTTTTTATGGTTACTTAATCGCAAAACGTATCGACTACCCCTAATTTCTCCCCCAATAGCCATTCACGTCGGTTGCAGTTAAGCGAGGTCGCAAGTAATCAAGATAGCAGCGGAGCGGAGGGTGCATAATTGTGTTCAAGAAAAAAAAGTGAGCTGGTAACTTATTGATTCAAGAACAAAGGGTTTTGGCTAATAATCCTTCAAGTTTTGGAAGTTTTGGGTGTAGACAGTTTACTTATTTAGGCTATTATATCTTTACGTATGTGTTTGTTCATTTAGGCTAAATATACATGTAATTAATGAAAAAGAAAATTTGGAGGCCCTATTTTGGAGGCACTATCGATTCAGCCCTGCGGGGTGGACAACCATGTTGAAAGTAAAACTACAACTATTTTAAGATGTAGGAACTCGTAATACAAAAAAATTAGTGTCATGTGCTTTAAGCATATATGCAACAAAAAGAATGGATGTTATACTTTTAACTAGCTTTCAGCATAGAGAAGTAGAGTAAATTAGGTGCCCAAAATCCCTGCATAATAATTCATACAGAAATGCATTTATAATAGAAAAGTTTGCTCATTTAATGGTTTAATGTAGTGAAAAAAAAGCTATTTTAGACTCTAAATCTTCTCATAACAAAAGATGCAGTAGATAATAAACCATTTACATTTCATAATTACAATGGGAAGAAAACCATAAAGAATTGACCTGTATTATATCAAATACATTGGTTTGGGCATTCCAATTTTATCTGATGTGCTAATCGATAAACTTTAAGGGGGGGGGGGGGGGGGGGGGGGTGGCTTAAGAGTACTTATGATAAAATGGGTGTGCAGGTTAGGTTATAGGTGGCGGTTTTCTAATAGGATCAAATCATCAAACCTTGTAACACAAAAAATAGTTTGATTCCAAACTGGTTATGTTTTAGTGGTTCACACACTTTGGAATAATGTGGGTTGTCTCAAGTTGTTTTATTTCAACTTAATAATATATTTTCCAAAAATTAAAACTAACTAATTGTAAAAAAGGTATTTTCCATACCCACTCTTTCACTTAAAAAAAAAGGAAAAAACGGGTCGAGCGGGAAAAACAGGTAAGATTTAATACAGGTCCAAACACGTTGGTCCTTTGGAGCCGGAGCCATCAACACTTTCAATTAGTAAAACTATCAACCCATTGTTAGTCAAATAGGTCAAAAATGGAACGTGTAACATTAGAGCAAAGAAACATAGACACACAACAAAGAATTAAACTTGTAATACAAAAAATACTTTGATTCAAAACTGGTTATCTTTTAGTGGTTCACACACTTTCGAACAAACTGTGTTGTCTCAAGTTGTTTTATTTCAAGTTAATAATATATTTTTTTTTAACTTTTAACTAACTAATTGTAAAAAAGGTATTTTGTATACCCACTCTTTCAATTGAAAAAAGGAAAAACGGGTCAGCTAGTCACGTGAAAAACAGGTAAGATTTAATACAGGTCCAAACACGTAGGTCCTTTGGAGCCGGAGCTATCAACACTTATAATTAGTAAAACTATCAACCCATTGTCAGTCAACTTTCAGAGCAAAGAAATATAGACACACAACAAGTTGTGATTAGTTAAATAAGTGCCTATATGCTTAAAGCATATTGTATTAGCTACACTTGTTGTCAAAAAAAAACCCCTAACCATGTTCACAATTTATAATAAGTTGACCAAAAACTATAATTACTCACCATTAGAAGATAGAAAAAAGTGGGTACTGTCACAAGTTTTGATTTGCAGCCATGAAATAATTTAAAAAATCTGCTTAATCGAGAACAATGATCCAATGTCAAGTAATTTCAACAAATTAATCAATTAAATTAGAAAACGAAAATAAAAAAAAAACCATATAGATAATCAAATTGGCTTCTACTTCCTTCGTATTATTTGGGTTCTTAACAAGATGCCATTTCATAGCGAGCTTCATTTTAACTTTCTTCAAATCATCATCCTTCACATTCTTGTCAACCAGTAGAATCTTGTAATAATCAACACCCATAATTCCTTGTTATGTAATACAATGGATTAATGCATTTTCTTATTTGCGTTACGTCAGATTGTAATAATCAACACCCAAACTTATTCTTATACGATTGTTAAATTACCTAACTAACCCTAATTTTAACCTAATTGTTACATGCTTTCATGTTCAGACACCCCCTAATTTGCTTTGAGTTATCAAACTGGTGGTACTAAACATTAATTAACAGTGTTAAAGCACCAACTAATTGCTACAATCATTAATATATTTACAATTTCATGAGTAAAAAACAATCATAAATACAAAACAGATAAGAAAAAACCCCAACTGGCCCAGTGGCAGATGGTTTCATGATAATAAAAAATAAACCCCTAATTCCGGGTACATACAAATTGCTTCTTGTTGACAGTTTTTGTTGCACGATCAAGATGAAACAATTGATGCTATAACAAGTAAGCATCAAAATACAAAATACATTACTTCATATCCTGCTGCTTGAGAAAAAAACAAATTGGATTTAAAAACATGTAAACGCACATCTGGTTCGCATAAAATCCTAAATAAACATCGTCTAAAATGGAAAGCAGAACTAGTAACATACCAGATCAACAATTGAGGAACAGACATGGTAGATATCCATACAACATACCAGATTAATGATATATTTCATGGTTTGTTGTGGGTTTTTGTAAACGATTAACAAAGGAACAACAAATCAAGATTACAAAGACATGTCATAAAAAACTTACGTGAACTTACAAATGAGAAAAAAAACTTACTAGGTTACATCTTTTAATCACTTTTTTTAATTGTAGAAAAAAGAAATCTAGGGTTCTTTCAAGTGAAAAAATGAAAACTAATTGGAGGTTTCACGGATTGAACATAAAGGAAAAGAAAAAGGAGAGGGGAAATAAGATAGAAAGAAGCGGAAAGAAAGCCTTATGTTTTCTCTCCCAAACAAAATAACATGGCTTAAGGAGATGTCAAGTGACACATAGGTATTTTGCTTTATTAAGTAGAATAGACTAGTTTATAACCCCGTATAATTGTATTACACGATTGAATAACAAATAATTGTAATTAATTTATATTAAACCTAGTTTAATAAGAAATTAAAAAAAACTTTCTATTGCATTGATATTCATAATTTTAATTTTAATTTAACATTTAACAATAATAAAAAGTTGCAAGTATATAAAAAATTATTAAATTTTTATGCTAATTATTATTAAAACAGGTATAAAAAATCTTAAATAATTGAAAGTTAATCTAAATTAATAGTAATTAATCAAACCTATCAACGAGTGGCAAATTAAGAGATATACAAATTTAAACATGACTCTAGTAAGAACTTCCAAAATATAATAAAATCTATACATCCTAATAAAGAACATACCTAGGGTGACACATGGCATTTTTTAGGAAAAATATGACACATGGCAATTTTATTAAGCTACATATGCCATATGGCATTTTTAAGCCTCTTTACACAAACAAAATCCATTTTCTTGAAAGTGAGGACCCATTAGATAGTATATGGGTCAATGGATCCATATAAAAGCTTATAACCCGTTAGACATATATTTTCATCTCAAAAATTAGGGTTTCTCAACTATTGCTCTATCATCCTTCTCTGCCGTCGAGCAAAGTTCTTCTGATAATTCTCAAAATCAAGGTAAGATTACTATTACTTTCAATTAATCATCAAGGTTTTCTCATTCTTTAACATTCATCGATTTCGTTTAAGTAGTCGATTCATCTGTTTTTTTTCGTTGTCATTTGTTTGTGCTGTGTTTCAGATTTACAAGATGCACCTTCTTTGTCAGTCTACCTTTCTTCACAACTTGAACATGTAATCGCTGCATGTGTATATACCGGTTAAGAATTTTATTAGCCATACAAAATTAATAATTTAAGTTTCTATCATTTTAATTGCTGCATGTGAATTGTTTTTTTTTTTTTTTTTGAAGATTGTTTGAATATCATATGTGTTCTCAGAGTTTAATGGTTTGATCCTTAATATTTGACATTTGAATTTCGAATCATGATAATGGTTTGATAGTATCCATCTATTTGTTATAAAATTATAATTGTTAATTATTATTTCCTTATTTAGAACAAATATAATTGTTTGATTCTAAATTCAAATTTTGATTTGGATGATATGGAAATCAATGATTTGCAATTAATAACATTCATTGGATTGCCTTTTTCGATGAGTTCAGTGTATCTAAATATGTTAATGGTTTAAAATTTAAATTTTTATATATAACTTTTGATTAAATTCTTTTTGAATATTAATGTAATTTTAAATTGAATTCTTTTTTACTTATTTTTAAATTAGTAATTTGATATTGTGATTGATCATTGGATTATTATTGTTGTGTTTGTAATTTTTCGTTAGGCTAGATATTTGTTTTTGAAATTTAGAAGTGTTTGGTTGTTTTTATATTTCAATATGTTGTCAAATCTTTGCTCCACATTTCTATTGTTTTTTTTTTTAAGATTGTTTGAATATCATATGTGTTCTTAGAGTTTAATGGTTTGATCCTTGATATTTGACATTTGAATTTCAAATCATGATAATGGTTTGGTACTATCCATCTGTTTGTTATAAAATTATAATTGTTAATTATTATTTCCTTATTTAGAAGAAATATAATTGCTTGCTTCTAAATTTAAATTTTGATTTGAATGATAATATGAAAATCAACGATTTGCAATTAATAACATTAATTGGATTGCCTTTTTCGATGGGTTTAATGTACCTAGACATGTTAATGGTTTAAAATTTAAAATTTTATATATAACTTTTGATTAAATTCTTTTAGAATATTATAGTAATTTTTAATTAAATTCTCTTTGACTTATTTTTAAATAAAGTTACCTAAAATAAAATTTGACAACATTCATATTATATAATTGTTAATTATCCTAATTTTTAATAACCTCTAATCAACAATTATTGGTTTCTATATAGCTAATTAGATTCAGATTACTTAACAATCATTTTAAAAACATTTATTAGTTGTTAGATTAACGATATATGTTTTAAATTTTTTAAATAATTTGAAGCTTTCGTCTATGTTAGATGATTCTGTTCCTCAAGATGCTAGCGTTGGTATATTTTACAATATCATTTGAATTATTAGAAGTATGTTTTAAGAATATATAATATTTTTATAAAACATCAAGAAAATGTGTTTTTAATATTTTTGGCTGATAATAATAACTAAATATGAAATATGTTAAAATCCTTGATTGAGATGAATGTAGCTTCTAATATTAATCCTGATTTTGGAAAATATGAATTATTCAATGTACACTTTTGTTTGCCTTACATTGTTTTGCATTAGGTACATCTATCTTCGATTGTTTAACAATGAAAATAGAAGCTGCAAGGTTAGCACAAATTTTCTATCCGATCTTTTATCATTTTCAAACTTAAACTGATCATTTATCAGGAGGTATAATGTGAATACACTTTAGGGTGCTTACATCAAGTTAAATGTATCTTAGGCAACACTTCTGATAATGATAGAAGAAGAAGGGTAAAATAGAAATTACACTTTTAATTATTTTTCCATACTTGAGCTCGATTACCGGCTTTAAGCCATCTTCATTGTACCAATTTAGGTTAAGCATTGCACATGTATGGCACTGGGAACTCAGATACCTCAGGCCCACCCTCTCAACCTAAGCGGTGTTGTGGCTTTCAGTTTTTATCCTGTTGACCAGGTAACTTCAACGATTTTATTTTTTTATTTATTTATTTTTTTTGCATTCATAAATGTATAGTGGTTTATTAACTCCAAAACATGTACATTTATGCTAGCCATAATAAGGGGAAAAGAATAGAGAAGAATATGGGATTTACCCCAATATGGGTATGGTAGGTTTTTAGTTCACATGTAGCTCCTAACTTCTCTGCTACTGTAGAATCATCAGTATTGGTGGAACTGACCCATCAGGTCATTGATTATTGTTTACGAAATGTAGAAACATTGGATTATTTGATTTCTATTTTTTTTTCTTTTCCTATTTTTTTACTCACCCCTGTGTTTTATTTGAATTATTTGTATTTGTATCAAATAATATCAAATTTTCATTATAAAAATGCTTCCTTTCATTGCAAGGTATTCGGGAACTGGAGTGTGTAGTGTTCTTTTCGAAAGCAGGTTCAGAAGCCAAGTTTTGGGTCACCATCCTATATCCAGGGTAGAATCATCAGATTTTAGAGACACCTATCATGGTCCAACTTTTGGTCACATTCTCAAGGTTAGATATTGTTTGGATTGCTTTCCGAACTGATGTTCTTTTTAGCTTTCAGTGTTTCGATAAGGATTGGATTGTGTTTAATGATCCCTTATGGCACTATCCCTAAGGTGAGATTAGATGGAATTTATTTGTTACATTTTCAAGTATACATAATGGATTCATTTGTTAATCTATAAGCATCCACCAACCTTTTTAGAACATTTTATACTAGAAAGTTATTTTTATATAGCAATTTATAAATTACAACATTCATTGTGCAGTTAACAATGATTAAGGGCCGGAAGCTACTTTCGTTATTAGGTTGTAAGGTCTTTAACCGTGTGAGGCCTCAAAACAAAAATCTGGCACTCACATATTTGCTATATACGGTTAGAATCTTCTAATATTTTTTATGTCGATAGTACGCTGGTTGTTTTATTTACTTTATGAACCTAAGAGTTCCATAATAATTTCCTTAAGAGAATTTCATTATATTATCATAGATGTATAATGTTCTTTGTCAATACATGTATCTTATTTTTTCTGTTTATTTTTTTTATCTCATTCAGCATATTGATTTACATAATTCATATTTGATATTTTTCATCGTATTGTGTGGATTTAAAGTTCTCAATTTTGTTTTATATATGAAAAAAAAAAACAATTCTTTACATACTATTAGTAAAATATTTCTTAATTTTATCAAGATTTGATGTATAACTCTTCTTTTAAGTATGATTTAGCATTGTTCTTCCTTAAATATATATTCTACATTTTTTTCTTTCATTATAAGTGTTGCAAGTATGAATTCGAGATTATTGGTTACGAAACTCGAGCAAGCAGAAGTATTACAGTAATAGGATTCAATTTATATTTCAAACCACAAAAACGTATTTCCTCATTTACTTATCCTTTCGGTTATTTTATAGCTATCTACGGTGGTTCGTGGTATTTTCATCGTCAACTTCAGATTTCCATAATTTTTTTATGCGTACAATTTCTTTATAATCAGTATAAACGTATTTTTTCTGTCAAACAATAAAAAACATATCATTTCTTAAAACCGCGAAGTTCGCGGGTATTAGCACTAGTACATTATAATGATATTAAATCGATATTTATAGTATATTTCTAAATAAATTATTTGATAGAATATAATGTAAAAATAGGAATTTTGGCGGGAAAAATTTTTGTAAGGTGAAATATGATGGTGACATGTGTCCATATTTGTAATCATTTATTAGGTAGTAAATAGATTTGTGATTGTTTAACTAAAATTTGTTTGATTTATTTGTCAATTTATTAGATGTTTTTAGTGTTTTTTTATGATGATTTTTATTAATGTATTCTACAATAATTAATGATACACTTATAAATCTTACGTGATATTAATATTTATATTTGTAATTTCCTCTTGTTATGATTGTATGAGAGTCTTAGGGGTTTTTTTTTATTTTGTAGAATTCAACGAAATTGGAAAATTTTACATCTAAAATTGTGTTTGGTTAGGAAACGAAGGAATTGTAATTGGAATTAGCTCCTTCAATCAATGGAATTTAAGACCGTGAAAACGTCCCTTCACTTGAGAGTCAAGAATTTTAGACATTCCAATGGAATGTTGAAATATTATTAAAAAAACTCATGAGTTCTCATGTAATTCATCATCCAATAATCCCAAAACACTATCTCAAATCCAAAAAATTGTTCCAGAATTCCATGTTCCATGTTGTTTTGGTAAACACGGGAATCCCAAATCGCAAATCGGTGGAAACGTTCTTAATCAAAATCTGGAATTGAAAATCATTCTTCGTTCAATTTCAACATACTTGATCTAAAACATTGATTAAAATAGATTCTTCTAATAAAATTCTTGATGGAAACATTAAAAGAACGATGTTCGAAAAAAACTTAGCTTAGTTAAGATCATGTCCTGAGGATTTGGATTAAGTGGATAAAAGGTTGTCTGAGGTCTGGGAGGAGTTAGGTCCTAATAAACAACTCACCTACGGGAGAGTTTTCATTTAAGAGGGGATTGAGGCAATTCATTTAAGAGGGGATTGAGGCAAGGAGATCCCCTTTCTCCATACTTGTTTATCATGTCTAAGAAGGTGGTGGGCCTGCTTATGAAAATGACAGTGGACATGGGCTTATTTCATGGTGTAAAACCCCAATTAACAGGCCTTGTGTATCCCATATTTGTTACACCAATGACGTCTTGTTTATCGAGGAATGGTCAGAGCACAACGTCATAAGTCTTAAGGAAATTTTTGTGGTGCCTTTACCTTTTCACAGGAAATTTTTATGGTGCTTTTACCTTTTCACGTGCCTTAAGGTAAATCCTTAAAATGTCAACTTTATGGGATTAGGGTTAATGACGAAGAAGTGGAAAGAATGGATATTATCCTAAACTATTAAGTGGGATCTATTCCGTTTATGTACCTCCGTATCCTATTATGGTAAACATGAAATGACTTAAGTTTACACAACCAATTATTGAAAAGTTCAATAGGCGGTGGCCGACTTGGAAAGTTCGGAGCCTAACTTTTGCCAGGAGAGTTACTCTTTCAAAATCGTTGCTTATAAGTCTCCACTCTTATTATTTGTCCTTATTCAAAGCGCCTAACACTATTGTAAAAAAATATAGAAGATATTCGAACGGATTTCATATAGGGAGAACTAATCAGCCCAAAAGATTCATTGTGGCTTTAGCATCAGTTTGGAGATTTGGTTAGCGCATAACAAGAAGGTATTTGAAGGAAGGTTTGTCCTGATCTAAAAAATGGTAGTGATCATTAAAGATGACGCAACGGTGTGGATTTGTCATAGATCGAAAATCCCCCCCCCCCCCCCCCCCTCATGGGAGAAGCAAAGTGATTTTGATGTTATTGATATGTTGTAATTGTGTTTTGCTTTTTAGTTGTATTTGGGCTCGTTTCTTGTTGTTCTTTGATTTATTTATTTTTTTGTTTTTTTTTTGTAACAACACCGATTGTTGATTTTTCAATGTTGCTGCAACGATTCCTTGATTTTTGTTTGAACAACACTGATTAGTGTTCTAGGAAATCACATTCATAAAGAAGAATAACAGACCTAGGAATTAGGCTAGACTTTGAGGCATGGAACGGAGGAAGGGTAGTATTATTGAGGGTATGATTGACTTTTTTCATTTTTGTAAACATTCTATTTCCTTGCATAAATTTAGAAACCAAACACGTCACACATATTTGAAGGAATTAGTTCCAATTCCTTCGAATTCAATTTCCCTTATCCAATTCTAATTCATTCATAAAGATTATGCGAACCAAATGACCCTTTAATATAACATGGGTTAGGATCAATTAAAAGTGCAAAATAAATAAGAAGGGTGAGAATGATTCTAGTTAATTGATCTTATATATGGAGGATTGAGATTAGTTTTAGAGAAAAAATTAGGGAATGGCATAAAGGGAATATCATTTGTTAACTTTCTCTCTTCACATACAAGCCACATGTCAATTTCCATCATTTTAAAACACCCATAACGTTTTCATACGATATTACTTTTTTTTACAAAAATAATCACCATAATAACCAACATTTTTTATCTTTAATATGAGTATGATATTGTTATATAAAACTAAATGAAATAATAAACTTTTTAATAGGTTTCTATGCATGGTGTTCAAATTTCTAGTCATTGTGTTTTTCAACTAGGTTTTAGTCATTACGTTTTTACTAGGGTATCTATACATTATGTTATTGTCAGAACCTATAACACAATGTTATTTTGAGTTCTTTTCATTGTGTTTTTATTATCTTAGAGCCTACCCATCCCTCACATGCCTACTTACTTATGTTTAAGTTTTCTACAGGAACGAGCCTTAGCTCTGATACCATAGTTGTAAGACCCCAACCTGGATAAGGCTGACGTGTCACTATTAATGGTGATCAGAAACATAAGAAATAGTTCCATTAATATTAAAGTTAGGGTTACATTCCGAAAGATCGTTCATAGACCTAAGGCCCAAAATACATATTTATTTTATATAAGGATAAGCATCTTCGGTTAGGATCCTAGGGTTTATTCTTCGCCCTTCACCCCGCCCAAAGTAACCTGTGAACCGGTGGTGAAATAAAATATACGGAATGAGCCGAATGCCTAGTACGGAATAATAAGCTTAAATAACATAACTGTAAGAGTAAGGGTAACAGTAAAAGTAATAACAATAGCAGTAACAATAGGAGTAATAACCAGTAACAGTAATATGATCCAATATAAAACAAATCAACCAGTAAACTATATCATACGGATGTATCCTTGAGCAGAACAGTAATAGGTATGATGGGTGTAGGCACACATAAACCATATACCTACAGTACTCCTAGGATCTATTCATACGCCTCCTAGTAGCTATGTACCACACTTGTACCTAGGGACGCCGTGAACTAATCTCTCAATCACAGAAGGAGCACACGTTATCGGTGCCTCAATAACGTGTCGTGGGACACTCCACAAAAAGCGTAGAACTCAAGGTAACAGAGCACAATCAGTCATAAACAATAATCCAGTTTAACAGTAAACAGTAACCATATAATCAGTATCGGAACACGCGATAATGAGTACAAATAATCATAATCCTATTGCATGATACCATATTAAAGTTAAAGTCTTAAAAGGGAATGAACGGACATTCAAACAAATCGAGGTTCAAAAACGTTAGGATTTCCAAAAGAAACGATTGTCAACGGGTTTATAAACAATTGAACAATATAACAAGAGGGAAAGGGGTAAGGATCCGTACCTTGTTTCTTGATTTGTAGTCTTAAAAAATATGTACTTGTCAAAGCGTGTTCGTACAAAACCTACATTGTGTCCATATATTTCGTAAGGTTGTGTTTGTATATATATATGGATATATATATATATATATATATATATATATATATATATAATTGTTTATTTAGAGATCTTGATTAATCCATGTCTAATTTAAATGCTCAAGTTTATTTAAGAACTCAATTATATAATCTAGTGCTAATTCCCGCAAACTTCGCGGTTTTGAATAAATAATAGGTTGCGAAACAAAATACACACTTAAATTAATTTAAAATTTATAAAATACTACTTAGTATACAACATTTAAAGTTTATTTGTATTTTTTTTATCACTACCTAACATTAAAGTTTTCATCAACATACTCATACATGAAAATTAGAAAAACAAAAAGAAGAATATATACGTCTGTATCAAAAATCAATAATGCACCCAACTTGTTTTAAACTCAATGATATCATTTTAAACAAAAAAAAAAATCAATGCATAGACCATAGATGACATAAAATTTAACAGAAAACATTAACAGATGATCAAAAAAGTTTTTCCTTGTGAAAATATCATGATGGACACTTCTAATATACTATTTTTGCTTCTTGACCTTTTAAAACCAATAAATTATCATTTTTGTAGACTAATTATAACACACTCATCACCCGTTGAAATATCTTCGGCTTTTATCAAATCACACCATCCAATAACTCTGAACCTGGAATAAAACATATATATTGAAAAAAATATTAAAAATTAACCAGACAATAAAATACTACAAAGTATTAATAAGAGTATGACTTTGGTAAATTACAATTCAATTTGCAGCCTATGATTTAAAAGTGAGTGTAAGAAACATTTGTATTTTGTTCTTTTGAAGTCAACTTCTTTAATCTCTTGTTTAAAGTGTTAAGGATTAAACCAAATATCTTAAAGATGCATGTACATTTTCTTTCAACCTGTATGAAAAATAATTGTACCACCTACAACCTCGTATGCATTATGTAGATCTTGCAAAAACAATTTCCTATTGAGTAGTTTTTTTCAAATAAAATCTTGAAGTCCTGCAAAATTAATGGCATTACGATATGAACTGGATAAAGAAAATAAGGAAAAACCCATCATTTGCATTCTCGTTATTTTTTATATGTAACAAATGAAATGGAAATGTTGTACAATGAAAGTATGAGACTCATTTATTTAAAAGCCAAAACTAAGGCAATTTTTGGTATATTATGTTGTGACTGTTGTTCCTCGGTAACCATTTATAAGACCACCAAACATATTACTATTCCAACGGAGCAAATATTGGAATCCCACGAATTCTATTTACAATATCAATTAGCGTAAACAGGGTGATATAGAAATATAAACTTACCAATTATTATGGTTTTAAGTAGAAAATGAAATATATAAAATTCAAATACCAAAAAATTGGGTGACTATGATATATTAAGTTAAACTTTATTTTTAACAATTATAACGAATAGAAAATTAGGTAACTAATAATAAGATATTAAAAATATAGTAAACATTGATTAGATAACAAATCAAAAGACTTCAACGGTTTTTTACGTATATTATGTAAGAATTTTAATTAAAGTTACCGTAATTTGCTGATTAAAATTTGAATAAACATTTAACAAATAACAGTTCTATGTTTATGAGGTAAGTAATAAAAACATACCAAAATCAATTTGTTGATATTAAAATAAGAAGTTACAAATCAATTTAGGATTTGACTTTGTTAAACTTTAAAAATATAAAAATAAACACCTTAAAAGGTATTTATTAAGCCTTCAGATTATCATAGCATGAAAGTTTCAATCCAAAATTGGTTATATAAAGAGAAAATAAGTCAAATAGAATTTAAATTTAAATTTACTATAATATCTGGAAAAATTTAATCAAAAGTTTTATATAAAATTTCAAATTTTAGACCACTTACATGTTTAGATACATTAGTTATATAGTCTTTTTTTCGGTTATTACAGAACCTATAACACAATGTTATTTTGGGTTTTGTCCATTATGTTTTAGTCTAATGTCCATGTGTTTTTTGTCTAATGTTAGTTATGTTTTTAGTCTACTTTTCATTGTATTTTTAGTCTAATACTCTTTGTGTTTTACATTATGTCTATCTTATGTAACTAAGTTTTCAATTTTTTTCCAAAAGTATAACAATAAGGTACTTATATTAAAGATAAAAGGGTGTTCTATTTTTTGGTAAATTTTAAAAAACAAATGAGGTATAAAAAAGTTATGGACGTTTAAAAATTGAGGGGTGGGATAGCATGTGCAAGTTTCTAGGCATATGACTTGCATATGCGCATTTTATTTTTCTTTTCGACAAAATTACCTTCCTACTTGATCCCTCTTTGGACACTTTTCACTCTGGTGATTTCTTATCTTTCTTTTTTATTTTATGTTCTATATAATATCTTAATTCAGTAGTATTTATTTTATGTTCATAAAATGTGATAATTCGGTAGAATATATTAGTTAAGGTTTATGATCATTATCATGGGAGAGGATAAAATAAGAAGATTGGTTTGGGTAGAAAATGTAGGAAGCAATAATAGAAGGACATGTAGCAAATAGCAAAAAGGATACAAAGGAGCATTTTAGTCAACCTCATTTAATCTTCTCTTTTTCTCTGCATATTCAAAACCCGCCATCTTCTATAAACTCATCATCTTTAACATTTTGTTTACTTTCTCTCTATATTTAATACATTATATAGTGATTTTCCTTACCAATCAATGATTCAAATACTAATCAACGTGTTCCTCAACTTTTTTTGAAGAAACCTAGTTCAATTTCACACATTTTCTCATTTTTCTCATATTTTTGAAGCGAATCAATTGATTCATTCGATCACTAGTGTTTCTAGTATTCAAATCTCGCCAATCGTTGAAGAAATCCTAAGAATCGGCTTCAATCTGTGTAAGAAATCTAAAATTTCGTCAATTATTGCGTTTTACGATCAGGGTTTTTGAATTGTGTTTTACGTTCTGAGTTTTCGAATTACGTTTTACGATATGCGTTTTACCTTTATGAATTGGGTTTTACAACCTTGGTTTTCAAATTGTGTTTTACGATCTAGTTTTACCGCTGTGAATTGCGTTTTACGACCTTGGTTCAACAATTGTGTTTTACGATATGAGGTTTTATCATTGTGAATTGCGTTTTATGACCTGATTTTTAACATTGCTTTTTATGTTCTGGGTTTTACCATTGTTAATTGCGTTTTACGACCTGGGTTTTTGAATTGCGTTTTACGATCTGGGTGTTAGAATATTTTTTTTCAAAAAATAGCAATAGTATATTGGTTTTAAAGATTAAAAAACACTCGTTTTTAAGTTGCAATTTTTATAAAAATAATAACGTCATGTGAAAGAGTTATTAACGTTTTAAAAACACGGGGGAATTGGAGAAAAAATAAACTATTCATTTAGATGAACTAGAATACCCTTAAAATAATCCATGTATCTTTTTTTTTCAATATCACTCATTTAATCTTAGCCATTGATTACTTAATATATTGTCAAGATTACTTACTAACCGTCCTACACAATTAAAGTATATCCTGATCCTAATTATCATTACTATAATTAAAAATTATGATTTGATTAGTTTTTGTTTTAGTTGTTTTAATATCATTTTATTTATAGTATATAATCTATATATACTATATAATAAAAGAAACCATTGAAGAGACACTTGTAATTATTCTAGGTCATCCTTAATTGTAGATAATTATATTATTTATTTATATCAATTACTAGGTTAGAAATTATATCTTAAATCCTTAATTGTAGATAATTATTATTTAATTCAAATTATTAATATATGTTTCAAAACATTTAAGAAATTACTGATAAAGTCCATAAAATATCTGATTATTTATTTATATTAATTACTATGTTAGAAATTATATCTTAATAATTGAAACAAATATCGAGCGTTTCATAACGAGGGTGGAGAGAACGATTTTCTTGCTTAACAAATTATTTATTTATTTAATATATTTGAAATGCAAGAATAATAATAACTATATTTATCATACTAATAAACTTATTCAAAAACAACCATCAGATGCAATTCACGTCCAGATATTTAAATTTTAAACTTATATAATTTAATAATTACAGATAATTTATACTTATCTAATTAATTTAAATATTATTTTGTAGCTATAAGTTTTAATTGGCTATTTGCTATATGGCCTAGACATTTCAACAATTTTTTAGAGCTAATAAATTAAGACCACTATTATTTAAATAAAACTTGGGTTATTAAATTTATGTTTACTTAAAACTCTTGAGAAAGTCGATGATACATTGTCTTCTAATCGATGGTTCAAATGCTTTCATACATATATTTATAAACTTGACAAACATCACAAGTTTAGTTTTGATCATACATGACACAAAATTTTGTTTGGATAATTATTTTAAAAACATCACTTTATAATTCTTAAATCTTCGTTATTAACTATTTGATTTTCTATTTACTTAACCCGTATAATACATAGGGTTATAACCTAGTATTTAATATTTCCGATTTCATTTGCTCATGATTTTTTGATGCAGGTCCACTATGCGGTTTATCGGGGGATTTAAAAGTTGAATGCTTCTTGATTTATCAAGTTCTTGAGGTTATTTAATTAAGTTCGTTATATTCTTTTGGTATTCTTATTAATTTTTTAATTTCTAGTTATCTCCTTGGTTTGAACTAATATAAGTACTTGGTCCTACGGAACTTTTGGGGATGTTTTTTTTAGTTCTTTTAGTTTTTGAAGATGCATCTATCACTCTTTTAGTTTTTGAAGATGAATCGATCAAAATTTAGCTTTTGAGTAAAAGTTATACGATTTATCAAAATTTAGCTTTTGAGTAAAAGTTATACGATTTATCAAAATTTATATTATAATATGACTTGACACAATGTATATGATAAACAGGTTCAGGCTATAGACAAGCTAATGATGTGTTTATTAATGTATGTATACGGTTTTTGTTTAACCAGGGGCAGATCTACCCACAATGGTGGATGGGCGGCCGCACCCCTTGAAAAAAAAGTTTTTAGTGCTAATTTTCGTCGAAAATCCCAACCGCACCCCTTGAAAATTTTCAGCCGCCCTCCTTAGAAAAAATATTATGAATTCATAAACAACAAATTGAACACTCATTATTATGAATATATAAGTATAGAACACAATTTGTCTAATTATTCTTTAAAACCACTTATTCACTAATTTAATTTTATTAACCCAACTATCCAAGCCCAAACCGAAATCCAACCCAAAGAGTTATTTTTTTTATTGATTGTTTTTTGTTGTTTTATGTGGTGATTAGAAGAAAATATAGATGTGTAAGGGTTTGATCCTTTTATATTTTTAATTTTTTTTAGTTGTTCTAGACTTGTATTTAATGGTTTTGTTGTCTTATTTTCAGCTTTGTTAAATCATTACTAAAAACATTTAAAACTAAGGGTTGAATGTTTGAAAATTAAAATCAAAAATTTTAGACTATGGTATTGGTTGAACATGATTGTTTATTTTGTTTAAGTGTAGTGTTGTTTTATGAACTTATGAAGCAAATTTATTTGTGATAAGAACCATGAGTAGAGAAGTTATGTTGCGATTTTTCAAGAGGAAAGGGTTGTACCACTTTGTTTCGTTGGATTCTTCTAATTAAAGACCAAGCTATGTCTTAGATAAGTTATTTTGTTGTTTTATTTAATGATTAGGAGAAATAGAAGTAGGTAGCGTTTGAACTTTGATGGTTATTTGTTGTTACTTTACTTATGATGGTTTTTATGGTGTTTATTGTTTTACGTGAAACTTTGTTTGTTAATGTGATAGGATGTTAAGAAATAGAGTTTAATTGTTTGAAAATTGAAATTGACCCAACCCGACCTATGAAACTTTGTTTGTTTATATTTACTTGTTTCACATGACCTGGCATGCTATGAACCGATTTTTTATATAGCTAGGGGCCTAAAATCTTTACATTTTTTCGCCCCCACAGGAAAAAATTCATGGGCCCGCCATGTGACATCCGACAATTCCAGATTATGAACTACTCTCGTAAACTCGTTTGTCATGATCATTGATTCACACATTACACTTAATTGGAATTAATTAAGTGCATTGAAAGTACAAACACAAACATTCACGTAAAAGCAATTCAGGGAATTACGGGACGTGGCAGTAATTCAGGGAATTACTAGACCACACACGAATCTTTCCATTACCCTACATTAGTAAACTTTCGGGACGAAAATTCTATCAAATTGGGGATGATGTGACAACTGAGATTTTTCAGGTTAACTCCGCTAACACAACTTCATTATCTTTAACATGATTTAAAACATTCATTATAGCATTTCACTTCATATTGGTTGGTTAAGTGTGTTAATTAGTACACGAACACTCACGTAACAATAAATCGATGAATCAACCGAATTACCAAACTGCACACAAGTCTGAACCCGAACGTTGGTGAAACATGGATATAGTATGGCAAACATAGAAATAATAATATAATTGAATGGAATTATAAGTTATTTGATTACATGGATTGCTTGTTAGCTGTTTCTTGTAATTGTGAACAATGTACGTTTTTGTGTGATCTAGCGTTATGAAAATATTTATTTTTATAAACAAACTAGTAGGTTTTATTTTTATAGACTTGGGCTATAAAAAATTCGTAAAAATGGTTTGGTTGGCTTGTGTTAGCTAGAAAGGGCCACCAAAAGTTACAAAAGCCTACCAAAAGGCCCGTCCATGGGTTCTAATTAGTTAAAAAGATACATAAACCTAACCCTGAACCCCAAATACGTATGGCAGCCCCCCTTCCACCATAATTTCGAAATTTGGCTTCAAAACACCATTCCACTTTGATTTGTTGCTTGATCTTTCAATTGATGGCTTTCTTGATCGATTTCAATACTCTTTAACGCTTACAAGTAAGTTTTCTTGATCAATTTTGATGTTTCTCATGATTTAATATTAGGGTTTTGATTATAACTTGATATTGATGATACTTGGTTGTTGAATCTGATGTATTTGGGGTTATGCATGATGTACGAGTTGGATTTGGGGTAAAAAAATATCATAAACACGTTTTTTTGGAAGAGCTGAAAGTAAACAGATTCTGTCCAAATCTTTACAGCCGACTTTTGTTGGTTGTAACAAGGTCAAAACACAATTTCTTGCGTCTATGATAAACTTCCATGAAAATTGAATGTTTTATGAATTTTTCTGAATCGAAGGTTCAGGCTGCGTTTTTCGGCAGAAGTTGCAGCCTATTACGATTATCATAACTCAGTCCATGTTTGGAATTAACATGTGAAATTTATACCGTATGTATTGCTAGGAGGGCTTAAAATATCCCAATTGGAATTTCGTTAAAAGAGTTAACGAGGATTTTTAAATATATTTACCGTAAACTGTCGCAAGAAAGTTGCGAATCAGAGTGATGTACACTATTTAATTTTTCATGAATTTTCTATGAATATTTAAGCTCTGAAATTTTTACACAAGTACAAATCGACCATTTTCCATGTCACATAAATTTATCGTAACTTTTGAAGCTCGTTAATATTTTAATAAAATCCTCGAAAACAACTAAGTTTCAGAGTTTTAAACTGGTAATGCAGTGAATAGAATTATGTGTATCTATGTGATTTCTTGTGTTATCATGGGATGTTAATACTTGTTTAGCGCCTAAATAAATGTTGTTTAACATGTTGTATCTTGTGCTATGATCACGTACACAAATTCACTCAAACGAACACCTGATTGTTAATGAGATGCATGCTATGTGTTAGATACGTGTAGAACTTATGTGTTTGCATACACACACACTAACGAACCTATGGTAACCATAATAGGATGTGGTTGACCACTTCAGCTCATAAAACACATAAGCCTTACCGAGCAAAACAAAGGTGAGTTTACAACTTTTTCTAAAAAGCAAGCGTCCCTGGTTTGGGACAACACACTTTTTTCCCTGGTTTGGGAAATACATACGGTACCCCTGGATTGGGGCTACACGCACGTTCCTGGATTGGAAATACTGAACAAACTATCCACTGTAAGTGGACCACACTTTCCCTGGTATGGGATTGCCTAGTATTCCTGGTTTGTAATACTGTTAAATACTGTATTTTATATTTCATTTCTTTAGCGGACTAAACGAACTCTATCTGAAAGTCCCCACACACCTATACCAATTAGTCGCCGGGGCCTGGCGAATGGGATATTAGTTGATAGCGCTATTAGGTTTGACAAACCTCACACCGTGCCTGGGAGGACGGGCGTGAACTTTTATGCCTTGGCAACTTGTCAATGATGATAGACATTGACCTGGGCCACAAACAACTACAACAGTCAAGTTTGGGTACCACACAGTTTAGTAGCTTAATGATGGGGTAGCTCCCCATGACATGTCTTTTAAAACTAAAGTATTTAAGTGAACTTATTTTTGTAACATCACTGAAAACTGTGAACTCGCCAACCTTACGTTGACACACTACTGCATGCTTTTCAGGTCATTAGCTACAACTATGGACGGACGTTGCAATCACCTGGAGTGTGTGGTTCGTTAAGCCTTATGTTTTGTACATTTATTAAACTTGTGGTTTGATTTTATGTTGGGTTTACTTTATTTTTCCGCTGCTAACTTAAACAGTGTTTTTGGACTTTTAAACATTGATCACTAATCGTGTTTGTGATGATTTTACAACTTAAGTAATTGGTTCATCATGATTAGTGGTTGGATCCTGGTCAGTCGCACCCCTCGAGGTAAAACTCCGCATGTGGATTTTGAGGGTGTGACAGATTGGTATCAGAGCCATTGGTTATAGTGAACTTGGTTTGAAACTTTTGAGAAAAACCAAACTATAACCTCTTCTGTACCGAAAAAGCCGCAATGACACCACACTCCAGATTGCAAGGTTCGTCATACTTAGGTGTATACGTTACACTCATCCTTACTTGACTTTTATACATGCATTATGTAAATATATTACAACTTCTTGACATATGTGCAAACTAAATATGTAGACATGATATACCTTAGGTAAGAACTATATATTTAGACATGAATCGATCATATTTACCAAACACATTACTCCAAATCGGTAGGTCGCAAACTCGGCTTGAAACCGTTCCAAACCCATACAACGAACGCGTCCATTCGCGTACAATAACCGTGACTTAACGTTGCCGAAAAATCTTCCCAAAATCCATCTTCGACATTTATGTAATGCCTCACTTTTTCATACTTTCCATGTTTAGAAAGCTAGTCTTGTATTTCTATTTTTGGAAACCTTTGTATCTCATATTCGCATTTTCGTTGTAACCTTTGTAATCGAGACTTGAATCATAATGGAACATACTTTTATCTCAATACTTGTTATACTTAATCATACATACTTATACATGATACTCATACTCATTAACGTGACATACTTGTGAATACGCGACGTTTATACTTTATGCATACGTTATACACGATGTTGATACTCAATCTTGATCCTTTTATACATACATATACATTATGATACAATACTTATGCTTATGAGGCCTTATATTAACTTAAAATGTCCTAAAAATGCACCTAGACCCGTCACCTAGCAACCAAACAACAAAAACCAAAATTTCACCCGGACCAGGTCCCTTGCGGACCGCATGGGGGTGCTAGGCGGGCAGAAATGTTTTGGCTCGCGTTTTAGCACGGATCCCACCATTCCAACACCCTCAATTCACCTCTAAACCCACATTAAACACTCCTAACAACCTCCCAACTCTTCCTTATAAATACCCACCCTATTCCAAACATTTCACACTTTCTAATCTCCATCTAAACACTCTCAAACACTCTCAAATTGTTCCAAATCCTTGCAACATCAGAATTTTCCGGCAAATTCATAGCCTCTTACAAAAGTGAGCATAACTTGCTCAAAACTCAACGAAATCATTGATTCTTCTTTCTAATTACTTGGATAAGCTTTAGGTTTGAATCCATGGGTTCTCCATGGAGAATCCAGACCTGGAAATGCATCTAAAGTGTCTAAAAACTTTCTGTTGTGTTTTAATCTCTTTCAAAACTTGTTTAAACTTATCAAACTTGAGTCTAACTCATCTCAAACCCATGTCCTAATGCTTATAACCTCTCTTATGGTTGGTTAGGCTTAAAAACAATGTTGAGACAACCAAACTAGAGGATTTATCCTCACAAATATTCTGTTTTCATAGTTCTTTAAGCTCACAAGTGATGCAAGTTCTTGAACTTGTTCATGTGTGTCTACCTTGGTTAGCTTGGGCTATCCTAAACCTAAGACCACACATCACTTGATGATTTCTCATCGTTATCCCAAGCTAGTTTGCTAGTCGTAAAGTGACACAACCCCGCCTAGCCTTCGACTTGTGTCGATGTCGGCTCCCCGGGTTGAAGCTCACTTGGCTACTTGGTATAGTGTCACCATTTACATACTTGTTATTACTATTGTTCATGACCCTCCATGTGTCTATGACACTTGTGTAGTGGTAATCCAAACGAGGTTCCAAAGTGGATGGTTTAATCCTCCCACCTCCTACGTGACTTACATGACACCAAGAGGTTCCAAAGTGGATGATTCATCCTCCCACCTCCTACATGACTATATAACTATATATAAATCTATGGACTATATAATATATCAAACTGAAACCTTGATAATGAATACATAATCACCTATCAAGTTAATAAGTTTTATCACTAAAGTATGTAGTTCCTTGTCACGATTCTAATAGGTCTTGAACCTATGAAATCACATAAAACCCATTCGGGTTATCATAGAGTCAAGAACAAGTGCTATACCTTAGTGATTATTTTCATGCTATAATACTTTATTCTTATTTCCGTAATCATGCTCGATAATCCAAATCTTCCGTTAAAACTCATACTCATACCTATGTTCTTCTTGTAGAAGGACAAGGTGCCAAACCTAATCACAAAAAGCTCGCGGATTTCTCTAAGTGGAACACTTTAAGCAAAACCGTGAGTACACTCGACCCATTTACCGCTTTCTCACTTTTGGGTTGTAACATGTTTACCTATCAAAATACACTTATCACAAATTCATGCTTTTACATACTCAATCCTTAATACATGATGCTTGTTATGCTTAGATACATGCTAGAATTTATACATGCTCGATCATTGACTTAGCTAGCCCAACTTATCATATATAGCGCTATAGGAGTAGCACACCACCCGCCAGGATTATGTTAAGATTCTCATACTCATTTTAGTCTCGTCGCTTTTGTGACGAGGGAAGCTCGATCTCGTAAACTTTTGTGGAATTCGGGGTTTGATCTAGTATTGCATGATTAGCATTTACCTTACATAACGATTGACATGTGCATTCGAGTTATACCTTTATACTTATGCTATGTATCACCAAACTTGTGTACTCGCCTTTGCTTTTGTATTGAACTCTATTTTAAAACTTGTTACAGGTTGAAGAAGATGATGCCATGAAATCAAAGTAGTGATGATGACTAGATACACACATAGACGTTAGGTTTATTATTGTTGTATCAAATTTTGTCTTTTGTTATCATTGTATTTGAATTTCCCATGTATTGTATGACAATTTACGCATGAAATGAAATCCGGTTTAATCAATTATTGTCGCAGTTAGTATTATGAGCAATGAGCAATCTCTTTCGTCCTGCCTCGATGTTTCCGCCATAGGTTGGGGTGTGACAATTTTTCTCACATCTCAAGTAAATCCTAACAATGAATATAAGTTTCTACAGAGTCATACCTTTGCGTACGTGACGCCTTTGGTGTTTCTATTTTACTCTGAACTCCTAACACAAAATGCGAGTAGAATCTTGTTTCATTCATAACTTGACCATACGACATCCGTTTCATGTGTTCTACCTATCCATGCGATCGTCTCGACATTCCCAACATCTAAAAATTATCGGCGTCATCCGCCGACGCCGCTGCTACTACCAGAACACAGATCTGACTCTCCGTTTGTTCGGTTTTGTGAGTCAATATTCAAGTAGACCAGAACCGACCCAAACGAACTCGGATTTAGGAGAACAATATGTCCACGCGTTCATGTCGACGAACCCCATCATCTCCGCATGTCGGTGTCACCGGAAACCATCACTACATTCACTTGAAAAAAAACAGTGGTTGGAAGTCATAGTTTTGCGCAGTTTGTCATCGCGCAACACGAAACCTTATCATCCAAACTCCGTTTTAGACAAACGATATATCCATGTGACCTAGGCCCAACGAACTTTCATACCATGCCATTTCTGTTGTGGCCGCTGCTGGAGCTGCCGCCGGTGACCAGAATAATTGTCGGTATTCTTCGGTTATTTGTCGAATTCTCTATTTTTCGCTTATTTTTTTTGCTTGAGCACCACCAACCTTCTGATCCTTCAATCCACAACCGAAATAAAGAAATGCTAACAACCATATCACAATCCCCATTGATCACAAGGCTACCTCCATTACCCTATTATGTGGTTAATCCTTAGCTTAACTTGATTTGCACCTTAGCATACCCACTCAGCAAATGGATGTCTCCTAATCGATGGTTTTAGGGACATTGGAAGATGGAGGTGTGGGTTAGTCAACCCACAGATGAACCCGATGATTTAAACATTTACCCTAGCCCTTTACATTGCAAGAGTCGTTCTTCCATGAGAGTTTTTCTTTTTATACGATTCTTTTCACTAGCCTTTGCACTGACCGATGTTTATCATTTAATGTCATATCTAATTTCTATTATCGATTTAGACAAATCTATCATCCCTTTATCACCGTGACACTACATCTTCGCTTCTCCATGTTGAAGCTCTAATAAGACTTTGCTCTAGCTTAAAGAATTTGGTAAGCTCGACTTTCGACCCTTGGTGATCACTTTATAAACCCTGAAGATGGTGATGTGTTGTTGATACGACCATACCATTTTGAACATGTTTTCGCGTCCTCGCATTGAAACCTCTTGACGATATATGTGTTATTTCTAATTCATCCGCACGACTTAATTCAACCCTTTAGAATTTGGTTGCTTACCGGCTTGACAAATTGTAAACTCGTTTAAGTTCGTGGGTCATATTTAACATTTCTTTACTCGCACATAGGCAAGCTCGACAACTTTTACGGACGTTTCAGTTGAACTTTGACACTACAAACTTGTGCGTCAACCATTTTTTTCTCTGGTTAATTCTTGTTGTGCCAACACCGTCGACGTAACACTTTTATCGACGGATAACGTTCTTTATTTCTATTTTATACCACTTGCGTACGACCAACTACATCCTCGACATTGGATAAATCCTTAATACTGATCCTAAACATTTATGTATTGCATCAAGTTGAACACACTAATTGATGTGGCACCCCACGAAAACGCTCAACCGCACGAACTTCTTCAACGACCGCACTAACTATCCTCAATTGTTCAAAATCGTGACGCCTAATGCTGAATCAACTAGCGAATTTTGGGATGAAATTCCCACTCAACTTGGGGAATATCATAATAGAATAAAAAAGATTCCGTTCGATCTCTTTCTGTAATAAGGGGATTTATCCTGCCGATGTGACATCTGACAATTCCAGATTATGAATTACTCTCGTAAACTCTTTTGTCATGATCATTGATTCACACATTACACTTAATTGGAATTAATTAAGTGCATTGAACATTACACAAGTACAAACACAAACATTCACGTAACAGCAATTCAGGGAATTACGGGACGTGGCAGTAATTCATTGAATTACTAGACCACACACGAGTCTGTCCATTACCCTACGTTAGTAAATTTTCAGGACGAAAATTCTATCAACTTGGGGATGATGTGACAACTGAGGTTTTTCAGGTTAACTCCGTTAACACAACTTCATTATCTTTAACATGATTTAAAACATTCATTATAGCATTTCACTTCATATTGGTTGGTTAAGTGTGTCAGTTAAGACACGAACACTCACGTAACAATAATTCGATGCATCAACCGAATTACCAAACTGCACACAAGTCTGAACCCGAACGTTGGTGAAACATGGATATAGTATGGTAAACATAGAACTAAAAATATAACTGAGTGGAATTATATGTTATTTAATTACATGGATTACTTGTTAGTTGTTTCTTGTAATTGCGAACAATGTGCGTTTTTGTGTGATCTAGCTTTATAAAAATATTTATTTTTATAAACAAACTAGTGGGTTTTATTTTTATAGACTTGGACTACAAAAAAAATCGTAAAAATGGTTTGGTGGGCTTGTGTTAGCTAGCAAGGGCCACCAAAAGTTACAAAAGCCTACCAAAAGGCCCGTCCATGGGTTCTAATTAGTTAAAAAGATACATAAACCTAACCCTGAACCCCCAAATACGTATGGCAGCCCCCCTTCCACCATAATTTCGAAATTTGGCTTCAAAACACCATTCCACTTTGATTTGTTGCTTGATCTTTCAATTGATGGCTTTCTTAATCGATTTCAATACTCTTTAACGCTTACAAGTAAGTTTTCTTGATCAATTTTGATGTTTCTCATGATTTAATATTAGGGTTTTGATTATAACTTGATATTGATGCTACTTGGTTATTGAATCTGATGTATTTAGGGTTATGCATGATGTACGGGTTGGATTTAGGGTAAACAAAATCATAAAACGTTTTTTGGGAAGAGCTGAAAGTAAACAGATTATGTCCAAATCTTTACAGCCGACTTTTTTTGGCTGTAACGAGCCTAAAACACAACGAAATCCACTTTTTCTTGAGTATATGATGATCTTCTAGGAAAACCCTTTCAAACCCAACTGGAATTGCATTTTTCGATGAAAATTGAATGTTTTATGAATTTTTCCGTATCGAAGGTTTAGGCTGCGTTTTTCGGTAGGAGTTGCAGCCTATTACGATTATCATAACTTAGTCCGTGTTTGGAATTAATATGTGAAACTTATACAGTAGGTATTGCTAGGAGGGCTTAAAATTCTCCAATTGGAATTTTGTTAAAGAGTTAACGAGGATTTTTAAATATTTTTTTACCGTCGCAAGAAAGTTGCGAATCAGAGTTAAGTGCACTATTTGTTTTTTCATGAATTTTCTATAAATATTTAAGCTCTGAAAATTTTTACACAAGTACAAGTCGACCATTTTCCATGTCACATAAATTTATCTTAACTTTTGAAGCTCGTTTAGTATTTTAATAAAATCCCCGAAAACAACTAAGTTTCAGAGTTTTAAACTGGTAATGCAGTGAATAGAATTATGTGTATCTATGTGATTGCTTGTGTTATCATGGGATGTTAATAATTGTTTAGCGCCTAAACGAATGTCGTTTAACATGTTGTATGTTGTGCTATGATCACATACACAAATTCACTCGAATGAACACCTGATTGATAATGAGATGCATGCTATGTGTTAGATACGTGTAGAACTTATGTGTTTGCATGCACACACACTAACTAACCTATGGTAACCATAATAGGACTTGGTTGACCACTTCAGCACATAAAACATATAAGCCTTACCGAGCAAAAAAAAGGTGAGTTCACAACTTTTTCTAAAAAGCATGCGTCCGTGGTTTGGGACAACACACTTATTTCCCTGCTTTGGGAAATACATACGGTACCCCTGGATTGGGGCTACACGCGCGTTCCTGGATTGGAAATACTGAACAAACTATCCACTGGAAGTGGACCACACTTTCCGTGGTATGGGACTGCCTAGTATTCCTGGTTTGGAATACTGTTAAATACTGTATTTTATATTTCATGTCTTTAACGGACTAAACGAACACTATCTGAAAGTCCCCACACACCTGTACCGATTAGTCGCCGAGGCCTGGCGAACGGGATATTATTTGATAAGGCTATTATGTTTGACAAACCTCACACCGTTCCTGGGAGAACGGGCGTGAACTTTTATGCCTTGGCAACTTGTCAACGATGATAGACATTGACCTGGGGCACAAACAACTACAGCAGTCAAGTTTGGGTACCACAAGTTTAGTAGCTTAACGATGGGGTAGCTCTCCATGACATGTCTTATAAAACTAAAGTATTTAAACGAACTTATTTTTGTAACAACACTGAAAACCGTGAACTCACCAACCTTATGTTGACACACTACTGCATGCTTTGCAAGTCATTAGGTACAGCTATGAACTGGCGTTGCAATTGGCTGGAGTGTGTGGTTCGTTAAGCCTTATGTTTTGTACATTTATTAAACTTGTAGTTTGAGTTTATGCTGAGTTTACTTTATTTTTCCGCTGCTAACTTAAACAGTGTTTTGGGACTTTTAAACATTGATCATTAATCGTGTTAATTGTAATGATTTTACAACTTAAGTAATTGGTTCAACATGATTAGTGATTGGATCCTGGTCAGACGCACCCCTCGCTGTAAAACTCCGCATGTGGATTTTGAGGGTGTGACACGCCACTGGTTATAACATTATAGGTTTTATGGATGCATAACTTGACACTTTATATATACTAGAAGGATGCACGCACGATGCGGCCGGGGCGACACGTCGCATTGGGATACTCGTTTTCGATAGCTTTCTTATTCATATAATATTTACTAGCGGTAAGACCCATGTGAACACACAGGTAGTTTTAATAACGATTGGAATCAAATACTAAAAAATGTTACTCATTATTCGGTTGACATATCTTCTGCAACTTCAGCCAACACGGGTAGTTTTCACCATCACTCAATAGACTTTCCTCTAAAGCGTATCAGTCTTAAAATTGCAACGTCCAAGGAGTCCCATTATATCAATGATTCTCCTATCTTTTGCAACTTCAGCCAAGCACAATGTATCCTTCCTAGTCCTCTACATAAACCTACGATTTTGTTTTTTGAGATCTAATCTGCAACATCCCCAGCACAAGAAATAGTTTCCCTCATCAATAAGATTGATAATTCCAACATTCACAAACCAAGAAATTTATAAAACTCTCATTGAGCACCAAAGCCAGTGCATATAGTATCAAATAATTGCCAACAGTTGCACCCTTAGGCTGCACGGGACAAAAAAAAAGACATTTTAACTTATTAAAATGGTAAAATAACTAATATTGAAATATAATGCATATAAAAAGTAACTTATCCTGCATCCCATAAGGCAATACAGTAGATACTGCAAAAAAAAAGTTGTTCCAATAGTTCCTCAACTTCTAGATCCTTTGTTCTGCTATAACCCTGCAATTATAAGTAACATTGTGTAGATGAGAATTTTATATAATATTTTTACTAAAACACTCAATTTAGTAAATGCATTTAGTATTTTCCTAACATAGTTTATTGGAAATTATATGAATCATAATGAATAGAAAATTAAGGGACTATAAGCAAATATGTTTGCTAATCATTGAAACTGCTCCTAATCTTTAGTTATTCTGATCGAACTTTATATATGGTTAGGTGCATTTAGGCTCCCAACTCCTGAATCAAATGTTTCCCATTTTGTCATTACTGAAAGTCTGAAACAATAAACACACTGAGCTTGTCAAACCAGTTTGTACCCATGATTAACTTTAGACCGTCAAGAATGTCGACAAAGCCCTGTCCAAAACCCACCTATGCAAAAACATCACGCCAAATTTTGTTCAGAATATAACTTTCAACATAAAAAAGTAGTTTGTTTGACTTTTATAAAGTCAGCCTCAAATCTCCTCTGAGTTTTTGTTTCTCCATCAGCCCTCGATCCCATCCAGTTTGAGCAGCTCCTTTAGGAGTAGCTCGAGCCCACCTTGACTCGGCTCTTGGCTCGGCTCGTTGGCAGGCTCATTTAACTCCGAGCGAAAGCTCAGCCTAGCAGAGCCGCCTCAAATAATTTCGAGCTTGAGCTCGAGCCCACCCTGGCTCGCTCATCAAGCAATTTTACAATATACAAATAAGAATAAAACTGTAAGAAAAAATGAAACTTAAAATGGGACAAAAATGCCTTACAAGAAGCTGATAGGATTCTGCTTCCCGCATAAGCTCTTAACACTCTGAATCACTTAAGCTGGGAACCACACAGTCTCTCAACCAGTTTAAGATGTGCCAAAAGTGTTTTGCCATCCCAGTCTACAAATACATATCCCTTCAAAAACCACAAATTGGCCAAACTCAAAGCATGTTCAAGAACTTTCGAGGACCTAAGAAAACTCAATACGATCTGTGTATCAGTAATCAAACTTAATAAACAATTATTTAGTAAAAACTATTAGACAGTTATTAAATAATGCGACATTTTGCAAAGAGTAAAATTCCATTTTCGACCCTGAGGTTTGGTTAGTTTTGCGACTTCGTCCAAAGGTTTGTTTTTATGCATCTGGATCCAAAAGGTTTAAAATCTTGCCATTTTCATCCGCTCATTAACTCCATCTGTTTTTCTCCGTTAAGTCAGGGGTATTTCCGTCTCTTTTGTTAACTTAAAGTGCAATTCGGTCCTTTTCACTTTATTTAAAAAGACCGAATACCACTGAAAAAGACCAAATTGCCCTGTAAGTTAACAAAAGAGACAGAAATACCCCTGACTTAACGGAGAAAAACGGATGGAGTTAAGAAGCCAGATAAAAATGGCAAGATTCAAAACCTCTTGGATATAGATGCGGAAATACAAATCTTTGGACGAAAGTCACCAAACCTCAGGGACGAAAATGGCATTACTCTTTTGCAAAGTAAGATTTTATAGATAATACAGGAAACTGTGATAGAAGAAGTGAATACCAATTGCAGCTAAACGCTCTTTTTTCTTCTCTATTTTTTTACTCTTTGGTCAATGGTTTCTTAATCCAAGTTTTACAGATAATACAGGAACCTGTGATATGTTCGGGACTTTTACTCACATTGAAATTAAGAGGGTTAAATGTTAATAAAATCCTTAATAAATAAATGAAATAACTATCTCTATGTAGCAATTGAACATACATCCATAGACAGCGCTTGAATAGTCTACACATCGCATTAATTAAAAAACGATGTAACAAATACCTGGGGCATTTTGATGCAAGCTCAGATCCTTCTGAAGAGCTAGTTTCCACATGACTCTTCAAAGAACGAATAAAAGCAACACGAATAGCATCCAACAATGTATTCTGAACAGAACTGTTAAGAGCACCAACAAACTCACCAAGTCCGAAAGATAGAGAACCACAGGGACTGTAATAGTTACGAAAGTGAAACCACATTGGAAGCTCCCGTCGCGATGCGGCCTGGGGCCTACAAATTAGAACGCAATTATTACTTACACAGAATATTTAGCATCATGATGATCATCAGATTTCTCTTGTTACAAAAGAAACAAAAACTACATTTATAGTGCAAGGATCATTCCATTTTTTTCACCTTCTGTTCTAGTTGGTTCTAGCACTGTTTTTGCAGCCTCATTAGAGCAGATAAGCGAGAAAGTGGGCAGTAATTCTACAAAAAAAAATTATAATGTTTAATATGTGGAGGTTCCATTATTGTTCCTTGCATTTGCCAATATAACCTAAAATTACCATTGCCAAATAACAAATCTTGAATATAATTAATTACATAAGAGGTGTAAAGCCAGGGGGTACGTGTCTACCAGGAAGAAAACAATGCAACAGCAGTAAGTAACAAAGGCTAATGGTGGTTACCTTGATCATCAATGAAGAAGGATTACAACGAAACGGGTCAAACCGACACAAACCTCAAACCTGAAAACAAAAGCAGAGGTATAATCTTAGGCATGAAAATCATCTTATAATGTTTGGAATTTAAAAGATGTTAACAATACGAATGAGATTGTTTTGTTGGCCCATTTTCGAGGACTACTTTGAGGTTGGTTATTTATTTTGATGGTCTCAATGTAAAAAGAATGGGCTTTTATATATTTTATTTCCACTATCATCACAAAGAAATCGAGCATCAGATGAACGCCAACGACAAAGAGTAAAATTAATCAACTATTCATTCAAAAGTAAAAATTAGATAACAAAGAATAACATGGTATTAACCCTAAAACACAAACTTGTGTCAAACGTTCACACACCTTTTTAAACTGTTTGTGTCGAGGTATATATACAAACAGGAAGGACACGTCAATTAAAAAGAATTGACACGACCCTACGTCTACACTAAACATATTTCCTATTATTTACATAACCAACCCATAACTTTGTATCAAACTTGGTTACACAATTAAGGCCAACAAAGTTTACTTGTCTGAACCCTGTTGTGGTTACATAACTTTGTCATTTTACTACTCTGAATACACATGATTCTGAAGTTGATTTCAGTTTACTTAAGCAACTTTATGTTACTTAATTATTCCAGCTACGCTCTCAATCTAATTCATGCACAACTACCGTAATATGATCTCAAAGAGATTGCATACACATAAGAAGCATTATGATATTCTTCTTTCACTTTTACAAATCCAAACACACATGTATTCCTTTAAATTTCATTAAATTCTAACTGTTAACATACTAATTTCTCTTAAGACTCATACTTTCAGTTTGACATATAATCTTTCTTTTACTAAAGCAACATGCATGGAGCTTTTGAGTTGAATTTTGTCTTGAATAGTAAGGTAAGGTAACAAAGTGTACCTGGCGAACGCCAAAAAAAAGCCATGAGTTGCCTGGTAAGAAAACATAGATATTAATAAATTTCCAAAACACACACAAACTGATTTTTTTTGCCTTAAACCAAACCAAGTCCAAGCTATGCTATTTTGGATCGGATGTTTAAATCTCAAGCTTCACCACTGAACCGAACCCCTAAAATGTTTAACAATACCTTCAAAATCAAACTGAACTTTTCTTCCCTTCAACTTAGCTGAACCATCTACACATATGATTACCAACTCAGCCATTTCAGAGAATCAACAAAACTATTTAAATCAAAACACACATAGAACAACCTTTTAGGGTTTTACCTGGACATTCCAACGCAGATTTCCCCCTTTTCCTCCTTTATCCGACATTTTCTTCAGCTATAAACACACACAAACGACAATCGAGACACAAACATCCGAATTGAGAGTCGATAAACACGTTGTTATTTACAAAAACCAAAATTGAAGAATTTACATACATAAGATGCATTAAGAGCAAGAAGATTGAGATCAAAGAGTGCTAAAAATACCTTAAATTTGAAGGAAGATTAGGGTTTAAGATGATCACTGCAAAACCATAAAAACCACCATTAAACCCTAGAATCGGAGAATACTCACCGGCGTACTGAAAAATGGAAGGTTGCTCCAGCTCTCATCTCCGTTCATCCTGCTCACCACTTCGTGGCTGTCGCCGTTGGATCTGACCTCCGTGTATTCGACCTCCGTTCATCCTGCTCACCACTTTGTGGTTCATATTTTGAAGCTTGAATCGGCATCGGCAACAAATTGTTGTTCGTCTTCTTCAGATCTGATTTCAAGGAATTTGAGAGAGAAAGTGTGTTGTTTGTTTGAAATTTGAAATGCGATTTATTTGTTTGTAGAGAAATGAAGAAAAAGACTTTTAAAAGTCAAAAAACATGGAGCCAAATGCAGGGTTTTTCAAAATTCAAAAGATTGAGCCAAATTTTATTAATAAAAACTCAAATAAATCATAAATCATATATATTAAATCTGTATTATGACATCATCCAAACCTATGTGGCATACCTTAGAAGTTGACACATAAGCAAAACTATATCAGCATCTAATCTCCTTTTATAGAAAGTATAGATTATAGTATCATTGTGATAGATATTCATCAAATGTGAAGTAATCGGGTAATCCAATTCATTGTTTTGTACATAGTTCGGTCAATTCGGTTATTATCCTCAACCGAAGCCAAAACCACAGTCATCCATTAGTCTATTTTCTTAACCAATTGGGTTTCGTTGAAGTTAGATTGACGATTTTTTGTTTGGTTCATTTAATTTCAGTTAATAGCAAAAATCAAATTTGGGCTGAAACTTATGCTTAAAAATATATGAACTGAGGTATAAATACATGAAATGAAAATATAAATCATGAAATGGAAATACAAAATATGAAATATATAAACTGGATGTATAAAAGCTGGAAATACATGAAAATATGAATGATTCGGTTCGGTTCAGCTTTTTGGCTAAACGAGAGTACAAAAAAATGATAACTAGTTTTTGGTTAATTCAATTTTCAGTTTTCAGATAATTCAGTTTTCGATTGATTTTGGTTCGTTGTCGTCTGTTTACGATTTGGTTTAGGTTAAGGATTTAGTAATTGCTTACCTGTAACTGATTTTGGTTAATAACTAATAGGTGCATGCTCTTGGTCCATGAGACCCTAAAGTGTACTTTTGTGTCCAACAAGTCGGGGCATCTGCATCACTATGGAGTTAGTGGCCTAGTAACGATGGATAACAATGCCGAGGTTTGGTTACTGGCTTATGGTATATATATATATATATATATATATATATATATATATATATATATATATATAGGGAGAGGATCATGAGAAAACTACTTAAATGTGAGAAAACTAGAAAACTAACTAAAAAGACCAAAAAAAACATACAATTTTTTTTATAATTTTTTTTTATAAAAAATCGCTCCTTTTTATGTATAAAAAAACTTTTTTTTCAAAAAAAAAAACACATATTGCACATGTACACTATATGTGTACTACACATATGCATTATATGTATATGTTGCACATGTGCATTATATGTTTTTTTTTTTTTTTTAATTTTTTATATAATATATGTAGCGATTTTTTATAAAAAAAATCAAAAAAAATTGATATGCTTTTTTGGCTTTTTTAAGTTAGTTTTTTTTCTCATTTAAACTAGTTTTCTCATGATCCATACCTATATATATATATATATATATATATATATATATATATATATATATATATAGGTAGAGGATCATGAGAAAACTAAAAAACTAACTAAAAAAGCCAAAAAAAGCATAAAAACATACAATTTTTTTATAAAAAATCGTTGCATTTTATGTATAAATTTTTTTTAAAAAAAAATACGTACTGCACATGTGCACTATATGTGTACTACACATGTGCATTATATGTTTATGTTGCACATGTGCATTATATGTTTTTTTTATTTTTTTTAAAGTTTTTTTATATAATATATATAGCGAATTTTAATAAAAAAAATTGATATGTTTTTTTTTGCTTTTTTAGTTAGTTTTTTGGTTTCTCATTTAAACTAGTTTCGCATGATCCATCCCCTATATATATATATATATATATATATATATATTACGAATTTCATTGACACTATGCATACCGGTTTTGCCTACAAGGATTATGAAATATTTTCAAGACTCATTTATGACAAAACAAATACGTGAACTCGCCGACATTATTATTGACATTTTTCTTAGCATGTTTTAGGGAAATAAGAAACATTGCATGTTTGGAAGTTAAGAATAAGAGTTACAAGAACGATGCATTTTGAAGGGTTTGCCTTATATATCTCACCCTCATGCGAAATATCGGTGTCAAAGCCTTGTTTTAGAAATCTATATTTTGTTGAGATCATTTTTGTGAACATGAAGTACTTGGTTTAAATTTGTGAACAAAACACCTTGATCTTGTATTAAAAACTCAAGCAATATATATATTTGTCATCATTGTTTACACTATTGAATGCTATGAAAACCTATAATAATCACACTTTCTCGCTTCCATTCCGAGCAAGGTGTGACACATCTGCCGAGTTTTACAAACTGAGTTGCAGTTCATTCGAAACCGTCCAAAATTTCACAAATCGATGATGCGATTCCTGATTGCATAACAATGATGTGTGTGGATTTTGGATCTTGTGATCCAACGATGACTGATGATGCAACGGCAGTTCAGATTTTCTTGATTAGAAAACGGTGCGTGGTGGTGTTGTGGGGTTTTAGGCGAGGGCTATCAGGGGTTTCAAGCGACGGTCGTGGAGGGAGTGATGGTGGCCAGCGTCTTCACTTTTCCGGTGGCGATGTTTTTGCCAAAGAAAACGAACGGGGTGGGTGAGTTAGTTTCTGGTTATATATATTACTTTTAAATTTAAATTGTAAAATTATTTATCACATGAGTCACGCATGAGTGTACTTAACGTTAAATATGAACTGAGTTAGAACAAAAGGACACATTCTATTAACAAGTGTAAGTATAAAGGATATACAATATAACTTTTATAGTTAAAAGACACCACCTGCTGAAATATTGAAACATAAATGAAAAAAACTGAAATTTAGCCAAATATAAATAGAAACATAGTTGTATTATAATTAACTATATTTCTCCAAGAAGGGTAGATTTAGTTTTTCACTTCCATCACTTGTAGAATACTAGAATTTTGGTTTGATTGCTAGGTCTAGTATGATTAGCCATGTTTCAAGAACACTTTCAAATTGTAATCATTTGTATCAAATCATTTCTTTGCACACTTGTTCTCATGGTTCATCCATTACCACTTAAGTGGCCACCAAACATAAAACACCACCAATCAAGTGACTTAAATTATAGAAAAAACTATTGAAAAGCAAAACAAGATTTCATACCCCCTAAAAAGAAAATGGAACATAAATGACTAATGTCACGTTTCTTTCGAAATTATTTAAAACTATCTCATAAAAACTTGTTAAAAACTAGGTTTGAATCATTTATTGCACTAGGATTAAATTGACATTTAAACAGTGTTTAGTTTTTTAATGCTAGATAAACAATTTTATTTATTTATATTTATAAAGTGAATAGGGTTGGGTACAATATAGTCACCTAAAATCAAACCGATCAAATAAAAACCAACTCGTATTTTATTCAGGTTAAGAAGTTTGAGAGGTAACCAAATGTTTATTTTAAATCGTGGTTTTATATAGACATATTGGTGGTCTCAACAATAATTTTAATCCTCAAATTATATGAACTAGAATTTATACCCGTGCTTCGCGGCGGGATAACGTTTTTTTAAAGTTGTGCTTACGTCAAAACGTAACTTAAAATTATATATACCATTTGTAACTAAAGCTAATCACATAAAACTCGATAACAAAACTATTTAGAAAGTTAAAGGGTTGTCAGTGTCAATGCTGAAAGTTGAGAAAACACAAAAAAAAAAATTATGTCGAAATGTAAATCAACTTAAGTTTATATCCACACGTAAATAAGAATAAAGACGTAAAAGTCGATTAAAAAGTATTTAAAAACTTAAGAGGTTGTAGGAGTCAATGCTGAAAATTAAAGGTTAAAAGTAAAAAAAAAATGACATGTAAATCAACTTAAGTTTATATCGACATGTAAATAAAAAAAAGACGTAAAACTCAGTTAAAAATATTTAGAAAGTTAAGTGGTTGTATGAGTCAACACTGAAAGTTAAAGGTTAAAAGTAAAAAGAAAGAAAGACAAAAAAAGAAAAAAAAAAAATTCTGTAGCGTTGTAGCAGTGCTACAATGAAAATAAGTTGTTCTTTAATATATATATATATATATAATGAGACCTTTAAAAATAATATAATTAATCTATAATTTCGTATGACTAAAAATTTAGAAAATGATATTAATGATGACAAAAAAATATAATCATAACAACAATAGCACTAGTGAATATAACAGTAGTATATATAGTTAGTAGTACTGTAGTAGTACCTGTAACAATGTTTAGTGGAGTTCTACTATGCGTTCTGATTGAAATTCGATCTTCATAAGTTTTGTTTATTATGGTAGAGGCAGGTACAGTAGTGGCACTTTGTATAGTAATCAAGAAAGAAAACTAAAAAGACAAAGACGTAATATACCTAAAAGAATGTCAACAATGTTTCAAATTGATAGAAAACCATAAAACGAATATTAGTAACATTTCTGATAATACCAACAGCAATACCGATGTTGTTTGGGTAAAAACAATTCGGTTCATGACGATACTTGTACTATACTGACATACTCAAAATTTAATAATATAGGGTACCTTAAAAAATATAAGAAAAAAAATGCTCAAATTTAATAATAACTAGATGGAAGCCCCGCCGCGTTGCGGCTAGGGCTTACAAATTTAGGCGTACCGTATACCAGGAATATCAACTTCGCCTTTGTTGTCATATGTGTTCCTCTCATGTATACGTATTTCTTTTTTCTCATAAAGTACCTCAAAACATATTATAATAATAATAATAATAAAAGTTTAGGATTAATGTATCTTCATTTAAGTATAGATTAACATGTTTTCAATTACTAATTATTATATATCGAGTAAAAACTGAAATAAGATTATAATTTACTTTATAGTGGTTGGTGGTGGTTTTGTTGGTGGTTGTGATGATAATAAACTAAAGGTTTTAACAAAATCAATTTTTTATTCGATGAAAGAGTTGTTGCTTAATTATCCACTTTATTTATCTCTCTCCCCCAAAACCTTCCTCTATTTATGTAACATTTGTCAGAAACGGGTTTTCCAAACCCGCTCCGTTTATAATCGAATATCAAGTTATAAATGTTTTCGTTGCGTATTTACGTCTATTTTGATATTTAATTATACATAATTAATAAACAAACTAAACTATAAAAGTTATAATTGATAAAAAGTAAAAATAAAATAATTAAAAATAAAATGAGGCTGCCGGGACTCGAACCCGGGTCAGCCGGGCTTAAACCCAACGACTTATCACACACTCACATCACCACTCCGCCACTTGTTGTTTTCTGTCAACTCTAGGAAACAAATGAAATTTATAGTCAATCATAGATCAACCGGCTGCACCAAACTGAAAACCGTAATCGGCTATTCAAACCGTCCAAAACGTTTGAGAATCGCGAATTCTGTTTTATAACCGATGCACCGACGATTCTAATCAAGTTTGCCTTGAATGAACTTGAATTCCAGAAGTGAATCGGTTTTTATAACCGAAGACATTCAATATCAGAATTACTTCAATCTTTGCTCTCTCTCGCGACTCAGAAACATTCTACAAACCTGCCATTTCACTTTCGTCATACATTCAGTTCATCAGAAAAGTTTATTTTACTCGCCGGAAAAATTCTGCAAGTCGCCGGAAAACCGTATTCTTCATCAAAACAGTAAGTTTTTCAATACCTTCGTGGTCTATCAATTGTTAAGCTATTGCTAACTCAGACCTTTCAATCGAAATCAATTTCAGACGTCAATATCAGATAATTCCAGTTCGCCGGAAAACTTCTGAAAATCCTTATCTTCAGCTGTGAAACGGAATAGACTTTCAAACCTTCTGTTAACTTTTGTTTAGCACTTCAATTCCACAATTAGCTAATCAAAACTGTTAAATCGCTCGCTCAGTTGAAGTTCATAAAAACAGAGCCGACGCCTTGCCGGAATTCTGAGACAAATCATTCCTCCGGTATGTTTGCTTCCAACACCGTCTCTGTCATTTCATTTTAGTCTTATGAATGTTGTTGATCGTTTTAAAACGAGAAACAGTTGGGTAAATTTCTGTCTGTAAAAACTAGCGAAGAAGATGAACTGTGTTAACTCTATAAGGATAATTAAAATCGGTATTTTAAACGGGTTAGACACACAGTCCAGCGGTGGACTGTGTGCAAACAATACGCACACGCCGCGAGTTCGATCCCTGATACACACACCCTCTCTGTAATAAAGATGTTTTATTTTTCTAACTGAACCGGATTAACTACGTTAGTTGTTAAGTATAATAAAAATCTGTATATTAACCAAGTTAGACACACAGTCCAGCGGTGGACTGTGTGTAGCGTTAAAGCACAGGTCTCGGGTTCGACACCTGTACATGGCACCGGTTCGATAATTTAAAATGTTTTTGAAAATAAAAGAATTTTGAATAAGCTGAGTTAACATATAAGTATAATTAAAAACAGAATTATTTCGGGTTAGACACGTAGCTCAGTTGGTAGAGCTGCGTGCACACGTACGGGAGGTCTCGGGTTCGAGCCTCACCCGGCGCATACAATTACACAATAAAACCGGTCAACGAGTCAAACGGTCAACGGTCGCAAAAAGTCAACATATTTTTATATTTTTATTTATTTAATTTAATTTAAAAATCAATTAAAAATACTTAAAAATAATGTTTTTAAATATAGGAAATAGCCTTAAACTCACAAAAATATATCTAAAAATTCCATTAAAATCCTTAATAAAATCCACTCATTTACTATATTTTCCGTTATTATTTAGGTTAGTAATTCTCGTTGTTCAACTCTTCCAACTCGTGCGCATCTCACCATCTCCAATCAAACGCACCCAATGTGAGTGAATCTTTACAAATTCCCCGTTTTAATCACGTTTTTGGGGTGTATCATGTGTCTTGCTACTTATTATACTTAAATCATTGTGCATACATCATATCATGATCAAATGTGTATTCAGTTTGTTTCAATTGTTTGTGTGATTATTGTTAGATTTAATTCATTATTTTCAGTACATGCAATTTCATAGGCCGCCGCTCCCCATTACATTATGAGCGTTGAGCATGTTCCCCATTACATTATGAGCGTGAACCTGGCGTGCCAACATACGATCGGCTCCGTTTGATTGAGCCTTGATCGCACAGACATTTATCATTTTTCAGTACATGCAATACGATCGGCTCCGTTTGATTGAGCCTTGATCGCACAGTTTCATTCATGTTATCTATTTATGCAAGTTGATATGTTATTGTATGCTGTTGGTTTGTTATTGTATGTTATTGTATGTTATAGTTTGTGATTGTTATTGCTACTGTTTGATTATGTACATTTGCTCACTTATGATTATTGCACAATTTTTCCTTGATAAATAACAAGACAATCAATAATAAATGTTTATCTAACAAGGTTCACTCGCCAACTTATGTTGACCCAAAAACCCCCATTTTTACACATGATACAGGTGAACCAGCTGCAGCAAGAAACACATAGGATTGGCCTAGAAGAATAAACTGGTTTAGAGCTTGGATTGTTTAGTTGGTTATTTTTCCTTGTATTTGTATGGACATGTTTGGATTATTGAGAATGTAATTTTGACTTTAATAAATATGAAATATATTAGTAAATATCATGAGCTTTGGTGATAACCCAATTATGCCCCGACTCTTATTCCGCTGCGGGTCGGGGTGTGACAGATTGGTATCAGAGCCATGACTATAGGGATATAGGATAGGTTATTAGACCCTTAGAGCCTATACTATAGTTGATTAGAAATTTTTGAGATTTTTGTGTGTTACATGCAAAATTCATGATGTTTATATGTTTTATGTTTAATGTTACATTCAATATTATGCAAGCATGTTCATAAGTACATATTAGTATATAATGCCTATCATGAATCATATTCTCATAACATATCATACCAATGAAAGCACACATCACATCATTATCATGATTGTTTTTACAACGATTTTTGTATTTTCAAATCTCATCAAAGTGAGTTCTCATGACGGGCATGTAGTAACTGGAAGGGTACCAGTACTGGTAGTCGGAACGTCCTGTCTAGGCTGGCATTCGTATAAATCCAGAATAAAGGACCAGTTTGCCTACCTGGGGACTAACGATGAGAGTACGAAGTACCTATTAGGCCAAAGCATGCTATACCAAACGTCGTGTGAGCTAACCCCACTTTGAGTTGTCATTGTGTCTACACCTGGACACATTCCGACCATACATCTCGTAAACATATTTTGTGGTTTGCATTCGGGTGATACAAGTGTTAAATCGCCAATACTAATGTGAATCCTACCAAACCAATAGTCATGGGGGCCCACATGACTATACAGGTGAAGGTATGGGGGACATTTGAGGCCCAACATGAGCAAACCCAAGACATCCTATGGATGTAGTTGCATTATTGATATTTATATTATTTTCATTTTCTTTAAGACACATGACACCTAAAAAGACTCCATAAACTCACAATCTTCTTATGTATGTTCCTGTAGATGTCGGCTAGACAACAACGAAGGGGTAGAAAATCAGGAAGGTCTCACGAACGCCTGGCCACACAAATCGCAAAACAAATGGCCGCGGTGCTTCCTGACATTGTGGTTCAAGTACAACAAGCTCTCGCCACAAATCCCACTAATCCTCCCCAGCAAGATGACCAGAGCATTGGCAACCCTCCTACCAGCAAGTGCTCATATAAACATTTTAAGTCTTGCGATCCTCTTAAATTTGAAGGGACCGAAGGTGTCACTGCCCTTCTCCACTGGTTTGAGGAAATGGAAAACACCTTCCTCAACTGCGATTGTCCCGAGGATCGCAAGGTACGATACGCAACCGGGAGACTATTTGGGGTAGCTCTTACCTGGTGGAATACAGAGAAGGGTAAGAGAGGAGTCGAAGATGCTATGGCCTTAACATGGGAAGAGTTAAGGGAAATAATGACAAGGCGCTTCTGTCCAAGAAGCGAAATCAAGAAGTTGGAAGATGAATTCCACTCGTTAAAACAAAAGGAAGGGGATCATACTTCCTACAACAAAAGGTTTCTAGAGTTGAACCAAATGATCCCCAACTTGTTCACCCCAGTGTACCGCTTGGTTGAACACTATATTCGAGGTCTCCCCTCAAAAATTCAAGACTCAGTTCTAAGCACTTCGCCTGCGACACTTGAAGCCGCGATGGAACTAGCTACCGAACTCACCGAAAATCGCATTCGAAACGGTAAATTCAAAGAGGAGAAAAAGAAAGCCCCCATTGAGGCTCAAACTTCAAACCATTCTGGTTCCTCTTCGAAGTTTACTGGTAAAAGGAATCGAAGCACAAGAAACTTTGCTGTCACACAAGCAAATTTCCCTATCCCTGCTGCCCCCATCACTCAAGTTGCCCCTTCACCTGCATCATATAAAAAGCCATACTCCGGCCCATTACCAAAATGCAACCGTTGCCAATATCTCCTTATTTCTGATTCGACAGTTCGGTTTTCGGATTTTTATTAAACCAAAATTTCGATTCGGTTTTTGGATAACCATTCTCAATAACCGAAATAATCGAACCGAACCGATATGTTATAATAGTATGTCAAATCCATATATTTTTTTGTTTAAGTTGTTTAAATGTTTAATCCATGCTTTTAAGAATTATTAATTTTATTCTTGATTATCAAATATTTATAATAAGAACATTAACATATTTATGTATCATTAAAATGATTTATCCATTGTTTATAGAGTAAACTGCCATTTTGGTCCCTGAGGTTTGGGCAGTTTTGCCACTTTAGTCCAAATTTCAAACCTTTTGCATCTAGGGCCCTGTGGTTTCATTTCTGTTGCCATTTTAGTTCAAAAGCGAAATAAGGTCAGATTTCTAAAAATAACCATGCTATTTTGTCATTTTCCTCAGGGGCTTAATCATCATTTAAGCATTATATACATAAATACTCTCCCATTACTCTCCCCCCTCTCTCTCTCTCCCTCTCTCCTCTCTGCCGTTCAGAGCACCACCACCACCGCCACTTCTTCCCCTTTCTCACCACCGCCACTATCAACACCCACCCATCAACACTTAATCATCATCATCTTCTACCTCCATTCACAAAAATATCAAGTCAAAACCCTTGATAAAAATAAAAACGAAAATATGAAAAAGAAGAATCAGAAGAGGCTCAGATCTGTTAATATATCAAAACAAAGAGGAACCAACCGCCATGGCTACAAACATCGTGGCTACTTCAACAGCCGGATATTACCCCGCCAAGATACGGTAAGTCTCCAGCTTCACTCGATTCACTCAGACAACAAAAAAAATCATCATCATCGCCTCTGATCGTTGCTGTTGTACCTCATAATGTTTGCGACCTGAAGATCCGAGTTCGATCCCAGATGCAATACGTTCCCGGCATAACTCCGACGAGGTTATCAGCCTCCGACGATGCCGACTCTCTATCCTCTCTGAAAAGCTTCCTGAGCGGTTGCCGTACAGATTCAGTTACAGATATCGAGAGAGTTTAGAGAGAGAAAGAGAGGGTAAAAGCTAGGGTTTTAGAGAGAGAAAAATGATGGAAATAACGGGGGTGGTTGTGCTCTGAAAAGGTGGTGCTTGTGGGGGTGGTTGTGGTGTGGGGTGGGTGTTGATGGTGGCAGTGGTGAGAAGGGGGAGGAGGTAGCGGTGGTGGTGGTGCTCTGAACGGCAGAGAGGAGAGAGGGAGAGAGAGGGGGAGAGAGTAATGTGTTGGTACAGTTTTGTGTCTGTAGCTTGTCCTTAGCTGTGGAAGATGTCTGTTTGCAGGCCTCCTACGAAGAACTGGGATTCTTCGTAGGATTACATAGTCCACGAACAATTGATTGTTCGTATGTTTGAAATGCAGCGAAGAATTGATTCTTCGCTGGTCTTGGTTGTTCGTTGAGAAGGTCCATGAAGAACCATTCTTTGTGGGCTTGCACATTTCGTGGGTCTCTGTTGGTTCTTCGTAACCATGCAGTGATGTTAGCCTATAAATATAGAGATATCCCTTCACAGTTGGCAAGAGAGTCCTGAGAGTTGTAAACAATGTATGTATGTGTTGTACTGATTCTCTTCAGTTTAATCTAAGGTTGTGAATCTTTGGTTACTTTGTGTTTGCTTATTTTGCTTCGGTTTACATATTTACGTGGATTCCGCACTCGTAAGTGTGTTAACAAAACAAGGAAGTAGGTTGTTCTTGATCCTCAGAGCTTTGGCTCTCTTCCTTGTTTAAAACCAAGCAAAATCTTGTGTTTGAGCAAGTTGTGAAGCATCTTGAAAGTGTTCTTGAACTTGAAAACAAGAAAAGTTAAGTTTTTCCAGAAAAATCTCTAAAAGCTTAGATTAAACTTGTTATTTGAAGATAATTTTTACAAAAACCTAATTAAAACACATGGAGACATGTTCGGATTCGGTTTTTCTTGAAATTTCTTGCAAACTTTGAGTTCGACAAACTTCCGGCAAGTGTATTTCACTGGAAAAGTCACCGGAGTTTGGTTGGTGAAGATAAGATTTCAAAAGATTTACTGAAAAGGGAAATGTCATAGGTTTTGTTTTTTTAACTTGTTTGAGTTATCCAACTACCACCTTTCCAAACATCAGAAAAGCAAGTTTCTATTTTAGGGGAATCTCACCAACCATTATGCGAACAACCTTTCCTGCGAACAATATACAGACGAAGAATCACTGCTACGAACAACCCTCTTTGAACAATACATCAGACGAAGAACTATTCTCCGTTGGACGAAGAATTAATTGTTCTTCGTTGACCTAGTCTTCCACGAAGAACCAGTTCTTCATGGACACTGGTTCTTCGTTGATACTGTTGTTCGTGGATTTTAGTTGTTCGCAGCCAACAGTTCTTCGTTGGAAAGGGTGTTGTACTTTTCACAGAGTCTTTATAACTTTCTCAAATTTACCAAAGTTGTGTTTCTAAGATAATATTCTGCTTTAATCAATCAAAATGAGTTCAAATCCATGGGATTGGAGTAATGGATCAAATGTGAGTCAAGATGCTTCACAATGGGTTAAATCACTAATGCCTCAACAAGCTTCAATGATTACCGCTAATCAATGGGCTTGTGTGGCGAATCAAAATCAAAACATTCAAAACCTTCTAATTAGTGAGAGTGAAACTGGTAGTAACAATCGTCCACCTAAATTGAATCACATGAACGACTATCCGGCATGGAAAGGTCTTTTTCATACGTAAATTCTCGATCAAAATACCGAATTGTGGACATGCTTTACTACACCATACGATGAAGCTCTCGAAGAAGCTGGGTCGAATCTAACCACTTTAGCAAACATGACCGAAATTGATAAGAAAGCTTATGATCTTGAGAAGAAAGCTTTCTCTATCCTTACACAAGCTCTACATAAAGATATCTATCATCAGTTTGTGTATTGTACATCGACAAAGCACTTGTGGGACACACTGGAAGCTAGAGGGGAAGGAAACGCCGCTTCGAGGAAGATCCATCATGATCTTTTGAAGAAGGAGTTTGAAGGATTTATGTTTATGGAGAATGAGACCTTGAATGATATGATAACACGATTTTATCATCTCCTGAGTGAAATGTTTTCATACAGGGTCGCTGTATCTCAACAGGAAATTGTTACACGTTTTGTAGATATGCTCAGCATTTATAAAATTCGTTCAAAAGCTCGAGAGTAAGGAGGAGGAGGAAATTCGAAAGGCCAAACGTGTTCCAATTCCACAAACTCTGAAATGTACTTTGGAGGTATTAACCCCAGTGTTAGTACCTCTCAGCAACCAAAACTTCAGACAACCGTTGTTTCAAATGCAAACCCCTTTCTACCACCTCCCAAACCAGCTTAATCTACCCAAACCTATAGTCAAGGATTTGATCCTAAAGCTTTTCTGCCTGGACCTCAAGATATTGCCTCTCAATCACAACAACAAGCATCTCAACAAGCTTGTTATGGCAATAACTTTCAGCCTTCAAACCATAATACTGTGAGATTCGATACTTCACATCTTTCTAAGGTCAGTGTAGAAGTTGCCAAAGAACATATGGAACTTCTAAATATGATGGTTAGTGCATATTGTGGGTTAGTCGCAGGTCAAATTGGGAATATTAATTTGACAAATGAAGACTACCAACAAATCGACAAAGATGAAATGGATCTTATGGATATTAAATGGGCTTTTGCAAGCGCGGTAAGGAGAGCTAAGGATTATATGGCTAGAACTGGTAGAACAAGTCTGGAGAGCAAACGGGATACTAAGTTTGGTTTCGACAAAGATGCCGTTACATGCTTCAACTGTGGAGAAAAAGGTCACTTCAAGCGTGAGTGTACTCGACCTCCCAAGAAAGGAAACCAGAATCCCTTTCGAAACCAATCCAATCAATCAAACACAGCCCAAGTTAACAATGAAAGAAGTATAGTAGCTGTTAACAATACTAACCAGCCTAGACCTTCAAACACAACTAGAGCCTCAGTTGTTCAAGCAGATGAAGGATGCGATTGGTCGGTTCAATTGGGTGCTGGAAATCAAGGAGGAACTGCTTGTTATGCCAAGATCATCAATCACATCAAACATGTCCGTAGAGAGGAATTTTCAGAAGATGATGATAGTTTTGGGTATAGTGGTAGTTCAGATGAAGAAAATTTGAGTGTGGGTGGTTATGGATCGGATTCAGAGGTGAAGGAAGATATTGATGCTGAAGTTGATTGCTTGCTGAAAGACGTTGAGAAGATGCGAATCCAAAGATCAGTGTTGGTGAAGAAAGCTAAATCTGCATCCAAAGAAATGGAGAAATTCTTAGCTGAAGATGGATCTTTTTCTTACAATACTGCTTTTATGGCAAATGTTGCTTCTTCATCCAGTCAGGTACAATCCGACACTCAAAGGGTATGCAATGATTGTGTAGAACTAAAACATAAATTCGAAACAATTAATCTTCACAATCAGAATTTGGTAGTTGAACTTTCAAAGTGCAACGAAGCAAATATGGCACTAACTCGAAATGAAAAAGAATTTAAAACTGTAATTGATACATTTAAGAAAAGCGTTTCTGAGCTAACCAAAACAGTTTTGAATAAACAAACCGGTATTAATAATTACATTAATATCATTGAGGAAACGGAAGAGGAGTTAGCTGTTGCCAAATGCGAGCATGATGCAATCGAGCTCAAATTGGAGAGTTATTCAAACTCCCGATATGTGCTAGCTCACATCATTGAAGTTCAAAAACTCAAGGGAGATGTCAAATGCATTGGGTAAAAATCATGTCCACCTCCGGTTAGACACAATTATACCAAAATGCCCGATGAAGAAGAAATGCCAAGATTTGAACCATTTGTACCTCTCAATCCTGATGAGTTTGCAGCAGGATTAGGGTTTAAGTTGGATAACTCAACAGATGAAATTAAACAAACTGATAACTCTTCGTCAGTTTTAGATCAAAGTCCTCAAGTCGTTGAGTATGACGATTCATCTGATGATGATTCAAATGTAACTGATCAAGATCAATCTCTTGACAAAAAGAAGGGAGTAGAGATTCCAATTGAGAATCATATCCTATGTGATCCTCCTACTCCAGTTGTGCAGCCTTCTGCAAAACAAGATATTGATCTTGTCAAGTCTGTTGAAGCACTTGTTGCTACTTTCGAAAGCGATAATGTGTTATACACGTTGGTTGGGCATGAGAGGATTTATTCAAACAAGGACTTTCCAATTCGAAATGTCAATCCAACTTCGATTGACCAATTTTTTGAAAATTCAACAAACAAATTTTTAGGAAAGAAAAGTCCTAATGTTATCGTAACTCAATGTGAAAAACTGCCTCTCAAACCACAACAGCCAATCGCTTCCAAGGTAAAAAACAAGAAAAGCGAGCTGAAAAATCCAAGGCTCGTAACAAGAAAAAGGGTAAGGATGTTAAGTTTGTAGCCTCAAATGGTACAGATAAAATCGAGACCTTTGAAAATACATCTAATACTGCTATTGTCAAACAAGTCAAGATTTTGAACAGAAACGATCAAAACAATTATTCTCAACACACTAATGTGTGTGATGACAAACCTAGTACATCGAGGCCTACAAGCTCAACATCAAGTCGTCAGAATGGATCTCCAAAATTTGTTGAAAGGAGATCATGTTTTAAATGTAGGGAATTGGAACATATCATCAAAAAAAGTACAAACCCACCAAAACCAAAGTTCATTGAGAATGCCCCTCCTGAAAGAAATGACCAATGTCGATCTATGTCACCTAAACAAGACAAACGTATTGTTGAGGAACAAGAAGAAAAACAAAGACGTAAAAATGTGAAGATCATTGAAAAAGCTTTAAAACCGAAATTATTCAAAAGGAACTAAGTTCATCAAACTCGTCAAAACCAGAAATTTCAAAACCTGTAAATAATAGTAATAATCAATCTGGTAAACGACAACAATCTTGGAAACCTAAAACCGGTACAATTTACGGGGAGGTACACAATTTCCAAATCATCAAGAAATAGAAATCACATTTCTTGATGATAAGGGTCGACCTAAGACCACTAAGGCTTGGGTCCCCATTTAAAACTGATCGTGTAATTGCATGTGCAGGGTGCTTCAGGAGCAACTGTTAATAGTCACTGGATTGTTGACAGTGGAGCATCTAGGCACATGATGGGCGACTTAAGGCTCCTTTTTGATGTGAAAAGCATTAGAGGAGGTTATGTTGCTTTTGCTGGTGATAAGGGCGGAAATATTACTGGAGAGGGAATGATCTCCAATGGTGTTGTGAGTTTTGACAAGATCAATTACGTGCAACAAATTGATCACAATCTTCTAAGTGTTTCTCAAATCTGCGACAAGAAGTTCACCGTGCATTTTGATGATGCCGGTTGTTATGTGCTGAAACCTGGTTTTAAGATTCCCAAAGAATGGATTCTTCTGTCGGCTCCAAGAATTAATGACTTGTATATTCTTGATATGAGCCAAGCTATTACTTCGACTGCACAAGTTACATGTTTCGTCTCTAAAGCAACTGAAAAGGAATCAATCTCTTGGCATAGACGTATGGGACACATTCACTTGAGTAAAATGAACCGTTTGGTGAAAAATAATCTAGTGAATGGTGTACCGGTTAAGAATTTTCATCTTCAAGACGTCTGTGTTTCGTGCATGAAAGGAAAGCAAGTGAAGAAATCATATCCTATCAAGAAAATCAACACTGTTAATATGTCACTTGAACGTCTTCATATGGACCTCTTTGGACCAATGAAACACAAGACTACATTTGGTGATTCTTATTGTTTAGTTATCACTTGTTTAGTTATCACTAATGACTACTTACGTTTTTCTTGGATAGCAGTGATGGCACACAAGAGTGAGACTCCAGATATCATCAAGAATCTCTTTGCTCTCATTGAAAATCTGTATAAGTTGAAGATAAGGAGAATCAGAAGCGACAACGGTACTGAATTCAAGAATCAAGTTATGGATGAATTTTGTACTTCCAAGGGTATTTTGCATGAATACATTTCTTGCTATACTCCACAACAGAATGGTGTCGCTTTGAGGAAGAATCAGACGCTTATTGAAACTGCAAGAACAATGTTGGTAGAGTCGCAACTTCCAATTCAGTTTTGGGGGGAGGCTGTGGCTACTGCTTGTTACACGTTGAACAGAGTTCTTACGGTTAAGAGACATGGAAAAACTTGCTTTGAACTGCTACATAGACGGAAACCTGATGTGTCATACTTAGAACCTTTTGGAGCTCCATGCACTATGATTGAACAAACTGATAAATTTGGGGCAAAGGCGATCGAGGGATTCTTTCTTGGGTATGCTACTCCAAATTTTAGAGTTTGGAATTTATCTACACGAAAGATAGAGGAATGGGGTGAAGTTAAGGTTCAAAGGTACACTGAGTCTGTTAGAGCTCCAGGTGATCCGTGGATGTTTGACTATGATGGTCTTTTTGACTCCTTTAATCTGCCAACTTTTGATGAAGATTCTGCAGCGGCATAAATGTTACTGGAAAGTGATACTGCAATTGATTCGTCATTAGTGAGACCGATTACTGTTAATCCTCAAGCTTCAACTTCGGTTAACAATATTGGTCCAAATGAGGTGTTGAAGATGCTGCAGATTACAATGTTTCGTCTGAAGATGAAGAATATCATGATGTAAATGAAGCTACATCAGTTCTTGTTCAAGGTGTCTCTGAAGGTGTTTCTGTGGAAAATAATGTACGCACTGGGGAAGGTAATGCTTCAACATCTTCGGCGATGCCAGATATTGATCTGGTTGTTGATCTGAATCTTAACAATTTGGGTATAAATGCTCGTATTCCTGATGTTCCTGAAACACGAATTCATAATACCCATCCTCAGCAGAATATTATTGGAGATGTTCAAAGTGGTGTGCATACACATAATGAGCTTCAAAGCAATCAGAATGCTGGTTTGTATACAACATAGATCGCTATGTTTGCCTAGTCCAGTTGAGCCAAAATCTTGGAAGGAGGCAATGAAAGAAGACTCATGGGTTGAAGCAATGCAAGAAGAACTTCAGCAGTTTCAGAAACTGGGCGTGTGGAAATTGGTTGAGAGGCCCGAGAATTACAAAAAGATTGGCACGCGATGGGTTTTCAAGTGCAAAAGGGATGATCGAGGTGTTGTTGTGCGAAACAAAGCAAGATTGGTTGTCCAGGGCTTTGCTCAGGTAGAAGGCATTGATTATAATGAAGTTTATGCACCAATGGCACGTCTTGAAGCGATAAGGATTTTCTTGGCTTATGCGTCTTACAAGAAGTTCATTGTTTATCAAATGGATGTTAAAAGTGCATTTCTTCATGGTGTGGTGAAGAAGAAGTTTATGTTGAACAACCACTTGGTTTTGAAGATCCAATCCATCCTGACAAGGTTGGCTTCTAAACAAGGCGCTTTATGGTCTTCATCAAGCTCCAAGGGCTTGGTATGAAACTTTATCTTCATATCTTCTCAAGAATGGTTTTCGAAGAGGTATGATCGACCGTACTCTTTTCATCAAGGAAAGGGGTGAGGATTTGTTACTGGTTCAAGTGTATATGGATGACATCATCTTCGGGTCTACAAATGATGAAATGTGCAAAGAATTTGAGCGGGTGATGAAGAGAAGTTCGAGATGAGAGCGATGGGAGAAATGACTTTCTTTTTAGGTTTGCAGGTACATCAATCTAAGGAAGGGATCTTTATTCATCAGACCAAGTACGTCGGGGATATTCTCAAGCGATTTCAGATGGAAGATTCAAAGCCTGTTGGAACTCCATTGGCACGAATCATGGGATTACTCCTGATGGGTCGGTGAACATGTGGATCCGTCTCTTTATCATGCTATGATCGGATCTCTTATGTATCTCACTGCTTCAAGACTTGATATTATGTATCGACATGTCTTCTTGCTAGTTATCAGTCAAGTCCAAAGGTTTCTCACCTTGCAGCTGTGAAGAGGATTTTTCGTTATCTGAAGGGTTGTCCAGACACTGGTCTCTGGTACCCTAAGGATGATAACTTTGGGTTGATCGCTTTCAGTGATTCTGATCATGGCGGCTGTAAAATTGATGCAAAGTCAACATCAGCAGGATGTCAGTTCTTGGGGAATCGACTAGTCACATGGCAATGCAAGAAACAAACCTGTGTAGCGACATCGACATGTGAGGCTGAGTACATTGTGCTTCTAGTTGCTGCTCCCAGGTTTTATGGATCCAACAGCAAATGCGCGACTACGGTTTTGAATTCCTAACTAGTCCTATTTATGTTTATAATGAAGCTGCTTTGTAGATTACCCGTATACCTGTACAACATTCGAAAACCAAACACATCGAGATTAAGTATCATTTCATACGAGATTGTTATAAAAAGAAACTTATCGATGTTGTTAAAATTCACACAGATCACCAACGTGCCGACTTGTTTACAAAAGCTTTTGATAAATCACGCTTTGATTATTTGCTTTTGGTAAATGGCATCAAGGTGAAAACTGAGTAAACCATCATCGACTAATCGGTTTTGTAAATATTTTCTTAAAAACCTAAAAATACAAAAAGATTTTCATTTTATTTACCTTTTTGCATTTTAGGGGGGAAAATTCAAGAAAATACAAAAAATGAGAAAAATTCAAAAATACAAAAATATGTCTTTTATTTATTTACTTTCTGCATTTAAGGGGGAGAAATTCAGAAAATACAAAAACAATAGAAAACCGAAAATCCAAAAATGAGTTTCTTGGAAAGATAAGATAAGATGATGATACACCGGTGGTTAGTCAAGTGCGATCAAAAATGCAAAATGAAAACGATAAGTAGCTTTACTTATGATGTACCGGTAGACTCACAATCAGATAAAAACATGCAGGTTGATATAAACATAACGAACTGAAAGCTAGGTGGGAACCATTCATTAGCATATGGTCTTGGTACCGAAATTTCGTTTGATAGTATGCCGAGGTTCTGAGATATGCGGTCTTTATGCTTGTTTATCATCTGGGTATCATGGTTGACTCTTTTACCAAAAAATAAAAGGGATGCAAGTCAAGAACTTCCATGATACCACACATACGTGTAAATATTGCATACGGCCATCAATAAGTGATAAACATATCACATCCACCAAACGAATACGTGATAATATATCATAGTTATTGCGGGAGTCAAGTTCGTCTCTTTGTCGGTACGATGGTACTAACCTGTTCACAGACTTGCTCCTGTGCCCTGCATGCATCCGAAAATTAGGTTCCTCATCAATAAGTGATTTTATCACATAGGACTTGTTTTCAATCAAAATAAGTGAGTATCTCACATCATATACGTCAAAACAGATGATAAGCGATATACTCATCGATAAGATGAACTCTCGTGCATGTCTTGATACGGGAATGTTTCGTGAAGTGGATGAACACCGGCTAGTAAGTGTAAATCATACATTAAATCATATCTCTTAATCGTGATTATATCTGATAAGTTGAGTTTATGTGGATAACAATATCGGTAATCAAGGTAAAATGCTTATCTGACTTAATATAAGTTTAGGAAATCGTTCTTGACAAAACAGTAAGCTGGTATGATTCTCTTACCTTGAAACTCGCAAATGTTGTTAAGTAGTGTATAGTGTAGTTCGTAATGTCGTTTGTTTGTTGTAGTTGTTTTTAGAATTAAAATCTTATTTTTGATTAGTCGAAGTTGAAACTCGAATGGTTTCTACCGTTGAGGTCCTAAAATCAACTTGTTTTGTCAACACAACTTCATAAAGGTCTCTGTGCACTTTGTTAAACCAAATTCAAGCAAAATCTGTTCTGTTTTTGAAAAAATTCATAACTTATCACTGGTGATCTATGAAAGCTGAAATGGTCAACGAAGAACCTCAGCCAACGAAGAACAGGAGCCAGAAGAATAGTGTCGACGAAGAATCATTCTTCGTTGGATTCTTGGTTCTTCGTGATGAAGAATCAGTTCTTTGTAGAAATGAGTTTTGGGCCCAATATGTCAAGGCCTATTCATGGTTCTTCGTCAGCCCAAAGGGTTCTTCGTCGAACCAATGGTTGTTCGTAGGACCCGGGTGGTTAAAAGGGGTGGGGTCGGTGAAATCTTATCTCCTTTCAAAAACAACTTTTCACTTCTTCAACTTTTTCTCTCTCAAGCACTGTTTATCTTCTCTGTGAAGAAATCCATCGGACCTCCTTGAAAATCTTGTGTTTATGTTTGTTTACAATACATTAAGGTAACATGAAAAGGAATCTTGTGTATTCAACATTTCATTAACAAACAAAGATAGATCAAGAAAGCCGTTTCAAAGAAATCAAAAACATCGATGTGCACTGTTCTTATAATAAAATCTTTAATAATCTATGATGTTTCAACATGATAACTTTTTCAAAATGAGAATCGGACCTAATCCGAAGGTTTGTGGGTTTGTAGTCGTTTGATTAATGTTGGAAAGTATCAGGGTTGTTTGAAGATTGTAAATGTTTTTTGAATGATGTTGATGGGTTTCTACATGAATATTGGAAACATAGTAAATGAATTGGGTTTTAATCTTGTTTGTCAGAAAACATTTAACATCTGGCTGTTTGTCTCTAACGTGTTTTAACTGTGACGAAAAACTGAATCAGCAAAAAATCAATGATGAAGAACTCCCGGCGAAGAACCTAAGTCAACAAAGAATGAGTTCTTCGTTGACCAAGGTTGTTTGTTGGATCAATCTATTCTCAACAGACGAAGAATCATAGTCAATGAAGAATGAGTTCTTCGTTGACCTTAATTTTTCGGAGTATAAAAGGTTCTTCATGGTGTGAATGAAACTGACGAAGAATCAAAGTCAACAAAGAATGAGTTCTTCGTTGACCTTGATTTTTCGTTGAGGATATCTGGTTCTTCGTCTGAGACTTTGAATCTTCGTAGGACAGTTCTTCGTGGACACCGTGTTAACAGAAAACACAGGTTGTTCGTTGGAACTCTTGTGTTCACAGATTGTTCACAGTTAATGCATGTTAGCATGTTTGGATCTGTTTCTAGTTTTTACTTGTCTTATTTCACATTGTGGGTATGTTCATTTACAGAATGGCACCGAAAGCTCGAAAGCCTGCTACGAAGAAAGCGGATAAATCAGAAGTGGAAATTATGTCGGAATCTCGACATAACATGATTGCCTATTTGGATCCGGAAAACAAGATAGCTGAATATGATGGCATTATGAAGTGGCTACGTGACTCGAGGATTAGCTATTCTATCACCCACAAGACGCCTGTGTATCGACTACAGAGAACTCAACAAGCTAACGGTTAAAAATCGCTATCCACTACCTCGCATCGATGACCTCCTAGACCAACTTCAAGGCGCCACCTGCTTTTCAAAAATCGACCTTCGTTCTGGCTGTTATCAACTCAGAGTACATGAGGAAGATATCCCAAAGACCGCCTTCCGGACTCGTTATGGTCATTACGAATTGATGGTCATGCCATTCGGTTTAACCAACGCCCCCGCTGTCTTCGTGGATCTAATGAATAGGGTATGCAAACCCTACCTCGATTGTTTCGTCATAGTCTTCATCGACGATATCCTTATCTACTCCAAGTCTAAATCCGATCATGAACGACACCTTCGACTCATCCTTACACTTTTAAGGACTGAAAAGCTCTACGCTAAGTTCTCAAAATGCGAATTCTGGTTAAGAGAAGTACAATTCCTTGGACATGTCGTCAATGACAAGGGAATACATGTCGACCCTTCAAAAATCAAGGCAGTACAGGAATGGAAAGCGCCACGTACCGCTACCGAAGTAAGGTTATTTCTTGGTTTGGCTGGTTACTATCGCCGCTTCATTGCCAATTTTTCCCGTATTGCTGTACCACTCACGGCTTTGACTCATAAAGGAAAACCCTTCATATGGGGACCTAAACAAGAAGAAGCCTTCCAAACTCTAAAGCAAAAGCTTTGTGACGCACCTATCCTCACACTTCCTGAAGGTTGCGATGACTTTGTAGTATATTGCGACGCATCAGGGCAAGGGCTAGGCTGTGTATTAATGCAAAGAGGAAAAGTGATAGCCTATGCTTCTAGGCAACACAAAGTTCATGAGAAGAATTACACCACCCACGACCTGGAACTTGGAGCCGTTGTGTTCGCTCTCAAGATATGGAGACATTACCTCTACGGTACCAAGTGTGAAATATACACTGACCACAAAAGTATCTTCAACCAAAAGGAGTTGAATATGAGGCAACGAAGATGGGTCGAACTTCTTAACGACTACGACTGTGAAATTCAGTATCATCCTGGCAAGGCAAACGTGGTGGCTGATGCACTCAGTCGAAAAGGTTATGCGAACTCCATTCGTCTTCTATGTTCGCAAATCATAACCGACATCAAAGATCGAATCCGAGCAGCTCAACATGTTTCTGTAACAGAAAATGACGTACGCGATGAGCTGTCATGTGGAGCTGAACTCAAAATCGAAACCAAATCCGACGGTATTCTATACTATTTAAATCGCATATGGATTCCCGATCGCGATAACCTTCGTGATTTCCTTATGAATGAGGCGCACAAAACACGATACTCTGTACACCCAGGGCCCGACAAGATGTATCAAGACCTACGATACACCTACTGGTAGCCGGGCATGAAAAAGGATATCGCTGTTTTTGTTTCCAAGTGCCTTACCTGTTCCAAAGTAAAAGCTGAACATCAAAGACCTTCAGGACTTCTAGTCCAACCTGAAATACCTGTATGGAAGTGGGAAAATATAACCATGGACTTCATTACTGGGTTACCTCGCACCTCCAGTGGGTATGACACCATATGGGTAATCATTGATCGTCTTACAAAATCAGCTCACTTCATACCGATCCGCGAGGACTTAAAAAACGAGAAGTTAGCTCGTATCTACATCAGCGAGATCGTAAGCCGTCATGGTGTACCTTTAAGCATCATTTCAGACCGTGATGGTCGTTTCACTTCACGAACATGGCGAGCCGTACAAACCGCCTTGGGTACACGATTAGACCTCAGTACCGCTTTTCATCCTCAAACTGATGGACAATCTGAACGCACCATCCAAACTCTTGAAGACATGCTTCGAGCATGTGTCATAGACTTCAAAGGGAATTGGGACGCTCATCTACCATTAGTTGAATTTTCGTACAACAATAGCTATCATTCAAGTATCGGCATGGCTCCTTTCGAAGCTTTATATGGTCGTAAGTGCCGATCTCCAGTATGTTGGCACGAAATTGGGGAATCACAAATCACCGGTCCAGAGTTAATTCAAGAAACAACCGACAAGGTCATTCAAATTCGAAACAATCTTCTAGCGGCTCAAAGTCGTCAAAAGAGTTATGCAGACAAACGACGAAAGCCCTTGGAGTTTGACATCGGGGATCAAGTACTTTTAAAAGTATCACCGTGGAAGGGAGTGGTTCGTTTTGGCCAGAAGGGCAAGCTAGCACCACGCTACGTAGGACCTTTCAAGATACTCGAAAGAGTAGGTCCTGTAGCATACAAGCTTGACCTACCAGAAGAGCTCAACAGAATTCATCCCACATTCCACGTATCAAACTTGAAGAAGTGCCTCGCCGATGAAAACCTCCATATTCCTCTAGAAGACATTCAGATCGATGAATCTATGCACTTCATTGAAAGACCAGTAGAAATCATGGACTTCGGAGAGAAGCGTTTAAGACGAAGTCGTATTCCAATTGTCAGGGTACGTTGGGAGTCGAAACGAGGACCTGAGTTTACTTGGGAACGTGAAGACTCAATGCGCGAGAAATACCCGCATCTTTTTCCTGTTACCACTACTACTTAAATTTCGGGACGAAATTTCTAAAAGTAGGGGATACTGTAACATCCGTCGAAAAACGGGTTTTCAAAACCCGCTTCATTTATCAATCAAATATCCAGTTGTAATTTTCGTTGCGTATTTATAGTTGTTATTAATTTTAAACGATACATAATTAATAAATATATTAGAATTTAAAAACCATAATTTAAAATTACTAATAAATAAGGAATAAAAAATAAATGTAGACGCCGGGTTCAAACCTGGGTCACCCACAAGCCAAAACACACAACACACCGCTCCGCCACACACTGTCTTTGTGATAAACATTAAGACAAATAACACTTATAATAAAACCCGAAGGTCAAATCCGGACATCAGCGCGCCAGAACTCGCAATCACCGGAAAATCCGGCAATCCGCGATTTTGGCCAAATTCCTTTTGACTAAACCGCACAAATTAATGTCGACGTCGGTTATAACCGTTGCCGGCAGTCAATTTCCGTCATAACCGACGGAAATCTTCAATCGCGAGCCTTGACCAAATTCAAATCCAATTCAGCCTGTTTACACTATAAATACCCCCTTGAACACTCTGGAAATCCTTTCGCTCAGAACCACGATCGTTTCCGAAGCTTTATTCATCCCAAAACATGTCGCCGGAGATATTCTGCATTCGCCGGACTTTCACCGGAAAACCGAGACTTACTTCAAATCGGTAAAATTCTCGACTCTTTTGTTTGTAATCCATTATTCGGCGTGTATTAACATGAATCGTTCAACCAGAATCTGTCTCAGGCAACGTTGCCGGAAATTCCTGCACTCACCGGAAAATCACTAAAAATCCGAAGTCTCACTGTCGATCGGTACAATCATCTCAACCCTCATGATATCTCTTGTTTAGTAACTTAATTGCACAACACATTGATCAAAACTGTTAATCAAATCACTCAGCCGGAAGTCACCAATCAGAGCCGACGACTCTTGCCGGAAATCTGAGAAAACATTCTGTTTTGGTACATTTCATTCAATAATCGTCTTTATCTATTTCATTCCAACCAATTATTAGCCTTAATGATCGAACTAAACAGAACAGTCGGACTTCACTGTTCTACGTTTTATAAACAAAGAAGATGAAGTCAAGTATAAGTATAAATATAATTAAAATTGGATATTCGAACGGGTTAGACACACAGTCCAGCGGTGGACTGTGTGCACAAACAATACACACGTCCCGGGTTCGAATCGCACATGTTACCGACTTTCAGATATAAAACCAACATTTTTAAAACTTAATCAGATCAAGTCACAGAATGTTTATAAGAGTAATATAAACCATAAGTTAAACAGATTTGACACACAGCCCAACTGGTTGGGCTGTGCGCACTCGAACTGAAGGACCCGAGTTCGACTCCGGGTCCCTGCAACCGGTTCGGCCGTATAAATTGTTTTGAATAAAAAAACCAAATAAGTTAAAAATTAATTAGTATATAAATATAATTAAAACAGAGAATATTTCGGGTTAGACACGTAGCTCAGTTGGTAGAGCTGCGTGCACGTATACGAGAGGTCCCGAGTTCGAACCTCACTCAGCACATATAAACACACAGTCCGACCGGTCAACGGTCAACGGTCAACGGGGTCAAAAAGTCAATGTTTTTATTTCTTTTTATTTATTTATTTAATCATAAAATCATTTAAAAATACTTAAAAATAAGATTTTTAAAGTTAGAAAACTACCTTAAACTCATAAAAATAAATCTAAAAATCCCATTAAGAGTATGAATTAAAAGTATTAATCTCAAATAAAATCCATTTATTTACCGAATCATTTCATTATTATTTTAGGTTAGTTTTTCCCTCGTTGATCAAATCCTAAAATTCGTGCGCATCCAACGTCATCAAAGAACGCACCCAATGTGAGTGAATCTCTATCAATTCCCCGTTTTAATCATGTTTTGGGGTGTATCATGTGTCGTTTAATTCTTTATTATATTTAAACACTTGTACATACATCATATCCGTGATCAAATGTGTATCAATTGTTGTGTGGATTATATGTAGTTTGGATTTATCATTTTCAGTGCACACATATCATTAGGCCCATCAGTTCCCCGTGGGAGACGGGTTGAGCATCAGGTGCCTCATAAGATCGGCTCCGTTTGATTGAGCCTTGATCTCACATTCATCATCATTCATATCATATATTCATTCAAAGTGGTTTGTGTTTGTTTACTTATATATGTTAGCTCACATGTGATTATTGCACAAATTTTCCATATTAAATAAAACAAGAAATTAATAACAATGTTTTATCAAGGTTCACTCGCCAACTTTTGTTGACCCAAAATATCCCCCGTTTTACACATGATACAGGTGATCCAGCTGAGACAAGAAACACATAGGAAGGCCTAGAAGAATAACCAGTTTAAGCTTGGATTATTTACATAGTTTTCATTTCCTTGTAATTGTATGAATTTTGAATTGGATATTTAAGTTGTAATTTGAATTTAATAAATATGAAACATTTTAGTAAATATCATGAGCTTTGGTGATAACCCAATTATGCCCCGACTTTTATTCCCTGCGGGTCGGGGTGTGACACAAGTCTGGGTTGCCACTCCATTACAAATTTTTGCTACATGTGTTAATTCAGTGTTTAAGCAATCGTAGAAGTGGATACGATATGGTAAACCCTGATTTATTAGGAATGATGGTAGGTTTGGTACTAAACAAACCGTTTAGTATTTCAAAGTATATTCTGGTGAATATGAAGGAGAACTTGACTCGAACGGGAGGTACGACTGTGGGTAGCAAATTCTGGATGTATCCTCGCTTTCTACAAATGATCATGAATGTTCAACATCCAAACCTTCCGAAAGATGATAACGATACTCTTAAGGTTGACGAGATGGTACTTCATTCATTGAAAGTCTTTTGAGGCTATGCAGCGAAAAGTTACCAGGAAAGCACGCCTCCTAGAAAGTTGATTGGATTTTTAGTAAGCGACACATACGTAGCGCCGGAAAACGACAAATGGCGTCATGACGATAGTGATTCTGACAACGAGGAACCCACATTGAAGAAGATGGTTGAAGACAGGTTTGGGAAGAAACGAAAAGATAGAGATAGTGACGGTGATGATAGTGATGGTGATGGTGATGGTGATACCAGGGTGGTGATGGAGGAGCAGTTGGTGCTAGCAGCGCAGGTACCGTCGGTGGTGATCAAGGGAAACAACCGGGTGGTGCTGATGATTCTGACTCTGATGATAATCCATTAGAACCAAGTTATGAGCGCTATGTTGATGCGCAAGGGATTAGACAAGTTAGAAGAGTTCCAGTTGAAACCGATCTCGAGTATGTTCTGTCTGATACTGAATCTGAGAAGGCAAGAAAGAGACAGGCTGCCATTCGAAGAAATAAGAAAAGTAAGAAGACTGTTGGAACTTCTTCTGTACAACAAACTGCTACTAGTCAACCTGAATCCACTCCTTAACCAGATCCCATCTCAGAGCCTGTTCAAGAAGAAGTCTACACAGTAGAGGAGACTGTTGCACTAATGTTATCTCCTACTGTTTCAAATGCAACTGTCACTACACAATACCAGCAAGTCCAATTCAACCTCAACCACGACATGCAACATCTTCTGCTTCTCAGTCTGCTCGTGAAAGAACTCAGAAACAAAGCGCAGAACAACTTAGGTCAAGATTTGAGCGTATGAATGAAGGTGAGAAAGTTAACTTTTTATTCTCACAGCTTCAAGTCGGAGCATCTCAGATTTATAGATGTACGGAGTTCATGTCTTCAACGCGTAACACGACAATTGCACAACAGTTGGAGATCAATACGTTGAAAGCAACTGTTGGAAGACAACAAACATAGATTGAACAACTGCGAGTTGAGAATGCACAGCTGAGGGCTGCCGATGCTGAACGAGCTGCTCAGTTGCAACAGATGCGTGCAGCTGATAACGCACGTGGAATTGAAATGAAATGAATGAAAGAACGAAGCACTGAATTACTCCGATCTGGTAAAAAGTTGTCTGGGAAGTACACTGAGATAACAAATTGGTACGATACCAGGAACAAGACCATAGCTGAGAATGTGAAACAGATGACTAGCAGCTATGAAGTAACCAGAAAAAGGGTTAACGTTTTGTGGGCTGATAGGTGCAAGGCACAAGAAGTATTGCAAAAGCGAGATCACGACAGTGAAGGTCCCCGCAACCCTGATGCTTCTACTTCATCAGCACAACTGGAGGGTCAGCTTCAACACCAGTTGGTGCTTCCAATTCTGGGCAAGTTATAGCTGGCTCGACTGCTTCAGGTAGTGCTCAGGAGATTTTGTAGAACATTGATCTTCAGCTGGTTCTAGTTGAAAGTTTGGAGGATGTTGTTGGTGAAAGTTCAAAGGCTGGTGAGGATGTAGTTCTGAGATATGAGGAGTTGGCACTCCAGGTGTGTCCTCCTGTGTCTGTTGATGAGTTGGAAGAAGGAGAGTTTGTGTCTGAACTCTCAAAGGAACATACTTTAGCTTTAAAGGAAATGGAAATGGTAAATGACACTACCATTGATGATATTTCAAGCGAACCGGATGTTGTAAATTTAGATGGGATAAAAGAGATCGTGTTTGAAGGTGAATCGGAGAAGTCAAAGTATGTTTGTGAAGATGGGTTTGAGTTCAATCCGTTCAATGGAGATTGGCTTCGTGAGAATGTGGATGAGATTGACGAAAAGTTGAAAAGTCTTGATACATCTGACATTCCCACTGACTCTTTTGAAGAATGGAGAAAACAGTTCTTGGCTAAGTCGAAAAAGCCAGTTCCTCCTCCCATTCAGGTTGATTAAATGAAGTATCAAAAGGATCGACCGCAAGGAAAGATTCGGAGCTGGATGTTCGTTAAAGAGATTCATTGCATGGTGGTGAAACGGGAATACGGGATCCAATACTTTAACTCACTTCTTAGCATCTTAACTTTGCCTTTCTATGATGTTGAAGTATTAGCAAAGATGAATCTGATCAACATGTCCAACTATGAAGGCGCAACGTTGTTTGCTCGGAAGATAAAGTATGAACAACAAAGGGGTTGGAAGGATGATCTGTACAAGCCTCAGTTTCCAATGTATGAGCAAATCAAGTACACATTAGATCCAGCTACTAACACTGCTCGTTACAAGCTTGTGTACCAGCCGGTGAAGATTGTTGACAAGATTCCGCTCATACCTATGAGACAAGACTTTTTGGGAAGTACGAAGCTTTAGTGTTATGACTCAGATACTCACGAAGCGGTGATCGTGTTCAAGAACAATGAAGAAAATTTTCGCATACTTGATCCAATGTGGATCGTGAACATGTCCGCTCACGACATCAAGACTCTTTTTCAGCACGACATCTTCTACGAGGACAAGGACGCGTATCAAGCGTTGTTATTTCAACGCGTCGCTTGTTTTTGTTTCTATCGAGGTATACACTCTGGAAGCTCATGGTGCGAGGCAGGACACAAGGAATGAAGATTGAAGACCAAGCTATAGACAAGGGGGAGTTTGTTGGTACAGTTTTGTGTCTGTAGCTTGTTCTTAGCTATGTCAGTTTGTACGGTCTCTGTTTTACGTGTATGTATGTTTTGGTCGAGTCGGCCAAGTCGAGATATCCTCATATCTCGACTTAGCACGACGTTTACTTTGTTAGTGTTGTAAAACAGCTTGCAAGTTGCAGCTGTTAGTTTGTTTGTGTAATATCTAGTCAACTGTGGAAGATCTCTGTTTGCAAGCCTCCTACGAAGAACTGGGATTCTTCGTAGGATTACATAGTCCACGAACAATTGATTGTTTGTCTGTTTGGAATGCAGCGAAGAACTGATTCTTCGTTGGTCTTGGTTGTTCGTTGAGAAGGCCCACGAAGAACCATTCTTTATGGGCTTGCACATTGTTCGTGGGTCTCTGCTGGTTCTTCGTAACCATGCAGTGATGTTAGCCTATAAATACAGAGATATCCCTTCATAGTTGGCAAGAGAGTCATGAGAGTTGCAAACACTGTGTGTATGTGTTGTACTGATTCTCTTCAGTTTAATCTAAGATTGTGAACCTTTGGTTACTTTGTGTTTGCTTATTTTGCTTCGGTTTGCATATTTACGTGGATTCCGCACTCGTAAGTTTTGTTAACAAAACAAGGAAGTAGGTCGTTCTTGATCCTCCAGGGACCTACATAATGGGAGAGTATTTATATATATAATGCTTAAATGACGATTTTGCCCCTAAGGAAAAGGACACAATAGCAGGGTTTTTTTAGAAATCTGACCTTATTTCGCTTTTGGGACTAAAATGGCAACAAAAACGAAACCACAGGGCCCTAGATGCAAAAGATTTGAAATATAGACTAAAGTGCCAAAACTGGCCAAACTCAGGGACCAAAATGACAGTTTACTCTTGTTTACAAGAAATAACTAAATTTTAACATAAAAATTAAATGATTTTCAAAGTATTATAAAAGAAAACGTCTTAATAAAAACATTAAAATAGAAAGTTACGTTTTGTGAACACTATTAATAAAAAAGACTAAATATATTAACTTAAATGTTAACATTTAAGAAACATTCTTAAACTTTGAATTATACTTTTAATTTTTAAATCTAACGTAATTTGTTTAATAAACCGAACTGTTGTTAAAACCCTAATAACCGAAACCGAAAACACCGAAATCAAACGGTTTTCAAAAACTGAAAAACCGAACCGTGCACACCCCTTACCACCACCCAAAAAACCAATAAAAGAATAAATGGAAAATAAGTTGTAAATATATCTAGCACAACTTACAAGCAATGATGCGTAACGTTATTATATTATATATATCAAATAACATCTTACTAATTACAATTCATTTTTATACTTTTATATTTTGGCCACATTCTTTTACTTATCTTTTTTTTTTGCCACTCAAAAGAGGAAATAAGTATCTAATCCCTACGATCATAAATTATTCTATTATAAGATTTATATTAACATTTAACAAAAGTTCTATACACATAGTATATGAATTTTCTCTAATTTTGTTTTTTCTATTTTTAATTTTGTGTTGTATTTTAGTCATCAAGTTTTTTAGTACCACATAAAACCTAGACGTATTTTATTTTACCAAATAGAAAATATAAACAATTTATAATTTTATACTCAAATACTTTTTTACTATGTATAAATATGTTATTTTTTACTTTTCGAATAATTGTAGATTTATATATTAAAATTATGTATTATTGTAATAAATTTAGATATTCCACGGTTTACTCAAGTTTGATTTATGACGTAACTTTTTTGTGATTTGCGAGTAAACTTTCACATGTCTATTTATCTACGTTTCGTCATGAGTGTTTTGTATCTACACTTCCATAGTTTTACTCGAGTTTTACATACAACGTGACGTGCCGCCGCAACGCGCGGGGTTTTTTACTAGTTGTTTAAAATAATAATAATAATAATAATAATAATAATAATTATTATTATTATTATTATTATTATTATTATTATTATTATTATTATTATTCATCAAATAAGATTCCCCTCACATGGTCAATATCCAATCTACTTATGCTTAGTTTGGTTATGCCTTATGCTTTTTTGGTGATTAACTGGATATCACTTAATTGGATGGTACATAGTGACAAACTCAATTACAAGCTTATATTGGATGATGTATATTTTAAGTTTCCCAGTATTATTAAGTAAAAAGTACAAAATAACTCTTATAGTTTTTACTTTTTTAATTTTATTTAAAGTATTTAAAAATATAATTTATTTAACTTACTATCTTATATATATTATTTATCATTTCATTATCATTCATCATCAAACTAGAGTTAAGGTAGCCCACGTTTATTCCACTCGTTACGGCGATAATTCGGTCAGTATTGTTTCGTTTTTTATACATAGAAAATTCGATCAATATCGTTTGATTCGTTACGGGTCCCCATAGTTGACGCGCGCCACTCAGTGCAACACCAATAATGGTAAGAGAAGGTTAAAAATATAAAGGTAAATAACAAAGGTCAAAAAAAAAGTAAAAAAAAAGATATGTAGTAAAAGTAAAAGAAAAATAAATAAAAAACGCAAAGAAAATGGTTTGACAATGAATTGGGTAATCCATTGAATTTATCATGTTTGCGTAGTAAAGTAAAAGAAAAATAAATAAAAAACGCAAAGAAAATGATCGAATAATTTGGCATCCATTGATTATGTTTTAGCACAATGACATTGTTAAACATTCTTCGGTTTAATATAAAGTACTAGTAATAAAACCCGTGTGCAAAGAGGGGTGATTTTTAAAATTTACATACCAAATTTTATTAAACAATAAATCACTATACATTGTCCTAAGAATTATGACCCAATTTGACACTGACTTAACAACTGGCGACCCGACAGTTTAGCCCTCTTGCATATGAAACTTCCTATAGATGCTCTTTTAGAATCTAATCAGGATAACATATGGAAAAGAAAACTGCTTAACAATGAAGGTCTCCTATGCAAGACTCAGAGCAGATAATATAGTAAGAAACCCGTTTTTGTTTCCAAAGACGATATCTATGAAAGGATGATCACCCCACCTGGCATAATAGTTCATTTGAATTTAACAAACACCATACTGGGTATTACAAAAAGCACTGCATACCATGGTGAGTTTAATGAATCACATTCAACATGTCTTTCAATTTCTTCAGTTGAACCAGTGGGTCCTCTTCATCTATAGTATCAACATTCAAAGAATGTTGAGAGGATGAACTCATCATCACTTTATAGAAATCAAAGATTACAAAGAAAGCATTTATCACTTGTAAACATGTAGATTTAAATCAAATAAATGATAAATTAAATAGAATGAGAAAACTACATAAATTAAATAGAATGAGAAAACTACAAACACGATTATGTTAAAATTAGAAAAAGTTAACGTATTAAACACAAGTAAGGAATATTAAACATAAGTAAGGAAGATCAAATATTTAAATGATAAATAAAGATACTAATAATAAGTGAGGTTCTTAGGTTAGAAAATAAAGATAAAAGTAAATTTAAATGTTAGCTCTTAAGTTAAAGTAGTCTATAGCTAAAGGACAAAAAGAAACATTGCCCATCAACAAATATATACAAGAACTTGAAGATGTTGGCAAATAAGGTTTTAGCCAACAAAAGCATGAGTGAAAAATACTTACTCAATTACTATTAGAAACCATCTATTAACACGATAGATACCCATCACGCCTCATCTAGATGAGACCTCAAAAGGTTGTATTTTACCAAATCTCCATCATCGGAAGCACCATGGTGTTTACCCAAAACTAAAGCTACAAAATTACTACATGTTTCTCAAACAACTAAACCTACAAAATTACCACATTTTTATCAAAACTTTTATAACTAGGTGCTGAGACTAAACAAAATACACTAAAAACAATTGATTAAACTAAAACTTCATCACAGCCATTTTCATTTGGCCTTCATTAATCACACGATAAAAAAACGTAAAGGGTACATTCAAGTGAAATAAACTACAACCCTAAAAACTCAATCTTGAAATTTCAAAGTATGAACTAATTCAAGATTTTAATGTAATGACTCCAATTTTAAAACCTATATCAATTTCGAGAACTTTGATAAAAGGCATAATTGGATCACCAATTCTCAACGAACCCACATCGTAAATTGAAGAAACACATACCTTAACAACATCTTCCTCTCTACCATCATCAAAAGCTTGATCATTTAAAATAAGAATCTGTAACCCTATATCACTAAGATTCAAAAGCGTATCAACTGAATAATTTACTTAAAAATAATTTAACAACATAAAGCAGTCACTTGAATTCACAATATAGATTTAATGATTCAATTAACTTTCAAAAATCATGTATAAAAATCTTGTCAAAAAATAAAGAGTTAAACTAAGAAACTTATAGTGATTGTGACTCTTCAGTTTCTTTTGACTTCTATTTCCACTTGCTCGTAATTCCTCAATGGCTAATCCCACTTATCTTTATCTTTGCCATGATCCTCACGTATCCCATGCCACCGATCTTTCCATTCATCTCCAATTATCCAAGTAGGCAATGTGAAAAACATGAATTTCATGATGCAATTGTTATTGTAATTCACTGCAAATAAAGAGATTAAATGATTATTCAATCAATCATTCGAAAGATACACTTTAGTAAAATAGTTATAAAAAGATCAAGAAAAGCATGTATGAGGATTCAAAGGAATATAATACTTTTAGATTACATGAACACATGAGAGTAACAGTCTTAATGCTATGTTATTCTGAAACACTAAGGCCTTTAACCGAGCGGTATTATAGTACTATTGTTATTCAATTGACACAATTACTTTGAAAGGAACAAAAAGATCCCCTTCATGTTATACACATTGATTTAGAACTGGACAATATGAATACCATAGCAAAAATCCTTCTCAATTTTTAAGCAACTTCAATAGCATACCACAAAAAACTTAACAATACGTAACAATGATGGATTCAGAGGCGGTCTCGCTGCACTTTGAGTAGCCATATTCTTCCGGTCACTTCTTCATAGAATCTAAAAGATTCAGAAATCATTGAAACACATTCAAACTTATTTAAAAGAAAAACATCAACACAATCGTACCAAGATTCATCTTTTCATCTAGAACTGAAACATTCTGATCAATTTCAGGTTCTTTATCAACTTCTAAACAAATGTAAGATCAGATTCAAATTTTGTATGCTTGATTTTCTTCATCGACACCCTAGAATAATCAGTTTCAGATCCTTTAACATCTTCAGGATATAAATATGAAAAGTGGCAATCCTAACCTGTATAAAATATTGGAACACAAGATTGAAAAAAAAAAATATTATAAATTATGAAAGTAGTACTGACTTGAAGAGTGTTTCAGAAGTCTTTGAAGGTCCAACAAACACAAACTTGCTCTTGGTCTACATGTGCTTCAAATCAACAATCAACATTTACTAATCGCATAATCGGAACCGACACACACAAATGAACAAACAAATTTGTCAATTAACCGTGTACATAAACCGGTATTTGATATGGATCGAACAAAGACAATGATGAAGAAGAATCAAACTTCCAGCCTGGTTGCACGTAAGAAGAATCAGACTTCAATTAGGGCTAACAAAAAGTCACAAAAAAACGGTAAACAAAGTATAGAATCTGAAATCAGACTATATCAAAGAATGATTATACTTGATTCAATCGAGATCTGAAATCGTTTATGGATTAAATCAACTTGAATCTTCGTTTTTCACCTTGTGGTTCTGACTTCCAAACCCTAGATTCTTTTAAGCATCTACCCATCGATCTGGGTCTTGTGAGATCTGATCGATTGAGGCGATTTTCTTCCCTCTCAAGACTAAATCATGCTCTTCTTCCGGTCTCTCACTTCTCGTTCTCTTCTCTTCTTTTTCTCTCTCTGCAGTTATAATGAAAGAAGGATAATGGTGTCAATAAAGTGAGATAATGAAAGAAGGGGATAATGATATTAGTAAAGTAAATTTGAAATTTGAAACACTTAGGTTTTTTTTTTTTTGCACTCTCCTTTATTAAAGATTATTATTATTATTGTTTATATTAATTAATATAAATAAGTTTTGACATTTTTTTTACAAACAAGTGGCAGGTAAACGGGCAACAAGCTGCGCCGCAACCCCTTTTGAATATATAAATATGATAATGCAAAAATGACATAAGTTGGGCACTGTTGGATAGCCTATATAGCTGCCACGTAAGCATTGTGATGTCATCGTCATCTCTTCTTTTATTGATAGGGGAGATAATTTAAACCCGCTTTAATAATGTTTTTTTTTGTCGTTTCGACTTATTTATTCTTTTCTGTAACAATGTTTTACGTATTGGTCTAAATTTTACAAGTTAGCATGCCACAGCGTGCGTGAGTGGTTCAACGTTTTTACGTCTATTTTTACTTGGATTTAATGGTCTCGCCGCAACGTGCAGGTCCTAAACACAGGGTTGTTCTGGGGCTGATTCGAGTCGAGCCAGGGCAAGCTCGGGCTCGGCTATAATATGGAATCGAGCTGAAAATCTTAGCTCGAGCTCGGCTTGGTTTTAATCGAGCCAACTTGGCTTGGCTGAGTTCGGTTTGGCTCGAATTTAAAAATAAATATTAATACATAGCTTTCAAAATTCAATATTCTAAGATATCATTCAATAATTCAATATGACATTTCCAAAATAAGATCAACCTTTTATATTACAAGCCAACGTCAAGTTAAATCAAATACGAATTAAGTATCCTAATCAACCTCCAGATATGTTACAAATATTTAACTGCACTCCTAAATACTTGCAAATAATAACCAATTTTCTATAATACATTATACTATTTCAAGTCCCTTTTATTACATGGACGTTCTAACAATAAATTATATTGTTTAACAGTGTTGAAAGAAATGTTTACATAAAGAAATGTTCCATTACTAATTTTGATTTTAATGTTAATGAGATGATTATGCTTATTAAATCAAAATTGGTATAAACTTATTTAGTTAAATCAAAATTGGTTTAAACTTATTATTAGTTACTGAATTTAAATTAAAATTAAAATCGAAAATAATTTCCTACTATACACAATATGATAAAAAATTATAATTATTTGATAAGTTAGGAAAGATATAAATATTATATTTGTTTTTAGTCTTAATGACACACTTACGTATTTTAATTCAAATTTTGTAATAAGGAAATGATTAATTACGGAATTTAAATTTGAATTAGAGTTGAAACCATTTATTACTTCAAAATTTTTAAATTCAATCAATTGATAAGTGTTGCAACCCTTTTTGCTCATGGCTTTATAGCCTAGTTGCATCTTAGGGGTGAGATAAGGCTTTGAGACCAATAGGTCCTGGGTTTGATTCTCACAAGGGGGGTTTTTCCCATATTTATTGGGTTACTCCTGAATGGGGTATAGGCATTATTATGCCTAGTGGAGATGGATATAATCGGGTGGTTCTGCTGGTGGCACAATGATACTCCAATGGTCCGTCAGTGATCTAAATTTGCCGTTCAAAAAAAATTAGTTATTATATTTGCTTTTAATTATATTTGCTTTTAATGTTAATGAGACTATTACCTTTTTAACATCAAATTTTAGTTCATAATTAAGAAAAAATTTAAATATATATTCAAGATTCAATAAGCAAACTTTAAATCATATGCTGTGATCAAACACTTGTGTTTTCCCTCCTAAACACAATAATAATGGATTAAGAGGTTGCCACATGACACTTAATAGCCTAGGTGAATCCCAAGTGTCTAAATTTTGTTTTTATTTATTATAATGTATTGATGTATATTAAAAGTAAAATAATCTGAGCTAAGCCGGGCCGAATTAACAAGCGAGCCAAACCAAGCCAATTTGACTCATTACGAGCCAAGCGAAGCCAAGCTAGGCTCACTTTCTAATTAAACCGAACCTAAAAAAGAAGAAAAAGGATGAAAAAGACAAGGTAAGAAAAGACCACAAGAAACAACACCAACCAAACTGCAGGTGAGAACAATTGGAAAAATCAACACTAGTGAGATAATAGTTATCTAAACAACAACACTTGTCAATGAACTAGTAAATCCAATTGCTTCTACACACAGTTGAACCTAAACCTACCTCTAAAACTAAACAATCACCATAACCCATTGAAAACCATCAATGAAAACTTCAAAAGCAGTGGCAAAGCGTGGATGGGTGGACGGGGAGGTCGAAAACGTATATACCCAAAAATTTCTATAAAACAGGGGGTCGAAAACGTATATACCCAAAAATTTCTATACAAAAACTACATATATAACACTACTGAGCGAAAAGTTCGGGGGGTCGCCCCTGACCCTTCAATACTTCGCCCCTGCTCAACAGAGACATCCATATAGACAAGAAAGAAAAGGAAGTTAATACTACCTGAAGAAGATAATGAACCTACTTCTCCTCCTCCTCTACAAAAAACTAGGGGTGCTAATCGGGTCGTGTTCGCAGGTTAGCGGGTTCAATCTGACCCAAACCCGAAAATTTTACAAGAATCTGAACCTGAAAATCGTATCATACATATGAACCCAAATACAACCCGAAGTTTCTTGGGTTGACCCGAACACGGTCCGTTTAACCCAATTTTTTTAATATTTTTGTGAAATTAATATATTAAAATTAAAATTTACTTAAAATACACAAATCTAAGTAATAGTATCACACTTAAATTATAAAATATATGTTAATTTCTCATTTTAAGTTATAATTATGGCATAAAATACACATCCCATTTAATTTATGAAATCAAATATGTTGTAAAATATATAATATAATATAAATGTGTTAAATAGGTCAACCCGCCAACCCGACCAGGTTGACCCGAACCCGACCCGTTAACCTGAACGGGTTCGCGGGTTCAACCTGAAACCAACCTAAACCTATTTAGACTAAACCTAAACCCATGAATTTCGTGTTAGGTTCGTGTCAGGTTTTTCGGGTCGTGTCACACCCCTAACAAAAACCAATTGACATGTTTCAACTGCCTATGTTGAAGATTGATCCTAATCTCAACTCAGAAAAGAATGTAAAACAAATGGAACAGACTGTTATGATGATCTAGATGTCAACTCCAAAATCATGTGGCATAGCTGAAATCAGGTTTTATGAAAACAAAATGTGCCAGGAGTCATTAAAGAAGTCTCTAATCAATCCATAGATAACCCACCCCTGGCACATAACTTAAACGCAATCACATTAGAAGGAATGCTCCTTACACAATCAAGAACTTTGAGCAATGGCCTCTAGGTCACATTAGAGATGAAATAGATAGAGTCAAAGACATGATTGCTGATCCCAACATCCCTACAACATCTCTAGAATGGTAAATTGGTAGCAAAAGAAAGCCAAATCTTGAAACAAAAGCCACTAGATGGATTATGAGGGAAGATCTCGTTGCAACATATATGGGGAGTAAAAACCAGGTTATAAGATGGAGAGAAGAAAAGCTGGTGGATACTTATAGGAGACTTGTACAACTAAGAATCACAAACCCCGACAAGTTTCCTATACCACGTGGCATCTCCAAAGCAACCATCATTGGTTCAAAGAAGATAGGAAAAGTTAAGATTGAGCAAGCACAATTTAATCCTCAAGCCATCTTTCACTACAAACGAAGGCTCTTGCAAAGCTAAAAGAAGACATCGGGTTTGTCCTTGTGTCTATGACTGCACATACGAAGAAAAATACTTGATTTTAGAATCGATGACTGATAGAACTCACTATTTTCATTCTAGTCAAGATACACAATCAAGGAAAGGTTTCCAAGGATGGACAAATAATCAAAGTGGAAATAAGTGAAGTTTTGGCATCAGTAATTCAGGGGGGCGATTGATGGAACTCAAAATAGAACTCCTGATTTTGGAAAGTCAAAACTCCATGTTTCACCCTCTCCATCAAATGGCATCGACTCTACCTTCAAAGTTTACAAATGAATGACTAGGTTTATTGTTTGTATATTTTATTTGTAGGTTAAATTATGTATAGAGCATTTGTTTTGTTTTTTTAGTTTGTTTTTAATTTAGATTATGCATCTTTTATTTTAATTTATATTTAAAACCTTAAATATATAAATAATTTTAATGTTTAAAACTAAATTAAAATAATTTGGTTTTGGGGAGAATGGTGGAAATCTAGGACGACACCGCTCAATCTGGGAAAAACTAAAAAAAGTGATGTGGCGCTGATGTATCACATGGAGAACACTGGGAAAATCGGGACCATACAGCCATCCTAACGAATAAAATAACGGCTAACGTAAACTTGGAACACCGTCGCGAAGCACGGGCATATGTTACCAGTATTATATTAATTATTTATGTAATTGTTCTATGGGTTTAATTAAATACATAAAATTGTCGGGTTTGGGCTAGTTTTTTCGATATGTGCCAAGCCCAGCCTACTACGATGTGTGTTCAAGTCGATTAAATAGTTTAAACTTGATTTAACTCTCAATTTGCGTACGAGAAATAAAGAAGGTGAACCACCATGGTAGATTACTTATAAAACTATCTCAAGTTCGAATCCTAATCAACTACTTACTCCTAGCCAACGAAATCACTTTCTCTCTTATAATCCGGCGTACTGCCCATATATCATCCTGCAGCCTGTTTCGATACCCCGTATCCACTATGACTTATTGGTATGTCATTGTAAATCGAGTATTAATGGATTTCATAATCGTAAATGGAGGACCTGTCTGGAAGGATGAACACTGCAGACATTGTTGATTACTACAAAGGAATTGAAACGAAGTTTTTAGATGATAGGCCTCCTTGTACAAGGTTATGATGGTGCAAGCAACATGCGGGGAGAGTTTAATGGATTAAAAGCTTTAATTCTGAAAGACAATCCATCGGCACATTACATACATTGCTTTGCTCATCAACTTCAGTTAGTGATTGTGACTGTAGCAAAAAAGCATGATGGTGTTAAAGAATTTTATGAAACTCTTGGCATGGTTGTTAATACAACCTGCTTTTTGCAAAAGAAAAGATATGATGTTGGAGGCAAAAAAAGAGAGAGTGGCAAACGAAATTGTAGCGGGTGAAATTAACACAGGAAAAGAGTTAAAACAAGAGGTTTCCCTTGCCCGACCCGGAGACACACGATGGGTTTCTCATCATAGAACCATCATAAGTTTGTTGAAATTATTTTCGGAAGTTGTTGAGGTACTTACTTTTATTAAACAAGATGGGGAGACCTTTCAACAACGATCCAATGCGTCAGGTATTCTATCATTTTTGAGAGTCTTGAATTTGTGTTTTACATACACTTGTTGAACGATATCTTAGGCCTCACAAATGCTCTATCAAAACATCTTCAAAAAAAGAGTCAAGACTTGTTAGAAGCATATCATTTGATAAGCGGGACAAAACGAGCTTTGAATCATCTAAGACAAAATGGGTTTGAAAAGATGTTGGCAAACGTAACATCTTTTTGTGAAAAAAACAACATTAAGATGTTACATATGGCGGAAAGTTATGGTAATCAAAGAAACCGAAAATATGTCAAAGGTTAAAACTTTTACAATCTTAAACGCCTTTTGAGACTTTGTTTTATTGTTGGTAAGAGTGCATGTTGAATTTACCAAATAAGTGTGTCCAGTTTTTTTAAGATATGGTAGTATAAGCAAAATCAACACTCCTAATCAATATTGGATAAAAAAGATGGTATGAACAAAGTAGAAACATGAGACAAAAGCACCAAACTTAACCCCAATACATATTGAACATTGGCCAAAAGGAAAAATGTGCTCCAAAATGGCAAACAACAGAAGCAACCTCAATCCAAAAATTGAACTATATAAGAAAAGGAAGCAAAATCCATTGAAGATACATAAGACAGATGGCATATTTACCTTAAAATCAATCAAGTTAGATCTCAGGAATAAAAAACCAAACAAAACTTTAACTAATTAAATGAAAAAAAATCCCAATTAAAGCCTTTTGAATGCTCTTAATTTCTCAAAAAAGAAAAAAAAATCAATCCTGCTTTCACCCGAGACAACAATAGCATTGTTCCTAATATTCCCATAAATCATTAAACTTATGTTCCAATACTTAAAATCAACTTAAATAAATACTTCTTAATTGAGTAACTTACCAATCTTTGAAGAATCACTGATGATAACCACCAATACTTAAAAAAGAATCCCTTTTACTCAAATATAAACATTATATGCCATGGAATCATGAATTAAAAACCTTAATTAGTTTACCTATAAAGATGAACATCACTTACTCCTTGTCGATGAACATTCTTCAACATAAAAAAGCCCTATTTTATGGTGTTCAGTCTAGGGTTTATTGGAATACCCAAATCAGATCTGAGAGTTGATTTAGAACCCTAATGAACGGCGTTGTTGGGAAGACGGCAATCGGCGTAGAAAGATGCATACGGCACGTCGTCCCCCACCGCCACAACATCTCCCTTTCCCCGATCACAACGGCTGATGATTTGTGCCAGAGAATGACAAAAAGGCACTGAAACCTTACCAAAAATGATAGAGGCCTTAACGGTGGTGGTGGTGACGGTGGCGGAGCGGTGATAAAGACACCGGTGGGGAGGTGGAACGGATCAAGTTCTCCCTGCCTGCTTCGGACGTCTCTTTCTCTCTCTTATATGTGTGGTTGTAAGATAAATATGCAAGGATACGTGTCAAGAAAGCAAGACTGATGGAAGAATGAGAGTTAACGTGGCAATCCAAAAATAGCTAAAGTAAGTAATAGAGACAAACTACAGTTTAGAATTTAATATATATATTAATATGTGTCGCTTTGTAGGACTAATGCTTTTGGTATTGGACCATAGGTCTTAGTGTTTCTTTTAATTCATACTTTCTAAGTCAATTGTTATTGTAATATTTAGACATAATATATATATATATATATAGGATTCGGTTCAAATAAGAACCAACACAAGTTGCGAGAACCGCGAGAACTTTTCTATCCAGGGCGAGTTGGACCAAAATTTTTTTGCACAAACGTAGATGAAAACATTATAAACACATCTGTAAAATAAAGTAAAAAAATGTCGAGGCGGTAGTTTTGACTAATGCAAGTTTTTTACGCATGTCGTAAATTTTATATTTTACAGATGTGTTTATATATTTTCATCTACGTTTGTGTAAAAAAAATTTTTGGTCCAACTCGCCCCGAATCAAAAAGTTCTCGCGGTTCTCGCAACTCGTGGTGGTTCTCATTTTAACCCATCCCTCTATATATATATATGTGTGTGTGTGTATGTGTGTAATATACCATTCTTAGACTATGGGGTGTGGAGGAGGCAACTCCTTGAATGATGTCCATCTACGTCAACATCCAAGAAGGATCCCCCTCCAAGGATGGACCTAGGGGATCGAGGATGGGTCTCTCCCCATTTTTTTTAATTTTTGCAAATTAAATATACAATATATATATAGGGTAGGTTCTAGAGTGAACTTAATGTTATTTGTGAACCGTGAGAACCATTCTCAATCATGGATCTATATGAGAGGGACGGTTATAAAAAGGCAATAAAATAAAGAGGTTAATGATATAATTAATTATTAATTAAAAATAAGGGTGTATTGGTAATTTTTCTATCCTATCATAACTGAATATTGTATTTTTTTTTAAATTTTCGCTGAGGTTATGTGTACACAAGTGTACAGGCCGTTGTTCCTACAACATACACAAGTGTACAAGCTGTTTGTACTATCACACCCCAACCGATGGCGGAATCATCGGGGCGCGGCACTAAGCGAATCAGATTGTTCGAGAGAATCCATAACAACTATTATAAACGAAAATATTTAAAACGGCAATTTCCCATATAATCATTCCATAATCATTACAAATCCAAACATTCTCAAACAATTCAAAATTCGACAACTAGATTATTACAAGTTTCTAAAGCATAATCCTAAGTCTGATTTACAGCGATAACATCCTCAACCTGTTACATACGTTAAAATACAAGTCAATACAATAATGTAAAAGTGAGTACACAGGTTTAATAGCATAATAATAATGATAAAGTGTTTACGCATAACCAACGTGTACACGTAGAGAAAGTGAATCTAAGTAAGCTAACAATAATGATACAAGCTAACCAACACGACTGCGAGGTGGAGTATGTGCGATACGTGTTCACAACAGCGAACACGCACGTAAAGTAAATATGCGAGCCTTAACAACCCTCGAACCAATCGGGTGCTGAGTCCAAACTATAGTATTATCGTTGCTAAGGGTGGTCTACAGGTCCTCATCATTCACACATAGCAAACAAACATTCAGCGATTCACGTACAACATGCGAGGGTGGTTAGCGTTAAAAGAGTTTAACGTTGTGTGTAGCGTGTTTTGATATAAAGAACATATGTAACACCCAAAAGTGCGTTTTAAACGAAAAATGGTTCAAGTATACTCACAGTTCGTGCTTAGCAAGTAAACACAATTCTGCTATGGATTGAAGGGAGCGTCGGGACAGCATGTAAGCGAGAACAGAAGTGCATCAGTCTTCCGAAGTGTTGAAATGGTCGAAGCGAAGTGCGATGAGGAAACAGTCAAGCGAAGTTGCATTCGAGCGAAGTTGCGTTAGAGCGAAGTTGCATTCGAGCGAAGTTGCACTCGAGCGAAGTTGCAGTCGATTGAAGTTGCATTCGAGCGAAGTTGCACCAGACTTTGTCAGGTAACAATTTCAAGTGAAGTTGCATTCGAGCAAAGTTGCATTCGAGCGAAGTTGCCTGTTTTGGTGTCCAAAATCGTGTGTTTTCGCATGGTTTGCTGAGGAAATCGAGTGTCCATCTTTCCAACCTGAGCTACTGAGCAAACCATAGGCTGAGAGGTCTTTGAGAGCGAGTTTTAGCCATTTTACAGGAACTTGGGCTAATTCATGTGAACTTGGCAATTCGTATGAGTTAGTCCAGTTCATGCGAAGTGGCTGTATCGCCTTTGTGCATCCGGATCTCGGTGTTCGCATGAAACAGACGTAATTTCGAATCCATTTCAAGTATGTTGTTGACAATGCCCTGTTCCACTACTTAGTGAACGAAACACACGCCGGTTAGTCCGTTTTGGTGTAAAAATCAAAGCTTTAAATAGTTTTCTCAGATCTAACACTTGGTGAGTCGAAATCATCAAGATCTCTAACTTGGAAAGCCAAGGCTATGCCCAAAATACTCGTTTAAGTGTAGATCTAAGTTAAAAGTAAGAAGTTTTATGGAAAAAGATGAAGGTTCTCATAAATAGAGAAGTTTTGATGAAATCGAAGGTAAACCTTGTGTAAAATCGTAGTGGAAAACGTTGCGGTTTGCAAAAAACGAGTTGATTCTTACTTGGAAATCATAGAAATGCGGGTTTGGGAGCTCTGGTGCGAAGTGGCAGCAACGGGTGAATGAATGGAGGTGTTGGGTATTTATAGGTGAAGAGGAAATAAGGTGGCAGACAGCAAGTTCGGGTGAACTTAGCACAAGTTCGGCCGAAGTTGGCCAGCTCTCCTGGTTCTAGTACAAGTTCTAGCGAAGTTACACTCGAGCGAAGTTGCATTCGAGCGAATTTGGCCAGTTCTCCTGGTTTTGGTACAAGTTCGGGCGAAGTTGGCCTTTTGGCTAGGTTTTGTTTCCCATTTGTTCGTTGGTTGCTTGTTCGGTGGTTTATTCGTATTAGATAGTTATGTTAAGCGTTTTGGCGAGGCGTTAAGCGTTGTTTTACCACGATAATGCGAGAGAGAGCGACAGCGCGTAATAACCATACAAAACACACGTAACACATAACACACATAAGGCAAAGTAAATAACATAAAGTAACGCGATTGAGTTTGCGATGCGATGAGCGTTGCGAGTAGTTTAAACGAGTAAATGCGATATATATAAGCGACATAATAGTGTTTTTCCAAAATAATTTAACCATCATAATCAATCTCGGATTATAAAACGATACAAAAACAAGAATAACGGTAATAATATGGATTCGGATAACAATCCGAAAGACCGGGTTGTTACAGTCTCTCCTCCTTTGGGGAATTTCGTCCCGAAATTCAGGTGGCGGCCGTAACGAAGAGATGAGGATATTTAGCTTTCAAATCACTTTCAAGTTTCCAAGTGAACTCGGCGCCGCGTTTGCCTTCCCATCGGATCTTCACAATAGGAATGCGAGAGCGTCGAAGTTTCTTCAGCTATCGGTCCATGATCTCTACTGGTTTTTCTACAAAGTGCAGTGTCTCATTTATTTGCAAGTCTTCAAGTGGCACATGAAGATTTCCTTTAGCTAAACACTTTTTGAGGTTTGAGACATGGAAAGTCGGATGTACATTGTTGAGTTCTTTCGGTAATTCGAGTCGGTAGGCCACTTTACCAATTCTTTCCAGAATCTTAAAGGGACCCACGTATCATGGCGCTAGTTTCCCTTTCTTTCCAAAACGGATCACTCCTTTCCAAGGTGAAACCTTTAAGAAAACGTGATCTCCCACTTCGAACTGTAGGGGCTTGCGGCGTTTATCGACATAACTCTTTTGACGACTTCGAGCTTTCAGAAGGTTGTCTCTGATTTGGAGGATTTTGTCTGTTGTTTCTTGTATTAACTCAGGACCAGTGATTTGAACGTCTCCGATCTCGTGCCATACAAGAGGCGATCGACATTTTCTGCCGTATAATGCGTCAAAAGGTGCCATTTGAATACTAGTATGATAACTTTTATTATACGAAAATTCTATTAAAGTTAAGTGCGTATCCCAATTACCATCAAAATCTATAACACACGATCGAAGCATGTCTTCGAGGGTGTGAATTGTGCGCTCAGTCTGACCATCGGTTTGAGGATGGAACGCGGTACTGAGGTTAAGAGTTGTACCGAGTGCGGATTGAAAAGTCTCTCAGAGACGTGAAGTAAAGCGACCGTCGCGATCAGAGATGATGTCACGAGGCGTCCCGTGTCGACAAATGACTTCGTCGGTATAGATTTGTGCTAATCGTTCAACCTTATAGTCTTCTCGTATGGCAATGAAATGAGCAGATTTCGTAAGGCGGTCGACGATAACCCAAATGTTATCGTGACCAGAAGAGGTGCGAGGCAGTTTGTAACAAAATCCATAGCTATACTCTCTCATTTCCACACCGGGATGTCGGGTTGCTCGAGCAAGCCAGAGGGTCGTTGATGTTCGGCTTTAACTTTCGCACAAGTTAAGCATTTTGAAACATATAGAGCGATATCCTTTTTCATGCCCGGCCACCAATACCTAGAACGGAGGTCCTGGTACATCTTGTCGGCACCGGGGTGAATCGACTATCGAGACTTATAGGCTTCGGTCATTAGTAACTCTCGAAGGTTATTGTGGCTAGGGATCCAAATGCCATTCAGAAAATAATAGATCCCGTTAGACTTATTCTCCAGCTGGGTTTCGGCACCACATTTCATTTCCTCAATCAAGGTGTTCTCAATGAAACATGTGTGCTGGGTTTCGCGAATAAGGGTTTCGGGTTTATTCTAGGCTTGAACGCCATGAATGCTATACACATAGCTTCGTCGACTGAGAGAATCGGCTACGATGTTTGCTTTGCCGGTATGGTAACGTATCTCACAATCATAGTCGTTGAGAAGTTCAACCCATCTGCGTTGGCGCATGTTTAGTTCTTTCTGGTTAAAGATGTGTTGTAAGCTCTTATGGTCGGTGAAGACCGCACACTTTGTGCCATAAAGGTAGTGTCGCCATATCTTTAACGCAAACGACTGAACCGAGCTCGAGATCGTCGGTAGTGTAGTTCTTCTCGTGGATTTTGAGTTGTCGAAACGCATACGCGATAACCTTGTCTCGTTGCATGAGAACACACCCGAGTCCTAGGTTAGAGGCATCACAATAAACAAGGAAATCGTAGTCTCCATCGGGAAGTGCGAGAACGGGAGCGTCGCAAAGCATACGCTTGAGAGTCTGAAAGGCTTCCTCTTGTTCGGAACCCCAAACAAAAGGTTTATCCTTACGAGTCAAGAGGTGAGGGGTACGACGATTTTGGAAAAGCCGACGATGAATCGGCGGTAGTAACCTGCCAATCCGAGGAAGGAACGGATTTTGGACGAATTCTTCAGAGTATTCCAACTATTTACAGCTTCAATTTTGGCGGGATCGACGTGGATTCCTTGGTCATTGACGACGTGACTGAGAAATTGAACTTCAATAAGCCAAAATTCACACTTGGAGAATTTGGCGTAGAGACGGTTTCCTTGGAGAAGTTCGAGAACTAAACGAAGATGTCGCGCGTGTTCGGCTCTCGACTTCGAGTAAATAAGAATATCATCGATGAAAACAATGACGAAACTGATCCAAGAAGGCTTTGCACACACGGTTCATCAAATCCATGAAGACCGCAGGCACATTTGTGAGTCCAAAAGGCATGACCACGAATTCATAATGGACATAGCGAGTACGAAATACGGTTTTCGGAATGTCTTGCTCATATACACATAGCTGGTGATATCCAGAACATAAATCAATCTTCAAAAAACAAGTAGCACCTTGGAGTTGGTCAAATAATTCATCGATTCGAGGAAGAGGGTGGCGGTTCTTAATTGTAAGCTTGTTAAGTTCCCTATAGTCGATGCACATTCAGAGCGATCAATCCTTCTTTTTCACATTAAAGGACGGGTGCGCCCCAAGGTGATGTGCTCGGGAGTATAAAGCCTTTATCAAGAAGTTCTTGAAGCTGGCTAGATAGCTCGCGCATTTCGGATGGTGCAAGGCGATAAGGAGCTTTAGCGACAAGTGTAGCGTCGGGGATTAGATCAATACGGAATTCTACATTACGAGTAGGGGGTAAACCAGGTAAATCGTCGGGAAAAACTTTAGGGAATTCACAAACAACAGGTACGTCTTTCAAGGTTTTCTTTTCCTTCTCCGGCTTCACGGTATGGGCTAGGAAAGCGACGCACTGCTTGCGAAAATACTTGTTCGCTTGGGTACATGACAAAAACATCAACTTCTTTGAGGGTGTTTAGCCGTAAACATGTAGTTGATCTCCGTTAGGAAGGGGAAAACGAATCATTTTATCGAAATAGACGACTTCAGCATGATTCTTGCGAAGAAAATCCATGCCTACTATGACATCAAAACTACCTAATCGCATATGTATGAGGTCGATCAGGAAGTTGTGATTGTTAAGTTCGAGAGTACAATCACGTAAGACGGAGTTTACGGTAACGGTTCTTCCGGTGGCGATTTCGACGTCGAAGGTCCTTGGGAGGTTAGTGCGTTTACATTTTTAAAGCCTTTTGAATTCTAACGATACAAAATAGTTATCGGATCCAGTATGAAATAAGCAAGAAGCATAAATACCATTAATGAGGAGCGTACCATTGACAACATTGTTGTCATTCTGAGCCTGGCGGTGATTGATGTTGAAAGCTCTTCCATGCACAGCCTGTGGTTGTTGCTGCTGCGGTAGCTGTGGTGGCGTTGCTGAGGTTGCTGCTGCTGTGGTTCTTGTTTCACAACACGATTCGGGCAGACATTGCTGAAGTGGTTTGGATCACCATAGGTGTAGCACGCTGGTGCTTGTACCGCTGGTGCTTGCGGAGCTTGATTGACTGGCATAGCATTGAGAGGAGCTGGCGGTGCTGCGAGAGCGGGAGGAGCTTGCTGACGTGGACCAGTGCGGCAGTGCACCGTGAAATGCCCATAGATGTTGAAGTTGACACAAAAGCGGCAGTTTCCTCCAACTGCATGATGATAAGTGCAGTTAGGGCACAGAGGATGAGGTCCAGTGTATGCACGCTTAGCAGTTGGTGCGTTGGGAGTAGCAGCTTGGTGAGATTGGGCGTTTGGTGCTGGGACTACTGCGCAGTTCTTGTTGTTACCCTTTCGCTTACGGTTCTGGTGATTTAACTTGGAGGCTTGAGATGGAGCAGTATCGGTGCTTGGCTCAACAGTAGCTTAGCTGAGGTTCTTGGTTGAGACTTTGAAAGCTCCAGCCAAGACTCGCTTGTCGTTGATCTCGGCTGTGAGTTGGTAAGTCTCTTCGATCGTAGTTGGTCTTGCTGCGTGAACAAAGTCGGCGACACAGTCGGGGAGTGCGTGGAGATACTTCTTGATAGCTTTCTCGGTAGTGTCCACTTGGCCTGGACAGATGATGCTGAGTTGCTTAAAACGGGCGGTGAGTCCTGCGTTGTCACCACCGGTTTGCTTGATATTCCAGAACTCGTTTTCCAGCTTTTGAATTTCGTGTGGTGGGCAGAAATCCTTGATCATGAGTTCCTTAAGTTCTTCCCACGCGAGAGCATAAGCTTCATCATTACCACGCCTGTTGCGCTCGGCAGTCCACCAGTCAAGTGCCCTTGACTGAAAGACTCCAGTGGCATTGACAGTGCGGAGATTTTCAGGACATCCGCTTTGCCTGAAAGTGACTTCAATCGAGTCGAACCAGTGAAACATCTTGGTTGGACCATCTTCGCCTGTGAATGTTGCAGGACCACAGGCTTTAAACTGCTTGAAGTTGAACCGAGATTTCGGGGCATCGCCCTTAGAGTCCACAAACGAGTTGCTGCGGACAGCCTGAATTTCGCTGACAATTTTCGGGATCACCTTAGCCATTTGCTTGTCTACGAGAGAGGCGATGCGTTTGTCGGCATTGTTGCGTTGAGAGGTACGGCGAGTGTGAGATCCCATGGATGCCATTTGCGAAAGTGAGATTCTGTAGAATGACACATAGGGAATATAGACGAGATTCGATTATAATGGGTTTTGTTCAAAAGTTTTGTGTTTTACACCATAATATTTATTATTATTATTCACATAAGGCATATAATCATGTAAGCAATAATCCACATAAGCATATAAACACATAATCACATAATCACGTAAGCACATATTTTGCACGTATTCACCTTCACTAAAACTTGTGTAGCGCGTTATGAGATGCGAGTAGTATAAGCGTAATAAGTGAGAAGTTTTACGTATGAGGACATTCGCGTAAGATGGGTGAGCGTTTTAGTTTGGATTGCGATTAATTAGCGTCTTAGATTATGAGAGCTATGCGAGTTGTGCGTATTTTCGTAAAGCGATAAACAAAAAAATCGATGAAGTGTAAAATTCACAAACTTAAACACATAATTAATAATAAAACTCGATGATGCGTAAAATCGGCGATTGAGGCTTAAATCAATTTGGAGTGTCCTAGGTTTTGAGACAACGACTACCCTAAGTGATTCGAAAATTCTCTGAGTTCAGGCACACGATTTGGCCTAATAGACAAATGCTCTCGCCGTACTACGGTTAAAGGCATTTATCCTTCCAGTTACGTCATGCCCCGAGTCATCGAAATTCGAGACTTTGGTGAGATTGAAAATCGAGGAGTGGAATCAGTTAATAAGGTGCGGTTTCACCCCTAACTTAACAACTTCGTTCCATGTTTGTGGTTTTCACCGAACGCGTCGGGAGTTCCACGGAAATAGCGGTGGAGATTTTCGTCAAGATATGGATATCACTCCTAGCTTACGAAAGAATCTCGTGTAGTAAATAGTACGCGGAGTAAGTGATCTTATCGAGAGTTCTTGGTTTTCACACCTAATCTGACACAATCACTCGTTTGCGTTATAAGAGCGTTTTCAAGCGTGTACATTGTGTTAGCCTTAGGAAAGGCATGTAAGCATTTAAGAAAGTAGTTTAAGTATTTAAGTCGAAGAGCGGTCTAATTGGGTACTTAGACTATAGACTAGGTCGAACATGGCAATTCTACCTAATTCCCTATAGTTATGGCTCTGATATCAATCTGTCACACCCCAACCGATGGTGGAATCATCGGGGCGCAACACTAAGCGAATCAGATTGTTCGAGAAAATCCATAACGACTATTATAAACGACCATATTTAAAACATCAATTTCCCGTACAATCAAATTATAATCATTCCATAATTATTACAAATCCAAACATTCTCAAACAATTCAAAATTCGACAACTAGATTATTACAAGTTTCTAAAGCATAATCCTAACACCGATTTGCAGTGATAACATCCTCAACCTATTACATACGTTAAAATACAAGTCAATACAATAATTTAAAGGTGAGTACATAGGTCTAATAGCATAATAATAGTGATAAAGTGTTTACGCATAACCAACGTGTACACGTAGAGAAAGTGAATCTAAGTAAGCTAACAATAATGATACAAGCTAACCAACACGACTGCGAGGTGGAGTATGTGCAATACGTGTTCACAACAGCGAACACGCACGTAAAGTAAATATGCGAGCCTTAACAACCCCTGAACCAATCGGTGCTGAGTCCAAACTACAGTACTATCGTTGCTAAGGGTGGTCTGCAAGTCCTCATTATTCACACATAACAAACAAACATCAGCGATTCACGTATAACATGCGAGGGTGGTTAGCGTTAAAAGTGTTTAGCGTTGTGTGTAGCGTGTTTTGATATAGAGAACATATGTAACACCCAAAAGTGTGTTTTAAGCGAAAAAGGGTTCAATTATACTCACAGTTCGTGCTTAGCAAGTAAACACAATTCTGCTATGGACCGAAGGGAGCGCAAGGATAGCCTGTAAGCGAGAACAGAAGTGCATCAGTCTTTCGAAGTGCTGAAATGGTCGAAGCGAAGTGCGATGAGGTAACAGTCAACTTCGTGCGAAGTTGCATTCGAGCGAAGTTGCGTTCGAGCGAAGTTGCACTTGAGCAAAGTTGTACTCGAGCGAAGTTGCATTCAAGCGAAGTTGCACAAGACTTTGTCAGGTAACAATTTCAAGCAAAGTTGCATTCGAGCGAAGTTGCACTAGAGCAAGTTGCATTCGAGCGAAGTTGCACCAGACTTTGTCAGGTAAAATTTCAAGCGAAGTTGCATTCGAGCGAAGTTGCACTCGAGCGAAGTTGCACTCGAGCGAAGTTGCATTCGAGCGAAGTTGCACACCAGACTTTGTCAAGTAACAACTTCAAGCGAAGTTGCATTCAAGCGAAGTTGCATTCGAGCGAAGTTGCATTCGAGCGAAGTTGCCTGTTTTGGTGTCCAAAATCGTGTATTTTCGCGTGGTTTGCTGAGGAAATCGAGTGTCCATCTTTCCAACCTTAAGCTACTGAGCAAACCATAGGCTGGAGAGGTCTTTGAGAGCGAGTTTTAGCCATTTTACAGGAACTTGGGCTAATTCATGCGAACTTGGCAATTTGTATGAGTTAGTCCAGTTCATGCGAAATGGCTGTATCGCCTTTGTGCATCCGGATCTCGGTTTCCGCATGAAACAGACGTAATTTCGAATCCATTTCAAGTATGTTGTTGACAATGCCCTGTTTCACTACTTAGTGAACGAAACACACGTCGGTTAGTCCGTTTTTGGTGTAAAAATCAAAGCTTTAAATAGTTTTCTTAGATCTAACACTTGGTGAGTCGAAATCATCAAGATCTCTAACTTGGGAAGCCAAGGCTAAGCCCAAAATACTCGTTTAAGTGTAGATCTAAGTTAAAAGTAAGAAGTTTTATGGAAAAAGATGAAGGTTTTCATAAATAGAGAAGTTTTAATGAAATCAAAGGTAAACTTTGTGTAAAATCGTAGTGGAAAACGTTGTGGTTTGCAAAAAAACAAGTTGATTTACTTGGAAATCAGAGAAATGCGGGTTTGGGAGCTCTGGTGCGAAGTGGCAGCAAGGGGTGAATGAATGAAGGTGTTGGGTATTTATAGGGGAAGAGGAAATAAGGTTGACAGCAAGTTCGGCGAACTTGGCAAAAGTTCGGGCGAACTTGGCCAGCTCTCCTGGTGCTAGTATAAGTTCGAGCGAAGTTGCACTCGAGCAAAGTTGCATTCGAGCGAACTTGGCCAGTTCTCCCGGTTCTAGTACAAGTTCGGGCGAAGTTGGCCTTTTGGCTAGGTTTTGTTTCCCATTTGTTCTTTGGTTGCTTGTTCGGTGGTTTATTCGTATTAGATAGTTATGTTAAGTATTTTAGCGAGGCGTTAAGCGTTGTTTTACCATGATAATGCGAGAGAGAGCGAGAGCGCGTAATAACCATACAAAACACACATAACACACATAAGGCAAAGTAAATAACATAAAGTAACGCGACCGAGTTTGCGATGCGATGAGCGTTGCTAGTAGTTTAAGCGAGTTAATGCGATATATATAAGCGACATAATAGTGTGTTTCCAAAATAATTTAACCATCATAATCACTCTCGGATTACAAAACGATACAGAAACAAGAATAACGGTAATAATATGGATTCGGATAACAATCCGAAAGATCGGGTTGTTACATGTACACTGTTGTACATTTGTGTATTGAACTCATGTACATCTGTGTATATAAACAGTAAAACGCTGAAAAAACGAAACTTCATATGTTTTTTCGTATTTATTAAAAAAACTATAACAATATTATACTCAAATTAAAGAGAATAAAAAACCCGTTTTATGGTGTATTTAAAAGAAAAAAATATTAACATATGAAAAAGTTATACCGATTTAAATATCGTAAGCGGTAGTTAGTTTTATGTTATAACTTCCTTATTTAAATCGATTAACTACCATCATATCATTTACATCTAAAAATGATCAATGGCTCAGATTGGTTTACAAGGTTCACAAACAAGGATGTGGTTCACTCATGAACCTCATCCTATATATATATATATAAAACTAATTTAAACTCTGAAATAAATATTAATTCTTACATTACATTAAAAAACAACCTAAACTTAAAGAAAAGTTAATATAAAAACTATTCGTCTTCATCTGACATGTAGTCATTGGGTTCGTTTTGTGTGTTGTTCCAAATGTATTCCACCAAGTCCGCTTGAAGGTTTTGATGTGTGTACTCATTACGCGTTTTCGTCGTACTCACAAATCGCTCTGCCTTCGTCTTCGATGATCATGTTATGTGGCAAGATACAAGCATACATAGAGTATCGCAACTTATGTGGTGTAATAGCCTGTGCTGGATGTTCAAGGATATGTCATTTTTTGTAGAACCCCAAAACACCGTTGAATGTCTTTTCTCGCCGCGTCTTGAAACTTGGCAAATTGCTTTTTTTATCGTATGTCGGGTGCGGAATAGTTATAGTGATTGTAGAGTACGTTGGGTATATTCCATCCGCAAGGTAGTAACCGCGCCTGTATTCCACCCCAAAACCGTAAAACTGGTGTCTAGACCAGTTCCTGCTATGACATCGTTAAAGATCTCTGATTAGTAGATGACGTTAAGGTCGTTAAGTGAACCAGGAACACCAAAAAAGCATGCCAAATCCAGAGATCTTGTGACGCAACAGCTTCTAGTATTATAGTTGGATGACCATGATCGCCTCGAGTATATTGACCTTATACCGATTTAAATATCGTAAGCGGTAGTTAGTTTTATGTTATAACTTCCTAATTTAAATCGATTAACTACCATCATATCATTTACATCTAAAAATGATCAATGGCTCAGATTGGTTTACAAGGTTCACAAACAAGGATGTGGTTCACTCATGAACCTCATCCTATTATATATATATATAAAACTAATTTAAAATCTGAAATAAATATTAATTCTTACATTACATTAAAAAACAACCTAAACTTAAAGAAAAGTTAATATAAAAACTATTCGTCTTCATCTGACATGTAGTCATTGGGTTCGTTTTGTGTGTTGTTCCAAATGTATTCCACCAAGTCCGCTTGAAGGTTTTGATGTGTGTACTCATTACGCGTTTTCGTCGTACTCACAAATCGCTCTGCCTTCGTCTTCGATGATCATGTTATGTGGCAAGATACAAGCATACATAGAGTATCGCAACTTATGTGGTGTAATAGCCTGTGCTGGATGTTCAAGGATATGTCATTTTTTGTAGAACCCCAAAACACCGTTGAATGTCTTTTCTCGCCGCGTCTTGAAACTTGGCAAATTGCTTTTTTTATCGTATGTCGGGTGCGGAATAGTTATAGTGATTGTAGAGTACGTTGGGTATATTCCATCCGCAAGGTAGTAACCGCGCCTGTATTCCACCCCAAAACCGTAAAACTGGTGTCTAGACCAGTTCCTGCTATGACATCGTTAAAGATCTCTGATTAGTAGATGACGTTAAGGTCGTTAAGTGAACCAGGAACACCAAAAAAGCATGCCAAATCCAGAGATCTTGTGACGCAACAGCTTCTAGTATTATAGTTGGATGACCATGATCGCCTCGAGTATATTGACCTTATACCGATTTAAATATCGTAAGCGGTAGTTAGTTTTATGTTATAACTTCCTTATTTAAATCGATTAACTACCATCATATCATTTACATCTAAAAATGATCAATGGCTCAGATTGGTTTACAAGGTTCACAAACAAGGATGTGGTTCACTCATGAACCTCATCCTATATATATATATATATAAAACTAATTTAAACTCTGAAATAAATATTAATTCTTACATTACATTAAAAAACAACCTAAACTTAAAGAAAAGTTAATATAAAAACTATTCGTCTTCATCTGACATGTAGTCATTGGGTTCGTTTTGTGTGTTGTTCCAAATGTATTCCACCAAGTCCGCTTGAAGGTTTTGATGTGTGTACTCATTACGCGTTTTCGTCGTACTCACAAATCGCTCTGCCTTCGTCTTCGATGATCATGTTATGTGGCAAGATACAAGCATACATAGAGTATCGCAACTTATGTGGTGTAATAGCCTGTGCTGGATGTTCAAGGATATGTCATTTTTTGTAGAACCCCAAAACACCGTTGAATGTCTTTTCTCGCCGCGTCTTGAAACTTGGCAAATTGCTTTTTTTATCGTATGTCGGGTGCGGAATAGTTATAGTGATTGTAGAGTACGTTGGGTATATTCCATCCGCAAGGTAGTAACCGCGCCTGTATTCCACCCCAAAACCGTAAAACTGGTGTCTAGACCAGTTCCTGCTATGACATCGTTAAAGATCTCTGATTAGTAGATGACGTTAAGGTCGTTAAGTGAACCAGGAACACCAAAAAAGCATGCCAAATCCAGAGATCTTGTGACGCAACAGCTTCTAGTATTATAGTTGGATGACCATGATCGCCTCGAGTATATTGACCTCGCCACACAGTAGGGCAGTTCTGCCACGGCCAGTGCATGCAATCAATGTTTCCGACCATACCTGGAAAACCATGCTTTCTTCGTGCGCCTGATATTATTTTTGGACGTCATTTGTGTTTGGTTCCCGCAAATATTTCTTGCTATAAAGCTTCACCATCCATTTGCAAAAATTGTACAAACATTCTCGTGAAGTTCTTTCGGACATCCTTAAATACTTGTCCAGCGAATCGGGTGCCGTCCCTTATGCCAGTTGGCAAATGGCGGCTGTACATTTCTGTAAAGGTGGTGAATCCCCTATGACCCCCCAGCATCGTATCGAAGTGTGAAAAATGGACCAGACCGCGCAAAGTCCTCTGCTATACGTAAGAACAGTCGACGAATCATTCGGAACCAATGTTTAAACATTGCGACCGTGTACAAAGTTCCGTCAGCAAAATAATCGGCCACTAATCTATCATGGGCACCTAGATATTAACATCGAAAATAAATTAAATACATTAGTAACACCGAAAAATAAATTATATTATATTATTTTCACCGAAAATTAAGATAACCTTCTCGGTCTCGGTTTAAGGCGGCTTGCTTAGTTCGCGGTTGTGACGACGTTTCTTCCTCTTCCTCCATGATCATCAGTGCTGCCAGCATTACGGCGTTTGCAAAAAACAAATTGCCCTCACCCGAAGATGACAAAGGCCAATTGAAGACGATGACATGCCTAAAACTTTAAAATTAAGGTGGTGTATAAAAAAGTGAGAGAGATTGGAAAGATTTTGGTTAAAATGGGAGAATAAAAGTATATATTTAAAAAAACTAGCCGTTTGTAACGGCTATAAATGTTGGAAAGTGGCCCGGCGAGAACGTCTTCGGGAGGACGGTAACGACGGGGACACAACTACGGGGCGGTGTGCTGGGGTGTCGCCGGCCCTAGCCGCTCCCCACACCGTCTAGCCTTATGGCAGACTGCAACCAACTACTTGTCACTTCATTATCAATAATCTTTTATTTACAGTAAAATGGTTTTTTTACCATTTGACCTTGTACCTAATGTTGTGTATGCTTGAAGAATTTATCTATTTAGAATTTTGTTGTCAAGCCTTGCTTTGGGTCAGTTCACCTTTCTGTGGTAATTTTTTATTGCACATTCATCATTTGATAATATACTATGGAAGTGAATCGCTTCATATATTTTTAAACCTTACCTTTCATATATTGAGTAGTTTTTTGAAACACACCCAATTCATCTGTTCACCAAAACTACAACCCATAATTAAGTGTGACTGCAAGGCCAATATTCAATTCATTGACTATTTAGCAAGCCTAGAATTCAGAATAATACAAAGGCAAGTCCGAAGTTGGCTTGCATGGAAGAAATACTTCATTCTTCGCCATGTTCTTAATTAAGAGCAATTCAAAGTAAAGTAACCTATAAATAGAATGCTAACAACACCCAAAATGTGGTGCCTTTTGCTTATCTGTTCCGACTTGTCAATCATACAGAATTCATTTGCTTTTCCGGCCACATTGTGGCACTTGTCCGGTTTATGTCTCTCAAGACCGCAGCTACGGACTTATTGTGTCAGACCCCCCACATACACGTATGGAATATGTAGGACATGGATCACAATTTTATAATAAAAATTATATAATTACAAAATATATAATAACGAGACTCTCGTTATTCATAAGAAATATCATAGTACAATACTTGTTGCAATAACTAAATAAAGGAATATAAAATATAATTATGTATACCAATTTTGATTCAAGTCGTATCTCTGGTGGGTCTTTCACGCACATTTGATAGCATCCTAGACTCGAGTATTCATCATCTTGAGTCTTGAAAGATACTACCTGACTGGAACAAAGAGCACACTAAAACGTTGACGATTTTGGTTGCGGTACGTGTTCAACACGCTTCCCTTAAAACAAATTCCGTGCCTCTACTAAATACGACGCGTCTGTCTCCCAGGGTAGCTCATTCTAGTATTCTTCATGTGCCAGGCAATACCATATTCTTGTTGTCACAAAAGAAACACATAGCCTACTATTTGTACAAGAGTTAAGGATCAGTGAAAGGTTTCACTTAATTAGTCACTTAATTAGAGACTTAAAAACTCTAATAAAACTAATTAAATGTCATCAAGAAGCTCTACTCAAGAGTTTCTCTTTTATTTACCACATGAAGATTTTAGTTAAAATCTATAATTTCATTAAATTACAAATATATTAAATATCAATTCACCAAATTTCCAACAGAATGTACATTCGTGCACACACACAAAGACACACACATATAGAGGAAGGCTGCCGTACAAGACACTTCTGGTGTACGCGACATCCACAATCGTTGATTCCTTAAGATCACTGACTCAAAATAAAGCAATGTCAATAACATAATTTAGAGTAAATTGCGGTTTTGGTCCCTGTGGTTTATTAGCCATTGCAAATATTTTACAATTTTGAAAAGTATGGTAATTTTGATACAAATGTTTTCATTTCATTGCAATTCCAATCCACATTGCTAACCCCATCCATAACATAGTTAAAACAAGTCACATGACTATCATGTGCAAGGGCATTATTGTAAATAACCATAAAAATGAAATAAGCAAACGCCAAAAAACTGTAGGTTTAATTCAGTGAAAAGACGCCAAAAAAACAGCAGGTTTTTATAAGCCAAAAAGGTAAAAAAAAAAAGTTCATGTTATTTCCGCAAAAAAAGACAAAAAGCTGCAGCTTTTTTCAGCAAACCCCCCCCCCCCCCCAAAAAAAAAAAAAAATGCTGGTTTTTTCAGCAAAAAAATGTCAAAAATCTGCAGGTTTTTTCAGCAAAAAATTGCAGGTTTTTATCATCAAATAATGTCAAAAAATGCAGGTTTTTTCAGCAAAAAATGCCTAAAAACTGCGGGTTTTTTTTTTGCAAAAAAAACCCCCAAAAATGTATAATTTTCAGCAAAAAACGTCAAAAAAAAGTGCAGCTTTCTAGAGCGTGCTGCAGGTTTTTCGGCATTGTAGCGAACCGGTTTTTTCTGCAAGTTTTAATGACCGGTTTTTGGATCGTGCGTAGTGCACAAGCGATGTTTCAACGTGCGCAAGCCGGTGCTTCAGTGTGTGGGAGAAGTTGTAGCATGCGGGCGATGTTGCAGCGTGCGTAAATTTGCGTACAGCCGATGCTATTGTGTGCTTATAACCTGCGATGGCGCCCGCCCAGTTTTGTACTTGCTTTTGACCCGTAGTGTGACGCCCCAGTTTAACAATAACATCAGTTTAACTCATTTAACACCAGTTTGACCCCAATGCTGCAGCGTGCACCATAAGCTTCAACGTGTGCAGCCGACGTTTCAGCGTGCATGCGATTTTATGGTAATTTACGATAAGGCCCTTGCACATTATAGTCATGTGACTTGTTTTAACTAGGTTATGGATGGGTTAGCAATGTGGATTGGAATTGCAATGAAATGAAAACATTTGTACCAAAATTGCAATACTTTTCAAAATTGTAAAATATTGCAATGGCTAATAAACCACAGGAAACAAAACCGCAATTTACTCCATAATTTAAAGGCTTCTACAATTAAATAAACACATCGACAAAATGGTATTATGGTCTTTTCTCTCTTAAACTACTGCCTTCTTGATTTTCAAATGGCGATAACTTTTTCATGTGATAATATTGAAAAAAGAGTTAATTACTGTTTTCGTCCCTGTGGTTTGTCAAAAATCACTATTTCAGTCCATTAGTTTAAAAATTGCGATTTCAGTCCCTGTGGTTTCACTTTCGTAACCATTTCAATCCACCTCGCAACCATTTCAGTCCCTGTACTTACAGAATAAATGGATTGAAGTGGTTACGAAAGTGAAACCACAGGGACTGAAATCGCAATTTTTAAACTAATGGACTGAAATAGTGATTTTTGACAAACCACAGGAACGAAAACAGTAATTAACTCAAGAAACAAACAAAAATAAATAGGTTGTGATATGCCCAAAAAGATATCAACGCGTGTTTCACATCAATCAAAAACTATAAAATTAATATCAGTAACGGTTTCGATTGCATCAACACCGTTAACGATGTTCGTTCAGAATCGCCGTAGCACCTATATTAAAATAGCCCAAAAATTTACACATTCATTAGTATTAGAAGAATATTGCAAATTTATATATAATTACAAATTTTAAAGAAATCAGATATTTCTAATGTTAATCAGGAAAAAAAAAGCTAATATATATGACTTATAAATTAAATTATTACCGGTCAAACAATACAAACTTCGTTTATAAAACTAAACAAACGCCTAACACAGTTAGGTGATGTTTGTTTTTTCAGAGGTAAAACGTCCGCAGTCTGCGGACCACATCTGCAGACATCTGTAACAGAAGAGGTGGACCAAACCTCTGCAGTCTGCAAGAAGGAGACTGTTTGTTTTTTAACTTCTGCAAACTGCTGATAGAAACTCTCATTGATAACTTCCTGCAACACAAACTGTATCTATAGATCGTAATTCATAAATCAAATCATCAGGAAACCGATACAAACTCTCAACGCTAACTTCCTACAAAAATCAGTCGAACAAACGAATAACCGTATCGTACATACCTACACACGGACTACAAAATCGCATATACTATCTTAAATTCACAACGCTTCACTAATCAATAACAAACGAACAATCAACAAGCAACAAAACTACGTAATCTGATCACGGATGAATCTGACCATGTGCTGAATATGCTTTAATACATCTGCATCGTTCATTTTTGGATGGGGAAACAGAACATATACAAAAAAAAACAATTCTTATACAAACATTAAACAATAAAAAAACCAATTGTTTAACAAAAATTAAAGACATGAACATACCTGTGGAACTAGTGATAGGAATACATCCTTTTGAGTCTCTGCCACTTTTTTTTTCACCCTCAATTTACGCAAATGTGATCAAAATTCAGAAGAATAAACCATCACCACCCACTGAAAATTCTTCATATAATAATAATAATCCCCATGACCATCAATATTCTCATCGAACCCTTTAATTCTTTCAAGTTTTGGTCATGAAATTGATTTCTTTTCGACCGATTATTAATTGGTTTCTAGGCGGGGGAGGTGACGGAGGGACTATGGAGGTGGGGGAGGTGACGGCGGCGACGTGGTGGAGGAGATGTGAAGGTGACGGCTGGGAGGAGGAAGAGGTGGAGGAGAAGAATATGTTAGGGTTGATGATTTGTCTTTTTGAAAGGGAAGACAAGAGCAGAGGAGAAAGGCTAGAAGAGGGGAGTACACATCAGTCCTAAGAAGAGGTCTAGTAGACTTTTTTTTAATCAAATGTCTTTGAGAAAACACACTCCAGACTCAAACGTCTATGTATTATCTGCGTTAGGCAAATATAAGAGGTCTTGTCACAAAAAAACAAAAACCCTCAAGCTCGATCCCTATAGTACCAAGCTTTTCGATTTGAAAAAAAAAGTTGATAGAATATAGTTATTAATTTGAAATCGAAAATTATATAAAAGCATTTATTATTCGTTTTAGTAGTTAGTGAAGAATCTAATATTCTTGAAAATAAATGAAACATATCTGATTAATCTAATATTCTTGAAAAGGTTTTAAAGTAATAAAATAATTTTATAAATTTGAAAAGGTCCTAAAGTGATAAAATAATTTTATGAATCGAAGAGTAGACGTAAACAATTTGGTGGCTTTGAGTTAAAAGTCAAATGAACATTAAAAAATGGCATTGTTGGACCTAGCCAAGCTGAATGGTAGAAAAACGCAACAATAAGAGCACCAGGGGCGCGTTATAGCAAGTTATACGTCAGCGTCACCATGGCCATAACGAGTGATAGGAAAAACGCGTTGTTGTCTTCACGTGTGATGATGATGATGATGTTGAGAGTGGAGTGGTGAGTGATGGATAGTGGTGGGCATTTCCACTAAAATCCATCACTAGTGATGGAATTTGGCTTGATGAGGTGGCGGAACGTGATTGGAAGTTGTGAATGATGAGTGATGGCGCCCTGCCCCCTAAAAAACTGAATGCAGGATTAGCACCTGCGTAAAGCTACGTGATATAAACGAATGCGGGATTCGAACCTGCGTAAAGTTAATCGTGATATAAACAATGGCAAACTTGAATAAAAAATAAACGGTTGCCAGCTGCCGCCACGCAGAGGCAAATGTTAAAAGACTAGTTTTTGCTCCGCTCGTGTTGCGGGGCAATCAGCCAAATATTTCTCTCTCATAACATGTAGGTTTGTGTTTCGGTTAGTTGTACATATTATTCATAGCACGACCTAAAAAATCACATCAAGTCAAACAATTAAAACAAAATACTACCATAGTTTTGCTAAAAAAAGTAAAACAATGAGGACACTATAATTTTAAACTGGGGGCAAAATTTCAGGACAAATGAGCGTGTGCCAGACAGTCGACTGACACGAATAAAAACTATACCGATTCAACCAATTAAAACAAAACACTACCATAATTTTATAAAAAAAACTAAAACAATGGCATAACTGTAATTTTTTAATGGAGTCAAAATCGTAATATCACACGGGGAAAAAGGATGGCAAAACTGTAAATTTGAGCTGAGGGAAAAATCGTAATTTGACCGGAAAGAAAGGAAAAAAACAAATGAAAAAACTGTAAATTTAAGCGGACAAAATCGTGATTTAGCTTGACCAATGGGGAAATGCCAGCATAGCAGTTGGCCGCCCATTTCGATCAATAACACAGAAACACTATTCCTGTCATTGTGATTAATTCTATACTGGGGTCAAAATCGTAATTTCACAGGGAAAAAAAAGGATGACAAAACTATAAATTTGAGCTGAGGAAAATATTGTAATTTGGTTGGGAAGAAAAAAAAACAAAAAAAAGGAAAAAACTATAAATTTAAATGGACAAAATCGTAATTTAGCATAACCAATGGAAAAATGCCAGCGTAGCAGCTGGCCGTGCATTTCAATTAATAACAGGAAAACACTATTCACTGTCATATTCATATTGATAGGTAATGTTATAGGTAATATATAATATATAATGGCATGTGAATATTATGCTATTAATAATATAAATTGCCCTTAGGATTTAGGAGGTGTTTGAATGAAACACAAATCCTACAAGTCTGCTAATGATCCTCACGATACTCTAAAACCCTTCAGTTTTAGATTTTGTCACGTTTAGTCCCCAGACTTCCTCTTTAACTTCCGCATTTTAGCTCGTTTTTTGTTTTTTTCGCACCGGCACCTATTCAAACACTAAACAATCAAATATATAATAAAACTAATAAAAAAGTCTAATTTAATGTAAACTTATCATGTAACTTCATAGCTTGTAAAGTTTTTTTTAAAGAGTTAATTACTGTTTTCGTCCCTATGGTTTGTCAAAAATCACTATTTCAGTCAATTAGTTTAAAAATTGCGATTTCAGTCCCTGTGGTTTCACTTTCGTAACCATTTCAGTCCACCTTGCAACCATTTCAGTCCCTGTACTTACAGAATAAATGGACTGAAGTTGTTATGAAAGTGAAACCACAGGGACTGAAATGGTTACGAAAGTGAAACCACAGGGACTGAAATCACAAATTTTAAATTAATGGACTGAAATAGTGATTTTTGACAAACCACATGGACGAAAACAGTAATTAAGTCTTGTTTCTTTTATTGTATTCTGTTTTCGTAATAGACTCTCATGGGATTGCGAAAACGAACTGATACTGACTGAGTTTCCGCTCCGTAGCGCGTTAGAAATTTTTCTAGTTGGATTTATGACAAGAGGAATTCTAATATTTACAACCACTGCCACTACAATTAATAGCCACTAATACAAGCTGCCATCGTTATTCTTTTCTTTGCTGATTGGGCCGCCTTTTGTGTCGCTACCCAGGCCCAAATATACCTTTAGAGATATCGCATGAAGGACAGGCCCAACACTCTTCTCAATCCGTCAGATCGATCCCAGATGTGAATGATGTATTTGATTTTAGAGATGGGCATAAAAAACCGGTTCCTAACCCGAACCGGTGGAACCGAACTGGAACCAGTTCCAGTTCCTACCCGACAGTAAGTAGAACCGGTTCCGGGTTCAAAATACCCGTTGGTTCCAACCCGGTTCCACAATTTTACCATTTGAATCGGGTAGGAACCGGTTCCTAACCGTACCCGGTTCCTACCCGTACCCGGTTCCTACGTGGAACCGGTTCCACTGGAACCGTTCTGACGTTGTAATATTACCATTGGAACCGGTTATATCCGTTAAAAATGTTACCGTTGGAACCGGTTATAGCCGTTAAAAAAGTTACCGTTGGAACCGGTTCCTGACCGTTAGAACCGATTCTATATATATTTTTTTGAAATCTATTGTTTAACACACAATTTCTCATATCTATCCTTCTTGTTACATTTCCTTCTTGTTCTTTTTCACATTCTAATCAACAAATGGCCTCAAAGAGTTCCAAAAACGCAAATTCCCAATCCGTTAACAATGTTCCTCAAGAACATTCGGTTCCATATGTGGTTGGAACATTGTCTCATAATCGCAGTAAGGAAGTTTGGAGCAATTGGGAGTTGGTCGAGATGAGTGACGGCTCGCAAAAAGCTTAATGTAAACATTGTGGATCGTTATTAGCCAAGGAATCAAACTCAACGTTAACGAAGCATATTAATAAGTATTGCAAAGTTTTAAAGGAAATGACATCCGGTCAAGTTCCACTTTCCAAAGATGGTACCATTTTTCGTTATGAGCAAAAATTAGCTCGCGATCGGATGGCGAAGTTGGTGATACAAAAAGCGTTGCCGTTTGGACACTTCGACGACCCCGATCTTACAAATCTTATTCGGGAGACGCTACAACCTCGCTATAAACATGTAAGTCGTCGCACTTTAAAACGTCTTTGTTTAAGTTTATGGGAAAATGCAAAAAAAGATTTAATTGTTTTTTTTAAGAATTTAAAAACTAGTGTAAACCTAACTAGTGATGTGTGGTCGGCTCCACATGGTTTACCGGAATCGTACATACATGGCAAATGATGAAGCGTACGATTGCGTTTGACGAGTTTCCTTCTCCTCATACGGGAGAAAATATTTATAAAATTATAAATGGCACAATAATTAAATATGGTTTAGAAGATAAAATTTTTTCAATATCCTTTGATAACGCTTCAAACAACAAAACGGCGATTGAAAAATTAAAGTTGAAGTACAAACCAATACCTGATGGTGTTTTTTTCACACACGATGTGTTGCACATATTATTAACTTAGTAGTGCAAACCGATTTAAAAGATCAATTTGTATCGGATTTTATTATAGCATTTAGAGCTATGCTCCAAGATGTTTTCAAAAGTGGTAAAGAAAGATATCAAGAATATAAAAAACTTTGTAAAGATGTCAACCAAAAAATTATTGGACCGAATTGGGATATACCGACTCGTTGGAATTCAACTTGTCATATGTTTGAAATGGCTATAAAGCAAATGGGCACTTTAAAATCTTTTCATACAACTTTAAGTGATGAGTACCTTGTCGTCCCCTTTCCCGACACGGCTTGGGAAAATATTAATAACCTAAGTACTTTTTTACAAGTTTTTAAAACTACAACGACTTTGATTTCCGGTGTTTATTATCCTACTAGTTCTAAAGTTGTGGACCAATTGTATTTGATAACAACTAATTTTAAAAAGTTTGAAAATTCTAGTGACATGTTAAGGAATATGACGAGACCAATGATTCAAAAATTTAAAAAATATTTTTTAGAACTACACCCCCGTTTTTCTATGGGCCGCTGCTTTAAATCCAGCTTTAAACGTACCGGGTGTTGAAGCTTTAATTGATGAAATTTATGACAAGTTGGATATGCATGAGGAGGATCCAACTTTAAAAGCAAAAACAAAAAAAATATTCAATGAGTGTATGGCCAAACTTTATGATCATTATTTAAAAAAATATGGTGAAAAAAATCATACAAATTTGTTTGAGTCTCGGTCCACGGCCTCTAACGATGAAACAAGCGGGGATCCACTTATAACCATGTTGAATGTCGTTAGAGACGAGACCGCTAGACAACAAAGGGGTAGTGAACCAACAAGTGAACTTGGGAGATATAAAAAAAATCAGTATTCGCTTACTATGACCACCGAGGAGTATAGGAAATTTGATGTTTTGGCATGGTGGAAATCGAAAGAATCCGAATACCCGATTCTAGCCACCATGGCTCGTGATATACTAACGGTCCAAGCTTCCACGGTAGCTTCGGAAAGTGTGTTTTCTCTTAGTGGCAGGGTTTTGTCAATTAGAAGAACAAGACTAACTCCGGAATCGCTAGAGATGACAATATGCTTAAAGGACCATTTGGATGCCGTTGATCGTGTTCAACATAAAACTAGTCTAGAAGATGAAGTTGAGTTAGAGCATAAAATTGTTGACGAAGAGGAGGACGAAGAAGTGGAGACTAACGATTCGGACGACGATTGTACCGAGGTACCCGTACTAAGAGAAACTCGTCGGAAAGTGTTGCACCTGCCGCTAGTAAACGATCAAAGAAATAAAATCTTACTAGAACCGGTTCTGAGTAATTTTTTATTTTTTTTGTAACCGGTTAATTTTTTATATATATTGTAACCGATTAATTTGTTTTTTAATTTTAATCGATTATTGTTAATATTTTTATTTATCAATGTAACTAATAATAAAAATCAAACATAAAAAACACAATAGTAGCGTTCCAAAAATAGATGTAAAAAACACAATAGAAGGGGTTTTTAATTTTAATCGATTATTGTTACACAAACTTTATTAAAACACCAACAATAACATTTATCAGGAACCGGTAAGTAGGAAGGGGTTTATATACAAAAAAAAAAACGATTTTTTAATCAGGAACCGGTTCCACCGGTAACATTTTATCAGGAACCGGTTTTGAACAGTAAAGTCAGATTTTACTGTCAGGAACCCGGTTCTGCACAGTAAAGTCAGGTTTTTACTGTTCAGAACCGGTTCTGAACAGTAAAGTCAGATTTTTACTGTCAAGAACCGGTTCTGAACACTATCAGGAACCGGTTCCACACCATACCCGGTTCCACACCATACCCGGTTTCATAATACCCGTACCCGGTTCTACACGGTTCCATATTCTTGGCTGTGAACCCGGGTAGGAACCGGACCTGGTTCCACACCATACCCGGTTCCAATGACATCCAAGCAGAACCGGTTCCGGGTTGGAACCGTTCCGGGTAATAATAATACCCGATTTTGCCCATCTCTATTTGATTTACAACACTTTATTGATGAATATACATCGCATACATAATAAAATATGAATATCCTTATAGAGTTATAGGTAGAATCAAATAAAAAGTATATTTTATAAAGATGAGTATAAGGGTATTTTGAAAAAATTCTATTTATTGACTTTCTCTCTTAAAATGTAAAACATATGCATATTTCACTCCGTTTTAAAACGTTGATAACTTTTTTATGCGACATTATTTTTTTTATAAACTTTCACCATAAAATCCAACGTTTGTTTATCTTTAATTTTAGTACCATATTGCTATATAATATATAACAACTAAAGAAACAAAAAATATGTAATGTTTTTCTATGTTGTATAACATTTTTGTGCTGATTTTTGTACTGATTTTTTTGCTGAATTTTTTGTGTTAGATTTTTTTGTATTAGATTCTTTTTTGTTGGCTTTTTTGTGTTAGATTTTTTGTACTAGGTTTTTTTGTTGTATTTTTTAGAAAACAAAAGGGTGCCTCACCCCCCCCCCCCCCTTATAAGGATCAAAATGTTGTAGTAGCAAAATGACATTCCATCCTACTTATAAGGAATGCCACATGTCATCTTCACAATCCTTTTTTGGCTACTCAGACAAAACTAACTTTTAAATGGATCCTTCCCCTATCCATGTATACATCGCATACATTATAAAAGGCAGCTAATTCATTATTTGGGAATATGTACAGACTGTTAATGAATAATCTATCCACGAATACCTACTGTTTTACACGCGAATTGAAGGCAGAATACAAGGTTGGGCTTGAGACTTAGAGGCGATACAATTGAAGATCAAGTTGCAAAAGGTTAGAGATTTAAGGTTTATTTATTTTTCGGTCTTGAAACGTGATGTATTCGAATTATTAAACAATGTTTCTGCGTTTTTATTCACAATGAGCTGCTAATTTTCTTGAACTACCTGGGGCTGATCGTGAAAACTAGTTAGACTCGTATAATGCTCGATTGACTTGGATTTTATACTTCTTTTTCATTAATATTTATTAATTGATTTCGTATTATTTAATATAAGTTTCATGTGCTACTCGATCACTTGGTGTTTGTGAACTTGTTTGTGGTTTCTTGTTTATGAAAACCCTAGGAACGAGTATTATCCTTGTTAAAATGAGTGTTCTGTTACTTTTGAGACCGGGAGGAGATAGAGTATTGGTTTACCTTTAGATCCTACCAATCCAAGTTAAAACCGTGATAGATAGATGACCCTTTTTTCATCTTCGGGTGAATTGTGATTAGTGAGACTGAGAGTAGATCTAACCTTGGGTACCTTAGCATATTAGTAGATAAGACTGGGAGGTGAACCAAAACTATAAAAACTTTTATATTTTACACGTCTAGTTGGGATTGTCGGGTAGCATTAGTGAGACCGAGAGGAGATCTATTGTGTATTAGCAAACCCTTAACAGACGTATCCTTAGAAAAACGGTTTAAAACCGAATATCTAATTCCGAGAGCGTGCGAGTTTACTAGTAAGATCCTATGCCTAGGTAGTTACCTTTTTATCTTTGATTTCGGCCCAGTTAGTTCGTCTTAGTAATGATCAAAGTTATTAGTTTAAATTAGTAGTTAATAATTAATTAAATAAAACCCCCAAAAAATATGTAATTAAAAATTTACTTTTAATTCGACGATGGTTGTTTGTTGAGAGTGCTTGCAGAGTCTCTAGGGTTCGATTTGGTCTTATCGAATATACTACACTGCGACCAATAGACTTGGCATACGTGTGTGGTTTAGTTGAGAGTACGAATTTAAAACTTGCTAATATAATTAATTATGCACTTTCCACACGTCAAGTTTTTGGCGCCGTTGTCGGGGACTTTAACTAGGCACTTTTTTGGAACGAGCCTACTCATTTTTTGTCACCTTTTCGTTTTTTTTTGATGTGCGTATCCTTTAGAGATTTTTGCTTGCTTGATTGCAGTTTGTGCATCTAGGGTTTAGTACTTCTAGATTTGCATACCCCGTACTCGTTCGCAAGGATCTCCCGACACAGTAGCTTCTTCAGAGCCCAAGCGAGATGTTTATTAGCGCCTCTCTCAAATCACTAGTCTAGGATCACAATGCCCCAAAAATTATAGGATGAAAAAACCCTAAATTCATCTATAATTAAATTCGAATTCATTTGTCCTTCTATCACATAAATGGATAGTATGGTCTTGTAGAGCATGAAATCTATACAAGATAGGCTCAAGAATCACCTGAAAAGGTTAAGAATTGAAGGAGAAATTGTTGCTTGATGTTACAAGCCTAGAATTTTCTTTGATTTAATTCGCCATGAAGGATTGTTACAACACAATACTTTCATTGGGGTTTTGTTAGATTTTTGTAGAGGATTACAAAGGTACAATGTTTGTGGTCTAATTTTACAAATGAGTTAAAACCGAATTTGATATACACAGGATATTATGGTGATAATGATTTGATTAATTTTGGTTGGTTACAACAGGAGTAAGAGTCACAAAAACATTAATCTCGAAGTTAATTGTTTATTAAAATCATTGTTGAGCTTAAATATCAATTTAAAAAAACGTTTCAAATGATTTGATTAAGTATATTTTTTTGAAAGGCTGGTTAAGTGGATTTAATGGTCTTTATCGCGTTTTCAGCAAAAATGGTCGGGTGGGGAAGATGATCACATCGGGATGGGTTTAAATGATAAAAGGCTCGGGTTATAAAACAAGATGATAGTTGGCGGAGTCGTTTGTGCGTGCTGATGTTGTGTTCCCGGGGTTTAGACCTGGGTCCACCCGATTTTATCCCTTTTTTTTTTAATTAAATTTCATTGTTTACTCTTTACCCCCTTGTCTTTCACAAACATGCTAACCCGATTAAACTATCATACTTAACCTGGTTACTGTATTCCTTATATAAACTTAAAGGTACTAATCATAATCGCTTAACAAATTATCGTTTTTAATCCGGTTTTAACGCACGCGATACGTATCAATAATTTAATAATAAAATATTATAATTAATTAAAATTTTTAAAATTTCCTATTTTATTTAATTTTTGATGGGTCCGGTTTTACAATCCGAGTCGGGTTTCAAAGATTCGTTTTTAGCGGATGTTAAATTGATAAGTGTGCTAATTTTTATATGTAACCCCTTTATTTTAAACAAGCTAACAACCAACACCATCTCCATCTGCTTATTAAACAACTCAAATTGGTGAAATAAAAACTAATTATTATTTTTGATAGGGATAGCAATAAGCAGAGGTTTGGGACGGGTTTTAGTAATCTTGACTTTATACCCAATTGTAAAACAGTGTCATGTAACCGACCTAATATCCTTACGATATCTGTTAGGTAATTAATTGTAGGGTATCGAGCATATCCGCTTGTGTCAAGTATGCTAGTTAGGTTTTGTTCTAAGAAAATTACTATTCTATGTTTTCTACAGTTATCCATTAAGCAATTGCATACATACCAAAAGTAATATAAATTTAAAAAATATATATATAAACATAAAAAAATGTTGATTTCCACAATATATTTAGATCAATGGGTTAGTACTAGATACATAAAAAATAAGAAATAAAAAGAAAATAATTTCAGAAATATTATTCGGGCCTAGTTTTTTGGATTATTGGGTCGGTTAAACGGTATATCACTTAATCTCACACCCGTCTCATACTTTCATAAAAATTAAAAGTAATCCCAAACCGACTAGTCCCATACCCAAATACCCCTTACAAATGTTTTGAGTTTACCCGTCAGGGTTGTGTATGATTTATGTCCATACTTTTTAGGTTGTGTTCATATTTTCATAAATTGCCACCCATAATCCACTTTAACATCATAATGCTTTATTGACTATCTTACAAGACCACACGGTGTGAAGGAGCTTGAAGAATGGGTGTTATTTAACATGTGGACGCCATGTCAGCGTGCTTTAGAATAGTGGCATGGTGGAAGAAAGCGGGTGGGGGTAGCGGCGTGGAAGAGGGCGTTATTCGACATGTGTCACCTATTTAATATTATTATTTTCTATTTAAATTTATATAAAATCAATTAAGTTTAATTTAGGAACATTAATGTTAATTAAATAAAAAACAAAAATTTAAATTTTTTTGCGTGATCAGACGGTTCTACACCGGTATCAATGACTCTCCCGTTATCTTCAAAATTTTGTGACCGTATCACCAAATCTGTACTCTGAAGCCCCTAGACGGTGTCCCAGACATCCGTCGCACGAAAATTTGAAAAAAATTCTATCGCCAAAATTTTTCTGGACACTCGTCTCGTCAAAATGACCAACAAATTTTTTTAGGCTCCCTAGACAAGTTCGGGCGAACTTGGTCACTATGTTACAAGTTCGGGCGAACTTGTTCAAAATGTTACAATTCGGGCGAACTTGATCTTTAAAAACCAGCCCTTTTTCACATTTTTCGATCCAGAATCCTTATTTCTTCGAATTTCGAGATGATTCCACCATAGATCTGGTCGAAAATGGTTTTTACATCTATCCATTCAATTTTACTTTTTATCCGTGGATTGTATGTTTATTTGATGATTTACGTCTAAAACCCCTCCTAATGTCCATAAATGTCCAAATTCATGAGCGTAGGTGATAACCGTAGCTCTGATACCAATTGAAGGTCGTGATCAGGCGGTTCTAGACGGAAGTTAGTGCGTAAACGTAACCGATTCAGTAGAATGTTATTAAGAATGGAGTAGAAACAGAATGCAGCGGAAGTCTTTATTCATACCGAAAGAGTATAAATCTTTAAGTCCAGCTTTCGGAGTTCCTGGAGAGAATCCGGCAGCACCTCCCCGTAGAGATTGCAAAAACTTAAATGACAAAATGAACACACACCTATATATAGGGCTACAAGTTCGCCGGAATGTGTCATGGACAAGTTCGGGCGAACTTGTCCTTCAAAGGACAAGTTTGGGCGAACTTGACCATCACATGCCAAGTTCGGGCGCACTTGACCATCGCAGGTCAAGTTCGGGCGAACTTGTTCCCATTTTCACTATATGCTCCGTATTTTGGTCGTGTGTTCGTTTCTAACCTATAAACATTCAACACACGCTCAATCTAGCCTATTCGACAAGTGATGAACACAAAATGCATCAACAAAACTACATAAAATAAAAAAAAGTACATAACTTTACTTTTCACCTTTGTCAAGGTCGTATCGTGGAACGCTAAAAATATGTTCAACCAAATCCGCTCGAAGTTTGTGACGTGTCGTATTATTGTGGATGAAAGGAGAATAAATGGGTGATTCAGTGTGGTTTTTTTTTATAAAATTGTTGTGAAATGCGGAAGTATATATAGGGTATTTTAAAAAAAAAGTTTTTTAGGGTCAAAATAGCCAAACGGCTAGTTTCAAACAACCAATTAACAAAGTCCACGTCTTTCTATGTTGGTACAACGCGGAGGGACGGTGTGGTTTTGTGGGCGTTGTGCCATATCAAGTGTATTGTAACAACAAGCTCTTCTTTCCAGCCTTTAAGAACTCACTTCAATAAGCAAAAGAAATATTGACGCATATGTCTGTTGCCTACGTCATCGTATAATATCGAGTCAGTATCTAGGTGTGAAATGTCGAAGTTTATGTAAATAGGTTAACAAGTTCGCTTGAGTTTGTGATGGTTTAGACAAGTTCGGCCGAACTTGTCTGTGCAAGTTCGCCCGAACTTGCTTTCCCACTAGCGAACTTGTTTACCTATAAATAGGTAGCTTGTGATTTCATTTGTAACATTCAGAGATTTTGTCACGAAAGAGGCGAAGCTCTCTCCAAGTGTTTCCAGGATCTGTAATGTTGAATATTAATGAAACGATGATTAAATAGAAACAAAGTGTATTCAATGTCGCCTAAGCAAACGGATTCGCACGTTTACTTTAGGTTTGTCAGATTAGTGCCCGAACGATCCGTACAATGGACCTACAAGTGGTATCAGAGCTAGAACAGCCTGATTTGATAGTATCAAGACAAGAACACTTCTATTTCATCTCTATTCTTCTATTTTTCTTAACTTTTTCATCAAAAATGAAGAATTCACGGTCAAAATATTTTTAATTTTGAATATATCATGTAAAATAGAACAAAGATAAACCCTTGAAAGATTGGAGACCAAAAGCAACCGAATTGATGTCAAAATTTTGAAAAAACCATGTTTTCCAAAACTTGTCCATCGAACTTGTTTAACCAAGTTCGACTGAACTTATGTTAAAAACTCACCTTTTTAATGATTTTTTACCAAGTTCGCCCGATCTTGAGTTGTTTTTGAGAAAATTTTGCCAAGTTCGCTCGAACTTGAGTGAATTTTTGAAGAAAATTGGTTAAGTTCGCTCGAAGTTGCTAGAATTTTATTGAACTTTTGTCAAGTTCGACCGAACTTGATAAATTTAAATTTTTTTTAGCTAAGTTCGCCCGAACTTGCTAGTTTTTCATCAAAGTCTGTTGCTAAGTTCGCTCGAACTTACAAAATCTTTACAAGATCCATTAACAAGTTTGACCGAGGTTGATTAAAAGTAATTTTTCAAAACAAAATCACAAGTTCGACCGAACTTGTGATAAACTCAAAGAATTCTTCATTTCAACTACAAGTTCGACCGAATTTGTAGTAGATCTAACATTTTCAAAAGTTTTTGAGTATTTTCAGCGTACACGTCTCGTTATTCACGATGGATGATATTCAAAGAGCTTTTATGTCCGGAGCTAGTTCGTCAAATGCCAACGTGATTCATCAAGTCATCTTGATAACGAAATGGGAACGACTGTTAAACCGCCCAAGCTAATGAGCATGGACGAGTATCAAGCATGGAGAGAGAAATTTACGTATTGGGTTCAAGCCATGCATTTCGCAGGCTGGGTGTCGATTGAAAGAGGTTACACTGTTCCGGTGGAGGAACATCAGCAAGTTCTTGAGAAGTACAATTACTCGACGGTACAGAAAGAGGAATACATTGCTGAGAAAAAGATGATCAGTCTTATCCAACAATCCGTCAAAGAAGATATTCTCGTCTTGCTACCGGAATACACAACAACAAGAGATCTCTGGCTCTCACTTCAAAAGAAGTATCAAGGAAGCGCGGAGATGATCAAAAGCAAGAAAGCTCTCATTATGAAAGAGTTCGATATCTTCAACATGCTGAAGGGTGAGACCATGAAGCAGACGATTGAACGCTTCTGTCATCTTAAAGTCCAAATGCGAAGACACGGTCTTGAGAAGACGGAACAAGAGTACATCGACAAGCTTGCAGACGCTCTACCAGATGGAGAGTGGACTACTTATCTAATGGTTCTGAAGGAAAACGATAAATGGGAATTCTTCAAGCTGTCAACATTTATCGATAAACTCGAAGGCCATGAAATGGAACTATTGAATATTGCAAAGTCAAAGAACACTAATGTAGTTCAAGACGTTGGGTTGTACTACAAAAGTGGAATGCAACACAACATTTCAAGTCCGAAAATTGGGACAGCGTTTAGTGCGAACATGAATGCTTCTCCACAAAACCAGAGTCAATAACAACCTCATTATGATCAGAGTCCACAGAGTTCGTTCTCAAGCACTGGTTCAAATTCATCTTATCAAAGTCAAGCAAATCAGAATTAATAAACAAATTCTGATTCGAATGTATACAAGTGCAATATTGCAGTAAATTTGAACAATGTTGTTTCGGAATAAGTCGCTAAACAACATATGTCTTTTCTCGCCACTGTTCTGGAGTTATACGAAAGTCTTGTAGCCGGTTTAAAATTGGAAATCCCGAAATGACGGCAGAAGATTATGACCAAGTGGACGAAGAAGAACTCGAGTTGATGGATATCAAGTGGTGTTTAGCATCTATTATTCGAAGAGTCACAAAGTTCGTTGCTCTCACTGGCCGAGATTTCAGAAATTCTAGCAACAAGTTGGGCTTCGACAAGTCAAAGGTTACATGTTTTCGATGTTCGCCAAAAGGGTCACTTCAAGAGAGAATGCAAAAATCCTGAAGCAACGGGGAATCAAAGTTCGTTTGGAGGAGGCAATGAGTATTACAAGAAGTCACTTCAGTACAAGCCTTTTCCGAAGAAGACTCAGGTTGAAATCCAAGAGAAAAGTCACTTCAGTACAAGCTTTTCGAAGAAGACTAAGGTTGAATCCAAGAGAAACGAATAGCAGCAACACTAAAAAAGATATGGTTGCATCAAACGAAGATGATGGTTTTGACTGGAATTCCTACATCCGTAAGAAGACCGGAGTTGCATTAATGGCTGAAATTGTTGAAGATACTTCTGCAGAAGAAGCAGCGGCTTTGGAGAATATTCTGCTGGAACAATATCTGCAACAACAACGTGAAGAAGAGGAGTATATTCACATGCAGAAGCAAGGAATTTTATCTCCTAATTCTTGTGAAAATTTTGCAGGTCACTTTGATGGAAGTTCTCAGGAGCAAGTTCCCGAGAAGAAATCAATTGATGAAGTAATCATTGATGTTACTCATGAAGTGAATGCCGAAAACCTCAAGGATATTGCCGACAAAGCATTAATGGCAAATCTAACAAAGGTAGGTCCATAGGTAAAGGAAGTTGTCAAAGTACAAGTTGTTGAGGTTGAGAAACCTTGTACAAAATGTACCGAACCATGTTCTGAGTGTGCCGAAAAATCAAAAATCATCGCTGAAAACAATGTGCATAATGAACTTTTGAAATACGATTATCGCACAATGAAGGAAGCGTATGATAAAATGAAAAATGACTATGGGAGGCTCGATAGAAATAACATCGAACAACATGATACAATAAGGATGTTAAAAGGAACAGTAATGGATAAGCAAAAAGCGATTAATATCTATATTAACACCATTGCTGAAACTAAGCAACAACTCCAGGACATGACAATCGAAACTGAGCGTGTTCAACAACTTTTGAGAAGTTACACATGTAATGCATATGTCATTGATCACATCCTTCCGACAATTCCATCGGAAGAGAAACCTAAAAAGAAAATTGGTAAAGAATACAACAATGTTCCTCCACCCCTATGCGAGAAGTATTGTCGCAAATCCGCTGATGGGATGGATAAGGCACTCACTATTGAGTTGTTATCTGAAAAGAAAACAGAGTTGCCAGAGAACATTGATGTAATCTATACTTAAACAGATGATGACAATGCTGTGGTTAAAAAAGTTGTTGAAAATGTTTTGAACGATTCTGATGAGGGCAGCTTTAAAAGCGCCGACTCGAGTTCAAAGAATTCTGGTTCACAGTCTGAAGATGACGATAAGTCACCAGATGACAATCTAAGTGATGATCCTAATATTGTGATGTACAAGATTAAGGATTCTGATAGATTGTACTTTGATGATAGTTTTCCGATTCAGAATGTGAAGGAAGAATTGTTAGACAAATTCTTTAAACTCATGGAAGTCACATCAAATGATCTGGAGATTAATGAAAAGAAATTCTATTCCAAACCTAAAAGAAACAACTACCGAATGAATGGTGGTGATCATCCGGAAAACCAGAGAGCTGGGTTAGAATTAGAAGAATCAGATGAACCTAAAAAGAAAGTGTCACCATTTCATGAATACAAGAATAAAAACATGAATTTTGTATATGGGACGAACACGGTTCATGAGGAAAGTTTGATCGGAAAACAATCAAACGATGAGTTCAAGAAACAAAAAAAACTTCGAGATAAAGCCAAAATTGAAAGTAGTGCTAAAACAAGTGGTATAAAACCCACTAAAGGTCATCCAAATGATTCTCGGACTTGTTTCAAGTGCAATGAAATTGGTCATATTGCACGTTACTGTCCAAAATCAAAGCCGGCTTATCTTCGAAGGAAAGAAAGTTCAAATGTTGTGAAACCGAAGCAACCAGTGTTTGTAAAACCTGTAAAGATTTTGAAAAGAAATGAATTAAAAGCTGAAGTCAAACCTAAGTTTGAAAATTCAATTTTTGAAAAAGGTGAAACTTCAAAGGCTAATGAAAACAATTTTTACATCAAGAAGGCTAACATCAAATCTCAAGCCTGGCTTGCAAAGAAACGGTCAACAACATCCAGTGTTATTAAGTCTGAGCTTGTAAAGACTGATAACACAAAAGAATCAAAATCTGAAATCATAATTGAAACCACATCTGAAAATGTCAAAACTACAATTGGTAACAATTCAAAAGATAAAAAGACATTAAAGTTTTCAAACATAAACATCACAGAAAATCCAGATAATGAATATGAATTTGATTATGCAGATGAGTGTGGATTCGATTATGCTGATGAGTGTAAGTTTGATTTTGATGATGGTTATCCAGTTCAATCCAAGATCAAAAAGGTTTGGGTCTCGCTTTTTAAATAGATTGTTGAAATGTGCAGGGGCTCCAGAGATCCGTACTTTCTAAGTGGATTTTGGATAGTGGAGCGTCCAGGCATATGACAGGAATGAAAGCGTTGCTATTCGACATTAAAGCTATCAATGGTGGATAGTTGGATTTGCAGGAAACCAAGGTGGAAGGATAGTCGCCGAGGGAAAACTCTCAAACAACGTCGTTTCATTTGATTGTGTGAACTATATGGCAGAACTTGAGAATAATCCTCTGAGTATATCGCAAATTTGTGACAAAAAGTTCACGGTCCATTTCAACGATAAAGAGTGTATCATCTTGAAGCCGGTCTTCATAATACCAGATGAGTGGATTTTGATGCGACCACCTCGAGAGAATGATTTATATGTTCTTGATATGGGTGTCGCTACCACTTCATCAAAATCAGCGCAATGTTTTGTGACAAAGGCTACTGAAAAGGATTCTATTCTTTGGCATCGTAAAATGGGGCATATTCATTTGCGAAAAATGAATTTCTTGGTTCATAATGATCTTGTAGAAGGCGTAAATCTTCGGAGCTTTAATATGTCTGATGACTGCTTAGAGTGTAAAAAGGGAAAGTAGATCAAGAAATCTCATCCGAAGAAAATTCTGAACTCAATCAAGTTGCCATTAGAATGTCTCCACATGGATTTATTTGGTCCTGTAAATGTTCGAAGCATCTCAGGAGAATTATATTGCTTGGTCGTGATAGATGACTATTCGAGATATTCGTGGGTATTCTTTCAAGAATCAAAAGACGAACCGTTCGAGAACTTGGTGATTTTATTCAAGAAACTTGAGAATCTTTATCATCTGCCAGTCAGACGAATTAGAAGTGACAATGGCACAGAGTTTAAGAATAATAAAATGAAGGAATTCTGCAACGCAAAAGGGATTCTACACGAGTTTAGTGCTCCCTATACTCCACAGCAAAACGGAGTAGCTGAACGGAAAAACAGAACTTTGATTGAAACTGCGAGAACCATGCTTGCAGATTCTAAACTTCCAATCAGCTTCTGGAGTGAAGCGGTTGCTGCGGCTTGCTACACGCTAAACAGAGTTCTCACTGTCAAACCAACAAAGAAAACATGTTTTGAGATGAAAACCGAGGAAGCCAAATTTGAAGTTCTTAGAGCCATTCGGTGCGCCATGTACCGTAATAGACCAAGATGGCAAATTCGGAGCTAAATCTCTTGAAGGTTTCTTTGTCGGATGTGCGAGTCCGCTAAGAAGAGTATATATTCCTTCGTTGAGAAAGGTTATTGAAGCACAACGCGTGGATTGTTTCAACTATACGGATCCTATTCAAAGGAGAGGTGACTCATGGCTGTTTAACTACCAAGATCTTTGGAAGTCATTTGACTTGCCGAAGAACCGTCTGATGATGAAGTTGCAGTGTTATATTATCTTCACCAGTCGGTGAATCAAGAACAAATTGTTCGACCAATTGTGGTTAATCAACCCACGTTGGATCCATCTTCTTCTGGCGCAAGTTCAAGTAATAGTGGTGTTCCGGCTGAAAATGTTTCTGAAACATTAGCAACACCTACTACTCCTCCAACAAATGCCTCTACTGAACCAGTGAATACAACAACGGAGCCCAGTATGCCTCAGAATCAGAATTCTGACTCAAATGAAGCACCAACATTTGATGCTGATGGGGAATCATCTTCTTCAGACGAGGAAGATGAGCAGATAACAAGTCTTCTTAATCAATCTGTAGGCCCGAGCAACAGGAATGAAGCTTCATCAAGCTCTCCAAACATTGAATTTATCGTTGATCTCAACATTACGAATCAGCAAATCTCAGTAGATGTTCCAAGAGAAGAATTGCCGCGATCATATTCCTACCATCCGTCAACAAATATAATCGGAGAACTTCAAACTGGTGTTAGAACTCGAAATCAAATCAACAAAGCACTCAGTTGTTTCTACACTCGCATTGCTCCAACCCAGAACTATTGCTTCTATTCATGTTTCATCTCTCAGATAGAGCCAAAGATAGTTAATGAAGCTTTAGCCGATGAAAACTGGGTACAAGCAATGCAAGAAGAACTATTGCAGTTTGAGAAGCTGGGAGTGTGGAAGCTTGAAGACCTACCAGAAAATCAGAAAGCGATTGATACAAAATGGGTCTTTAAGTGTAAACGTGATGATAGAGGGGTTATTGTTCGTAACAAAGCTAGGCTTGTTGTCAAGGGATTTCATCAACAGGAAGGGATAGATTACATGGAAGTCTACGCACCAGTAGCTCGCTTGGAATCTATTCGAATCTTTCTAACTTTCGCATCATGGAAAGGATTTAAGGTCTATCAATTGGATGTCAAATCGGCTTTTCTGTACGGAAAATTACGTGAGAAGGTGTACGTTGGACAACCACCGGGGTTTGTCGATCCACTCAACAAGAAGAAAGCATGCCTACTGGATATAAGCTCTTTATGGTCTACATCAAGCCCGGGAGCTTTGTACGAGACATTATCGCAACATCTCATCGGCAACGGCTTTATCAGAGGAACTGTGGATGGTACTCTTTTCACAAGAGAGGTTGATGGTCATCTGATTATAGTTCAAATCTACGTCGATGATATCATCTTTGGATCTACAAACGATAGTCTCTGCAAGGAGTTTGAGGGAATCATGAAAAAGAAATTCGAAATGTCCTCGATGGGCGAAATGAAGTTCTTTCTTGGTTTGCAAGTAGATCAGCTTCTGGATGGTATTTTCATTCATCAGACTAAGTATGTTCACGACATCTTGAAGAAGTTTGGAATGGAAAGCTTGAAGCCTTTATCTACGCCTCTTGCTCTAAATCACATGATTTGTGTTGACGAGAGTGGAGCCAAAGTTGACGAGACGTTATACAGATTGATGATTGGATCGCTGATGTATCTGACGGCATCGCGCCCAGATATTATGTATCCAACCTGCCTCTGTGCCAGATATCAGTCAAGCCCGAGGATCTTACACATGCAGATCGTGAAACGAATCTTCAGATACCTGAAAGGATGCCCAAGCACCGGCTTGTGGTACCCGAAGAACGACAATTTCGACCTCACAGGCTATGCTGATTCTGATTTTGGTGTAGATAAGTTGAATTCAAAATCAACTACAGCGGGATGCCAGTTCTTCGGAACAAGAATGGTAACCTGGCAGTGTAAGAAACAGACTACGGTCGCTCTCTCTACCTGTGAAGCTGAGTATATCTCGGCCTCCAGCTGTTGTTCACAGATTCTGTGGATTCAACAGCAGATGAGAGACTATGGTCTGCAATTTATAGACACTCCGCTGTTTGTTGATAACAAGGCAGCCATAGATATAACTAAAAATCCGGTTCATCACTCACGCACAAAACATTATGAAATTCGTTATCATTTCATTCGATGATTGCTACGAAAAGAAACTGGTGCGAATAGAAAAAATCCACACCGACAAACTAAATGCTGAATTTTTATACCAAACCATTTTCTTTGTCACAGTTTAAATACTTGCTGAGAATTAATGGTATGAAAAATTTGCTGATAGGTGCGACGCTGAAGGTTGAATACGGATCGGATGACGAGTTCGCGTGATCCACATTGGTTTGAAAATATCTTTCTAGTTTAGAATTTTGTTAAAAACTAAAATCCAAAAAGTTGTTTTTGATTTTAGGGGGAGAAATGTTAGAGAAAATACAAAAACATTCGAAAAATTTTAAAATCCAAAAACATATGAAAATTTAAAATGTACAAAAACATTGAAAAATAAAAAAGAATTGAGTGTCATATAAGGAAATGATAGTACATCAGTGGACTATCACAGTACGCTAAAGAAATGGAAAGTTTAAAAGTAATAAACGATTCTTACTGTGGATGTGTCGATGGCTTAACACGTTCAGTAAACTATTTTCGAGATATAAACTAAATTTTACAACTGTTTTAATTTTGTGGATTAACATATCTTGGATATATGGACTTAGTACTCCGAAATTTCGTTTGAGAGATTGCCTGATTATGAGATACGAGGTCTTTATAGATAGTTGATATCTGGGGTATTATACAAGTTCTTCTGATTTTGCGGAAGCAATAGCCTAGAACTTTTATAATGCTTTCGCTATAAACCCCAAACTTATGCAAAACTTGAAAAGTATCGAAAGATATAATCATTTGCAGTGCTGAAAAGATTCCTTAAGTGGAACACACCTAAAGACGAGCCTTCATCTCTTTGTCTGTACGGTAGTACTAACCTGAGCTCTCAAGGTCTCGCATAATCCAGATACAGATATCAATTACGCTATATTCACCTGTAAGATGAAATCTAGGGAATCTTGATACGGGAGTATATTCATGAAGTGGGAACCACAGATAAGTCAAGTTTCATAATTCATACCTTAACATATCTTGAAACAGTTGAGAAACTGGTAAAGTTTAAGTGGACAACAGTACCGACAATCCATGTGAATTGTTTAAACTAAGTATTTCATCTAGATCAACGGTGCAGCTGATATGTCTCAAAAACTGATAAGATCCTCTAGCAGTTTTCTCACAAAAATACAAACTGTAAATATTAAATTTCAGTTTGTTTACTATTTCTGCATTCAATATTAAAAATCCAAAAGATTTTCTTTCAAATCTTCCATGGAAACTTGATAATGTTGAATGTGAGCCGGACCAACGAGACTGTTAAGAAAATGTTTGTGTGTGGATACGTGTGATTGTTCTTAATCGTTAAATCTTAGAGATTCGAAGCATCATTTGAGGGGAGCTAGATAAACACGTTGATTAAAGATACCAGAAAGCTCAAAGAAGGGGGAGCATGGATGTTAAAGTTATTCAAGATATAAATATCAAGAGAACATTAAAGACTCGGGAACTTAATTGAAGAATGATGACTACGGCAACATCCAAGGGGGGGTCTGTTGATGCATATGTCTGTTGCCTACGTCATCGTATAATATCGAGTCAGTATTTAGGAGTGAAATGTCGAAGTTTATGTAAATAGGTTAACAAGTTCGCTTGAGTTTGTGATGGTTTAGACAAGTTCGGCCGAACTTGTCTATCAAGTTCGCCCGAACTTGCTTTCCCACCAGCGAACTTGTTTACCTATAAATAGGTAGCTTGTGATTTCATTTGTAACATTCAGAGATTTTGTCACGACAGAGGCGAAGCTCTCTCCAAGTGTTTCCAGGATCTGTAACGTTGAATATTAATGAAACGGTGATTAAATAGAAACAAATGAGTGTATTCAATGTCGCCTAAGCAACGGATTCCCACGTTTACTTTAGGTTTGTTCAGATTAGTGACCCAAACGATCCGTACAACGGCTCCTACAAGAAAAAACAATATATATTTAGAATGTACATTAACCATTAGAAAATATATGATGTTAAAGCTTAAGGTACAACACATCATTGCATCTACCTGAAAGGTCACGTCTCCTACATCAACAACATCGCTCAGTAGTCCAATAGTACAAAACCCCGATGGTACAAAACCTGAACAACGCCACCAAAATCAGGGACAAACTCCAAAAAGCAAGGCCAATTGCGTTCAAAAAATAATCAATTTGTCTATTCTTTTTTTGTGAACATTTAAGTTACTTCTCTACACCTTATGACCTCAAACATGATATAAATTACTTCTCTACCTTACCATCACCTGGAATCACCTCATTAATTCTCGACAATCTTAAAACCCAAAATACGAATCTTCCTTTGCTAGATTTGTTCCCTAAGCCACAAAACCATCGGAAATACAACTCAAAATGAATGAATCTTACCTTGATTGTCTGAAGACCATATTGCAGAAAGAGATGAATAGTCGAAACCCTAGTTTGGTTGGCCTCCGTTACTGGTCTGAACCCTAGATCGAGGAGAAAGATGTAAGAGCAGAAATTGTGGTGATATAGGCTTGAATCGACATCAGCAAATGGATTAGCAAATGGATTGATGTTCTTCTTCCCTGATTTAACGGTGTATATATATAGAGAGAGAGTGCAGATCTAGATCTTGGTTCCTAGGGAATTTGAGAGATAGAGAGAGAGGGTTGAAATTTGAAAAGTTATTTGGGTTTTGTTTGTCCCGCCTGCGTGTTTGAAGTTGTGTTAAAAGGCTTTCAAATTTGATATGCTTTCATTGTTTGTACATAAAGCTTCAAGTGTTCTACTTCATGAAAATGTGTAAAATGACCTAAGTTACCCTTGCAATATGCATATTATATATAGTATACATAGGTTATATTATCAATCCATGTATAGTTAAATTGTTATGAAAACATATGAACAAATTAGGAAATACATAAATATATGCATTTGTATCTAAGAAGTACTAAATTATATAATATGATTCATTGATCAATGAATAAACAATTTAGGTTTGTTCTTTTTATTCTCATACGAAATTAGTAATATGATGATCCTCAACACGCGCGTGCACAGACACGCCTACCAACATGCGCGCGCACACACATATATATGCACTACACTTGGTACGAGGGTGTTAAAACCAGCCGAATCACGCCTAAACTCATTAAAACAATGTAAGTTGTTTATCTAAGCGGGTAGACAAGTTAGAAACAGATTGTAACTAAGCAGTAATCCAAATCTAAAAAAAATATCACTATCTTTTAACTAAAATAATTTAACCGATTATTTTTGCGTTGTATTCATAATACCATTATTCAGCCCACGTAATCAAGTTTGACCAAATATTGATCACAGTACTAAGAAAAAGATTTTACGTACTAACAAGGCTTAATGCTAAGAAAAAGATTTACTTAATGCTATGAAAAAGATTTACTTAAACCGATTAAGTTTAAGGCTTGTATTCAGAATACCATTTTTCATCCCACGTAATCAACTTTGACCAAATATTGATCATACTACTAAGAAAAAGATTTTACGTAATAACAAGTCTTATGTAACACCCCAACCGATGGCGGAAACATCGGGATGAGACGAAAACGAGATTGCTCATTGCTCACAACATTATTAAGTGACAATAATTAATTAAACCATATTTCATTTCATAAGAATTGTCAAATACATCAATGTAACAAAACAAAGAACAATACAACATTTGCAAAGTCATAACAAAATTGATACATCGACATTAAACCTAACGTCTAATTTGTGTGTATCTAGTCCTTGCTATATTGTTTTCATAGCATCATCTCCTTCAACCTGTAACATGTTTTAAAATAATGTCAATGCGAAAGCAAAGGCGAGTACACAAGTTTAGGCATAGCATACGTATACGAATAAGTTTAAACAATCCTCATGGCAACCAAATCTATACAAGAGCAATATCAAGGCATGCAATACTAATAATCAAACCCTTAACGCAATCATGATGTTTTAACATGACCTCACGAATAACACGATGGAGGTGGATGCGTGAATTCCTATAGCGCTAAGCATGTCAAACGAAGGCTAAAAATAGTTAATGACTAAAGCATAGCAATACGAATATCCAAGACAAGCATCAAGTATAAGATTCAAGTTTTCATGTATATGGGATTGTTTGTGTGTTTCATAAAGTTTAAGTGTTCGTGATTTTGTATATGGAAACATGTTACACCCGAAAAGTGTTATAAACAAAGTGGGTCGAGTGTACTCACGGTTTTGCTAAGTCTTTTCTACACTTGACAACCCGTGAAGACGTTGGTTCGAGGATGACGCCGAATTATCCTACAAGAGGAAACGAGGCGTATGAGTATAGAGTTTCAACGGGAGATTAGGAGTATTCGAGCATGATAAAAAAATATGTTTGATAAAGTATTATGATACGAAAGTATTCACTAAGATGTAACACTCGTTCTTGACACTATAGTAACTCTTACGAGTTTGGGTGTGATTTCATAGGTTCGGGGCCTATTAGAATCGTGACAAGGAAGTACATACTTTTGTGTTAAACTTAATATCTTGATAGGTGATTATAAGTTCATTATCAAGGTTTCGGTTTTAGAATTATAATATAATCATTATAATCATGTAGGAGGTGGGAGGATGAACCATCCACTTTGTAACCTCTAGTGTCATGTATGTCAAGTATGAGGTGGGAGGTTAAACCATCCACTTTGAACCTCGGATTATGTTCACCACTACACAAGTTACCATTGGTAACAAGGAGGGTACAAGAACTATATACTATACAAGAATGTAAAGACAAGAATGATAAGGTGTCATCTAGATACCAAGTAGCCAAGTATTCAACAACCCGACGAGCACACGAGGACAATCGTCAACGGCTTCGTGGGGTTGTGACACTTTAAGTCTAGCAAAATATCTTGGGATCTTGATGAAAAATCATCAAGTGATGTGTGGTCTCAAGTTAGGATAGCCCAAGCTTCCTTGGTGGACACACATGAACAAGTTTAAGAACTTGCATCACTTGTGAGCTCAATGCTCTTCAAAAACAGAAAGTTTAGGGTGTTAAAACAGCCCTTCGTTCATGTTAACAAGCTTGGTTAGGCTTTACTAATCATAAGCTTGATTGTAAGCACAAGAACACAGGTTTGTTGAAGTTAAAACACAAGTTTGATAAAAGTTTAGACAAAACAGAAAGTTTGTGGACATTTTGGGGCATTCCAGGTCTGGATTCTCCATGGAGAAACCTAGGAATTCAACCCAAAGTTTATCCAAGCAAGTAGGAAAAAGAATGGAGTGATTTCATTAAGAAATGAGTGAGTTACACTCACTTTAGTAAGAGGTATACAATCTGCTCGAAAATCTGATGTTGCAAGGATCTTGAGGTGATTTGAGAGTGATTTGAGAGTGATTTGAGAGAGATTAAAGTGTAAAAACGCTTGGATTAGAGGTGGGTTTTATAGGGGAAGGATTAGGGTTAGTTAGGTGGGGTTTAAGTGGGTAATTAATGGTAAAAAGTTCAAAAAATTAACCAAAAACCCGCCCAAATGGTTGCTGTCCGCGCTTGTTGCCTTTCAGCTCGACCGGGAACAAAGCATATAAGGCTTTTGTTCCCGGTTACTTCAGATTGATTGCGAGTAGCGGAGTGGTTAAGGCGCTGCATGTTGAACCGGAGGTCACGGGTTCGAGTCCCGCGTGTAACATTTGTATAAATCGGGTCTCCAAAACCCGCTTCGTTTTGTAATCAAATACCAAGTTACGAAATTTCATTAAGTATTTATGAGTATTGTGAGTTTAAACGTTACATAATTAATATATAAACTAAACTATAAAAATTATTTTTGATAAAAAGTTAAAATAAAATAAATAAAAAAATAGTTGGAGCTGACCGGACTCGAACCCGGGTCAACTGCCTTCAACAATTTATCTATCCGTCTCCAAACCACTCCGCCACCAATTGTTTTCTGTTAGTATTATGAAAACAATTAAATTTTATACGCAAACTCGGATGAACGGTTACTGGTATTTGAATAACGGAAATCGGTAAGCCAAATCGCCAAATCAGTTTTCGTTCGTTTAGTTAACTTATAACCGACGCATATCGGTTTCTAATTAAAGTTTAGATTGAATGAACTTCAAGTGTTGAGTTTTGAAACCGAAAGACATTCAAGTTTCAAATAATTCCGTCTCCAATCATTTATACGATTCAGAACAGTCTCAAATACACTCAAATCCATTTTCGTCGCGTTTTCAAGTCATTTGAGCACAAGAAAACTGTCGCCGGAATTTTCTGCAATTCTCGCCGGAAAACCGTATTCAACATAAACCAGTAAGAATTTCCTCTCTTGCTGTTTTAATCTATTGCTAGGACACTACTAACATTATTCCGTCACTCAAAGTCAGTCACAGAAGACTTTGCTGGATTTCTGGTTTCGCCGGAGAAATTCTGGAATTTGCCGGAACCACGCTAGTTGACGGTAAACACATTCAATCGTGCTAATAACCCATGTACTCTGGTTCAATTTCAAACCTAACTCTTAAATTCTGTTGATTAGCCCTCTCAGCCGAAGTTTCAAAAACAGAGTTGCCTGTTCTCGCCGGACTTCCTGAAGAAGACGACCTGTCCGGTATTCCTTTCCCCCAAACTGTTCGGTTTGTTCATTCAAACTAGTAGGCATGATATTTAAGTAGTAGAACCATGAATCAGTTGTCTGAGTAAAAAACCAGTAATCGTAATGAAGAAGACGAATCTAAAAACGAGATAAGAATAAATAAAACTCGGATAATTAACGGGTTAGACACACAGTCCAGCGGTGGACTGTGTGCAAAGTTTATATACAAGTCCCGAGTTCGATCCTTACCATACACACTCTGCGTAATAAACATTCCTTTTTATTCACCAAACTAACCGGGTTAGATCGGGAAGTTGTTAAGTATATTATAAATCAAGAATATAACCGGGTTAGACACACAGTCCAGCGGTGGACTGTGTGCAAAACAAATTGCACGACGCGCGATCGAGTCCCGTCCCAAACACCGGTTTAATGAGATTAAAACGTTTTGCAAAATAAAGGAATTTTCGGTAAAATCGAATAAGTGTATAAATATAATAAGAACTGGATTCCTAACGGGTTAGTCACGTAGCTCAGTTGGTAGAGCTACGTGCGCGTGAACGGAAGGTCACTGGTTCGAATCCCGCTCGGCGCAAGAATTACCGCTGACCGAACCGGTCAACGGTCAACGGTCAAACAGTAAAAAAAATATTATATTTTTTAAATAATTATTTGTTTTATTTAAATTAAAAATCAATTAAAAATACTTAAAAATAACATTTTTAAAGATAGAAAATAGTCATAAACTCACAAAAATATATCTAAAAATCCCATTAAAAATCTTTAATAAAATCCATCCATTTAATATATTTTCCCTATGATTATTTTAGGTCAGTGATTCCTCGTTAACTCGTTTCGTCTAAATCGTGCGCATCTCACCAATTCAAATCCAACGCACCCAATGTGAGTGAACCCTTCAAATTCCCCATTTTAATCACATTTTTGGGGTGTATCATGTGTCTTGTTCATTTACTTACTATAACTAAGTTATTGTGCATATATCATATCATAACATGTGTGTTATTTGTTGCTGTTAAGTAGTTAGTATTGTTTGCAAGTTATTATTTCAGTACATGCAATTGCTGAGGCCGTAGCTCCCCATCCCTCGAGGTTGAGTTTGATCCCCATTTTATTATGCGGTTGATCAGGGCGTGCCCGCACGATCGGCTCCGTTGGATTGAGCCTTGATCGGTCATTTATTCTCATTTCAGTACATGCAATATGCTCGGCTCCGTTTGATTGAGCCTTGAGTACACAGATTTATTCTCATTTCCAGTTCATGCAATACGCTCGGCTCCGTTTGATTGAGCCTTGAGTACACAGGTTTATTCACATTTTCAGTTCATGCAATACGATCGGCTCCGTTGTTGAGCCTTGATCTCACAGTTCAGTTATGTTAATTATCATATGATGTTGGTATGTTCATGTATGTTATCAATTGTTAATGTATGTTATAATTGTAACCGATGTTGCCATTGCTTGATTTTCATACATATGCTCTTTTATGATTATGCACAATATTTTTATTGATAAACTAACCAGAAAAATCATTACTAAATGTTTATTTATAAGGTTCACTCGCCAACTTATGTTGACCCAAAAACCTCCCATTTTTACACATGATACAGGTGAACCAGCAGCAGCTAGGAACACGTAGGGCCTGGATTAGAAGAAATAAAACGATTTAGTGTTTGGATTATTATGTTTGGTTATTTTCCTTTGTAATGAATGAACATGTTTGAAGGTTTGAGAAATGTAACTTTGACTTCATTTAATTATGAAACATAATAGTAAATGTCATGTGCTTTGGTGATAACCCAATTATGCCCCGACTCTTATTTCCGCTGCGGGTCGGGGTGTGACAGATTGGTATCAGAGCCATGACTATAGGGATATAGGATAGGTTATTAGACCCTTAGAGCCTATACTATAGTCGATTAGAAACTTATAAGAATTTTGTGTGTTATATGCCAAATTTCATGATGTTTATATGTTTATGTTAACATGTTACATTTGATATTGTTCAAGCATGTTCATAAGTATGTGTTATCAAATAATGCTTATCATGAAATCGTATGATCATAACATATCACATCCATGCAAGTACACACCACACCATGATTGATTTTACAACGATTTTCGTGTTTTCAAATCTCATCAAAGTGAGTTCTCATGACGGGCATGTAGTAACTGGAAGGGTACTAGTACCGGTAGTCGGAACGTCCTGTCTAGGCTGGCATTCGTATAAATCCAAAATAAAGGACCAGTTTGCCTACCTGGGGACCAACGATGAGAGTACGAAATACCTATTAGGCCAAAGCATGCTATACCAAACGTCGTGAGAGCTAATCCCACTTTGAGTTGTCATTGTGTCTACACCTGGACACGTTCCGACCAAACATCTCATGAACATATTTTGTGGTTAGCATTCGGGGGATGCGAGTGTTAAATTGCCAATACTAATGTGAATCCTACCAAACCAATAGCCATGGGGGCCCACATGACTATATAGGTGAAGGTATGGGGGACATTTGAGGCCCAACATGAGCGAACTCAAGACATCCTTCGGATGTAGTTGCATTATTGATATTTATGTTATTTTCATTTTTTTTTAGAGACACATGACACCTAAAAGATACCATAAACTCACCATCTTCTCATTTTATGATCCTGTAGATGTCGTATAGATCGCATCGAAGGAATAGGAAATCGGAAAAGTCTCAGGAACGATTGGCCACTCATATCGCCAACCAAATGGCCACGATATTACCTGACATCGTAGTACAAGTACAACAAGCTCTTGCTGCAAATCCTACTAACCCTCCTGAACAACAGGACCAGATCATCAACGACCCTCCTACCAGCAAATGCACCTACAAACATTTTAAGTCTTGCGATCCCCCAAAATTCGAAGGGACTGAGGGAGTCACTGCTCTCCAGCGCTGGTTCGAGGAGATGGAAAACGTTTTCTTAAACTGCGATTGTCCGGAGGATCGCAAAGTTCGTTATGCCACCGGGAGACTACTTGGTGTAGCTCTCACTTGGTGGAATACCGAGAAGGGAAAGAGGGGAATGGAAGATGCGATGGCCTTAACTTGGGAGGAGTTAAGGGAGATCATGACTAGGCGATTCTGTCCTAGGAGTGAGATTAAGAAATTGGAAGATGAATTTCATGCCCTGAAGCAAAAAGATGGTGATCACTCTACTTACAACAGACGGTTCTTGGAGTTGAACCAGATGGTACCAAACTTATTCACTCCAACCTACCGTCTGATCGAACATTACATTCGAGGACTTCCCTCGAAAATCCAAGATTCGGTCCTCAGCGTTTCACCGGTAACACTCGAAGCTGCCATGGTGTTGGCAACAGAACTGACCGAAAACCGAATTCGCAATGGGAAGTTCAAGGAAGAAAAGAAGAAAGCCCCTGCTGAGGGACAAACCCCAAACCACCACACTCCTTCCTCTAAATTTGCTAAAAAGAGGAAGCATAACAACAGGAACTTTGCAGTCACCCACACCAACACCCCTGTTCCTGCTGCAACCATCACTCAAGCCACTCCTCCACCCGCGCCACACAAAAGACCATACACAGGACCTCTACCAAAATGTAACCATTGTCAGTATCACCACTCCCCTGTCTATCCTTGCCAGTACTGTACCAGCTGCGGTCGCGCTGGACACATTGTACAACACTGCCGCGCAACTCAACGAACAAACCGCCACCAACCTATAACCCAAACCCACCAACAATTTATGGGTCAAGCCCAACAACAACAACCATTTCCACCCACTCAACATTTAGCCCAAACATACTATCAACCCAACTACCCTATGGGCCAACCTATGCGGGCATGTTTCAATTGTGGAGATCCAAGTCATTTCAGGAACTCATGTCCAAGGCTGGTCAATATTATTCATGCTCAGGCCCAAGCCAACCCTGTGAACCAAGCAAACCAAGCTCCTCCACCTGCTAGAGGAAGGGCTTTCAATATTAACGCAAACCAGGCCAGAGCTGACGGCAATGTGGTCAACGGTACGTTTCTTATAAATGGTAGATATGCCTCTATGTTATTTGATACTGGTGCGGATAGAAGTTTCGTGTCATTAGAGTTTGAACCTATCTTAAGTAAAAATCGAGATAAGCTCGCGGAATCTATAACAGTGGAAGTTGCAGATGGAAAACCAGTTTCGTTAGATTCTACTTTACGCAACTGTACGCTCACCCTAAACGATCACGATTTCTCAGTCGATCTTATTCCTATGAAGCTGGGAAGTTTCGACATCATAGTTGGAATGGATTGGCTTAGTCAGCATAATGCGGAAGTTGTATGTCGTGAGAAATTTATTCGTATTCCTCTTTCAAACGGTCAGACTCTTCGAATTATTGGAGAAACCTCGGCGAAAGGACTCAACTTAATGTCTTGCCTTCAAGCTCAGAAATACCTTCGCAAGAATTATGTCGCGTTTTTAGCCCATATCATCAAGAAGGGGACCGCAGAAAAGAAACTTGAAGATATTCCTGTTGTAAAAGATTTTCCACAAGTTTTTCCTGACGACATTTCAGGACTTCCTCCAATCAGAGATGTCGAGTTTTGCATCGATCTTATACCTGGTGCTACACCAGTGGCAAAATCTCCATATAGGTTAGCCCCCTCTGAAATGCAAGAGCTAGCCAGTCAATTGCAAGAGTTGACTGACAAGGGGTTTATACGCCCCAGCTCATCGCCTTGGGGTGCACCTGTACTGTTTGTAAAGAAGAAGGATGGATCTTTTCGCATGTGCATCGATTACAGAGAGCTCAACAAGTTAACTATCAAAAATCGATATCCTTTACCTCGTATAGATGACCTCCTAGACCAACTACAAGGTGCCAGTTGCTTTTCGAAAATCGACCTTCGATCGGGCTATCATCAGCTTAGGGTGCATGAAGAAGACGTCCCTAAAAACTGCTTTTCGAACTCGATATGGTCACTATGAATTCATGGTTATGCCGTTTGGATTAACCAACGCACCAGCTGTTTTCATGGACCTAATGAATAGAGTCTGCAAACCTTACCTTGATCGATTTGTTATTGTGTTCATTGACGATATTCTTATCTATTCAAAATCTAAAGCTGATCATGAGCGTCATCTGCGACTTGTTCTTGCACTTTTAGAAAAGGAAAAGCTTTATGCCAAGTTCTCTAAATGTGAATTCTGGTTAAAAGAGGTGCAATTTCTTGGGCATGTAGTCAATGACAAAGGAATACATGTGGACCCATCAAAGATCAAAGCAGTTCAAGAATGGCAAGCTCCACGTACGCCAACTGAAGTAAGGTCTTTTCTTGGACTTGCTGGTTACTATCGTCGATTCATTTCAAACTTCTCTCGCATTGCGGTGCCACTCACGGCTTTAACCCATAAAGGGAAACCATTTGTATGGGGGCCCAAGCAAGGAGAAGCTTTTCAAACCCTCAAGCAAAGACTTTGTGATGCACCAATCCTCACTCTTCCTGAAGGTTGTGATGATTTTGTAGTCTATTGCGACGCGTCAGGGCAAGGATTAGGATGCGTTCTCATGCAAAGAGGAAAAGTCATAGCTTATGCCTCAAGGCAACTCAAGACTCACGAAAAGAACTACACCACTCATGACCTTGAACTTGGAGCCGTTGTATTCGCTCTTAAGATATGGAGACATTATCTTTATGGCACGAAGTGTGAAATATACACTGACCATAAGAGTCTTCAACACATCTTCAATCAGAAAGAGTTAAATATGAGGCAACGGAGATGGGTCGAACTTCTAAATGATTACGACTGTGAAATCAAATACCACCCTGGTAAAGCAAATGTGGTGGCTGATGCACTTAGTCGAAAGGGCTATGCGAACTCCATTCATCTTCTATGTTCGCAAATTATAACCAATATTAAGGATCAAATTCGAGAAGCTCAACACGTTTCAATAACAGAGGAAGATGTACAAAAGGAGATGTTCTGTGGAGCCAAGTTAAAGCTGGAAACTAAATCTGATGGTATTTTGTATTACCTAGATCGTATATGGATTCCTAACCATATCAATCTTCGTGAAACACTCATGCATGAAGCCCATAAGTCGCGATATTCTATACATCCAGGAGCCGATAAGATGTATCAAGACCTACGGTACACCTATTGGTGGCCTGGAATGAAGAAAGATATTGCCGTTTTTGTTTCCAAGTGTCTCACTTGTTCTAAAGTAAAGGCTGAACACCAAAGACCCTCAGGACTTCTGGTCCAACCAGAAATACCTGTCTGGAAGTGGGAAAATATAACCATGGATTTCATTACCGGGTTACCTCGCACTTCTAGTGGGTATGACACTATATGGGTGATTATAGACCGACTCACAAAATCAGCTCACTTTATTCCTATTCGAGAAATTTTAAGAACGAAAAGCTTGCTCGTATTTATATCAGCGAAATCGTCAGCCGTCATGGAGTTCCATTAAGTATTATTTCTGATCGTGATGGTCGTTTCACCTCACGTACATGGCAGGCAGTACAATCCGCTATGGGCACTCGACTAGATCTCAGTATCGCCTATCATCCCCAAACCGATGGACAGTCTGAGCGCACCATTCAAACCCTTGAGGATATGCTTAGAGCATGTGTCATAGACTTCAAGGGAAATTGGGACGCCCACCTACCGTTAGTCGAATTTTCGTACAACAACAGTTATCATTCTAGTATCGGCATGGCACCTTTTGAAGCTTTATATGGACGGAAGTGTCGATCTCCTGTTTGTTGGCACGAAATTGGGGAAGCTCAGATTACTGGTCCGGAATTGATCCAAGAAACAACAGATAAGATTCATCAAATCAGAAACAATCTTCTAGCGGCTCAAAGTCGTCAAAAGAGTTACGCAGATAAACGACGGAAGCCCTTGGAGTTTAGCGTTGGTGATCATGTGCTTTTAAAAGTGTCACCGTGGAAGGGAGTAGTTCGTTTTGGTCAAAAGGGAAAGCTAGCACCACGTTACGTAGGACCTTTCAAAATACTCGAAAGAGTAGGTCCTGTAGCTTACAAGCTTGACCTACCGGAAGAACTCGACAGAATTCATCCCACATTCCACGTGACGAACTTGAAGAAGTGCCTCGCTGATGAGAATCTTCATATTCCACTAGAGGATATTCAGATTGATGAATCCATGCATTTTATTGAAAGGCCAGTAGAGATTATGGACTATGGAGAAAAGCGTCTACGTCGAAGTCGCATTCCTATTGTTAGGGTACGCTGGGAGTCGAAACGGGACCTGAATTTACTTGGGAACGTGAAGACTCAATGCGTGAAAAATACCCTCATCTTTTCCCTACTACATCAACTGTTTGAATTTCGGGACGAAATTCCTAAAAGTAGGGGATACTGTAACATTTGTATAAATCGGGTCTCCAAAACCCGCTTCGTTTTGTAATCAAATACCAAGTTACGAAATTTCATTAAGTATTTATGAGTATTGTGAGTTTAAACGTTACATAATTAATATATAAACTAAACTATAAAAATTATTTTTGATAAAAAGTTAAAATAAAATAAATAAAAAAATAGTTGGAGCTGACCGGACTCGAACCCGGGTCAACTGCCTTCAACAATTTATCTATCCGTCTCCAAACCACTCCGCCACCAATTGTTTTCTGTTAGTATTATGAAAACAATTAAATTTTATACGCAAACTCGGATGAACGGTTACTGGTATTTGAATAACGGAAATCGGTAAGCCAAATCGCCAAATCAGTTTTCGTTCGTTTAGTTAACTTATAACCGACGCATATCGGTTTCTAATTAAAGTTTAGATTGAATGAACTTCAAGTGTTGAGTTTTGAAACCGAAAGACATTCAAGTTTCAAATAATTCCGTCTCCAATCATTTATACGATTCAGAACAGTCTCAAATACACTCAAATCCATTTTCGTCGCGTTTTCAAGTCATTTGAGCACAAGAAAACTGTCGCCGGAATTTTCTGCAATTCTCGCCAGAAAACCGTATTCAACATAAACCAGTAAGAATTTCCTCTCTTGCTGTTTTAATCTATTGCTAGGACACTACTAACATTATTCCGTCACTCAAAGTCAGTCACAGAAGACTTTGCTGGATTTCTGGTTTCGCCGGAGAAATTCTGGAATTTGCCGGAACCACGCTAGTTGACGGTAAACACATTCAATCGTGCTAATAACCCATGTACTCTGGTTCAATTTCAAACCTAACTCTTAAATTCTGTTGATTAGCCCTCTCAGCCGAAGTTTCAAAAACAGAGTTGCCTGTTCTCGCCGGACTTCCTGAAGAAGACGACCTGTCCGGTATTCCTTTCCCCCAAACTGTTCGGTTTGTTCATTCAAACTAGTAGGCATGATATTTAAGTAGTAGAACCATGAATCAGTTGTCTGAGTAAAAAACCAGTAATCGTAATGAAGAAGACGAATCTAAAAACGAGATAAGAATAAATAAAACTCGGATAATTAACGGGTTAGACACACAGTCCAGCGGTGGACTGTGTGCAAAGTTTATATACAAGTCCCGAGTTCGATCCTTACCATACACACTCTGCGTAATAAACATTCCTTTTTATTCACCAAACTAACCGGGTTAGATCGGGAAGTTGTTAAGTATATTATAAATCAAGAATATAACCGGGTTAGACACACAGTCCAGCGGTGGACTGTGTGCAAAACAAATTGCACGACGCGCGATCGAGTCCCGTCCCAAACACCGGTTTAATGAGATTAAAACGTTTTGCAAAATAAAGGAATTTTCGGTAAAATCGAATAAGTGTATAAATATAATAAGAACTGGATTCCTAACGGGTTAGTCACGTAGCTCAGTTGGTAGAGCTACGTGCGCGTGAACGGAAGGTCACTGGTTCGAATCCCGCTCGGCGCAAGAATTACCGCTGACCGAACCGGTCAACGGTCAACGGTCAAACAGTAAAAAAAATATTATATTTTTTAAATAATTATTTGTTTTATTTAAATTAAAAATCAATTAAAAATACTTAAAAATAACATTTTTAAAGATAGAAAATAGTCATAAACTCACAAAAATATATCTAAAAATCCCATTAAAAATCTTTAATAAAATCCATCCATTTAATATATTTTCCCTATGATTATTTTAGGTCAGTGATTCCTCGTTAACTCGTTTCGTCTAAATCGTGCGCATCTCACCAATTCAAATCCAACGCACCCAATGTGAGTGAACCCTTCAAATTCCCCATTTTAATCACATTTTTGGGGTGTATCATGTGTCTTGTTCATTTACTTACTATAACTAAGTTATTGTGCATATATCATATCATAACATGTGTGTTATTTGTTGCTGTTAAGTAGTTAGTATTGTTTGCAAGTTATTATTTCAGTACATGCAATTGCTGAGGCCGTAGCTCCCCATCCCTCGAGGTTGAGTTTGATCCCCATTTTATTATGCGGTTGATCAGGGCGTGCCCGCACGATCGGCTCCGTTGGATTGAGCCTTGATCGGTCATTTATTCTCATTTCAGTACATGCAATATGCTCGGCTCCGTTTGATTGAGCCTTGAGTACACAGATTTATTCTCATTTCCAGTTCATGCAATACGCTCGGCTCCGTTTGATTGAGCCTTGAGTACACAGGTTTATTCACATTTTCAGTTCATGCAATACGATCGGCTCCGTTGTTGAGCCTTGATCTCACAGTTCAGTTATGTTAATTATCATATGATGTTGGTATGTTCATGTATGTTATCAATTGTTAATGTATGTTATAATTGTAACCGATGTTGCCATTGCTTGATTTTCATACATATGCTCTTTTATGATTATGCACAATATTTTTATTGATAAACTAACCAGAAAAATCATTACTAAATGTTTATTTATAAGGTTCACTCGCCAACTTATGTTGACCCAAAAACCTCCCATTTTTACACATGATACAGGTGAACCAGCAGCAGCTAGGAACACGTAGGGCCTGGATTAGAAGAAATAAAACGATTTAGTGTTTGGATTATTATGTTTGGTTATTTTCCTTTGTAATGAATGAACATGTTTGAAGGTTTGAGAAATGTAACTTTGACTTCATTTAATTATGAAACATAATAGTAAATGTCATGTGCTTTGGTGATAACCCAATTATGCCCCGACTCTTATTTCCGCTGCGGGTCGGGGTGTGACACCGCGGATCCGGTTTTGTTTGATTATTATTATTTTCCTTTTTATTTTTAATCAAAACTCAATAATTCAGTTTCACAATTGGCAGGAAAGGCCCCTGAAGTTCAAGAATCCAATAATTACACTTTAAACCTTGGACTTTATTAAAGAAGATATATATTAACATTTAAATTTAAAATGTTATATATATATATATATATATATAAATTGGCCTTTTAATTTTTTTTGTAAAAAGAAATTAATTAATTTTATTAACTAATTTAATTAATTAAATTAATTAATTAATTAATTAATTTAAGTAATTAACTTAATAAATGAATAGGTAATTATATTTTCGTAACGAATTTAGTTTAACGATTACAAGTTTCACGTTTGAGTCTCGTTTACGCAATACAAACCAGGTTTGCGAGTTATCACACGTTTACGATTGAGAGTACCACGAATATGTTTACACGTTTAAAGTATGAACAAGTATAAGTGTAACAGGACTATGATTAACATAATATGGATAAAATATGAGTTTCTCATTACAATTCAAGTCTCGGTTTACAACATTTACAACAAAAGAAGAATACAAGATACAACGCTTACTAAAAATAGAAGTACGATACAAGGTTTCCAAATACAGAAAGTAAAGAAACGCGGAGCGTTACAGTCTCCACTCCTTTAGGAAATTTCGTCCCGAAATTTAGGAAGATGTAACGAAGAGATATGGATACTTAGTCTTCATATCACTTTCAAGTTCCCAAGTGAATTCGGCGCCACGTTTAACTTCCCATCTAACCTTGACAATAGGAATACGACTGCGCCTCAGTTGCTTGGTTCCTCGGTCCATGATTTCGACCGGTTTCTCCACAAAGAGCAAAGTATCGTTGATCTGAAGATCTTCGAGTGGAACTTGAAGTCCTTCTTCGGCTAGACACTTCTTCAAATTCGAAACATGAAACACAGGATGAACATTGCTGAGCGTTTGAGGTAGATCCAGTCGATACGCTACCTTGCCTATCCTTTCGAGAATCTTGAAAGGACCCACATAGCGAGGAGCGAGTTTGCCTTTCTTACCAAAACGAACAACACCTTTCCAAGGTGCAACCTTGAGAAGTACGTGGTCACCTATGTTGAATTCCAAAGGTTTGCGTCTTTTATCAGCATAGCTCTTTTGTCGGCTTCGAGCTTTGAGCAAGTTGTCACGAATCTGTAGGATCTTGTCCGTCGTCTCTTGTATAAGTTCGGGACCGGTGAGTTGTACGTCTCCATCTTGTGCCAACAAATAGGCGAACGGCATTTGCGACCATACAGTGCTTCAAATGGAGCCATTTGAATACTTGCGTGATAGCTGTTGTTGTATGAGAATTCTACCAAGGGTAAGTGCGAATCCCAGTTGCCGCCAAAATCGATTACGCATGATCGAAGCATATCCTCTAGAGTTTGGATAGTACGCTCGGTCTGACCATCAGATTGAGGATGAAAAGCGGTGCTAAGATTCAAATGAGTGCCAAGGGCGGATTGGAAAGTTTGCCAAAGGCGAGAAGTGAAACGAGCATCACGATCAGAAATAATATCAAGAGGAGTACCGTGACGACTAATTATTTCACTCGTATAGATACGAGCCAATTTCTCGACCTTGTAATCTTCACGAATGGCGAGGAAGTGTGCGGATTTGGTCAAGCGATCGATGATGACCCAAATGCTGTCGTGACCAGACGAGGTACGAGGTAATTTCGTGATGAAATCCATGGCTATGCTCTCCCATTTCCAGACCGGAATTTCTGGTTGTTCGAGCAAACCGGAGGGACGTTGATGTTCTGCCTTGACTTTGGAACACGTAAGGCATTTGGAGACGTAGAGAGCGATATCACGTTTCATTCCAGGCCACCAATAGGATGCGCGCAAGTCATGATACATCTTATCAGCTCCAGGATGAACGGAGTATCGGGATTTGTGGGCTTCGTCCATCAAAGTAGTCCAAAGATTGAGACGATCAGGAATCCAAATGCGACTATGGTAGTAAAGAATACCATCAGGCTTAGCTTCGAGTGGGTTTTCGATTCCACAATTCAACTCGTTATCGAGGTTACCCTCGTTAATGACGGCAAATTGTGCTTGTCGAATCAACTCATTGAGTTTTCCCACGATTTGGTAGCAACGAGCACTCTTGACATGAGTCTTACGACTAAGTGCATCAGCCACGACATTCGCCTTACCAGGGTGGTAGCGAATATCGCAGTCGTAGTCGTTTAACAATTCTACCCAACGACGTTGACGCATGTTGAGTTCCTTTTGATCAAAGATGTGTTGGAGGCTCTTGTGGTCGGTAAAGACCGTACACTTTGTACCATAAAGGTAGTGTCGCCAAATCTTTAACGCAAAAACAACTGCACCAAGTTCAAGGTCGTGAGTAGTATAGTTTTTCTCATGAATTTTGAGTTGTCTCGACGCGTAAGCGATTACTTTGTCCCGTTGCATGAGAACGCAACCAAGACCCTGGTTAGAGGCATCGCAATACACGACGAAATCGTCGTTCCATCGGGGAGAGTGAGAATAGGAGCATTACAAAGCATGTCCTTGAGCGTTTGGAAAGATTCTTCTTGTTCGGGACCCCAAACAAAAGGTTTATCTTTTTGAGTCAACGAAGTCAAAGGAACGGCAATTTTCGAGAAGTTCGCGATGAAACGGCGATAATACCCAGCTAGGCCAAGAAACGAACGAATTTCAGAGGGCGACTTAGATGCAATCCAATTCTTCACAGCTTCTATCTTTGTAAGGTCAACATGAATACCAAGTTCATTGACGGTGTGACCTAAGATTTGAACCTCTTTTAGCCAAAATTCACACTTGGAGAATTTGGCATACAGACGTTCGGTTTGCAAAAGCTGAAGAATAAGACGCAAATGTCGTCCATGTTCTTCTTTCATCCTAGAGTAGATTAGGATATCGTCGATGAATACAATGACGAAATGATCGAGAAAAGGCTTACACACACGGTTCATAAGATCCATAAACACTGCAGGAGCGTTGGTCAAACCAAAAGGCATGACCACGAACTCGTAGTGTCCATAACGTGTGCGAAATGCGGTTTTGGGTACATCTTCCTCGAAAACCCGAAGTTGATGATAGCCAGAACGGAGATCAACCTTTTAAAAGCACTTCGTGCCTTGCAATTGATCGAAGAGATCGTCAATACGAGGAAGTGGGTATCGGTTTTTGACTGTAAGTTTATTGAGCTCACGATAATCAATGCACATCCGAAAAGACCCATCTTTCTTCTTGACGAACAACAGGGGAGCGCCCCAAGGGGAAGTACTAGGGCGTATAAAGCCTTTATCAAGAAGCTCTTGAAGTTGGCTTGATAGCTCTTGCATCTTCGAGGGTGCTAAACGATAGGGAGCCTTCGCAACAGGCGTTGCGCCAGGAATGAGGTCAATACGAAAATCGACAGCTCGAGGAGGTTGAGGACCAGGGAGATCCTCGGGGAAAACAGACGGGAACTCACAAACGACAGGAACATCACTTATGCTAGGATCTTTGTCTTTCTTTTCCACAACGTGGGCGAGAAAGGCAAAGTACTCCTTACGCAAGTACTTGTTCGCTTTGATGCACGACATAAGCTTGAGACCCTTAGAAGGTTTCTCACCATAGACGTGTAAAGAGTCACCTTGAGGTAGGGGAAGACGAATGAATTTCTCAGAACAAACGACTTCAGCACGAACTCGTTTAAGCCAGTCCATGCCTACTATGACGTCAAAGCTACCCATTTGCATAGGTATGAGGTCGATGGAAAACTTATGATCGTTTAAGATTAGGGAGCAACCAGAAAGAACAGAGTCAACGGAGATGGTCTTACCATTAGCGACTTCGACAGCAAAAGGATTAGGCATTTTAGTTCGTTCGCACTTAAGCAAGGGTTCAAATTCAACGGATACAAAACTTCTATCCGCGCCAGTATCAAACAGACAAGTAGCATAGATATGGTTCACAAGGAACGTACCAGTGATGACGTCATTCGAACTTTGGGCTTGAGCTGGGGTGAGAACAAAAGCTCGTCCTTTCGCAGGTTCGGTTTGTTGTTGCTATTGGTTGTTGGTGCGTTTCGGGCAAACGTTGGCGAAATGGTTAGGATCGCCACAATTGTAGCAGGTTCGACCAGGTGTAGCTTGGGTTTGGCGGTTTGGGTTAGGATTGGGTAAAAGGGCTTGGGTTTGCTGGTTCTGAAGTAGGCGACAGTAGTTGGAGAGGTGTCCCAACCTATTACAGTTGGCACATTTTCGGCATGAGGTGCCAACAGGGTGATGGTAGTTGCAAGTGGTACACTTGGGGTGAGAGCCAATGTAACCTTGTCCAGGTTGGTTGGTGTTTTGGGTAGGCGGAGTGACGACAGCATTGTTTTGAGAAGAAGCCTTCCGCTTCTTGTTCTTGTTGTGGGGCTTCCTGGCTGGAGGGGTAGGTGATTCGGTGGTGTTGGCTATGGCTTGGTGCGCATGCTTCGTAGGGACCTTGTCGTAGGCCCCCTGAAGGATGCAGTTATGGTTGAGTTGGAGAGTTATGGCATAGGCTTCCTCGAGGGTTTTCGGGTTGGCTGCGGCTACATGGTTCATGATCACCGGTGAGAGGCAACGGATGAGCTTGGCGATTGACTTGGGAACAGTATCGACTTGCCCAGGGCAAATGATACTTAACTGTTTAAAGCGCGCAATCAATCCTTCAGCGTCGCTCCCCTGTTGTGTGAGATTCCAGAACTCGTTTTCAAGTTTCTGGGTCTCATGGGGAGGACAGAATTGCTCCTTCATGAGCTCCTTAAGCTCTTCCCAAGTCATCGCATGGGCTGCTTCGTTTCCACGCGTGTTTCGTTCGGTGGTCCACCACTCGAGGGCTCTCTTGCGGAAGACCCCGGTGGCATTAAGGGTTCGGAGTTCCTCAGGGCAGCCGCCCTGAAGGAAGATAAGCTCCATAGAATCAAACCAATTGATCATGGCGGTAACATCGTCCATGCCAGTGAATTCCACTGGTTTACAAGCCATGAAATGCTTAAATTGGTAAGATGGTTTGGGGGTATCAGGTTTGGAATCAGCGGGTGATTTAGGTGTGGCTTCGGCGTGTATGGTGTGGATTTGGCTAACAATGTCGGGTTTGATCTTAGCCAATTGCCCGGCCATTTGCTCCGAAACGATCCCAATCAGTTCTTGCTTCGATATCGAGTCCTCGTTGTTGGATTCCTTCTGGGAATCCGTCTTCTTGGACTTCTTGAGGCGGTTCAACGAGTTACGGAAAGGAGGCATCTAGAGGTTGTAAACAAGACAAAAGTATGAGACTTGATTGTAATAAAGAAAATAGGTTTTGCATGCATGAGTATGAATAAAGTTCACATAAGTTTCACATAAGAAGCATGTGTTCATCAAGTATGGTTCACATAGTTTGCATGAGTTCAACAAGTATAACATGTATACTCACGTATGAATAAAAATAAAGAGTATAAATTTAGTTTGTTCACGAGGATTAGTATTGTTTTTGATTGCGATAAACGTACGAGTGTGTAACGGTTTGAAATGAATGAGGTAACAAGTATCAAAACTCATAAAATTTGAGTCACATAAAAAGAATAGGCTCGTAAAACATGGGAATGATTCGGGTAGAGAATCGTCGACAATTCCAAAGTGAACCGAAGATCTTTTCGAATTAGAGAAACGTGCTTTGGCCTATAGGTAAAATACTCTCATCGAGAAGCGACTAACGACATTTTACCCTTCCAGTTACTACACGTCTCTAACCGATCGGAAAATCGAGACTTTGGCGAGAGCGAAAATCAAGGAATGGTACTTAATCGACAAGGTGCGGGTTTCACCCCTAACTTGACGATTTCGTACCCTAAGTGTGGTTGGTACTTACCAAACGAAGAGCAAATTCCGATTCGTTGGTAAGGGTCCACTAGAGTTTTGAGTTGGAAATTTTCCATCAAGATTTGGATTTCACTCCTAACTCGATGGCATAATTGCGTGCAAAAAGAATAAGTATAGCGGATTGAGAGTCGTTCACCAAATTGCGGTTTTCACACCTATTTTAGTGAAGTCGTCTCGTTTATATTACGAGTGTCTTCAAGCGTCCAAACGTGTATTGTGTAAAAGTGTCTTAGGAAGACACCATGTATATGTATTCAGACCAAAAGGAAAGAGAGAAGCAAAGTAGGAAGCATAAAGTTTTAAGCATAATCAAGAATGGTCACAACGGTACTTAGAACTATAGACTAGGTCGAACATGGCAATTCTACCTAATTCCCTATAGTTATGGCTCTGATACCAATCTGTAACACCCCAACCGATGGCGGAAACATCGGGATGAGACGAAAACGAGATTGCTCATTGCTCACAACATTATTAAGTGACAATAATTAATTAAACCATATTTCATTTCATAAGAATTGTCAAATACATCAATGTAACAAAACAAAGAACAATACAACATTTGCAAAGTCATAACAAAATTGATACATCGACATTAAACCTAACGTCTAATTTGTGTGTATCTAGTCCTTGCTATATTGTTTTCATAGCATCATCTCCTTCAACCTGTAACATGTTTTAAAATAATGTCAATGCGAAAGCAAAGGCGAGTACACAAGTTTAGGCATAGCATACGTATACGAATAAGTTTAAACAATCCTCATGGCAACCAAATCTATACAAGAGCAATATCAAGGCATGCAATACTAATAATCAAACCCTTAACGCAATCACGATGTTTTAACATGACCTCACGAATAACACGATGGAGGTGGATGCGTGAATTCCTATAGCGCTAAGCATGTCAAACGAAGGCTAAAAATAGTTAATGACTAAAGCATAGCAATACGAATATCCAAGACAAGCATCAAGTATAAGATTCAAGTTTTCATGTATATGGGATTGTTTGTGTGTTTCATAAAGTTTAAGTGTTCGTGATTTTGTATATGGAAACATGTTACACCCGAAAAGTGTTATAAACAAAGTGGGTCGAGTGTACTCACGGTTTTGCTAAGTCTTTTCTACACTTGACAACCCGTGAAGACGTTGGTTCGAGGATGACGCCGAATTATCCTACAAGAGGAAACGAGGCGTATGAGTATAGAGTTTCAACGGGAGATTAGGAGTATTCGAGCATGATAAAAAAATATGTTTGATAAAGTATTATGATACGAAAGTATTCACTAAGATGTAACACTCGTTCTTGACACTATAGTAACTCTTACGAGTTTGGGTGTGATTTCATAGGTTCGGGGCCTATTAGAATCGTGACAAGGAAGTACATACTTTTGTGTTAAACTTAATATCTTGATAGGTGATTATAAGTTCATTATCAAGGTTTCGGTTTTAGAATTATAATATAATCATTATAATCATGTAGGAGGTGGGAGGATGAACCATCCACTTTGTAACCTCTAGTGTCATGTATGTCAAGTATGAGGTGGGAGGTTAAACCATCCACTTTGAACCTCGGATTATGTTCACCACTACACAAGTTACCATTGGTAACAAGGAGGGTACAAGAACTATATACTATACAAGAATGTAAAGACAAGAATGATAAGGTGTCATCTAGATACCAAGTAGCCAAGTATTCAACAACCCGACGAGCACACGAGGACAATCGTCAACGGCTTCGTGGGGTTGTGACACTTTAAGTCTAGCAAAATATCTTGGGATCTTGATGAAAAATCATCAAGTGATGTGTGGTCTCAAGTTAGGATAGCCCAAGCTTCCTTGGTGGACACACATGAACAAGTTTAAGAACTTGCATCACTTGTGAGCTCAATGCTCTTCAAAAACAGAAAGTTTAGGGTGTTAAAACAGCCCTTCGTTCATGTTAACAAGCTTGGTTAGGCTTTACTAATCATAAGCTTGATTGTAAGCACAAGAACACAGGTTTGTTGAAGTTAAAACACAAGTTTGATAAAAGTTTAGACAAAACAGAAAGTTTGTGGACATTTTGGGGCATTCCAGGTCTGGATTCTCCATGGAGAAACCTAGGAATTCAACCCAAAGTTTATCCAAGCAAGTAGGAAAAAGAATGGAGTTATTTCATTAAGAAATGAGTGAGTTACACTCACTTTAGTAAGAGGTATACAATCTGCTCGAAAATCTGATGTTGCAAGGATCTTGAGGTGATTTGAGAGTGATTTGAGAGAGATTAAAGTGTAAAAACGCTTGGATTAGAGGTGGGTTTTATAGGGGAAGGATTAGGGTTAGTTAGGTGGGGTTTAAGTGGGTAATTAATGGTAAAAGTTCAAAAAATTAACCAAAAACCCGCCCAAATGGTTGCTGTCCGCGCTTGTTTCCTTTCAGCTCGACCGGGAACAAAGCATATAAGGCTTTTGTTCCCGGGTTACTTCAGATTGATGGCGAGTGGCGGAGTGGTTATGGCGCTGCATGTTGAACCGGAGGTCACGGGTTCGAGTCCCGCGGATCCGGTTTTGTTTGATTATTATTATTTTCCTTTTTATTTTTAATCAAAACTCAATAATTCAGTTTCACAATTGGCAGGAAAGGCCCCTGAAGTTCAAGAATCCAATAATTACACTTTAAACCTTGGACTTTATTAAAGAAGATATATATTAACATTTAAATTTAAAATGTTATATATATATATATATATATATATATATATATATAAATTGGCCTTTTAATTTTTTTTGTAAAAAGAAATTAATTAATTTTATTAACTAATTTAATTAATTAAATTAATTAATTAATTAATTAATTTAAGTAATTAACTTAATAAATGAATAGGTAATTATATTTTCGTAACGAATTTAGTTTAATGATTACAAGTTTCACGTTTGAGTCTCGTTTACGCAATACAAACCAGGTTTGCGAGTTATCACACGTTTACGATTGAGAGTACCACGAATATGTTTACACGTTTAAAGTATGAACAAGTATAAGTGTAACAGGACTATGATTAACATAATATGGATAAAATACGAGTTTCTCATTACAATCCAAGTCTCGGTTTACAATATTTACAACGAAAGACGAATACAAGATACAACGCTTACTAAAAATAGAAGTACGATACAAGGTTTCCAAATACAGAAAGTATAGAAACGCGGAGCGTTACATCTTAATGCTAAGAAAAAGATTTACTTAATGCTATGAAAAAGATTTACTTAAACCGATTAAGTTTAAGGCTTGTATAACAAATAAGCTTGAGCTTAAGCTTCACATACTGAGATTAAGTATTAGTGTTCGATCTAACATTCTCTACATTCTCTACGGTACTCGAGAGTACTGCGAGCAAGTTCATACTTCTCCACAACTTGTGGAGCACTCTGCGGTATTAGCCATGAATACTAAAATTAGTTGGACATAAAAACATGACTGTTGCTAGAAATGTTCATAATTGAAACTGATCAAACCATCAAACCCGAAGCCACTCATCTGGTTTGGCTAGTTTAAGATTCATTTGATTCGGATTGGCAGCTTGGAAACGGCCGTATAAACCTATTTTTTATTTTTATTTTGTTTTTTACATATTTGGAAAACACGCGCATTTATTTATATGTATTATATTTGTAACATCTTTAGCATTTTAAAATATAAAATACAAATTAACATCTTGATTAAATATAAAAATCGGTTAAAACCTCCAAACTGCCAAAACCGAATCATCAAACCGCTAAAACTAGCTGCCCAACCCGACTTGTTTGCATATAGTACATCAATCTTATGAAATTGATTCAAGTATCCTTTTAAACGCTCAAAAAATAATAAAAAAAATCTAGTACACGCTGTCATTCAAAACATCCTCAACTGTGTTTTGCAATCTAGGTACACAAATTTAATCACTATTTGTTTTAACAATAAATAAGAAATCAACAACATCGTTGTATCGTTTGTATCTAGGTAAAATAAAAAAAAACAAAAACAACGAAAACTAACCGAAAGTGCGGTCAGAATTGTGAGAATCGAGGTTGCGGTCGTTACCATTTAAAACCTTGTTATCTTCGGCCATTTTTCAAAATCGTGAGCTTCCCCTTCCTTTACGCCTGTCGTTCATCTCTTTCTTTGGTGGGAATGCAGAGAGAATTGAGGCTATTTTTGAAGTGGTTCTCCCATTCCCTACAGGTAAAACATAAAGCAATCAATATCAATACATCATTCATTTTCTATTCATTTGCCTTCGTTCTAATTTGACTACAAAGTTGGTTATACTTGTGACTCGTAAAACTCAAATTCCTCAACACACTAACGAACACTAATTCCAGAAAGATTCATAACTTTCTATATCTGTGTAAACTCTACCTTATCTTTAGATTCAATGTGAAAGACAAAACTAACAAAAATGCATACCATAATTTCAATTGTCATTAGTTCCGAATACGCCGCTGAAGTTGACACAATCCCATTCCCCACCTGCTCAGACGAGCACCATTCCCCCAACGCTTCCCCTAACCGCTGCTATTCCTGGAGCCTCACTCTAACTGTTCGCCATTTTCCCACTTGAACACTTCTCCCGCTGCTATTCCCTAAACACTTCTCCAAATCACCTAAAACACAACACAACCACCAAATTCAATAATTAAAAACATCAATCCCCATAAACCAGTTTAACTCAATTCAAATCACCCAACCTCCTGAATTCACCAATTTTAACCTGATAAAATACAACACATAAAATGATTAAATGATTAAAATCTCAAATAAACCCTCTCTTGTAAAAAATTCCCAACATTCAAACTTAGTAACAAAATCAAAAAAAGAAAAATAACGATTATTAGGTTCGGGTCACATAATAAAAACATCAAAGATCATAAGAGATAAACATACTTGCTCTTAGAGAAATATATTCATATGCCATATAATTTTAATTATTTAAAGGATTAGAAATCAATACGATAATAATAATAATAATAATAATAATAATAATAATAATAATAATAATAATAATAATAATAATAATAATAATAATAATAATAAGTTATCTATGTTAATTATTTGAAATTTTCATATAATAGAAATCATACCAACAAATTGACATATTTACCGGTGAGCTATTCATAGACTTATAAACTTAGTCATAAACTTATTCACGGGTTACAAACTATGAGGGTTAGACAATTAACTAAATGTTAGTCAAGGGAACAAGTTATAGCAACTGGTGCCCAGTGGACAAATCCACTTATAAAACTATTAGCCACTTATTACATTATTCAATAGTTATGTGTATAAGAAAGGGATCTAACTAGAGCTATAACTTCAACATCGACCACCAGAATGACAACATCATCGACAACTAAGAAGTCGTTGTCTTTAAAGAGATTGAAATGTGTATAAGAAAGAATCTAACTCGAGCTATAACTTCAACATCGACCACCGAAATGACATCATAATCGATAGTCAGGATGTCGTTGTTGTCACACCCCAACCGACGGCGGAATCATCAGGGCGCGGCACTAAACGAACCAGATTGTCCAAGAGAATCTATAACAAAAATGATAATAATAATAATAATAATAATAATAATAATAATAATAATAATAATAATAATAATAATAATAATAATAATAATAATATAGTTATCTATGTTAATTATTTGAAATTTTCATATAATAGAAATCATACCAACAAATTGATATATTAACCGGTGAGCTATTCACAGACTTATAACTTAGTCATAAACTTATTCACGGGTTACAAACTATGAGGGTTAGACAATTAACTAAATGTTAGTCAAGGGAACAAGTTATAGCAACTGGTGCCCAGTGGACAAATCCACTTATAAAAACTATTAGCCACTTATTACATTATTCAATAGTTATGTGTAAAAAAGGGATCTAACTAGAGCTATAACTTCAACATCGACCACCAGAATGACAACATCATCGACAACTAAGAAGTCGTTCTCTTTAAAGAGATTGAAATGTGTATAAGAAAGAATCTATCTCGAGCTATAACTTCAAATCGACCACCGAAATGACATCATAATCGATAGTCAGGATGTTGTTGTCACACCCCAACCGACGGCGGAATCATCAGGGCGCGGCAACTAAACGAACCAGATTGTCCAAGAGAATCTATAACAAAATGATAATAATAGTAATAATAATAATAATAATAATAATAAGTTATCTATGTTAATTATTTGAAATTTTCATATAATAGAAATCATACCAACAAATTGATATATTAACCGGTGAGCTATTCACAGACTTATAAACTTAGTTATAAACTTATTCACGGGTTACAAACTATGAGTGTTAGACAATTAACTAAATGTTAGTCAAGGGAACAAGTTATAGCAACTGGTGCCCAGTGGACAAATCCACTTATAAAACTATTAGCCACTTATTACATTATTCAATAGTTATGTGTATAAGAAAGGGATCTAACTAGAGCTATAACTTCAACATCGACCACCAGAATGACAACATAATCGACAACTAAGAAGTCGTTCTCTTTAAAGAGATTGAAATGTGTATAAGAAAGAATCTAACTCGAGCTATAACTTCAACATCGACCACCGAAATGACATCATAATCGGTAGTCAGGATGTCGTTGTTGTCACACCCCAACCGACGGCGGAATCATCAGGGCGCGGCACTAAACGAACCAGATTGTCCAAGAGAATCTATAACAAATATTTTTTTGATGACAATATTTAATACATTAATTTCCCATACAATCAACAAATACTCATCTAATAGTCATTACAAATTACAATATTCTCAAACAAAACATGATCCGACAACTAGATATTTATTATGAGTTTCTAGAGATAAAGCCCTAAATCCATTGCAGCATAGAATCATCAACTTGTTACATACGTTAAAATAAAGTCAATACAATAATGTAAAGGTGCGCATACAGGTTTAACATAAGTATAGTAAGTAAGCGTTTCGATTAAACCGCATGAACATACGTAAGAGATGTGAGCTATGTTAACAGCATTGATACAAGTAACCAACAAACCGAGGGTGCGACTCATGCGAACAAGTGTCCACGTACTAAAGAGAAAATAAAGCGAGATATAAAAGTGTGAGCCTTAACAACCCCGGGCCTCCGGGTCGCAGGTCAACCTCTAGCAAGCTATCATGTTAAGGATGGCATACAAGTCATCAAGCAAATAACATACAATTAAGCAATTAACGTATAGTCATGTACTAGCGGGCTGTGTTTAAAGTGTTAAAGCGTTGTGTGTGGTGTTTTGATATAGAGAACATATGTAACACCCAAAAGTGCATTAAAGCAAAAAAAGGGTCAAGTATGCTCACCGCGAGTGCGTAAACAGAGATGTATGAGTAGAGGAGAGCGGGGAGAGTGTCAGGTCAGCCTGTAAACAGGAACAGAAATGCATCAGTCTTCCATAGTGCTGAATCGGTCGAAACGGAGTGACGATGTGGGAAACAGGTCAATTCGTACGAATTGTACCAGTTCGTACGAAGTGGTCAATTCGTACGAATTGTGATTCGTACGATTTGATCTGTTTCGTGTCCAAATTCAACTGTTTTCGCGTCGTTTCTTCGGGAAATTGAGTTTCCATCCTTCCACCCTTAAGTTACTAAGCAAACCAAAAGCTGGGGAGGTCTTTAGAGCGAGTTTGATCTCTTGTGGGATCTCGGACTGGTTCGTACGAACTGGTTAGTTCGTGCGAGCCAGTCTAGTTCGCACGAGTTGACTGTCTTGCGTCTTCGTGCATCCGAAACTGAGTTTTCATCTGAATCGGATGTGATTTCGAGTCCTTTTCATGAAGGTTTAGCACCGCTTCATTCCACTGTTTAGTGAACGAAACATATGTCGGTTTTGGTCCGTTTCTGTGCAAAAATCAAGTTTTAAACAGTCTTCCTGGGATATCCCACTTGAAGGGTTGAAATAACCCGATTTCTATCTTGGGAAGCCAAAGCTATGCCGAATATACTCGTTTAAGTGTGATTCCAAGCTAAAAATCAGAAGGTTTTGTGAAAAAGATGAAGATTTCGTAAACAGAAAAGTTTAGATGAAATCGGAGATAAACTCGTGTAAAATCGTAGTGGAAATCGTTGTGTTTAGCGTGAAAATAGTTGTTTCTTACTTGGAAAATCAGAGAAAACGAGTTGGGAGAGGTTCTGTGCGAAGTGGTAGCAAGAGAGTGTGTGTGAGGGAGTGTGGTATTTATAGGAGAGGAGGTGAGGTAAGTTGGTGGGCAATTCGTACGAATTGCGCCAATTCGTACGAATTGGTCAGTTCGTGCAAATAAGGCAATTCGCACGAGTTGGTCAATTCGTAAGAACTGACTAGTTTCGTGCGAGTTGTTTCCAATTCACATGTTGGATGTTCGTTTGGTAGTTTTTGTTCGTATTCGTTAGTTAGGTTTAGTGTTTCAGCGAAGTGTTAAGCGTTATATTAACATAATAATTTGATAGAGCGAGTTGCGTGAGCGAGCGAGTGTAAGTGAGAGTTTAACTATATAAAACATAAACATACATAACACACAACATTACATAACCCATATAAATAACAGCGTTTGCGATTAGTGTGATAAGCGAAGTCGAAGGCGCGAGTGGTTACCGAACAAACAAACACACTCGGCATATAATTAAAAATTGTTCTCTGATTCGTGTAGCGTTAGCGTTGCGAGTATTTTATTTGTGATGTAATGAAGTGTGATAAAAATGTATTTAGTTTAACCTAAATCCATCATCTATATCAAATCTCGGATTATAAAATGGTTACAAATAGAAAAGATGGTAAGCCAATAATAACTAAAAAGTCAGGTTGTTACAGTCACCCCTACTTTAGGAAATTGCATCCCGAAATTTAAGTAGTAGAAGTAACAAATAGATGTGGATATTTAGCTTTTATGTCACCTTCGAGTTCCCAGGTGAACTCGGCACCACGTTTGCCTTCCCATCGGACTTTTACTTAGGAATGCGACTGCGTCGAAGTTTCTTGTTCTCTCGGTCCATGATTTCTACTAGATTTTCCATGAAATGCAGAGTCTCGTTTATTTGCAAATCTTCAAGAGGTACATGAAGATTTTCTTCAGCTAGACACTTCCTGAGGTTTGAGACGTGGAAATTCGAATGTACGTTGTTGAGTTCCGTCGGTAATTCGAGTCGATAGGACACCTTGCCAATTCTTTCCAGAATCTTAAAGGGACCTATAGATCGTGCCCGAGTTTCCCTTTCTTTCCAAATCGGATCACTCCTTTCCAAGGTGAAACCTTTAAGAGAACCTGATCTCCAACTTCGAAGTGTAGGGGCTTGCGGCGTTTATCGACATAGCTCTTATGACGACTGCGAGGTTTCACGAGATTGTCTCTAATCTGGAGAATCTTGTCCGTTGTTTCTTGTATTAACTCGGCACCGATGATCTGTGCTTCTCCGATCTCGTGCCATACAATAGGCGATCGAAATTTTCTACCATAAAGTGCCTCAAAGGGTGCCATTTGAATACTAGTACGATAACTGTTATTGTACGAAAATTCTATTAAAGGTAAATGCGAATCCCAATTACCACCAAATCTATGACACACGATCGAAGCATGTCTTCGAGGGTGCGGATCGTACGCTCAGTCTGACCGTCGGTCTAAGGATGAAATGCAGTACTGAGATTAAGAGCAGTACCGAGTGCGGATTGAAATGACTCCCAGAGATGTGAGGTAAAATGACCGTCGCGATCAGAGATGATGTCACGAGGCGTCCCGTGTCGAAAAATAACTTCGTCGGTATAGATTTGTGCTAATCGTTCAACTTTATTGTCTTCCGTATCGGAATAAAGTGAGCAGATTTTGTAAAACGATCAATGATAAACCAAATGCTATCGTGACCAGAAGTGGTACGAGGAAGTTTTGTAACAAAATCCATAGCTATACTCTCCCATTTCCACATCGGGATATCGGGTTGCTCGAGTAAGCCAGAGGGTCTTTGATGTTCGACTTTAACTTTCGCACAAGTTAAGCATTTCAAAACATACAGAGCGATATCCTTTTTCATGCCCAGCCACCAATACCTAGAACGAAGGTCCTGGTACATTTTGTCGGCACCGGGGTGAATGGAATATCGAGACTTGTGGGCTTCGTTCATCAATAGCTCTCGGAGGTTATTGCGGCTAGGAATCCAAATGCGATTTGAGAAAGTAATAAATACCGTCAGATTTATTCTCCAGCTGGGTTTCGGCACCACATTTCATTTCCTCATACAAGGTATTCTCAAAGAAACATGCGTGCTGGGTTTCGTGAATTAGGGTTTCGAGTTCATTATGGGCTTGAACGTCACGAATGCTATACACATAGCTTCATCGACTGAGAGCATCGACTACGACGTTTGCTTTGTCAGGATGGTAGCGTATCTCACAATCATAGTCGTTGAGAAGTTCAACCCATCTGCGTTGGTGCATGTTCAATTCTTCCTGATTAAAATATGTTGTAAGCTCTTATGGTCGGTGAAGACGTACACTTGGTACCATAAAGGTAGTGTCGCCATATCTTTAACGCAAAAACAACTGCACAGAGTTCGAGGTCATGGGTAGTGTAGTTCTTCTTGTGGATTTTGAGTTATCTAGACGCATACGCGATAACCTTGTCTCGTTGCATAAGAACACAACCGAGACTTAGGTTAGAGGCATCGCAATATACCACGAAGTCGTCGTTTCCGTCGGGAGCGCGAGAACGGGAGTGTCACAAAGCATACGCTTGAGAGTTTGAAAGGCTTCCTCCTGTATGGAACCCCAAACAAAAGGTTTATCCTTAGAGTTAAAGAGGTAAGAGGTACAACCCGAACGGTAGTAGTAACCCCCCAAAATCCGAGGAAGGAACGAATTTCGGACGGTGTCTTTGCAGTATTCCAACTCCTTACGACTTCAATCTTTGCTGGATGGACGTGAATTCCTGGGTTGTTAATGATGTGACCGAGGAATTGGACTTCCTTAAGCCAAAATTCGCACTTGGAGAATTTGGTGTAAAGGCGATTTCCTTGGAGAAGTTCGAGAACTAAGCGGAGATGTCATGCGTTTTCGACTCTCGACTTCGAGTAGATAAGAATATCATCGATAAAAACAATGACGAAATGATCCAAAAAGGCTCTGCACACACGATTTCATCAAATCCATGAAAACCGCGGGTGCGTTTGTGAGACCAAAAGGCATGACCACGAATTCATAATGGCCCATAACGAGTATGAAAGGCGGTTTTCAGGATGTCTTGCTCATGTACACGTAGCTGCTGATATCCGGAAAGTAAATCTATCTTCGAAAAACAAGTAGCACCTTGAAGTTGATTAAACAAATCGTCGATTCGGGGGAGAGGGTACGGTTTTTGACTGTAAGTTTGTTAAGCTCCCTATAATCGATGCACATTCGGAACGATCCATCCTTCTTTTTCATGAAGAGGACGGGTGCGCCCCATGGTGACGTGCTCGGGCGTATAAAGCCTTTATCAAGCAACTCTTGAAGTTGGTTAGATAGTTCACGCATTTCGGATGGTGCAACGCAATAGGGAGCTTTAGCGACATGTGTAGTACCGGGGACTAGATCAATACGAAACTCGACATCACGAGTAGGGGTAAAGCAGGTAAGTCGTCGGGAAAAAACTTTAGGAAAATCACAAACAACGCGTACGTCTTCCAAGGTTTTCCTCCCTTCTCCGATTTCACGACATGGGCTAGGAAAGCGGCGTACTCCTTTCATAAGTCTTGTTCGCTTGAACACACCACATAAGCATCAACTTCCTTGAGGGTTTTTCGCCATAAACATGTAGCTGATCTCCTTTGGGAAGTGGGAAGCGAATCATTTTATCAAAACAAACGACTTTAGCACGATTTTTGTGAAGGAAATCCATGCCTATTATGGCATCAAAACTACCTAATTGCATAGGTATGGGATCGATTGGGAAGTCGTGATTGTTGAGTTCGAGAGTACAATTACGTAGAACGGAGTTGACGGTAACGGTTCTTCCGGTTGCGATTTCCACATCAAAGGTATTCGGGAAGTTAGCGCGTTTACGTTTTAAAAGCTTTTCGAATTCAATCGATACAAATTAGTTATCGGTCCGGTATGAAATAAGCAAGAAGCATACATACCGTTAACGAGAAACGTACCATTGATAACGTTGTTGTTGTTCGAGCCTGGCGGTGGTTGATGTTGAAAGCTCTTCGACGCATAGCCTATGGTTGTTGTTGTTGCTGCTGCTGTGGCTGTGGCTGAGGCTGTTGCTGCTGCGGCTCTTTTTTCACAACGCGATGTGGGCAGACATTGCTTAAGTGGCTAGGATCACCACAGGTGTAGCAAGCACGTGCATTACCAACGGGTGTTTGTGGAGCAGGATTGACTTAAGTAGCATGAGGTGGAGCTAGTAGTGTTGTGAGAGGCTGAGGAGCTTGCTGGCGAGGGCCTGACAGCAGCTGACGTTGTAGTGATCGTATATGTTGCAGTTGACACAAAAAAGGCAGTTACCTCCAACTGCATAATGATAAGTGCACTTAGGGCACAAAGGGTGAGGACCAGTATACGCACGCTTAGAAGGAGGTGCGTTGGGGTGGTAAGCTGGTGAGACTGGTGGCTTGGTTGTGCAACTGCTGTGTTATTCTTGCTGGTGTTCATTGTCTTGCGACTCTGACGGTTTGACTTGGCGGTTTGTGATGGAATGGCATCGGTGCTTGGCTCGACAGTGGCTTGGCTAAGACTCTTAGTTGTGACTTTGAAAGCTCCAGCCAAGACTCGTTTGTCATTGATCTCGGCTGCGAGTTGATAAGTTTCTTCGATAGTAGCCAGTCTCGCTGCTTGAACAAAGTCAGTGACACAGTCGGGAAGAGCGCGAATGTACTTCTTGATGGTTTTCTCTGTGGTATCCACTTGACCTGGGTAGATAATACTCAACAGCTTGAATCAGGCAGTGAGGCCTGCATTATCAACACCAACTTGCTTGATGTTCCAGAACTCATTTTCCAACTTCTGAACTTCGTGGGGAGGGCAAAATTCTTTTATCATTAACTCCCTTAGCTCCTCCCATTTGAGTCCATAGGCTGCATCATTTCCGTGCCAATTGTGCTCGGTGGTCCACCAGTCAAGTGCCTTTGACTGAAAAACACCAGTTGCATTGACGCTGCGAGGTTCTCCAGACATCCGCTTTAGCGGAAAGTGACCTCAATAGCATCGAACCATTGAAACATTTTGCTGGACCTTCTTCGCCTGTGAAGCTGAACGGAGCCTTTGGTGCGTCGTTCTTGGAATCCACTGATGAGTTGCTGCTGACAGCGTGAATCTCACTGACGATTTGAGGAATCACCTTGGCCATTTCCTTGGCCAGGAGTGAGGCGATTCGTTTGTTGGCGTTGTTTCGCTGGGCAGTGCGTCGAGTGTGAGATCCCATGGAAGCCATCTAAAAACAGAGATTGGAGATTCGCTTATGATTGGTTTTGTTAAAAAGTTTTGCGTTGCACACCATATTACTTATTATTATTATTATTTATATTATAATTCACGTAAGTCACAAAATCACGTAATCACAATAACACGTAGTCACATAAGCACATACTCACGTAAGCACATATTTTGTAGGTGTTCATCTTCATTTAAATCATGCATAACGCGTTCGGATAAGCGTAATATAGCGAGTAGTATTGCGTATGAGGTGCACATGCCTCATGAGCGTAATGTAAGTGGGATTGTTTAGTTTATTCGCGATTATTTAGCGCTTTTAGATTGCGAGAGTTGTGCGAGTCGTGCATACGTTTAGGGAGCGAAGAGCGATAAGTCGATAAATTGATAAAGCGTAATAGTTAAAATTCACAATTTAAAAACATATGAACACAATAAAATTCGATGATGCGAAAAAGACGATTGCAGGCATAAAACAAGTTTTGGGAGACGGACTACCCAAGGTGATTCGATAAATTCCTCTGAGTCGGACACGCGCTTTGGCCTAATTGGTAAATGCTCCCACTGTCTCGCGGCTAACGTCATTACCCTTCCAGTTACTACACGTTCCAAATTATTGAAACAATCAAGACCTTGGTGAGATTGAAAAACGAGGAGTGGAACGAGTCATTAGGGTGCGTGTTTCACCCCTAACTTAGTGACTTCGTACCATAACTATGGTAAGAACAAGCACGAGATAGAAATGGAGATTTTCGTCGAGATGTGGATATCACTCCTAACTCGACGAATGAATCTCGTGCAAAGAATAATACGCGTGATGAGTGATCTTATCGAGAGTTCTGGTTTTCACATCTAATCTCACACAATCAATCGTTTTGTTATACGAGTATCTTCGAGTGTATATTATGTAGCTTTAGGAAAAGCGTATGTTAGTCAACATGGCAAGATCAAAAGCAGAACAAGTGAAAATTTGTTTGTATTTAATCGGGACCTGCTCAGTTCGTATGAATTGTGCGGTTCGTACGAACTATGTATTTCGTACGAAATGCGCACTTCGTACGACATGCGCACTCCGTACGCAAAATGCGCACTAATCTCGTACAAATTGTGCAATTTGCACAGATTGGTTTGGTTCGTTCGCGAGGTCTGTTTTGGGTGCTTAGACTATAGACTAGGTCGAACATGGCAATTCTCCTAATTCCCTATAGTTATGGCTCTGATACCAATCTGTTACACCCAACCGATGGCGCAATAATCGGGGCGCAGCACTAAGCGAACCAGATTGTCCAAGCGAATCCTAACAACTATTTTTTTGATGACAATATTTAATACGTTAATTTCCCATACAATCAACAAATACGCATCTAATAGTCATTACAAATTGAAATATTCTCAAACAAAACATGATCCGACAACTAGATATTTATTTGAGTTTCTAGAGATAAAGCCCTAAATCCATTACAACATAGAATCATCAACCTTCACATACGTTAAAATAAAATCAATACAATAATGTAAAGGTGAGCATACAGGTTTAACATAAGTATAGTAAGTAAGCGTTTTGCATAAACCGCATGAACATACGTAAGAGATGTGAACTATGTTAACAGCATTGATACAAGTAACCAACAAATCGAGGGTGCGAGTCACGCGGACAAGTGTCCACGTACTAAAGAGAAAATAAAGCGAGATATAAAAGTGTGAGCCTTAACAACCCCGGGCCTCCGGGTGGCGGGTCAACTCTAGCAAGCTATCATGTTAAGGGTGGCATAAAAGTCAAAGGGTGGCATACAAGTCATCAAGCAAATAACATACAATTCAGCAATTCACATATAGTCATGTACGAGCGGGTTGCGTTTAAAGTGTTAAAGCGTTGTGTGTGGTGTTTTATATAGAGAATATATGTAACACCCAAAAGTGATTAAAGCGAAAAGGGGGTCAAGTATGCTCACCGCGAGTGCATAAACAGAGATGTATGAGTAGAGGAGAGCAGGAAGAGTGTCAGGTCAGCCTGTAAACAGGAACAGAAATGCATCAGTCTTCATAGTGCTGAATCGGCGAAACGAGTGACGATGTGGGAAACAGGTCAATTCAGTACGAATTGTACCAGTTCGTACGAAGTGGTTTAATTCGTACGAATTGTGATTTGTATGATTTGATCTGTTTCGTGTCCAAAATCGAGTGTTTTCGTGTCGTTTCTTCAGGAAATCGAGTGTCCATCCTTCTAACCTTAAGTTACTGAGTAAACCAAAAGCTGGGGAGTCATTAGAGCGAATTTAGTCATTTGTGGGAACTCGGACTTGTTCGTACGAACTGATTAGTTCGTTGAGCTAGTCCAGTTCGCACGAGTTGACTGTCTTGCTTCTTCGTGCAACCGGAACTGAGTTTTCGTCTGAAATGGATGTGATTTCGAAATCCTTTTATGACGGTTTAGTACACCGCTTCATTCCGTGTTTAGTGAACGAAACATATGTCGGTTTTGGTTGTTTCTGTGCAAAAATCAAGTTTTAAACAGTTTTCTCGGGATATCACACTTCAAGAGTTGAAACAACCCGATTTCTATCTTGGAGAACAAAGCTATGCCCAATATACTGTTTAAGTGTGATTCTAAGCTAAAAATCAGAAGGTTTTGTGAAAAAAGATGAAGATTTCATAAACAGAAAAGTTTAAATGAAATCATAGATAAACTCGTTAAAATCGTAGTGGAAATCGTTGTGTTTCGTGTGAAAATAGTTGTTTCTTACTTGGAAAATCAGAGAAAACGAGTTGGAGAAGTTATGTGAAAGTGGCAGCAAAAGGAGTGTGTGTGAGGGAGTGTGGTATTTATAGGAGAGGAGGTGAGGTGAGTTGTGGTTTGATGGCAATTCGTACGAATTGGTCAGTTCGTGCGAATTAGGAAATTCGTGCAAAATGGCCAGTTTCGTGAGAATTATTTCCAATTCAGGCGTTGGCTGTTCGTTTGGTAGTTTTTGTTCGTATTAGTTAGATTGGTTTAGTGTTTTAGCGAAGCGTTAAGCTTTGTAATATCATAATTATGCGATAGAGCGAGTTGCGTGAGCTAGCGAGTGTAAGTGAGAGTTTAACTATATAAAACATAAACATACATAAAACACACATTACATAACCCATATAAATAACTGCGTTTGCGATGAGTGTGATAAGCGAAGTCGAAGGCGCGAGTGGTTACCGAACAAACAAACACACTCGGCATATAATTTAAAATAGTTCTCTGTGTTTCGTGTAGCGTTAGCATTGCGAGTATTAAGCGTCTTAAGTGTGATGTTATGCAGTGTGATAAAAATGTATTTAGTATAACATAAATCCATCATTTATATCGAATCTCGGATTCCAAAATGGTTACAAATAGAAAAGATTGTAAGCAGATAATAACCAAAAAGTCGGGTTGTTACAGTTGTCTTTAAAGAGATTGGAAACGGTTTTCTTCCCGGTTGCTATACCTACTCTCAAGCCTATTATCCTCATTTTTCTCGAAAAGTAACTACAAGAATCAGAGGTGAGGCTAAATAGTAAATTGATGATTCTTACGTTTAACAAAAATATTCAAAACTCATTCATGAAATTAAATGACATGGTTAAAACGGGTCCAACTATCAATGCAATCAAGTTTAAAATGCAAAGTAAACTTTGAGAAATCATAAGTATAAAGAAACCTGATTCGTACGTTAACTACCAGCCTCTCTCTTCTTACACAATCTGAGTCTCAATTGTCACCAACATATTAGGTATGGTTAACTTTAGATACTTAGCAAATCAAAACATGTTGTTGAAGATCAAGATTTAATCAAGATCATCCGATTAAAGCCGGTTTCGAACAAGTAGTTTATTTCGTTTATTTAGTCTACTTAACGGGTCAAACATATTTATTGTTTATGTGTTAGAACTTGGGCCGGAGGCCATGTTTATGTTTAGTTGGGTCAAACAATTAGAAGTCCATTAGGGTTGTATGTTTGGTCTTGTTTGTTGAAACAGTGTGAGGGGGAAGGAGGATAACCGTTTACGGTTATTATGGGATCGACACATCCCTTGGCAGCAAACATCACGTCCCTTCCATCACAACGTTTCAACACTTATAAATAGGGTTTCAAACATTCAAGTTTATGTATTGCAAGTTTGTGAATAATCAAGTTCGTTTGATTCAAGTTCGTATACGGTTAGTTCGATTCTTGCAAAACAGTTTGTTTAGTTTGTTTATTCAATCATTCAATTATGAAGACTAGTTGGTGCGATGTTTGTTACGATTACGTTTATGATTGCCATCACCTTTGTTCTCAAAACAATGGTCTTGGGAACCTGTAAGTTGCGAAACAAACATTGGTATTAGAGCCGAAGGTTCTGTGAAGTCGGAGAACGTTGATGATGGTAACAGAGATCGTTTGAAGGGAGATAAGGGTAAATCAATGGAGACCGATTTTGGTGATGTGCAAGGAGTGGTGGAAAGAGCGTCCGGGCAGCGGAAGGGTCGAAGAAGTACGCGTAGGGGAAGCCATCCACACGCTATTGGAAATCACTCGTGAAAATTTCCTAAGAGAATGGTCCCGAAAGGTTTCGTGAAGAAATCCGGTATGAAGGGAAGCGCACCGGTTGGAAGACCAAGGAAAGCGGGAATCCGTTGTTTCAAATGCCAAGAATTCGGTTATATTGCCTCGATTTGTCCAAGTAAGTACGTTAATTTGTCACCCTTCCCCGTTGAAAGTGATTATCTCGTTAACGATACTTGCGGAGGAGATTGGGACTCAATTTGGGTGGTAGACCCGAGTTACAAAACGCATATGACCTGGAATCGGAAAGTATTTAAATGTTTTAAAAGGCATTTCAGGTTGATAAAAAACGAGAAAAGAAAGGATTTCTCGTTTATACACGAGATTGGTGAAGTGAAATTCCGATAGATGGGAAAAACAAGACGATTCCTTGTGTTAGTTATGTGCCTAGTCTCGAGAAAAATGTCATTGAGTCTAGAACAATTACTTTACCAAGGAATTGAGACACTCACATCCGGAGACACGGGTGTTTTGAAAAAAGATGTTTGGTAGAAGACGAAGGGTTTTGATTTCTTCGAGAATAAATCAAAAGTTGATCTCGAGCAATAATATCTCGACAAGTTTTATGGAAACCTCGGTGTCGACAATGGTCATAAAGAAGAAAAGGCCAAGTTTCAAGAATGCATTGAAGATTATTACGAGAGGGAATTCAAGAAAGATAAGAAAAAGAAGGCCTATGGTGAAGGTTCGTTGGGGACGAACAAGAAGGAAGTTGTGTATTCAAAAAAGATGAAAGCGGGTTTCATGATCTACTATGAGGGTTTGAAAGATAACCCATCCGAGTCAAAGGAGACGCTTCGTGAAAGAGTGTGGCACTCTCGCAATTCGAAGAAGATGTTTCGAAAACGACATCATAATTGAAAGTTGCCTAGATACGGTTGATCTCATCACACTTCACGAGGAGTTAGCGAACCATCAATGGTTCTACGATGCCAAGTTTGAAGAAATAATCATTTGGTTTACACTGTGTTTTCTTGGTATCGTCAATGAGCGTGTTATACCTCCTATTCTACTCGATGGGCGTGAATTGAGTTTGATACTATTGCACCACGTTGTGAGGGTTGATGGTGGTTTCAAGAAGGTAATGGAAAATGATACATGGGACGAGATAGCATTCAAGTGCGGTTACGGCCCAGATGATGCACGAGTGGTTAAAGTTGCTTATATTTACTATTTGGAGTTGGTGAATGGTATTTCGACTTCATGAGGCACAAGATGGAAACAGAGGCAAGTGATGCGGCTAAGGAAGCGAGCAATGTGGTCAAAGAAAAAGGCAATGAGTGGATTGAAGATGATTCAAGCGATGATGACTAGGTGATCGGGTCGAGGTCACCAACAACAACAATAACAAGTGATCAAGTTGAAGATTCGGATGTTCTTGCTTAAGGCGGTGAAGAAGATCAAGATTTAATCAAGATCATCCGATTGAAGCCGGTTTCGAACCGGTAGTTTATTTCGTTTATTTACTCTACTTAATGGGTCGAACATATTTATTGTTTATGTGTTAGAACTTGGGCCAGAGGCCATGTTTATGTTTAGTTGGGCCGAACAATTAGAAGTCTATTAGGGTTGTATTTTGGTCTTTTTCGTTGAAACGGTGTGAGTGGGAAGGAGGATAACAGTTTACGGTTATTATGGGATCAACCCATCCCTTGGCAGCAAACATCACGTCCCTTCCATCGCAATGTTTGGTTTCAAACATTCAAGTTTATCTACTGCAAGTTTGTGAATAATCAAGTTCGTTTGATTCAAGTTTGTATACGGTTAGTTCGATTCTTGCAAAACAGTTTGTTTAGTTTGTTTATTCAATCATTCAATTATGAAGACTAGTTGGTGCGATGTTTGTTACGATTATGTTTATGATTGCCATCACCTTCGTTCTCGTTCACAATGGTCTTGGGAACCCGTAAGTGTGATACCAACAGTTGTTTGGTTGATTTTAAACGTTCTTTGAATTAAATTATTTTAATGTTTAATGAATAAGTATAGATTTAAACATATTGAAGAAGGATACTTATCAAATTGCCTATACAATACATATACACCTTTAGGAATACATAAAGTTTACTCCGTGCTCTTCGATCTCTTCTGAAAAACATAAAATGTACATTATATTTACTCTGTGCTCTACTGGTGCAACCCCAATTAAAAAGTAATCTTTTCTTGTAATAACGCATTAAAGAAGTTAATTCAAGAGTAACGGCCATACCTACATATAATAAAAACAATCAATTTGCTTTAAAAGAAACACTACATATATCTCTATGAAATTAAAACAAACAATTCTGATTCTAGGTTTAAAATTTTCTGTCAACAACTTTCACAAATTCTTATTTGAAAAAAAAAAACACTACAATCAATTTTGCTTTAAAAGAAACATTGCATATATCTCTATGAAATTAAAACAAACAATGCTGATTCTAGGTTTAAAATTTTCTGTCAACAACATTTACAAATTCTTATTTAAAAAAAAAACTGTTATTTTAGGTAATCATAAAACGAAGTCACATTATATTTTATCTTCCACTATCCTTAGTATTTCAATGTGATAAGCACCATTATTTTTTTGACTTAAAATTTAGAACTTTACGCATTTAACCAATCATCAATCTTCAATTTCATGGATAATAGTTTTGATCACATATCACTTTAAACTTGGAAATATATAAATAGAAAACTTACATTGTGAGAGATGCATAAAAAACACTCTGATGAATAAAAAGTGTACAATAGCAGCCTCACCCCATATAAAAATTAAGGCCCATGTAAAGTAGTTTCCTCATTTACCCTTCTGCATTAGCCTGCAAAGAATCAAATTAAGTTATCCTATTACCTATAGATCATAAACAAAAAAAAAAACTTCATGCACAGATGTATGCAACTACCAATTATCAATAGTAACATAACAATGACTTAGATACCTATGTACGATAAACGGTGGACCATCCATAAAACTTGTATGACCTACCAAACATAATAAAAAAAGTATAAGTTCATGTGGAATTACCGATTATCGATTGACCGAAAGAGTAAAATTCAAATGTGATGGTAGGCAAAGATGCTCTAAAGCCGCATTATATGGGATGATATCGATTAAAAAACATGCGCTATTTGGTAACAAATACATTCATACATGTAACCAACTACTTATCCTAGACATGTAATCTATTGTTACAAAAAAGTTGGATTAGTATTAAGTGGTGTATATATATATATATATATAATATATATATATATATATATAACAACCAACATCTCACAAATCATACCCAATCCACAAATGAAACTAAGATCCCACATCAGTTTCTCTCTAAAAATGAGTACCCGATCATCAAAAACCATCTGAAAATTTGAAAAATCATCGAAAGCACAGACCTAGACCTCGATCCCTAACCACCGTGAGTTACCAGCTACAGGTAAAATACCGTGGAGAAAAGACATTAGTAGGAAAATATAGAACCAAAAAAAGGGTTAAATATTACCTCAACTTATAGACGGTCGCCGCGACAACTCCCTGAAAATATAGAACAAAGAAAAGGCACCTACTTTTCAATAAACATGATCAAGCTGTGTAGAACAAAGAGTAACCTATAATAATTCTTTTTAATTACATCCACATGGTGGTGCTTCGGCATGGTGGTGCTTTGCTCTGCAAAACGACATAACCAAATACCATTAAGCAAGGGAATTAATAAACATACCACTATCAAGAATGCATATGCACAATATATATAGAATAGTAACAAAATTGAAAGTTTGTGCACATGAATTGTAACCTGTAACAAAAAGAAAAAAAAACAACCTTACATCTTTCGGCCTTTTAGAGTCAAATTTCATATGACTCATAATATCTACAACTAAATACATCAAAAGACATATCCAAATCATTTGATTAAGCATAAATAAAAACAATAAGAGTAATAATTAACATATGCAATTAATATCTACCTAATGTCTCTAAGAACCACAACTCTCTTCCTATCATCAGCTAAAGACAAATTCTCAAGAACACAGAGTGTTGTACGAAAGCATATCATGTAAAATCATCTGTAAAACAAAGTGAAAACGAATCTACAGATTAAAACGCATACAAACAAATCCAACTATATCGAACCTTTAGGGCATTTATGAGTCCGACATGATTGAACAAATTAAAACGAATCAACAGATTAAAACACAATTATCCAGTTCCATAAATATTTCTAAAACTGGAAAACAAAAATAAAAATCAAACACCAAACTCACACCCTACCATGTGGATCTGCAGAAAATTGCACTTCAATTTGCTAATTGTCCAAGTTATAATATAGAAAGAGTTAATTATTGTTTTCGTCCCTGTGGTTTGTCAAAAATCACTATTTCAGTCATTAGTTTAAAAATTACGATTTCAGTCCGGTGGTTTCACTTTCGTAACCATTTCAGTCCTGTGGTTTCACTTTCGTAACCACTTCAACCCATTTATTTTGTAAGTACAGGGACTGAAATGGTTGCAAGGTGGACTGAAATGGTTACGAAAGTGAAACCATAGGGACTGAAATCGCAATTTTTAAATTAATGGACTGAAATAGTGATTTTTGACAAACCAAAGGAACGAAAACAGTAATTAACTCATATAGAAACAAAGAAGTTCAGTGGTCTTGTACTATATATGGTGCATGTTTTACAAGTTTATAACTTTTTTGTCTTTTAGTGTATTTCGTCATTTAGTATAACTTTTTCATTTACAAACAATGTAGTTTAACTATTATATTTTTTTTCTTTATTTTAACTAAATTACTTTTCTAGCACTAAATAGTTTTTTCAATGAACACGCCAATACCGTTTTAGACAATTTAAAAAATTTTCTTTTACTTTGATATAACGAGTGTGGAAAAGCTTTTTTTTAGTTTGATATTTTTAAACGAACACGTCGATGCTCCTTTGAACATATTTTTTAACTTTTTTTTTCTTTGCTATAACGAGCGCACCAAAACCAACCAAGTTTCTATCATATTATTTTTCGTTTACCTTATTTTTACCTTTGTTATTTACTATATCGTTTTACCTTTGTTATTGTTTTGATGTTCGGAGCCGAGTTATGACGCAAATAGCATAACACAATAATATATCATTTTATTTAATCTTACAAATTTATTTATCGGTTGTCAGGTGTGCTATGCATTGTGAATTCCAACCACGTCCCAACAAAACGCACGTGTAACTACGACCCTAGTTAAACATAAAAAAAAAGTTTGTTATACACATTTGTCTTTATATACAAAGTCAAATATTACATTTAACACATTTTAGAAGTAATATCAATTTAGTTTAGCTTTTACTATTTTGAGTTGAAGTGGTGTGATTCGTAATTAAATTTAAAAAAAATAAAAATTTAAACTTGTAGTACGTAGGTGGTTGTGATACATTTATTTTAAAAAATCTAATAATTGTTGGTAAAAAAATCTTCTTCATAACCTTAAAAAAATACCTTCAACTTTATACCTATATTCACCACATCCCAAGTAACTCAAAGCACAGAGCGTTTTGCTCTTTAACTTGTGTTTCATACCCTATGCAAGTGGTGTTAACTAGTTAATTAGTCAAGTCCGTGCTCGTCTAAGCTGGAGCCCAACTCATTTAAAAGGTTTTGAGCTTGGTTCTTGGATCAAACTTAAGTTAAATGAATTTATTATTTAATATATACATCTAGTTTTTATATTTTATACGTGTGCGCGCGCATTATATAATATAATATATATATATATAACAGTTATATTTTTTATTTATAGTAAAAGTTTTATGCGTGATGTAATATAATATTTAGTTATTTTTATCATAGTGAACTTGTTTTGTAACTCAATATTTATTATACTTAACCAGATTAGTTATATTTATATACATGATATACTCGTTTAAGCTTGTGAACCTAGTTAAATCCTTTTATCTTAGAGATGGATAATTCAGATCCTGTATAATGCATAAATAGGAGTATCTTAGTTTTGCGTTACAAGGTTAGGCTAGGTGTATAGCAAACTTCATACGCAAACTTTCATACGCAAACACAATGCAAAAAAACCACTTTAAATTCATCAAAGAAATTAGAAACTCCATATAGCTTCACCAAATAGTTACGTTAATTGCATCAGATTTCTCCTTTCCTTTCTATATTCAGTATTGACCACACCGACAACAGTAAGTAGCTAATGCCACGTAGAATCAGAATTAATTTCTGCTAGCATCAGCTGTCCGGCACATCACCATAAAATGATCAAAGTAGACTGATATTGTTAGGGTTTGATAGACTCAAGTTCTTTGCAATTGGGTTGTATTCAGAACCCTTAAATCTTTGTTTTCTTTTCTGTTTGGCTGAAGTTGCAGGTTTTGCATGATGAATACCGACAGCAGTGAACCAGCATTTGATTTGGACTTTGATTTGGATAGTATTGATTTCGAGAGCTTCTTTGAAGACGAAGTAGTGGGTGATGCTTTGAATAATTCTAGGTAAATTCTTGATTATTTAATTTCAATATCTTTCTTGATATAAGTTTTTGCGTGTTTGAATGTTTGTGGTAATGTCTGAATGGGATGTTAATTTTCTTTAAATTTAATTTTCATTTTCATTATTTTCCAGTACTTTTCATATAAATCTCCGTAGTATTGTAGCTAGGTTTTCAAGAGATCAATAAATAATCTTAATTTCTGAAAGAGGTTATTGAATTGTCTTTTAATATTTTTTTTTAAATGGTGTGTCATTAAACAGAAAAAGTTGATTATATATGCAAATGTGATTGATGTGTTTGCTTTTAGCACATATATGTGTGTTCAAGAACCGATAGATTCTTACGTCTATATCCAGAAATTTATCATGGGTTTGTTATGGAGGTTTTTACCAAATTGCATTTGTCACTCACTCCGTCTTTACATCGGCTATGCCTTTTTTTATTTATTTTTTATTATTATTGTTATTATTATTTTTTGAATGGCAAATTTCTTTTATTCGCTGCTATTGGTGGGACTAGAGCCGAAGATCTCCCATGCCAAGATGTTTAAAGGCTTTGTCTTTCTCAATGGACTACCACCCCATTAGTTATATTAATTTTATTATTATTGTTATTGTTGTTACTATTTTATAGTTGTTATTTTTGTTGTTGTGTGGGAAGCTGTCAATTTGTCATTTTTTTGGTTATGTTAACAACATTTATGATGAATTAGTTTAAATTATTCTAAGGTTTTAATTAATTATCTTATGAAACGCTACTTGTGCGAGACTTACTTCTTATATATGATTGCTGAATCTATGGTACTAAGATTGTTCAGAAGTGCGTAGTTTATAGACATTGACGGCCTTCCTTGAAGGTTATTCTAGGATGAACTAAAGTTGAATATTTTCTTTATATATTGGAAAGAATTCAAATAAAACAGATAGAAGGTACCTCAAAAGAACTTATTATAACATGGCAATATCTACTGTTTTTTTTAATACTTTGTATGCAATCATTTACTTAAAAAAGAAAGTAATAGCTTATCTTTATTACCTTTATAAAGATAAGCTGTTACTTCTTTTTTGTCAGGGCTTCAATATATTTCTGTCATCAAAAGGTCACCATTATTAGTGATATATACTATATTGTACATAATCACATCATTCACTAGTAATGTTAAACAACAAGAGTTATAGTCAATAATGGACATTTGAGGTTCTTACGACATGACAATATTGTAGGTTAATTTGTATACAGTTGATTAATTGTAAATAAGGCATAGAAGGGTATTAAGTCCGTCATGCCATACATGTTTGTCCCCAATAGGTTATATGGCTGCATTCTTTTGTCATTTAGTTGCACCGAAAACAGATATAACTTCTATTAATTATCATATATTCGATCTAACTGTGTACTTATTGTTGCTTGCTTACACACGTATTTTTTCCATATGCTTTTAGTATGCACATCCACGTGACCGATTATCTTTGGAATATTCTTAATTGTTAGCATAACTTACGTCATTGGATCATGAAACACACTTTGCTTGTCGTCTGCTTAGCACATTTTTTTCCGTATGCTTTTACTATGCACATCCATGTGACCAATTTGTATTTATCTTAATTGTGAACATAACTTGTCGTCTACCGTATATATATGTCATTGGATCACAGAACACGCTTTGCTTGCGTGGGTATTTAAGTGGTGTTTAGGTCCCCGCGTGAGCTCACGTAAGTTCCTAATGGAAAAGGGGACAAGGCATGCCAATAATAAACCTGAGCCCCTTGTATTCTTACATTTGGATAAAGGACACCATGTGTGGCTTTAAAAAATGGAAAATTGTTGGTGTTTATTGCTAATTCTTGTATATTTGCAAAAGAATGTGAACATATCAATTAATAGGTTGACATTAAATTTTGAATGTTATTTATTTGTTGTTTAAGTACTAATGTTTCTATTCAGTTACTGATGTTGTAAGTATGATCTATGTTAACTTGCTTATTTTCTTGACTAGCGAGGACGCTACGACCATAAATCCAGATAAGCCTAGTCAGACCTTCACGCCATCTATAATTGCCGACACATATATGGGAGGGGAGTCTTCAAATGTGGTATGTTGATTAATCATATATTCCCGATTTAGTCATTTATATACTTAATGCTTGTAACTGTCTTAATTGTTCAAGCTTCATGTTTCTACTTTTGCGTCACATGGATTTATTGAAAGAGATGGTTTACTTATAATTGTATGTATCAGTATGCAAATCTGTTTCTACAGCGCCATTATTATCGTTAACAAATTGGAAAACACAAATGTAGTTGATCTTTATATGATCAAGTTGGAGTTTATCAACAAATAACTTCCATTTCAAAAGATTGCTTTATAAACATAAATAAATATGTACTATATGCTAACTTAAGCAGTTTCTTATGGAAAACTATATTATGGCTTTAGTACAAATGCTGAAAAACCTTAATCAAAATCCGTTGGTTACAACAGGTGACAGGGAGCTCAGGTAACTTGATATCAGGAGGAGGGCAACAACAAGAGACTTATATTAATCTCAACTTCTCAGGTAACTAAGAAAGCTATTAGCTAGAACATGTGCATATGCAGAACATGTTTTTGCACACACTATGATTTTGGTGCTATACCATGCTAATTGATACCTCTTTCATATAGTTATGCTATGATACTTGTTGTTTATGTTCATGTTATGGGCTACATCATAATTTGAAGAAGGGCTATCTTTGAAAAATTCAATAACACAGTAGATGCATGATATACACTAGTATGAACAAAATGTCCTGGCCCGGGACTGTTAATCTGGAAAAAGCCCATGGTCATAGTCCAATAAATATTGTCCGAATGTTTTTTTTTTCCGGAGAACCTGACCCTTAGACCTGTCTTGTTAGACTGATTTAAGGCCGAAACCCTGATTAAGGCCGAATTTGTAGTTAAAATTTAGTTATTGTTCTTAAAATACAATATTCTTAAGGTATTCTTTTTAAAGTTTTGTGTTATTGCTACAAAATAATATATTTATTAAATTTATTTATAACTTACAACAAATAAAAAAATATATTTTTAAACATAGAAAATAAAAAAAAATGGTCTGCATCCCGTCAAGACTGGAAGACTCCAAGTTTGTGTTAGGTTCTCACTCCAAGTTTGGTTATGAACCATAACTGAATTAGATTGGTCTATTTTTGGTCCTGTTATACTCGCGTGATTTTAATTAATCCTTGTTATATTAGTGATTACTTATTGAATTTGATCTTAATCAGCAGATCCAGTGGGGTTCGCCACCCCTGGACAATTTCATTCAGCCACTGCAAATCATCAATACATCTTAAGACAGGTATCTATCCTGATTTCCTGCTTTTTGCTCATATATTGTGTTATTTGTTCATTTGATGCATCTTTATCATATCTTTAATTCAAAGTTATTTAATATTTACAGATCAGAGTATTGAAGGAGAGATACCACAACGAACTATTGAAAATGCACTACAAGCCGCGGAGATGCGCACTTGGGTCCAACTCAATAATACCATCTTTAACACCATTTATCACCACATAATTTCTTCTTTTATTGAGGCGTGATTATCCTTTGCAGGCAACAAATATGGATGAATCAAATTACTACGAAAGCGTCATAATTAATCTGGAAAGGATCATGACATTTTTGAATATCTCTAGAGCAGATTTGCTTCCCAATAATGAACAGATGATCTATAATATCATGAATATGATCGTTAACTATGTGAGCTACTTTAAGTACAGCCCTGCTTGGTATTCTCTGCACAGTGAACCTACCCATCAGCCCCCGGTGCATCCCCTTGGAGCCATGAGGTTGCAAAACATTCCATCCCCAAATCCAACTCATATGGTTACAAATCTAGATGTCGACATGTGGAATTTTAATCACAATTTTCCTTCGAAAGACCACACCTACAACCATCACAATTAAGAATGCCAAGTTTACAAACCATTACATCTTTCCAAATAGCTCCACATCCAAGTGTTCCAAGCACCACACAACAGATACATTTAGGACCAATGACTAGTAGTGTTATCGGGTCCAGTTATCCAATCAGTTTGTTTTCAAACACAACTGCTACTAATTTTCCATTTGGTCCAGTTATCCACCAACCACCTGTGGTGAATCAAAATTTCAACTTTGAAAAAATGAAAGCACCAATGCACAAAACGGATGAGCTTACTGGATCAAAAGTGTGCCATGAGATGTCTCCTTTGGGTTCAGGATTAGGGAACCAATATACATCCACTCAGTGTTCTCTTCCACACTCAACAGCTTGTTCTCCTTTTTTAGTTTCTTCTAATACATCCGCTCCATCTAAAACATCCATAGATCCACCTTCACAAGAACCAGAAACCTCAAAAGATCAGGCTTTTCATTTGACCGAAGTGGTACACTTGTTTCTGATATATGATCTGAGAACACTTTTTGACTATTTCCTTGAATGATTATATTTCTTTTGGTGCTGATTGCTATAGCTGTTTTCCTATTTCAGGTGAAACCATCAACTGCACTGATTTCTTCCTTGACTGACATTAGCTCAATTGAAAAGGTGATTGATATCATACCAGATTGTGTACCTCAAAATCTAGTTAGTACCCATATACAAGATGAAACGAGCGTTATGTTAGAGTATGATCATGAGCCACTAAAAAAAAGGAAACGCAAGTCAAGTGTCCCATTAGCGTATAGTGATCAGTTTGTTTCTCAAGGATGGGACAGATCCTCAACAGACTCATCAACGAACAAGAAGAAGAAGAAGATTGAGGTAACTTTTATTGCATACATAAGTTGCCAACTTTTCTCATGGAGATTCATATCATGTTTCTATACTTGATGTCTCGTTGGTGGAATTTGTTACTTTTATTACTATTTTGATTCTCTTCCTGTTTCTTGTGTTAATCTCCTTGCAATCTATGTGCTTCTAATACAAGAATCCTGCAATATTGGAGGAGATCAAAGAGGTTAACAGCAAGCTAGTTGAGACATTGATGGAGATAGACCCTTCTGAAGATGGTATTAACATACTTGGAGCTCATGAGGGGACCATAGTGAAGTGCTTGTTCAGGAATGTTTGCTCCCTACTCGGTCCGCAGAAAGGTGCTTCATCTGAAAAGGTAAAATTTTGCAGCACCCGAAATCGGTTACTAAATGCAGTTTTGAAAGCTTAAAATCACATATCCAAAGCATTTTATGGAATTTGATAAGAAGGAATTTTGAAATTGTTTCTCAACATGGAAAGTCTCCTTTTAAGTAGCTATTTACACACATACATCGCGTTACTATGAATTTTACACTGAGAAACTTGGTTAATATCAGGTGCACAATTGCACCATTCGTAAACTTGATACAAGAAAAGGAGAATAAATAAGAAAGAATACATTTTAAATCTGCATTTGATGTACACATGTGGCATCTATACTAAAAATTTGTCTTTGCTTCTTTATACAGATGCCGGAGTTTGTCATACTGCTTCTTGTTCCGGATGATTATCCAGCATCTTCACCTAAAATGATTAAATCAAGCCTTGATGTATTGAAGTAAGTGACAATCAAGCATTCAAGATAAAAGTTAGGATTAACTGGACCATATATAAAAACAAAAACAACCTGACCTCTCAGGTATTATGTATTATTAATCAACTAGATATAGGAATACAACCTATTTAAATCATATCTTCTGGTAAACATAAATAAAATTAATGCTTACTAATTAATATATTCTATCTAATACCAATTATTAACAAATCTGTATTGATGTAGAGAAATTAATACATGTGAATCTTTTTGTAATAATCTTGTAGCAATGAACCTTGGGGACGTTGTATGACGAAATGCTGATTAAGTTTAATGTTTCACTTTGCGGGATTACTGGAATACATTCTCTTGGAGATATGGCAAGAAACTGGGATGCTAGTGCTCGAGCTGTAGTTAATAGTTTCCTACAAAAAAAAGGTGGAAAAAGTTTCAGTGAAAAGTATGGAACGTGGGACAACTTTCTGAACAGTTCTTACAGCTCTAACTAGTCCTCAAAAGAAAACTTGTAAATCTTGTGGAGTTCAAATGTGTGTACTTTTTCTCTGTGGTTGTCGTGGTGTGTTAGCTTAAAGTATGGCAAAAAAAAAACTCTATAGTAATATATATGCAACTAATGTTACATGCGTTACTTCTATAAAAATGTTGAATGTTTTCATAATCTTTGAGGAACAATAGCTTTGCGCAGTCACTATATTAGACTAATGGAGAAATGTTTATGAGACACAATGATAGAGAGCATAAGACGTGATTTCTTATCGCTTCTTATAAGAAGTCAACGTCAAAAAATGGATGGACCGCGGCCACAGTGTACACTACCGCGTCTAATATGTTGTTAAAAGAAAATAAACATCAAATTATTTTTTACTCATTACATATGCAACTAATTAGAAACAAAACAAATTATATGTATATGTAGCATATTTGTTTATCATAATGTAACTGCGCTCACCACCTATCTTACCAAACACCCCGTCGTGTAGCACGGGTGTCTCACCTAGTTTATATACAAAGTCAACTATTACACCACATTTTAGAGTTAATTCAAACATGGTTTACCTCACCATTATCACTAAGATGATTTCTTTGAATAAGTTCTTTAATAGTTTTTACCTTATACAAGTTATATATTGCCTAGATATGTGTATGTAAACGGTTAAAAAATATGAACAAATTAAACAATTTGATGGTTTTTTATGTACATAAACATAAGAAGTACCAAATTTACAAAGTATGAATCATTTATCAAAGAACTAAACAATTATGGGTTTTTCTTTTTATTCTCGCAATAATTTAGTATTCTATTATGATCCTGAATATGCGTGCGCCCACACACACATATATATTCGCTACAAATCCAATTAACTTAAAGCTACATAAAGACCTTATCGTCCTTTGAGTTGTGTTTAATGCTTGGTGCAAGGGGTGTTAAATCGGTGGAGTCAAGCCTAAGCTCATTAGATATTTAAAATCTACCGAACACATTTAAAACAATGCAAACCATTTATCTAAAGCACTATACAAGTCAAAAGTTTGTTCCTCTTAACATCCTTTAATTCTCCATCTATCACCACAACTATCGGATCTACCACAATATTGTTCGTCACTGGTGTTGGGTGGAGATGATGGTAGGGGTGGAGGATGGAGGTAGTGAAGGCGACAGGGTGAGGTGGTTGCGTTTTGGTCCGGACGGGGTGATGTGGTGGCGATGGGGTGGGGTGACGGTGGTGGTTTTTAGTGAGAGAGAGAGAGAGAGTAGAAAGATAAAGATAGGAGTATAGAGATCTATGTTTTATTTATATGTTATTTTTAAGGAAGGACAATTTAGTAATTTCACACTCACTTAACACAAAAAAACTAACCTCAATCCACGTTAGGGACTATCCGAGAAGAATGTGCAAAAGTTAGGGACTATAGCTGTAATTTTAGAAGTGTAGGGACTATAGGTGAAGTCCGGATAAACCACAGGAACTGTCCGAACACTTTTATCATATAATAATTAATCAAATAGTTTTCATAGTTGCACAAACACACCCAATTCATTAAACTAAAGTTGTTAAAAAATCATTAAACGAATGAAAGACACAATAAAATTGAAACCCAAAATTGAATAGCCACCCCTAAATCAATTCCACACGTGTGGACAATGAAAGTTTTAGGTGAAACTAAAATGGGGTTTGGTTGAATTGGGTGTGGGTTTAGTAAAAGAGAATAGTTGATAAAGAAGACTGCTTGAAAAATGAAGATTGTGAAAGTAGTATTTTTCTTTGATTGGATTATGGAGAACACGATACACGAATCCGACTAGAAAGAATGTTTACTTTGATTCTTTTTAGAGTAAATTGCAATTTTACCCCTGGGGTTATAGGTGATTGGCACGCTTACCCCCTAAAACAAAAAATTGTCTGACCCCCCAACATTGCCTACTTAGTCCAATCTTACCCCCTCCGTCTATTCAATGTTAGTTTGACCATTAAAAATAGGTGAAATGACCAATATGCCCTCCTTCCATCTTCTTCTTCAATACATATAACCCTACCTCCATCTTCACTCGCTGCCGTCTCTGATCAAGCCCCAGCCAGATCCTCATTCGCTTCAATCTTCGAAACAAAATGTCTGGTTCATCTTCCAACCTATTTTGATCTCAAGGTAAAATGGTGAATACCAAACCCTCAGACATTATCTGTCCATGTGGTGGCCAAACTTTTTACAAACAGTCCGAATCGAAGGCAAATCCTGGAAGACGGTATCTGCGATGTGTAAGTGACTTTTTAGTTATTCATATTTGATGTACTTGTCGGATAACTACTGAGTTGTTATGTTGTTATTGATGTCCCATTTTAGAATCGAGTATGTGGATTCCTTAGATGGGCTGATGTTGGTGAAGAACAAGGATGTCCAATTTGCCGTGAGGTAATGCCTGCTTTAATTCAAAGTATTAAAGATACGGATGAGTTAGATAAGTACAAAGACAAACTGGCTCAGTACAAGAATGAGGATGTGTTCAAATGGAAGCTGTACTTAGGCATTACTTGGTTATTGATTGTGCTAGTTTATTTGCTTAAGTAGTTAAATGTAGAGAAATTTATTAGTATTTGTATTTTCTATTACTTGTATCTGACTTTCGAGTAATTGCAATGCTAAACTTCCTATTTGCAAGTTGTTAATGTTTGTTTTAATGTTACTTCTTTAGCCTGAATGTAATCATGAAGCTGTTGCTGAGAAAGAGAAAAAAAGGTTGAAGATGTTACAGCTGAATGTAATCCTGAAGCTCTTGCTGAGATTAAGAAAGAAAATGATGAAGATGTTGTTACAGCTGAAGAACCTGAAAGTTATGTATATTTTGAGGATCAAGGCTCTAAGGTGCTCAGACCTTACTTAGAGAATGAAGTGACACTCGAAGATCCGACAAAAGACTATGACCCTGAAGTGCTGAAACATGCATGGGATTACACTTTTGAGGATGAAGAGGAGGATTGGTACTTCAATCCATATGAAGGGGAGCATAGTTCTGATTCGGATTGATCTTGTTTGGATGATTGTCACTGGAAATAGGCTAGATTTGACGCATAGCCTATGGTTGTTGTTGCTGCTGCTGCTGTGGCTGAGGCTGTTGCTGCTGCGGCTCTTTTTTCACAACGTGATGTGGGCAGACATTGCTTAAGTGGCTAGGATCACCACAGGTGTAGCAAGCACGTGCATTAGCAACGGGTGTTTGTGGAGCAGGATTGACTTGAGTAGCATGAGGTGGAGCTAGTAGTGTTGTGAGAGGTTGAGGAGCTTGCTGGCGAGGGCCGGAACGGCAGCTGACGTTGTAGTGACCGTATATGTTGCAGTTGACACAAAAAAGGCAGTTACCTCCAACTGCATAATGATAAGTGCACTTAGGGCACAAAGGGTGAGGACCAGTATACGCACGCTTAGTAGGAGGTGCGTTGGGAGTGGTAAGCTGGTGAGACTGGTGGCTTGGTTGTGCAACTGCTGTGTTATTCTTGCTGGTGTTCATTGTCTTGCGACTCTGACGGTTTGACTTGGCGGTTTGAGATGGAATGGCATCGGTGCTTGGCTTGACAGTGGCTTGGCTAAGACTCTTAGTTGTGACTTTGAAAGCTCCAGCCAAGACTGGTTTGTCATTGATCTCGGCTGCGAGTTGATAAGTTTCTTCGATAGTAGCCAGTCTCGCTGCTTGAACAAAGTCAGTGACACAGTCGGGAAGAGCGTGAATGTACTTCTTGATGGTTTTCTCTGTGGTATCCACTTGACCTGGGTAGATAATACTCAACAACGTGAATCAGGCAGTGAGGCCAGCATTATCACCACCAACTTGCTTGATGTTCCAGAACTCATTTTCTTTAACATCCGTAAAAAACGGATTTACCAAACCCGCTCCGTTTATCAACCGAACAGTCAGTTAAAATTTTCGTTGCGAATTAAATGCCCAAAATAATTTTAAACGATACATAATCAATTATTATACGGGAATATATAATTAGTTTTTGAAAAACTGTTAAAAATCGCAAAATAAAAATACTTTGTTTCTGCCGGGTTTCGAACCCGGGTCAGTACCGGTCAGCAAGTCTTAACACACGCGCACTAAACCACTGCGCCACAAATGCTACTTGTTAATTATTAAGATCATTTAATTCATAAAGTGTCTTTCCGAATTCAAAACCGGCGCCCAAAGTTCAGTCGTCGGAAATCCCGGGAATCTCGCGAGTCTTAACGTTTCTTTCAGTTATAACGTAAAACATAAACGCTACATCGGTTATAACCGACGTCTGAGTCTGCGACCAAAGTTATAACCGCCGGAGAAATTCAAACCAACGAACCAAGTCGGAAATCGGACCAAATCCATCGACGACTTGCCCTATAAATACCCCCTCGAACCTCTGCAAACATTTTCGCTCAAAACCGCACCCTTTCTCGGCGAAAACTCACTCGCCGGAATATTTCTGCTCATCGCCGGAAAACCGAGTTCTTAACTTCTAAGCCTTACTAAACCCTCTGAACTTATACCAAAGTCACCCACATACTTTGTAAGCTTTCTGAAGACTCTCTGCTGCAAGACACCCGACGCCGGAGCCTGTTGCTGTCGCCGGAGTTCTGCCGGAAAACAGAGGAAAGCTAGTCGGTATACCTCACGCCTAATCTCCTTTCTTTTTACTTAATCTCATCTGTAATTAATCATAAGACGCTAAAGAAACTGATTTAATCATTGAACCATTCAGTCATCATATCTGGTTATAACTTGATGAAGAAGACGATGTATCCGGAACATATAAGTATAATTTAAATCAAGAAATAACTCGGGTTAGACACACAGTCCAGCGGTGGACTGTGTGCACAATAAACACACAAAGGTCTCGATTTCGAATCTTGTTCCACACACGCCGCTTTAATAAAATGCCTTTTTGTTTTGTTAACCGAACCGGAGTCGCCACAGGTATATGTTAAGTATATTAATAATCGGAATAATAACCAAGTTAGACACACAGTCCAGCGGTGGACTGTGTGTATGTTTAAATCGCACGTCACGAGTTCGAGTCCGGTCTTCTGCATCGACCCGGACAATTATTTTACCTTTTTAATTAAGTCAGAAATGAAAACAAATAGTTTGTATTTAAGTATAATAAAAATTGGATTATATAACATGTTAAACATACAGTCCAGCGGTGGACTGTGTGTTACGCAACCCACAGGTCCCGGGTTCGAGACCTGTGGAGCGCACCGGTCCGATTCAATTAAATCGTTTTTAAAATAAAAGGATTTTCTGTTTAAATTAATTAATATATAAATATAATTAAAACAGATATATGACGGGTCAGACACGTAGCTCAGTTGGTAGAGCTGCGTGCACGCGTACGGGAGGTCTCGGGTTCGAGCCTCACCCAGCGCACTTATATTCGCATTCGAACCGGTCAACGGTCAAGTCAACGGTCAAAGTCAAAGTCAACTGTAGCAAAAAAATCAAATTTTTTTTAATTTTTTTTATTTATTTATTTTAATTAAAAATCAATTAAAAATACTTAAAAATAACATTTTTAAGGTTAGAAAATAGCCTTAAACTCGCAAAAATACACCCAACAATCCTACTAAAATAGATTAATAAAATCCGTTTACTTACCGAACCACAATGATATTTATCTAGGTTAATTTCACTCGTGGTTAAAACCACTTCGCGTGCATTCAACATCATCAACCGAACGCACCCACTGTGAGTGAATCTTACAACTCCCCTTTTTAATTACACGTTTTGGGGTGTGTCATGTGTCTCAAATAATTAACTCGTTTATTTGAATTTGTGCCATACCATATCGTGACCTAAACTTAGATTGTTTATATTGATGTGATTAATTATGTCAGTTTGTCAAATTATATGAAATTCATTCATTAAGCCCATCAGTTCCTCGCGGGAGACGAGTTGAACAACGCGTGCCTCAAAACCAATTCATTATTGTTCATGTGTGTATCATTGAATTTATATTGTTTGTAGTCGTGTCATTCATATTATCATGTTTATGCAATTCATTCATTAGGCCCATCAGTTCCTCGTGAAAGACGAGTTGAGCAACGCGTGCCTCTAAATGTTCCATTATTGTTCATGTGTGCTTTATTTAATATCTTATGATTGTTGAATAAGTTTACATCTATTTTTACTCATGAGTGGTTGTGCACATATTTCATAATCAATTTAATAAACTTGTTCAAATGTTTTTCCATAGGATTCACTCGCCAACTTTATGTTGATCCAAAACCTTTTTACACATGATACAGGTGAACAGGTTGAAGCAAAGAAAACATAGGAAATGCCTTAGAAGAGAATAAAGAAGCTTAGATTGATAGTTAGAACATGTTGTAATATTTATTTAAATTTCCATTAAATTGTATTAAATGAATATGAAACGCATAATAAATGTCATGAGCTTTGATGATAACCCAATCATGCCCCGATCACCTTTTCCGCTGCGGGTCGGGGTGTGACATTTTTCAACTTCTAAACTTCGTGGGGAGGGCAAAATTCTTTTATCATTAACTCCCTTAGCTCCTTCCATTTGAGTCCATAGGCTTCATCATTTCCGTGCCAGTTGTGCTCGGTGGTCCACCAGTCAAGTGCCTTTGACTGAAAAACACCAGTTGCATTGACGCTGCGAAGTTCTCCAGACATCCGCTTTGGCGGAAAGTGACCTCAATAGCATCGAACCATTGAAACATTTTTCTCGGACCTTCTTCGCCAGTGAAGCTGAATGGAGCCTTTGGTGCGTCGTTCTTGGAATCCACTGATGAGTTGCTGCTGACAGCGTGAATCTCACTGACGATTTGAGGAATCACCGTGGCCATTTCCTTGGCCAGGAGTGAGGCGATTCGTTTGTTGGCGTTGTTTCGCTGGGCAGTGCGTCGAGTGTGAGATCCCATGGAAGCCATCTAAAAACAGAGATTGGAGATTCGCTTATGATTGGTTTTGTTAAAAAGTTTTTGCGTTGCACACCATATTACTTATTATTATTATTATTATTATTATTATTATTATTATTATAATTCACGTAAGTCACAAAATCACGTAATCACAATAACACGTAGTCACATAAGCACATACTCACGTAAGCACATATTTTGTAGGTGTTCATCTTCATTTAAATCATGCATAACGCGTTCGTGATAAGCGTAATCTAGCGAGTAGTATTGCGTATGAGGTGCACATGCCCTCATGAGCGTAATGTAAGTGGGATTGTTTAGTTTATTCGTGATTATTTAGCGCTTTTAGATTGCGAGAGTTGTGCGAGTCGTGCATACGTTTAGGGAGCGAAGAGCGATAAGTCGATAAATTGATAAAGCGTAATAGTTAAAATTCACAATTTAAAAACATATGAACACAATAAAATTCGATGATGCGAAAAACGGCGATTGCAGGCATAAAACAAGTGGAGTGTCTTGGGTTTTGAGACAGCGACTAGCCAAGGTGATTCGATCATTCCTCTGAGTTCGGACACGCGCTTTGGCCTAATTGGTAAATGCTCCCACTGTCTCGCGGCTAACGTCATTACCCTTCTAGTTACTACACGTTCCAAATCATTGAAACAATCAAGACCTTGGTGAGATTGAAAAATCGAGGAGTGGAACGAGTCATTAGGGTGCGTGTTTCACCCCTAACTTAACGACTTCGTACCATAACTATGGTAAGAACAAGCACGAGATAGAAATGGAGATTTCCGTCGAGATGTGGATATCACTCCTAACTCGACGAATGAATCTCGTGCAAAGAATAATACGCGTGATGAGTGATCTTATCGAGAGTTCCTGGTTTTCACATCTAATCTCAACACAATCACTCGTTTGTGTTATACGAGTATCTTCGAGTGTATATTATGGTAGCTTTAGGAAAAGCGTATGTTAGTCAACATGGCAAGATCAAAAGCAGAACAAGTGAAAATTTGTTTGTATTTAATCGGGACCTGCTCAGTTCGTACGAATTGTGCGGTTCGTACGAACTATGTATTTCGTACGAAATGCGCACTTCGTACGACATGCGCACTCCGTACGAAATGCGCACTCCGTACGAAATGCGCACTTCGTACAAATTGTGCAATTCACACAGATTGGTTTGGTTCATTCGCGAGGTCTGTTTTGGGTGCTTAGACTATAGACTAGGTCGAACATGGCAATTCTACCTAATTCCCTATAGTTATGGCTCTGATACCAATCTGTTACACCCCAACCGATGGCGCAATAATCGGGTCGCAGCACTAAGCGAACCAGATTGTCCAAGAGAATCCTTAACAACTATTTTTTTGATGACAATATTTAATACGTTAATTTCCCATACAATCAACAAATACGCATCTAATAGTCATTACAAATTGAAATATTCTCAAACAAAACATGATCCGACAACTAGATATTTATTTGAGTTTCTAGAGATAAAGCCCTAAATCCATTACAACATAGAATCATCAACCTGTCACATACGTTAAAATAAAATCAATACAATAATGTAAAGGTGAGCATACAGGTTTAACATAAGTATAGTAAGTAAGCGTTTCGCATAAACCGCATGAACATACGTAAGAGATGTGAACTATGTTAACATCATTGATACAAGTAACCAACAAATCGAGGGTGCGAGTCACGCGAACAAGTGTCCACGTACTAAAGAGAAAATAAAGCGAGATATAAAAGTGTGAGCCTTAACAACCGCGGGCCTCCGGGTGGCGGGTCAACCTCTAGCAAGCTATCATGTTAAGGGTGGCATAAAAGTCAAAGGGTGGCATACAAGTCATCAAGCAAATAACATACAATTCAGCAATTCACGTATAGTCATGTACGAGCGGGTTGCGTTTAAAGTGTTAAAGCGCTGTGTGTGGTGTTTTGATATAGAGAATATGTAACACCCAAAAGTGCATTAAAGCGAAAAGGGGGTCAAGTATGCTCACCGCGAGTGCATAAACAGAGATGTATGAGTAGAGGAGAGCGGGAAGAGTGTCAAGTCAGCCTGTAAACAGGAACAGAAATGCATCAGTCTTCCATAGTGCTGAATCGGTCGAAACGGAGTGACGATGTGGGAAACATGTCAATTCGTACGAATTGTACCAGTTCGTACGAAGTGGTCAATTCGTACGAATTGTGATTCGTAGGATTTGATCTGTTTCGTGTCCAAAATCGAGTGTTTTCGTGTCGTTTCTTCGGGAAATCCAGTGTCCATCCTTCTAACCTTAAGTTACTGAGTAAACCAAAAGCTGGGGAGGTCTTTAGAGCGAATTTAGTCACTTGTGGGAACTCGGACTTGTTTGTACGAACTGATTAGTTCGTTCGAGCTAGTCCAGTTCGCACGAGTTGACTGTCTTGCTTCTTCGTGCAACCGGAACTGAGTTTTCGTCTGAAATGGATGTGATTTCGAGTCCTTTTCATGACGGTTTAGACACCGCTTCATTCCGCTGTTTAGTGAACGAAACATATGTCGGTTTTGGTTTGTTTCTGTGCAAAAATCAAGTTTTAAACAGTTTTCTCAGGATATCACACTTGAAGAGTTGAAACAACCCGATTTCTATCTTGGGATGCCAAAGCTATGCCCAATATACTCGTTTAAGTGTGATTCTAAGCTAAAAATCAGAAGGTTTTGTGAAAAAAGATGAAGATTTCATAAACAGTAAAGTTTAAATGAAATCATGGATAAACTCGTGTAAAATCGTGGTGGAAATCGTTGTGTTTCGTGTGAAAATAGTTGTTTCTTACTTGGAAAATCAGAGAAAACGAGTTGGGAGAAGTTCTGTGCGAAGTGGCAGCAAAAGGAGCGTGTGTGAGGGAGTGTGGTATTTATAGGAGAGGAGGTGAGGTGAGTTGGTGGGCAATTCATACGAATTGCGCCAATTCGTACGAATTGGTCAGTTCGTGCGAATTGGTCAGTTCGTGCGAATTAGGCAATTCGTACAAACTGGCCAGTTTCGTGAGAATTACTTCCAATTCAGGCGTTGGCTGTTCGTTTGGTAGTTTTTGTTCGTATTAGTTAGATAGGTTTAGTGTTTTAGCGAAGCGTTAAGCTTTGTAATATCATAATTATGCGATAGAGCGAGTTGCGTGAGCTAGCGAGTGTAAGCGAGAGTTTAACTATATAAAACCTAAACATACATAACACACAGCATTACATAACCCATATAAATAACTGCGTTTGCGATGAGTGTGATAAGCGAAGTCGAAGGCGCGAGTGGTTACCGAACAAACAAACACACTCGGCATATAATTTAAAATAGTTCTCTGTGTTTCGTGTAGCGTTAGCATTGCGAGTATTAAGCGTCTTAAGTGTGATGTTATGCAGTGTGATAAAAATGTATTTAGTATAACATAAATCCATCATTTATATCGAATCTCGGATTCCAAAATGGTTACAAATAGAAAAGACGGTAAGCAGATAATAACCAAAAAGTCAGGTTGTTACAGTTGTCTTTAAAGAGATTGGTAACGGTTTTCTTCCCGGTTGCTATACCTACTCTCAAGCCTATTATCCTCATTTTTCTCGAAAAGTAACTACAAGAATCAGAGGTGAGGCTAAATAGTAAATTGATGATTCGTACGTTTAACAAAAATATTCAAAACTCATTCATGAAATTAAATGACATGGTTAAAACGGGTCCAACGCATCAACTTACGTCATTGGATCATGAAACACACTTTGCTTGTCGTCTGCTTACGCACATTTTTTTCCGTATGCTTTTACTATGCACATCCATGTGATCAATTTGGATTTATCTTAATTGTGAACATAACTTGTCGTCTACCTTATATATATGTCATTGGATCACAGAACACGCTTTGCTTGCGTGGGTATTTAAGTGGTGTTTAGGTCCCCGCGTGAGCTCACGTAAGTTCCTAATGGAAAAGGGGACAAGGCATGCCAATAATAAACCTGAGCCCCTTGTATTCTTACATTTGGATAAAGGACACCATGTGTGGCTTTAAAAAATGGAAAATTGTTTGGTGTTTATTGCTAATTCTTGTATATTTGCAAAAGAATGTGAACATATCAATTAATAGGTTGACATTAAATTTTGAATGTTATTTATTTGTTGTTTAAGTACTAATGTTTCTATTCAGTTACTGATGTTGTAAGTATGATCTATGTTAACTTGCTTATTTTCTTGACTAGCGAGGACGCTACGACATAAATCCAGATAAGCCTAGTCAGACCTTCACGCCATCTATAATTGCCGACACATATATGGGAGGGGAGTCTTCAAATGTGGTATGTTGATTAATCATATATTCCCGATTTAGTCATTTATACACTTAATGCTTGTAACTGTCTTAATTGTTCAAGCTTCATGTTTCTACTTTTGCGTCACATGGATTTATTGAAAGAGATGGTTTACTTATAATTGTATGTATCAGTATGCAAATCTGTTTCTACAGCGCCATTATTATCGTTAACAAATTGGAAAACACAAATGTTGTTGATCTTTATATGATCAAGTTGGAGTTTATCAACAAATAACTTCCATTTCAAAAGATCGCTTTATAAACATAAATAAATATGTACTATATGCTAACTTAAGCAGTTTCTTATGGAAAACTATATTATGGCTTTAGTACAAATCCGAAAAACCTTAATCAAAATCCGTTGGTTACAACAGGTGACAGGGAGCTCAGGTAACTTGATATCAGGAGGAGGGCAACAACAAGAGACTTATATTAATCTCAACTTCTCAGGTAACTAAGAAAGCTATTAGCTAGAACATGTGCATATGCAGAACATGTTTTTGCACACACTATGATTTTGGTGCTATACCATGCTAATTGATACCTCTTTCATATAGTTATGCTATGATACTTGTTGTTTATGTTCATGTTATGGGCTACATCATAATTTGAAGAAGGGCTATCTTTGAAAAATTCAATAACACAGTAGATTGCATGATATACACTAGGTATGAACAAAATGTCCTGGGCCTGGGACTGTTAATCTGGAAAAAGCCCATGGTCATAGTCCAATAAATATTGTCCGAATGTTTTTTTTTCCGGAGAACCTGACCCTTAGACCTGTCTTGTTAGACTGATTTAAGGCCGAAACCCTGATTAAGGCCGAATTTGTCGTTAAAATTTAGTTATTGTTCTTAAAATACAATATTCTTAAGGTATTCTTTTTAAAGTTTTGTGTTATTGCTACAAAATAATATATTTATTAAATTTATTTATAACTTACAACAAATAAAAAAATATACTTTTTAAACATAGAAAATAAAAAAAAAATGGTCTGCATCCCGTCAAGACTGGAAGACTCCAAGTTTGTGTTAGGTTCTCACTCCAAGTTTGGTTATGAACCATAACTGAATTAGATTGGTCTATTTTTGGTCCTGTTATACTCGCGTGATTTTACTTAATCCTTGTTATATTAGTGATTACTTATTGAATTTGATCTTAATCAGCAGATCCAGGGGTTCGCCACCCCTGGACAATTTCATTCAGCCACTGCAAATCATCAATACATCTTAAGACAGGTATCTATCCTGATTTCCTGCTTTTTGCTCATATATTGTATTATTTGTTCATTTGATGCATCTTTATCATATCTTTAATTCAAAGTTATTTAATATTTACAGATCAGAGTATTGAAGGAGAGATACCACAACGAACTATTGAAATGCACTACAAAGCCGCCGAGATGCGCACTTGGGTCCAACTCAATAATACCATCTTTAACACCATTTATCACCACATAATTTCTTCTTTTATTGAGGCGTGATTATCCTTTGCAGGCAACAAATATGGATGAATCAAATTACTACGAAAGCGTCATAATTAATCTGGAAAGGATCATGACATTTTTGAATATCTCTAGAGCAGATTTGCTTCCCAATAATGAACAGATGATCTATAATATCATGAATATGATCGTTAACTATGTGAGCTACTTTAAGTACAGCCCTGCTTGGTATTCTCTGCACAGTGAACCTACCCATCAGCCCCCGGTGCATCCCCTTGGAGCCATGAGGTTGCAAAACATTCCATCCCCAAATCCAACTCATATGGTTACAAATCCAGATGTCGACATGTGGAATTTTAATCACAATTTTCCTTCGGAAAGACCACACCTACAACCATCACAATTAAGAATGCCAAGTTTACAAACCATTACATCTTTCCAAATAGCTCCACATCCAAGTGTCCAAGCACTACACAACAGATACATTTAGGACCAATGACTAGTAGTGTTATCGGGTCCAGTTATCCAATCAGTTTGTTTTCAAACACAACTGCTACTAATTTTCCATTTGGTCCAGTTATCCACCAACCACCAGTGGCGAATCAAAATTTCAACTTTGAAAAAATGAAAGCACCAATGCACAAAACGGATGAGCTTACTGGATCAAAAGTGTGCCATGAGATGTCTCCTTTGGGTTCAGGATTAGGGAACCAATATACATCCACTCAGTGTTCTCTTCCACACTCAACAGCTTGTTCTCCTTTTTTAGTTTCTTCTAATACATCTGCTCCATCTAAAACATCCATAGATCCACCTTCACAAGAACCAGAAACCTCAAAAGATCAGGCTTTTCATTTGACTGAAGTGGTACACTTGTTTCTGATATATGATCTGAGAACACTTTTTGACTATTTCCTTGAATGATTATATTTCTTTTGGTGCTGATTGCTATAGCTGTTTTCCTATTTCAGGTGAAACCATCAACTGCACTGATTTCTTCCTTGACTGACATTAGCTCAATTGAAAAGGTGATTGATATCATACCAGATTGTGTACCTCAAAATCTAGTTAGTACCCATATACAAGATGAAACGAGCGTGATGTTAGAGTATGATCATGAGCCACTAAAAAAAGGAAACGCAAGTCAAGTGTCCCATTAGCGTATAGTGATCAGTTTGTTTCTCAAGGATGGGACAGATCCTCAACAGACTCATCAACAAACAAGAAGAAGAAGAAGATTGAGGTAACTTTTATTGCATACATAAGTTGCAACTTTTCTCATGGAGATTCATATCATGTTTCTATACTTGATGTCTCGTTGGTGGAATTTGTTACTTTTATTACTATTTTTATTCTCTTCCTGTTTCTTGTGTTAATCTCCTTGCAATCTATGTGCTTCTAATACAAGAATCCTGCAATATTGGAGGAGATCAAAGAGGTTAACAGCAAGCTAGTTGAGACATTGATGGAGATAGACCCTTCTGAAGATGGTATTAACATACTTGGAGCTCATGAGGGGACCATAGTGAAGTGCTTGTTCAGGAATGTTTGCTCCCTACTCGGTCCGCAGAAAGGTGCTTCATCTGAAAAGGTAAAATTTTGCAGCACCCGAAATCGGTTACTAAATGCAGTTTTGAAAGCTTAAAATCACATATCCAAAGCATTTTATGGAATTTGATAAGAAGGAATTTTGAAATTGTTTCTCAACATGGAAAGTCTCCTTTTAAGTAGCTATTTACACACATACATCGCGTTACTATGAATTTTACACTGAGAAACTTGGTTAATATCAGGTGCACAATTGCACCATTCGTAAACTTGATACAAGAAAAGGAGAATAAATAAGAAAGAATACATTTTAAATCTGCATTTGATGTACACATGTGGCATCTATACTAAAAATTTGTCTTTGCTTCTTTATACAGATGCCGGAGTTTGTCATACTGCTTCTTGTTCCGGATGATTATCCAGCATCTTCACCTAAAATGATTAAATCAAGCCTTGATGTATTGAAGTAAGTGACAATCAAGCATTCAAGATAAAAGTTAGGATTAACTGGACCATATATAAAAACAAAAACAACCTGACCTCTCAGGTATTATGTATTATTAATCAACTAGATATAGGAATACAACCTATTTAAATCATATCTTCTGGTAAACATAAATAAAATTAATGCTTACTAATTAATATATTCTATCTAATACCAATTATTAACAAATCTGTATTGATGTAGAGAAATTAATACATGTGAATCTTTTTGTAATAATCTTGTAGCAATGAACCTTGGGGACGTTGTATGACGAAATGCTGATTAAGTTTAATGTTTCACTTTGCGGGATTACTGGAATACATTCTCTTGGAGATATGGCAAGAAACTGGGATGCTAGTGCTCGAGCTGTAGTTAATAGTTTCCTACAAAAAAAATGTGGAAAAAGTTTCAGTGAAAAGTATGGAACCTGGGACAACTTTCTGAACAGTTCTTACAGCTCTAACTAGTCCTCAAAAGAAAACTTGTAAATCGTTGTGGAGTTCAAATGTGTACTTTTTCTCTGTGGTTGTCGTGGTGTGTTAGCTTAAAGTATGGCAAAAAAAAACTCTATAGTAATATATATGCAACTAATGTTACATGCGTTACTTCTATAAAAATGTTGAATGTTTTCATAATCTTTGAGGAACAATAGCTTTGCGCAGTCACTATATTAGACTAATGGAGAAATGTTTATGAGACACAATGATAGAGAGCATAAGACGTGGTTTCTTATCGCGTCTTATAAGAAGTCAACGTCAAAAAATGGATGGACCGCGGCCACAGTGTACACTACCGCGTCTAATATGTTGTTAAAAAAAATAAACATCAAATTATTTTTTACTCATTACATATGCAACTAATTAGAAACAAAACAAATTATATGTATATGTAGCTTATTTGTTTATCATAATGTAACTGCGCTCACCACCTATCTTACCAAACACCCCGTCGTGTAGCACGGGTGTCTCACCTAGTTTATATACAAAGTCAACTATTACACCACATTTTAGAGTTAATTCAAACATGGTTTACCTCACCATTATCACTAAGATGATTTCTTTGAATAAGTTCTTTAATAGTTTTTACCTTATACAAGTTATATATTGCCTAGATATGTGTATGTAAACGGTTAAAAAATATGAACAAACTAAACAATTTGATGGTTTTTTATGTACATAAACATAAGAAGTACCAAATTTTTACAAAGTATGAATCATTTATCAAAGAACTAAACAATTATGGGTTTTTCTTTTTATTCTCGCAATAATTTAGTATTCTATTATGATCCTGAATATGCGTGCGCCCACACACACATATATATATTCGCTACAAATCCAATTAACTTAAAGCTACATAAAGACCTTATCGTCCTTTGAGTTGTGTTTAATGCTTGGTGCAAGGGGTGTTCAATCGGTGGAGTCAAGCCTAAGCTCATTAGATATTTAAAATCTACCGAACACATTTAAAACAATGCAAACCATTTATCTAAAGCACTATACAAGTCAAAAGTTTGTTCCTCTTAACATCCTTTAATTCTCCATCTATCACCACAACTATCGGATCTACCACAATATTGTTCGTCACTGGTGTTGGGTGGAGATGATGGTAGGGGTGGAGGATGGAGGTAGTGAAGGCGACATGGTGAGGTGGTTGCGTTTTGGTCCGGCGGGGTGATGTGGTCCGGCGGGGTGATGTGGTGGCGATGGGGTGGGGTGACGGTGGTGGTTTTTAGTGAGAGAGAGAGAGAGAGAGTAGAAAGATAAAGATAGGAGTATAGAGATCTATGTTTTATTTATATGTTATTTTTAAGGAAGGACAATTTAGTAATTTCACACTAACTTAACACAAAAAAACTAACCTAAATCCACATTAGGGACTATCCGAGAACTAATGTGCAAAAGTTAGGGACTATAGCTGTAATTTTAGAAGTGTAGGGACTATAGGTGAAGTCCGGATAAACCACAGGAACTGTCCGAACACTTTTATCATATAATAATTAATCAAATAGTTTTCATAGTTGCACAAACACACCCAATTCATTAAACTAAAGTTGTTAAAAAAATCATTAAACGAATGAAAGACACAATAAAATTGAAACCCAAAATTGAACAGCCACCCCTAAATCAATTCACACGTGTGGACAATGAAAGTTTTAGGTGAAACTAAAATGGGGTTTGGTTGAATTGGGTGTGGGTTTAGTAAAAGAGAATAGTTGATAAAGAAGACTGCTTGAAAAATGAAGACTGTGAAAGTAGTATTTTTCTTAGATTGGATTATGGAGAACACGATACACGAATCCGACTAGAAAGAATGTTTACTTTGATTCTTTTTAGAGTAAACTGCAATTTTACCCCTGGGGTTATAGGTGATTGGCACGCTTACCCCCTAAAACAAAAAATTGTCTGACCCCCCAACATTGCCTACTTAGTCCAATCTTACCCCCTCCGTCTATTCAATGTTAGTTTGACCATTAAAAATAGGTGAAATGACCAATATGCCCTCCTTCCATCTTCTTCTTCAATACATATAACCCAACCTCCATCTTCACTCGCTGCCGTCTCTGATCAAGCCCCAGCCAGATCCTCATTCGCTTCAATCTTCGAAACAAAATGTCTGGTTCATCTTCCAACCTATTTTGATCTCAAGGTAAAATGGTGAATACCAAACCCTCAGACATTATCTGTCCATGTGGTGGCCAAACTTTTTACAAAAAGTCCGAATCGAAGGCAAATCCTGGAAGACGGTATCTGCGATGTGTAAGTGACTTTTTAGTTATTCATATTTGATGTACTTGTCGGATAACTACTGAGTTGTTATGTTGTTATTGATGTCCCATTTTAGAATCGAGGATGTGGATTCCTTAGATGGGCTGATGTTGGTGAAGAACAGGGATGTCCAATTTGCCGTGAGGTAATGCCTGCTTTAATTCAAAGTATTAAAGATACGGATGAGTTAGATAAGTGCAAAGACAAACTGGCTCAGTACAAGAATGAGGATGTGTTCAAATGGAAGCTGTACTTAGGGATTACTTGGTTATTGATTGTGCTAGTTTATTTGCTTAAGTAGTTAAATGTAGAGAAATTTATTAGTATTTGTATTTTCTATTACTTGTATCTGACTTTCGAGTAATTGCAATGCTAAACTTCCTATTTGCAAGTTGTTAATGTTTGTTTTAATGTTACTTCTTTAGCCTGAATGTAATCATGAAGCTGTTGCTGAGAAAGAGAAAAAAAGGTTGAAGATGTTACAGCCGAATGTAATCCTGAAGCTCTTACTGAGATTAAGAAAGAAAATGATGAAGATGTTGTTACAGCTGAAGAACCTGAAAGTTATGTATATTTTGAGGATCAAGGCTCTAAGGTGCTCAGACCTTACTTAGAGAATGAATTGACACTCAAAGATCCGACAAAAGACTATGACCCTGAAGTGCTGAAACATGCATGGGATTACACTTTTGAGGATGAAGAGGAGGATTGGTACTTCAATCCATATGAAGGGAGCATAGTTCTGATTCGGATTGATCTTGTTTGGATGATTGTCACTGGAAATAGGCTAGATTTGTTGTATGTTGTAATTTGTTCTAATGTGTACTAAAAATTGCAATTTAATCAAATTATATTGTGTTGAAATAATAATTGTGTATGGTACAACCTAAATTCAGCACCAAATATCAAATATATGAAATCAAACATTGTCATTACAACAGAATAACCAAACAAACATAGTCATAACTGCAGAAAAGAAATCAAACATTGTCTGTAAAGAACTTGACAAACATCCCTACAACCGATTGTCAATGTAGCATTAAATCATCAAGATTGTGAATTGGGGCACCTTGAGTGGCAGTATGCGATTCTTGTGAAGCAGCAGATTGTTCACCCCCTTGTCTTTTGCAGCTCCTGATGTTATGTCCCAGGTTTCCACATTTACCACACTTGATGGTGGTGCCCTTTCTTGTCATTTTACCTCCTTTATCAAACTCCTTCTCAAGCTCATTTTCCCCAAATGCCTTCTTTCTCTTCTTCTTTGGCCTTCCGACCTAAAGAATACATTATAATTCGTTATACAATTCATGTAGCAAAGTTAATACAGGGCCACATTATACCTGTGTATGATGCTTTGCTGGGATTATTGTTGATGGACATTCAGAAGGAGTCCACATTTCCGGCCCATTAATTGGCTTATTGACTTTCTCATAAACCTTTTTCCATGTTGATAACCAATACACATCAGAAATCCACTCTTCTGGTATACCAACATCAATGTTATTCCTTGACATATCCCATATGGTTGCAACTGCATGTTTGCAAGGCATCCCTGTCAAGTCCCACTTCCTGCATGCACAATCTTATTTTTAACATTAACAACACATTGTGATCTCGGGTCTTTTATTTGATACTTGTCTGTATCAACCATTAAAACAGACATTTCGAAGGCCCTTTTCTTGACCCCATCGAAGACCTCAGTGGCATGTGGTGTTAGTGGGCCAAAACATTTTGCTTGCAATTTCTTCACATTCACTATCCTCTTGGTCATGTATTCCCTAATGAATTCTATGCACGTGATAATTGGCTTGTCCATTGCCCTGATGATTTGCCTGTTAAAAACTTCACATATGTTGTTCAACAACATATCACATTTAGCTCTACCAGAAAATAAGCTCTTGATCAACCTGTGTATGGGATCTCATTAAGCCAGTCATACATAGCCTGTTCTGTTGTCTTAATTCTTCCATAGCCTTGTTAAAATAAGGAATGGAGGTCTTCCTAGCTGATGTCCAAAGAAAATTCTTGTAAAAATCCCCACGCCATTTGGATTTCATGTTCTCATGAATGTGCCTCAAACAAAACCTATGCTCAGCATTAGGAAATACTGCTAGCATAGCTGCATTCAGGCCCTGTTATACAAATTTGAAACACCCATTTATTTTACAAACATTGTTTACAAAACATATTGGGAACTATCATGCTATAATGGATTAATCGTACCTCCTGTCTGTAGCTTATGAAAGTGTAAATTGAGTCAACAGTGCAATCTAGGTCATCTCTAAGTAGCTGCAAAAACCTTTCCAAGTTTGTGTTGTTTCCAACTCAACAAGAGCATAACATACTGGATATATGCTATTGTTCCCATCTATACCAACAGCAGTCAAGATCTGTCCAGGAAAATGACCTTTCATGAAACACCCATCCACACCCAGCAGTGGTCTTCCAATCATTTTAAAACCCCTCATCATAGATGCAAAACAAACATATATCCTCCGAAACTGCCTTGTAGGACTGCTAGGGTCCCCACATGGCTCCACATCTATCTTAATTGTACTACGTGGGTTGGCTTTAAGAAGTTCATCACAATACGACCTTAGAAGACTATACTGCTCTTGGTAATCACCAAATATCCTGGTAGTTGCTAGCCTCTTAGCTCTGAAAACCTTATGTAGTGATATTTCTAGCTGATGCTTCTAAGAAGTTGAGTTTGAATTGCTTGAATTGGCATTTATGGATTGCTTTCAATCAGAGGTTGGATCTCCCGAGCAATTGAATTCATTGTGTACAATGATACGTCCCTGCTTGTGAAACAGTTATGATGATTATGAACTGTCTTCACACACCATTTTTCCTTAGCCGACTTCCTTGAGATGTGAACTACCCAAGGGCAGGTGGGCTTGTATGCCTTTTAGGTTGTTTGTATTTTTTGACCTACCTCATTGAATTTACTATTTTGCCCCTCCTGATCTCCTTTTTTTGCATCACCAAGTAGTGGTGGATTATAACCAAAACACACTACTCTATACCTTAACAACTCATTTTTTAGGATAAAGACATCTCTCCTGGCCTTAAGAGCATAATTTTTCACCATCTCGTTCATCTTACTCTTGTCATCGATAAGCTGTCCAACATAGGAGGGTACATAATCTGCACCCATCTCTTTGGCAGCAGCCTTCCCTTTCGTCCGTATCTTCTTGGCAACCCTATCTCTAAGTGTTGTATTGTCATCAGACCTACTTTCAAACTCTTCTAGGTCTACAGGAAGATGACCTTCTACATTTCTATCATCATCATGATCCCCATCACGTGAACCATCCAGTTCTTCACTGGTAAATTCTACATTAGCCTTGAACCTCTGCATATCAACTTCTATTTCATAAACCATATTATCTTCCTCAACATATTCATAATCATGATCACTTTCTTCATCCTCTGCAGTCTGATTCTCACTATCTTCCTCAAGTTCATTCTGATTTTCATTTGCATTGAGGACTAAAACTGATGCTGGAACAATTTCTCTATATGGCCCTGCTTGATTTTGAAACGACTCCATTAAGATTGTTGACCTCTAGTTTTCAACATACATGTCTATCAGGTCGACACCTTGACGCACATGATCAAACATAGCTTCTAAATCAACATCACATTTTAATGTCCTAAGACCAAAATCCAAAGACACGTAAGGTTCCTTGTAATGAATGTAGAATAAGATACCGTCATCGTAACCTATTTTCTTAATCATCTCCTCTAAAACATCCATATTCAACACACGAAAGTCTACATGACCAACGTAGTTTATCTTTCCACCTAAGTATTCCCTATTTGGGTTTTCTACAAAATTACTACCATGGTGTACCTTTATTGTAAATTGGCTCTGAGTGTCACCTGTAAACAAACATCAACAACAGATTACCACAGCGAAAGGTTCATCATTTACCTAAGTTACACCTGTATGCTTGCATGACACTTACAGTACATCTCGTCTGGTTCAAAATACTGATCTTCAGCTCTAATCTTCCATATTAGAAGATCCATACTGCTAACAACTTGGATTCCGCTTCTAATTGTTCAAATGTGGAGGAGCGCGATTTACAGAAATTGATGATCTTGAGAACTAGGTTAAGTTCAGGGTTTCAGAATAAGGGAAAAAAGAACATAAAGGGATGTAGTTATTCATTTAGGGTGAAATTACCATCCTGCCTTTTTACCTTCTGAAGATAACGTCGCAGACTAACGGAAACAAAGACCAAGGGGTAAGATTGGACTAAGTAGGCAACGTTGGGGGGTCAGACAATATTTTTTTGTTTTAGAGGGTAAGAGTGCCAATCACCTATAACCCCAGGGGTAAACTTGCAGTTTACTCTTTTTTATTTCTTTATATTAATTAATTATGTAAACAAAATAAATGTCACAAACGATGACTTACCTTAACGTAAATTATATAAGATTGGAACATAAAATAACCTTCAATGACTTAATTAGAACAAAATTGTTTAATTTTTGGAACGACGACTTTCTTATATTAGACTACCGTACTCTCCAAATTAAAGAGCCCCATTGCCCCACTCCGGCCAGACTATGATGTCTTAACAAGGCCCACGCTGGCTTCAAAGTTTGGCTTGGGCGTTCCCCCGGAAAACCATACTGCCGGCTGCCACTTGACAATCGCTATGCCACCACAAGAGCAGAACTCTCTGGCGTAATACACGGTGAGACGAAAACTCAGGTGGTCTCAGGATAAAGCCTGACACCTCAGCAAGGACGCTAGGCTTTATCTATGATTGCCTTATCCACCAAAATAACAAAATTATTTATTAGGGACCTGATTAGAACACTACTAAGGGGGTGTTTGGTGTTACGTTTTCAAAATAGATTATAGGTTTTCAAAATAGTTTTTGCGTTTTCAAAACTGCGTTTTGAAAAAGTATGTAGGTACATGCTTCTCCAAAACTGGGTTTTGGAGGTAGATAATCACTTTTTCATCCAAACACTTTTTTAGATTATTTATGTTTTACAAACTTAATAATCAAATAATCACTTCAAAACGTAAACCCAAACACCCTCTAAAACTTGATTATCATTCTATGAAATATTCCTAACATTTTTTTTGAATGGCAAATTTGGATCACTAACGGACCATTGAAGTATTATCGTGTTACCAGCAAAACCACTTGATCATATTCATTTCCATTAGGCATAATGTTTATACACCAACTCAGCAGGAAACCCAATAAATATGGGAAAACTTCTCTTTTGGGAATCGAACCCAAAACCTATTAGTCCAAAGTCTTATCTCACCCCAAAGATACCACTAGGTTATAACCCAACCTAAAAAACAAAAGTTTGTTATAAACATCTATCTATATATATAATAAAGTAAATCGATGTGTGACACGTGTCATTCATTGGAGACATCTAATTTTTTGTTTTCCCGCCACTTTTTCATGCTAATCTTATATTAGTATTAAATGAATGATAAATTAATACTAAATCTTATCCTTAAAATTTCTCTTCTACTTATCTTAATTAAATAAATAATAATTTAATATTAAATCTTATCCTTAAAATTTCTCTCCTACTTATTTTAATTAAATAAGTAATAATTTAATATTAATTTATCCTTCAATAATCCTTTTAAATTAAGTTGATAAAAAATAATCATTTTTAAAATCAAGTTGATAAATATTAATCATAAGGTAAGAATGTGACCAAGTTAAAGTTGGGGTTTGTCAGTGAAAATCAACAAATATAAGAGTCAAACTGAACGAAACAAGTCCAAGTCAAACCCAACAAAGTGTATCGAATCGTTCATAACCTACTCGAGACGGTTTGTTAAGATCTTGAATTGTACCAAGCTCGACCTTAAATTGAGCCCGTTTAATAAACAATCCTATATACGCATAATAAACAAGCTCAAATTGGTGCTTCATATACTAATTCGAGTCCCAACTTTGAATATTAAAATGTACTTATTTTTTATCTTTAATGTTAATGACATTTTGATTGTTGCTTCTGTCCGAATTGTTTTTTTTATATGTATAATTGTTGCTTCTGTCCGAATTGTTTTCTTTATATGTATAAATATTATTGTTAGTTATATATTTTTAATGTTGATGACATAAATTGTACCAAGCTCGACCTTAAATTGAGCACGTTTAATAAACAATCCTATATACGCATAATAAACAAGCTCAAATTGGTGCTTCATATACTAATTCGAGTCCCAACTTTGAATATTAAAATGTACTTATTTTTTATCTTTAATGTTAATGACATTTTGATTGTTGCTTCTGTCCGAATTGTTTTTTTATATGTATAATTGTTGCTTCTGTCCGAATTGTTTTCTTTATATGTATAAATATTATTGTTAGTTATATATTTTTAATGTTGATGACATAAATTGTACCAAATATCACATGTAGCTTAGGAAGAAAAGTATTAAAGTGATATAAAAGTACACTTTTTCTAGACATGGCCAAACATTCGGTCATAAGAAAATTGTTACCAAGTTAAAATTGGGGATTGTCAATGAAAATCAATAGCTATAAGAGTCAAACTGAACAAAACAAGTTGAAGTCAAACCCAATGAAACATATCGAATCGTTCTAATTGCTTGAGATGGGTTTGTTAAGATTTTGAATTTTACCAAGTTCGACCCTAAAGTGAGCTCATTTAATAAAGAAGCCTAAACATGTGTAATAAACAAGCTCAAGTTGGTGTTTCATATACTGATACGAGTTCAAACTTTAAACGATAAATAATTAACAAACCAATTCAAGCTTGTAATTAAAACTACCCGCAAGATGACCTCGAGTTTCTAAAATGCGGTTCGGTTCAAGCAAACCCAGCCTTGACTAAAATATGACCCGTTTCAGTCACAGCCCGTTGCGACCCGGCCAAAACGGGTCACATTGTATGCTAGGTTAGTTTGGTTGATCTACAACACTTTTTTGTCTATTTTTCATAAATAATAAATGTGTAAATATTACAAAAATAGGCTCATTGGAGCTTTTAACTGTTTGTGCATGAATAAGAAAAAAAATTATAAAACCAAAAAAAGATAAATATTAATCATTTTTAAAATCAAGTTGATAAAATATTAATCATAAGTAAAGTTAAAAGTTATGTGTTAATTGATTACATTATGTGTTAAAAGTTGATATACGTGTTTATTCAATCTTGCAATGCACGAGTTTTTAAAGATATAACTTTTTATTATTTAGTATATAAAATATATTTAATCAGCCCATGTAATACACGGGGTTCTAAGCTAGTTTGTGTTTATATTGAAAGTCAATTATTACATTAACACATTTTACGTGTTGCTAAAGGCATCTTATTTACCTTTACATTATTTTTATTTGTTGTATGCCTCCCTTGGGGTTTCATATCAATATAATCAAACCTATTGTTTATTTAAAACAGTTGTATTTTCATTTAATCTCTTGATCATTCAAACCTTTTGTTTTATTTAAAAAAGTTGTATTTTCATTTAATCAATCGATCTTGTAATCTTATAAAAATAATGAATTTTTTTATGAATTTGCCTATAGGATAATCCTCTTGAACTTACAGTCTTATAAAAGATAATACATTATTTTTTAAAATAAAGTCTGAAAAAAAATCAAACCAACTAAAAGCAAAGCAAAGATAAAACACTTTTCCAGAGGAAAATATCTCTTCATTTTTTTTTTTTGAAAATTAAAATTTCGCTTTAATTTTAATCCAAAAACAGTTCTTTTACATAAAATAACTAATTAGATTTTTTTTTATGTTCCGACAATGTTATTTAACTAGACTTATGGTTGATACAGAAATCTTTAAAGAGATTAAAATAATGACTTTTCTAGGGGCAATTTGACCATGTTTAATGTACTTTTTAAAGGGATGATATGACAATAGGGTACGTTTAATCCAACACCTCTATAGAAGTTATATCAATTCAGTTTACCTCTTCGTTATATATCCTCAAGTTAATTTCTTTTCCATAACTTACAAAAAAAATGCCTTTAAGTTTATACATATATTCCCCACAACTCAATTAACTTAATGCACACACAGTTTTCTCTTTAACTTGTGTTTTTTAAGCAAGGGGTGTTAAATTATGTGAGTCAAGCTCTTATTTATGTAAGTCGGAGCTCGGCTCATTCAAGAGGTTTTGAGCTCGACTTGTAGATAATTTTATAAACATGAGTTGAATGCGCATATTCTTTAATATATATCGGATCGTTTTTATTTTTACACATATATATATATTGTTTTTGTACTTTTATTTATAGTTAAAGTTTTATATGTCTGTATAGTATAATGTAATATATAGTTATTTTTGTCATAGTAAACTTATTATGTAACTCCATATTTAGGCCATGGGGTGTCGTTCCCCTTGCTTTATGGCCATCTAGGCGCCACCTCACCACCTAGTCCACCTCATCCCTACTCCCCTATGGGTGGGGTGTGGTTCCCCTTCCTTCCTTGTTTCATTTTTTATTAATATTTATTTAATTAATTTTTTATACACTTTTTTAGAAAATTTCAAATAAAAAAAAACAAACACAAATTTCATAAAATTTCAAATAAATTGCATAAAAATTTCAGAAAATTACAAATAAAAAAAACACAAATTACCATCTAAAATTAAACACTAAAAAACAAACAAAATTAATTGAATTTTTTTATATAATTATAGCCATTGCAACGACACTGTATTTAAAGGGTCAAATTGTTTCTTCTTCGGGGCGGTCGAGGATTACTTACCAATGGCACCAATTTGGGCTCGGGGGAGGGGGCGGTGTTCCGATCGGGGACTCGCTCCACCTCAGCTCCCCGATCAATATGCTGAGCCCACACCCCTCGTCTTACTATACTATATTTACTCGGTTTGTGAGCTTAGGTAAATCCCTCTTTCCAAGATGAGTCCAAATCCTATCAAATGTAGGTCTACGAGTATGTAGTTTGCCATTACAAAGACACTAAACAATAGACCAGGTGCATATATACCTACTTTCATACGCAAACATCAACCTGAATGAAAAAAAACCCCACCTTAAATTCATCAGAGATGTCTAAACTGAAGGTGGCATATAGCTTCACCAAATTGTAACGTTGATTACATCAGTATAGTACATTGACCACACCGACAGCACTAAGTATAGCTAATGCCACGTAGAATCATACTTAATTTCTGCTAGCATCAGCTGTCGGTCACATGATCACCATAAAATGATCCTAGTAGACTGATATTGTTAGGGTTTGATAGACTCAAGTTCTTTGCATTTGGGTTGTATTCAGAACCCTTAAATCTTTGTTTTCTTTTCTGCTTGGCTGAAGTTGCAGGTTTTGCATGATGAATACCGACAGCAGTGAACCGGTATTTGATTGGGACTTTGATTTGGATAATATTGATTTTGAGAGATTCATTGAAGACCAACTCCTGGCTGATGCTTTGAATGATTCTAGGTAAATTCTTGATTATTTTTTATTTATTTATTTATTTTTGAACTGGGGTTCAATGTCTTTCTTGATTCAACTTTTTGCATAGTTGAGCAATTAAGATCGGATCGTTTTCACAAGGTCTTTTGGTTATAATGTCTGAATGGGATTTTTTGTTTAAATTTAATTTTCATTATTTTCCGATTCTTTTTTTTATATATAAGTCTCCATTGTTTTTTATGTTTTCAAGAGGTCAATAAATAACCTTAATTTCTGGATGAGTTATTGAATTGTCTTTCTTTGAATAGAAAATTTTCCAAATGTTGTCATTTCACAAAAAAAAAAAAATTGGATTATATAAATGTACATATGATTGAGGTGTTTAGCACATATATTTGTGTGTTCAAAAACCGATCAATAGAGTTTTAGCATATATATGTGTGTTCAAGAACCGAGCGCAATTCTTACATCAGTTTGCATAAATTTATCAAGTGTTAGTTATGTAGGCCTTTACACTATTTCATTTGCTCACTCCAACTCTTTTTATTACATTGGCTATGCCATTTTTACTTATTTTTATTATCAAATTATTATTATTATTATTATTTATTATTATTATTATTATTATTCTTTTATTATTATTATTATTATTATTATTATTATTATTTTTATTAATTTCTCATATTTTGGTTAGTTAAAGAAAACATTTCTGATAAATTGGCTATGCCATTTTTATTTTAAGTAATAATTAATATTATCGTTATTTTATTATTATTATTATTAATTTCTCATATTTTGGTTAAATAAAAAACATTTCTGATAAACTTTAGGTATGCTGAGGTTTTACTTATCTTATAATCGCTACTCGTGCAAGATATACTTCTTGTGCTTGTTGAATTTATGGTACTAAGATTGTTTAGAAGCGTGCAAGATGGCCTTCCCTTTTAGCTTAATAGCTAAATTTATTGCTGATGGCCAAAGAAGAAAGTTGATTGGTGGTTATTGCAGGAAGAGTTGAATTAAGTTAAAATATTTTATTTTTATATCAGGAAGGATCCAAATAAAAAATAGAAGATACCACAAAAGAGAGAATTTATTGTAACATGGCAATATTTGTTGTTTTCTAATACTTCGTTTGAAATCATTTACTTAAAGAAAAAAAGAAAAAGAAGAAGAGAAGAAGAAGAAGAAGAAGAAGAAGAAGAAGAAAAGGCCATGGCTTTATTCACCTTCAATTTAAGGTTTGTTGACATGGCTTCGATATAAATTTATGTCATCAAAAGGTCACCATTATATAATCACAGCATTCACTATTTCACTAGTAATGTTAAACAACAAGAGTTATAGCCAACAATGGACATGTGAGAAAGTTCTTATGAAAAGACAGTCTTGTAGGTTTCTGTACAGTTGATTAGTCATAAGTAAGGCCTAGAAGAGTATTAAGTCTGTCACTTGATGCATGTTTGTCCCCTGTAGGTAGGGGTGCTGAACGGGTCGTGTTCGCGGGTTGGCCGGTTCAACCCAACCCGAACCTGAAAATTTTACAAGAATCTGAACCGAAAATCGTATCATATATATGAACCCGAACACGACCCGAAATTTTGTGGGTTGACCCGAACACGACCCGTTTAACGCGAATTTTTTAATTTTTTTTTCTAAACCTAATATATTAAAATTAAAAATTACTTAAAAAACACAAATGTATATAATAATATCATATTCAAATTATAAAATCTATGTTAATTTCTCCTTTTAAATTATAATAATAGCATAAAATACAGAACCCATTTAATTTATGAGATAAAATATATTGTAAAAAATATAATATAGTATAAATGTGTTAAACGGGTCAACCCGCCAACCCGACCAGGTTGACCCGAACCTGACCCGTAAACTTAAACGGGTTAGCGTGTTCAACCCGAAACTGACCCGAACCCGTTTAGACGAAATCTAAACCCGCGAATTTCGTGTTAGGTTCGTGTCAGGTTTCCGGGTCGTGTCAGAAATTCACACCCCTACCTGTAGGATATAACGCTGCGTTCTTTTGTCGTTTAGTTCCAACAAAACAAATATAAATTCTATAAATTATATTTTCTATTCAAGTACTTAATTGTTGTCGAAGTGACCCATCATCTTTTGGAATATCGTTAATATAAGTTCTTTTGTCGCTTGCTTACGCACATATATTTTCCATATGCTTTAAGTATGCACATCCACGTGACCCATCATCTTTTGGAATATCCTTAATAATGAACATAACTTGTCATTGACATTATATATCTGTCATTGGATCATGAAACACTTTGCTTGTCGTCTGCTTACGCACGTATTTTTTCGAATGCTTTTACTATGTACGTCCACATGACCGACCATCTTTTGGAATTTTCTTAATTGTGAACATAACTTGTCATCTACATATATATTTTTTGTCATTAGATCATGGAACACACTTTGCTTGCGTGTGTGTATTTATGTGTTGTTTAGATCCCTGTGTGAATTCGCAATGGTAAAGGGGGCAAGACATACCAAAAATAAACTTTAGCCCCTTGTTTTCTTTCATTTGGCCAAGGGACACAGGGGGCTTTAAAAAAAATTTAAATTTGTTGTTTTAGTACTAATTCTTGTATATATGTAAAACAATGTGAAGATATCTGTCACACCTAATCGATGGCGGAAACATCGGTGTTAGTGGTACTAGGCGACCAGATTGTCTCACGAGAAATTCCGTAACAATTATCCAATAACATTACTTAACGTTTAACATCCCATACTATTAAACATAATATTTCAAACAACCATTACAGAAATTCTGATTTTCTCATAAAAACAACATGGTTCGATATCCCCTAGATTTTTATTACAACGTTCTAAACAAGATAAGCAAAATACTAAATAAAACTACTGCAAAGCAATCCAAGCTAAATCCTCAACCTGTTACATACGTTAAAATACAAGTCAATACAATTAAGTAAAGGTGATCATACGAGTTTGAATAATACTAGCATAGTCGAGAAAGCGTTTGCGAAACAATCTAATTACATATCATGATACACTAAAACACTTAACATAACATATGCTCATTTTCATGCTAGCTACTGTGAAAAGGCTTGCTCGACCATCCTAACTAGACCCCGTCGGGTGTTAGCCAAACTATAATACCATACTAGCTAAGGAGGCAAGTTAATGAAAATAAGTCCTAGTCACATGTTTCTAGTATCACGTATCGAGCATATACAATCAGATTATTCACGTGTGATAAACAATTTTGATTTGTGAAGTGATTTTGATATAGTATGTAATACCCAAAAAGTGCATTAAAGAGAAAATGGGTCAAGTATACTCACCGTGGGTGCGTTTTGGTAAGACTTAAGATTCTGAGGAGAGTTGTGGAGTGCGCCGGGTCAGCCTGTAAATGAACAGAAGTGCATCAGTCTTCCGAAAAGCCGAAACGGTGAAGTTTGAGTTGAGCAGTAGGCAAGTTCGGGCGAACTTGTATGGTTTTGGGTGGTTTAGTGTCAAGTTCGGTCGAACTTGATGAGTTTCTTTGAGAAACTTGTCAAGTTCGGGCGAACTTGTGAGAAAACCTTACTGAGAAGGCAAGTTCGGGCGAACTTTTATAGTTTCCTAAGAAACTAGGCAAGTTCGGCGAACTTGTAAGACTTAGGTGATGAACACCCAAGTTCGGTCGAACTTGACCCAATATGGGTACAAGTTCGGTCGAACTTGACCTGGTGAGCTGGTGATTCTTGAGCGAACTTGATGTTTTCGGGTTCAAAATCTTGCGTTTCGCGTCGTTTACTGAGTAAATCGAGTGTTTATCCCTCCAACCCTGTGCTACTGAGCAAACTTAGGTCGGAGAGGTCTTTTAGAGCGGTTTTAGCCGTTTTACAAAAGCGTGGGCTAATCCGGACGAACTCGGGGTTCGTTCGGGTTAGTCCGGCTTGTGTAAACCAACATAAACGTCCTTGTGCTTCCAGATCTGGGATCTTGAATGACAAATGCTTTGTTTCATATCAGAAAATTAACAAAACATCATCAAAAGTCCGTATTTTGTGTAAAAATCAATGTTCAAAAGGTTTTTGCTCAGATCTAAGCATAGATCTGAGTGAAAAACAGAAGTTTTATGGAAAAAGATGAAAATTTTCGTAAACAGAAGAGATTTGATGAAAACGAAGACAATGCTTTGTGCCAAAATCGTTGTAAACCTTTGTGCAATGTTGTTGAACATCATTGTAGTTGAAACCGGGTCGATTCTTACTTAGAAATCGGAGGGTTTTGGGTTTCGGGAGCTCTGGGCGAAGTTGCAGCAAGTTCAAATGAGAGAATGGGGCTGAGTACTTATAGGTGAAGGCAAAAAGGTGAGCTGGTGGAGTCAAGTTCGGCCGAACTTGCATGTTTTCATGCAAGTTCGCGTAAACTTGTGAGGATCTGAGGGAAAAGAGCCAAGTTCGACCGAACTTGACCTCCCTGAGGTGAAGTTCGAGTGAACTTGAGGTTTAAGAAGGATTCACTAGGCCATTCAAGTTCGGCCGAACTTGTAACACCAAGTTCGAGCGAACTTGACCCAAAAGTTGGGTTTTCTTCGTTTATTTCGTGTTAGGTGTTCGTTTGGTTATTCGGTTCGTATTAGATAGTTATATTAAACGTTATAATTGATATAATAGTGCAATTTAGTGATTTGAGAGTGGGAGAGCGACGCGATAGCGAGCGTAATCATTATCACAAACACACATAACACATAAATAATATAAAACCACATAAATAATTGCGATTTGCGATGCGATGAGATTAGCGATGCGATTTAATAAGCGATTAGATGCGATATAACATACACAATCATAATTTGGTGAACATAAACTTCATTAATAAGCGAATCTCGGATTTACAAAGGATAGATACAATCGATAACAAAGAAAAAGATAACAACGAGAAAATCGTGTTGTTACAGTCTCCCCTACTTTGGGGAATTTCGTCCCGAAATTAAGCAGTGGCCGTAACAAAGAGATGTGGATATTTCGTTTTCATATCACTTTCGAGTTCTCAAGTGAACTTGGCGCCGCGTTTGCCTTCCCATCGGGCCTTCACGATAGGTATGCGAGAGCGTCGGAGTTTCTTGGTCTCTCGATCCATGATTTCAATGGGTTTTCCACGAAATGGAGAGTCTCGATGATTTGCAGATCTTCGAGAGGGACATGCAGATTTTCTTCGGCTAGGCACTTTTTGAGATTAGACACGTGGAAAGTCGGATGTACGTTATTAAGTTCCGTCGGTAGTTCGAGACGATAGGCTACTTTACCGATCCTTTCCAGAATCTTAAAGGGTCCAACTTACCGAGGTGCTAGCTTTCCTTTCTTCCCGAAGCGGACCACTCCCTTCCAAGGTGCAACCTTTAGGAGTACATGATCTCCCACTTCGAACTGTAGGGGCTTGCGTCGTTTGTCGGCATAACTCTTTTGGCGACTCCGAGCTTTCAAGAGATTGTCTCTGATTTGGAGGATCTTGTCGGTTGTTTCTTGAATTAGCTCGGGACCGGTGATTTGTGCTTCTCCGATCTCGTGCCATGCAATAGGCGATCGACATTTTCTTCCATACAGTGCCTCAAAAGGAGCCATTTGAATGCTGGTATGATAACTATTATTGTACGAGAATTCGATTAAAGGTAAATGCGTATCCCAGTTACCACTGAAATCTATGATGCACGCACGAAGCATGTCTTCGAGGGTGCGGATCGTGCGCTCAGTCTGACCGTTGGTTTGAGGTGAAAAGCGGTACTTAGATTGAGAGTAGTACCGAGAGCGGATTGAAAGGTCTCCTATATACGTGAGGTAAAACGACCGTCGCAGTCAAAAATGATGTCACGAGGCGTCCCGTGTCGACATATAACTTCGTCGGTATAGATTCGGGCTAACCGTTCGACCTTAAAGTCTTCTCGTATAGCAAAAAAGTGCGCTGATTTAGTAAGACGATCAACGATAACCCAAATGCTATCGTGACCAGATGAAGTACGCGGGAGTTTAGTAACGAAGTCCATAGCTATACTTTCCCACTTCCACATCAGAATTTCGGGTTGTTCGAGTAAACCAGAGGGCCTTTGATGTTCGGCTTTAACTTTCGAACAAGTTAAGCATTTTGAGACGTACAAGGCGATATCCTTTTTCATGCCCGGCCACCAATACTTAGGACGAAGGTCCTGGTACATTTTTTCGGCACCGGGGTGAATGGAATATCGAGATTTATGAGCTTCGGTCATTAGCAACTCACGAAGGTTATCACGACTAGGATGCGATTGAGATAGTAATAGATACCATTAGGCTTAGATACGAGCTGAGTTTCGGCACCACATTTCATTTCTTCTTCTAAAGTATTCTCGTTAAAACAAGCAAATTGAGTGGAGCGAATCATGATTTTGAGATCATTCAAAGCTTGAGAGTCACGAACACTATACACATAGCTTCGTCGACTTAGAGAATCGGCGATGACGTTTGCTTTGCCGGGATGGTAGCGTATCTCGCAATCGTAATCGTTGAGAAGTTCAACCCATCGACGTTGTCGCATGTTCAGTTCTTTTTGATTAAAGATATGTTGTAAGCTCTTATGGTCGGTGAAGACCGTAAACTTTGTACCGTAAAGGTAGTGTCGCCATATCTTTAATGTAAAAACAACTGCACCGAGTTCGAGATCGTGGGTTGTGTAATTCTTCTCGTGGATCTTGAGTTGGCGAGACGCATACCCGATAACCTTGTCTCGTTGCATAAGCACACAACCAAGACCAAGGTTAGAGGCATCACAATAAACAACGAAATCGTCGTTTCCGTCGGGTAAAGCGAGGATAGGAGCGTTGCATAGCATACGCTTGAGACTTTGAAAAGCTTCATCTTGTTTAGAATCCCAAACAAAAGGTTGATCCTTATGAGTCAAAGCGGTAAGCAGAACAACGATTTTAGAAAAGTCGGCGATGAATCGACGGTAATAACCCGCCAATCCAAGAAACGAATGGATTCGGAAGCATTCTTTGGTGTAATCCAACTCTTGATGGCTTCAATCTTTGCAGGGTCGACGTGAATTCCTTGACTATTAACGATGTGGCCGAGAAATTGGACTTCTTCGAGCCAGAATTCACATTTAGAGAACTTAGCATAAAGGCGATTTCCTTGAATAAGTTCGAGGACTAAACAAAGATGACGCGCGTGTTCGTCTCTCGATTTTGAATAGATAAGGATATCATCGATGAAAACAATGACGAAACGATCTAAGAAAGCTTTACACACACGGTTCATCAAATCCATGAAAACCGCGGGTGCATTGGTAAGACCGAAAGGCATGACCACGAATTCCAAATGGCCATAGCGAGTACGAAAGGCAGTTTTAGGAATGTCTTCTTCCAATACATGTAACTGATGATAACCAGAACGAAGGTCGGTTTTAGAAAAACAAGTAGCACCTTGAAGTTGTTCAAATAAGTCGTCGATACGAGGAAGAGGATAGCAGTTCTTTATCGTGAGTTTGTTAAGTTCACGATAATCGATGCACATTTGGAACGATCCATCCTTCTTTTTCACGAAAAGGACAGGTGCGCCCCATGGAGAAGTGCTCGGGCGTATGAAACCTTTATCAAGAAGCTCATGAAGTTGGCTTGATAGCTCGTGCATTTCGGATGGTGCGAGGCGATAAGGAGCTTTAGAAACAGGAGTAGCACCAGGAACTAAATCGATATGGAATTCAACATCTCGAGTAGGAGGTAAACCGGGTAAATCGTCGGGAAAGACCTTAGGAAATTCACAAACAACGGGAACATCTTTATAAGTCTTCTTTTCTTTCTCTGAGTTCACGATATGGGCGAGGAAAGCAACACATCGCTTTTGCAAGCATTTGTGCGCTCGAGTACATGACAAAAGCATCAACTTCTTTGAGGAGTTTCACCATAAACATGAAGTTGATCACCGTTAGGAAGAGGAAAACAAATCATTTTATCGAAACAAACAACTTCAGCATGATTCTCGCAAAGAAAATCCACGCCCATTATGATATCGAAGCTACCTAACTGCATAGGTATGAGATTGATCGAGAAGATGTGGTAGTTTAGATCGAGAGAACAACCATGTAAGACAGAATTGACGGTAACGGTTCCGGTGGAGACTTCCACATCGAAACTTTTTGGAATTTAGCGCGCTTACATTTTAAAACCTTTTCGAATTCTAACGATACAAAACAATTATCGGCACCAGTATCAAATAAACATGAAGCATAAATACCATTAACGAGAAACGTACCATTGACAACATTGTTGTCATTCTGAGCCTGGCGGTGGTTGAGATTGAAGGCTCTGCCACGCGCAGCTTGTGGTTGCTGCTGCTGCTGCGGCTGAGGCTGCGGTGCTGGCTGCTCTTGCTTGACAGGACGATTCGGACAGACATTGGCGAAATGATTCGGATCACCACACATATAGCACACACGTGCTTTTGGAGCTTGCTGCTAATTGGCTTGAGGAGGAGCGGGTAAAGCTGGAGCTGCTGGAACCTGAGGAGCTGGCTGACTAGGACCTGATCGGCTACTCACAGTAAAATGGCCGTAGATATTGCAGTTTGTGCAAAAACGGAAGTTGCCACCAACGGCATGATGATAAGTGCACTTAGGGCACAGAGGGTGAGGTCACGTATACGCAGGTTTAGCTGGAGGTGCGTTTGGAGCGGCTGAGGGTTTGCTGGAGCGGCGAGGGCAAAGTTCTTACTCGGGTTTCCTCTTTTGCATCCCTGACGCTTTCCCTTTGGTTCACTTGATGATTCAGTAGCAGCGGTTGGTTCGACGACGGCTTGATTGGCGACTTTAGCAGAGTTCTTGAAATAACCATCCTGAACTCGCTGATCGTTGATCTCAGCGGCGAGCATGTAGGTTTCCTCGATGGTTGTAGTACGAGAAACTTTCATGAAACTTGCAACACACTCGGGTAAACCACGGATGTACTTGTTGATAGCTTTTTCCGTCGTATCAACCTGGTTGGGACAGATGATGCTCAAAATCTTAAACCGAGCGGTAAAACCAGCATTGTCGGGACCATCCTGCTTGATACCCCAAAATTCGTTCTCGAGCTTTTGCCTCTCATGCGGAGGACAAAACTCCTTCATCATTACTTCCTTTAGTTCCTCCCAAGACAGATTGTAGGCTTCATCATTTCCACGCTTGTTTCTTTCAACTGTCCACCAGTCGAGAGCACGGGACTGGAAGACTCCGGTAGCGTTCACGGTGCAGAGGTCATCGGGGCATCCACTTTGCCTAAAAGTGACCTCAATAGCATCGAACCAGTGAAACATAGAAGTCGGTCCGTCATTGCCCGTGAAGGCAAGAGGTGCACAAGCCTTAAAGTTCTTGAAGCTGAATCGCGGCTTGGGATTCTCAGTTTTCAAGTCGACTGATGAGTTGCTGCTCACAGCATGAATTTCCGAGACGATTTGCGAGATGACTTTTGCCACTTCCTTGGCGACTAGTGAAGCGATGCGCTTGTTGTCGCTATGGCGTTGAGCTGAACGGCGAGTATGGGATCCGAGTGACGAAATCTACACAAAGATTTAGATTAGACGAGATTCGATTATAATAGAGTTATGTTTAAAATATTTATTATAATTATTCATACAAAGCACAAAAACACATAAGCACGTATCCACATAAGCACATAATCACGTAAGCACGTAGGCACATAAGCACATATGCACATATTTGCACGTATTCACCTTCCAATAGTAACAATGCGTAGCGCGATATGAGATGCGAGATATAAGCGATATGTATATACATAAGCGAGATAGTACCACGTATGAACCCATACGTGTAAGAGAGATGAGCGTTTTAGTTTGGTTGGTGTATTAATTAGCGTTTTAGATTATGAGAGTTGTGCGAGTTGTGCATACATTCGATGGAGCGTAAATGCGATAAATCGAGAAATAGAATTAGCGAGAAATCGAATAAAGCGAAAATTCTCAAAATTTAAACATGTAAATAATAATAAACTCGATGATTGTAAATCGACGATATAGGCTTAAATCAATTGGGAATGTCCTGGGTTTTGAGACGTTTTACACGCCAAAGTGATTCGACTACCCTTTGCATTTGGACCCACGCTTAACCTAATAGATAAACGTTCTCACCGCAGCGGCTAACGACGTTTACCCTTCCAGTTAATACGTGTTCCAAACCATTGGCATAACCGAGACTTTGGTGAGATTGAAAATCAAAGCACGGAATTAGTTATTAAGATGCGGGTTTCACCCCTAACTTAACAACATCATTCCTAGTTGTGGCCAAGCTCACCGATCACATCGGGCGTTCCACTAGATAGAAAGGGAGATGTTCGTCGAGGTTTGGATGTCACTCCTAACTCAACGAAGATATCTCGTGATGAGTAATACGCAGAATGAGCGATCTTATTGAGAGTTCTTGGTTATCACAACTAACCTCAACTCGATCCTCGTTTGTGGGATATGAGCGTTTCATAATCGTGTATATTGTATTAACCTTAGGAAGGGAATATTAAAGCATTTTATGGCAAGTAGATTAGCATTTAATTCAAAGATTGGTCAATCGGGTACTTAAACATGCTACTAGGTCAAACATGGTAATTCCACCTATTATCCTAAGGATTAGCTTTGAAACCAATCTATCACACCCCAACCGATGGCGAAAACATCGGGGTTAGTGGCACTAGGCGACCAGATTGTCTCACGAGAAATTCCATAACAATTATCCAACCACATTACTTAACGTTTAACATCCCATACTATTGAACATAATATTTCAAACAACCATTACAGAAATTCTGATTTTCTCATAAAAACAATATGGTTCGATATCCCCTAGATTTTTATTACAACCGTTCTAAACAAGATAAGCAAAATACTAAATAAAACTACTCCAAAGCAATCCAAGCTAAATCCTCAACCTGTTACATACGTTAAAATACAAGTCAATACAATTAAGTAAAGGTGAGCATACGAGTTTGAATAATACTAGCATAGTCGAGAAAGCGTTTGCGAAACAATCTAATTACATATCATGATACACAAACACTTAACATAACATAGGCTCATTTCTCATGCTAGCTACTGTGAAAAGGCTTGCGCGACCATCCTAACTAGACCCCGTCGAGTGTTAGCCCTACTATAGTACCATACTAGCTAAGGAGGCAAGTTAATGAAAATAAGTCCTAGTCACATGTTTCTAGTATCACGTATCGAGCATATACAATCAGATTATTCACGTGTGATAAACAGTTTTGATTTGTGAAGTAATTTTGATATAGTATGTAATACCCAAAAAGTGCATTAAAGAGAAAATGGGTCAAGTATACTCACCGTGGGTGCGTTTTGGTAAGACTTAAGATTCTGAGGAGAGTTATGGAGTGCGCCGGATCAGCCTGTAAACGAACAGAAGTGCATCAGTCTTCTGAAAAGCCGAAACGGTGAAGTTTGAGTTGAGCAGTAGGCAAGTTCGGGCCAACTTGTGTGTAAACACACAAGTTCGAGAGAACTTGTATGGTTTTGGGTGGTTTAGTGTCAAGTTCGGGCGAACTTGTGAGAAAACCTTACTGAGAAGGCAAGTTCGGGCGAACTTGTATAGTTTCCTAAGAAACTAGGCAAGTTCGGGAGAACTTGTAAGACTTTGGTGATGAACACCCAAGTTCGGTCGAACTTGACCCAATATGGATACAAGTTCGGTCGAACTTGACCTGGTGAGCTGGTGATTCTTGAGTGAACTTGATGTTTTCTCCAAAATCTTGCGTTTCGCGTCGTTTGCTGAGTAAATCGAGTGTTCATCCCTCCAACCCTGTGCTACTGAGCAAACTTAGGTCGTAGAGGTCTTTTAGAGCGGTTTTAGCCGTTTTACAAAAGCGTGGGCTAATTCGGATGAACTCGGGTATGTTCGGGTTAGTCCGGCTTGTGTAAACCAACATAAACGTCCTTGTGCTTCCAGATCTGGGATCTTGAATGACAAATACTTCGTTTCATATCAGAAAATGAGCAAAACATCATCAAAGTCCGTATTTTGTGTAAAAATCAATGTTAAAAGGTTTTTCTAGATCTGAGTGAAAAACAGAAGTTTTATGGAAAAAAGATGAGGATTTTCGTAAACAGAAGAGATTTGATGAAAACGAAGACAATGCCTTGTGCCAAAATCGTTGTAAACCTTTGTACAACGTTGTTGAACATCATTGTAGTTGAAACCGGGTCGATTCTTACTTAGAAATCGGAGGGTTTTGGTTTCGGGAGCTCTAGGCGAAGTTGCAGCAAGTTCAAATGAGAGAATGGGGCTGAGTATTTATAGGTGAAGGCAAAAAGGTGAGCGGGTGGAGTCAAGTTCGGCCAAACTTGCATGTTTTCATGCAAATTCGCACGAACTTGTGAGGATCTGAGGGAAAAGAGCCAAGTTCGACTGAACTTGACCTCCCTGAGGTGAAGTTCGAGCGAACTTGAGGTTTAGGAAGGATTCATAGGGCCAGTCAAGTTCGGCCGAACTTGGTAACACCAAGTTCGAGCGAACTTGACCCAAAAGTTGGGTTTTCTTTGTTTATTTCGTGTTAGGTGTTCGTTTGGTTATTCGGTTCGTATTAGATAATTATATTAAACGTTATAATTGATATAATATTGCGATTTAGCGATTCGAGAGTGGGAGAGCGATGCGATAGCGAGCGTAATCATAATCACAAACACACATAACACATAAATAATATAAAACCACATATATAATTGCGATTTGCGATGCGATGAGATTAGCGATGCGATTTAATAAGCGATTAGATGCGATATAACATACACAATCATAATTTAGTTAACATAAACTTCATTAATAAGCAAATCTCGGATTTACAAATGATAGCTACAATCGATAACAAAGAAAAAGATAACAACGAGAAAATCGGAGTTGTTACAATATCAATTAATAGGTTGATTTGAATTTTGTTCAAAGTTAATTATTTTGTTTTAGTACTAATGTTTCTTTTCAGTTACTGTTGTAAGCAAGTTTTGTGTTAACTTGTTTATTTTCTTGGCTAGTGGGGATGCTACGACCATAAATTCGAATAATCCCAGTCTTCCCTTGACGCCATCTATGACTGGTAGCACAAATTTGGGAGGAGAGTCGCCAATTGTGGTATGCTGATTGATCATATATTCATGATTCAGTCATTTATTCACTTAATCCTTGTAACTGCCTTAATGGTTCTAGCTTCTTATTTCTACTTTTGTGGATTTCTTGTAAGAGTTGATTTATCTCTTATAATTGTATGTATCAATATACAAATTCCTTTTAAAGCGCCATTATTATGGTTAACAAATTGGAAAACACAAATGTTATTAATCTTTTTATTATCAACTTGGACTGTATCAACAAATAATATTCCATTTTAAAAGATTGATTTTTCAAAATAAATAAATACATATTATTTGCCAACTTAAGCAATTTCTTATGGAAAGTTATATTATGGCATGAGTACAAATGCAGCCATGCCCAAATCAAAATCAGTTACAGTTACAACAAGCAACGGGGAGCTTCGGTAACTTGATATTAGGAGGGTGGCAACAACAAACTTATATTAATCGCAAATTCTCAGGTAACTTAAAAAGTTTGTAAATTAGACCATGTGTATGTATATGACATTTTTTCGCACATACTGTTATTTTGGTGGTATGCCATGCAAATTGATACCTCTTTCATAGAGTTATGTTTTGATGCTTGTTGTTTATGTTCATGTTATGGGCTACATCATAAGTAGAGGAAGGGATATTCTTTGACAAATTCATTAACATCGTAGATGTATTATATACACTAGGTATGAACAAAAAGTCCTAGGCCTAAGACTCTTAATATGGAAAAGGCTCAATGGTTGTAGGCTAACTTGAGTACCATCCCAATGTTTTTCTAGAGAGCCTGACCGACCTGAGACCTGTTAGATTGATTCATGGCAAAACCCTGCTTAAGACCAAAAAGCCTAAAGGCCTTTCATAAGAACCAGAAATTGAAAGCTTTGATTATTGAAAGAACGAATACAAATAGCCAAACTCAAGATAGGCTTGATCTCTAATTTTTAGGAAAGAACCCTAACTTCTTATAATAAAACATCGATTGCAAAACTCTTACTAGAACAAAGGATATATATAAGCATTAATAGAGATTATGATTGGCCATAAACTTTAGCTACTCATTAACCCACTACCCCACCTCTTTTTTGATAACTGATTTGACTCAACTCTGGGATCGTATCAATGCTACCCACCCGGAAAAGCGGCTTGTCCTAAGTTGGAAAGAAAGGAACTGGAATGCCAAGCAATAAGCCATTTAATTGTAGGCTAACCCGCTTCATGGACCCATATATGAGCTAAAACAGATTGTCGTTGCCGGTCGATTTCCCAACTTTGAGCTAAAACATAGGTGTGCCAGGTACCTTTGATGATGGCCTTGTAATGGATCTACTAGACCTGCAAACTGTCCCTCCAAAAGACATTCTCGACAATAATTTAATGGGTTCCCAGGTCCGGTCAAATGCCTACTGGCCTGAATTACTATTAGTTGATACTCACTGGATCACTCGAATTATCCAATTGACCCAGTTGGCTAGATACATATCATTTGCGATGGCTTATAGACTAAATGCAGTCAATTTATCACCGTGATTCTCGTTTATACCTCTTCGGGATGGGTCTAATTTTCTACCTTGGATCACGTGTAAACAAATATCAGCCATCTCCTCCTAGTTAGTCACGGTTCTAGGTTCCTGTTGAACCTCGTCAACCGTTTCCTCGGTAGCCTCTATGAATTTGAGATTTCCCGTCTCACTCGAAAGAGACTCTTCATTGTCATCCATCCAACCCATCTTGATTGCTACAAAATGCGACACTATGGACTCGAGTCGGGATGCAATTGTGGTTAATTGGGCAGTGAGAGCATCTTCTGACAACATCTTCAAATATGGGTTTGCGATTGGGCTTTTATTCCCAATCAGATTTGAGAGATCACGAATTTGCAAAATCAAATTGATAAAATTTGAGATGGCGATTGAATTGGTTTCATGATTTTCAATCGGAAATATAAAATTGATTCTATATTTCAGAAAAAAGATCGGATATTTGAATTGTTTCCCGACAATGGAACCAAAATGATAAGAAAGCTTTGATTATTGTAAGAATTAGCCAAATTCGAGATAGGCTTGAACATATGACCCGAACTAGAACATATGACCCTAAACTTTAGCTACTCATTATCAGCCTTGTCTCTCAAAAGGCCATAATTGTGCAATTTGTGGGTAGCTTTTAGTTTTCTGTTCTTAAAATATGCTTGGGGTATTCTTTTAGAAAAATGGTGTTATTGCTAGTGATTTATATTATTTACTAAATTTATATTATAACAAAAAGATAAATAAATTTTAATTTTATTTATATACAAAATAAAAACGATCTGGATCCTGTCAAGAGCTATTGGGCCGGCCCAATATAGTATAGACTATTTATTATTGATTTTATTCAAAATGTTGGTTCAGGGCATTTTAGGCCCAATCCTGAGAGTTTTTTTCAAGCACATACATTACAAAACTGTAAACCAAACTCGGACCATATAAACCAGAGCCAGCTATATTCATTTCGATTTGCAATCCTAGATTTCCTTTAGATGCACCAGTTATTGGTTTGGTTAGTTCTGTTATGGTCCATAACCACTTTTTTAAATCAAACTTGAAATCGCATCATTTATGGTTTTAGAATTGGAAAACTCCAAGTTTGTGTTTGGTTTCCTCTCCAAGTTGGAACCGATCAGATCCGTTTATGAGCCATAACTGAATTAGATTGGTCTGGTTTGGGTCATGTTATACTCTTTTGATGATCCAGGATTTTTTTCCAGAGGGTTCCTTTGGTATATTCTCACTATTTTTTTCGAAATCATTCAAGGTTTCCACTAACTTTTTCCATTTTTTTCCAAACCGAGAGGGTTCCTAGGAACCCAGGAGCCCCCTGGATCCGACCCAGCTTGTGATTTTAATTAATCCTTACTATGTTAGTGATTAGTATTTGCCTTTTGATCTTAATTGGCAGATCCGGTGGGGTTTGCCACCCCTAGTCAATTTCCTTCAACCAGTGCATATCATCAGTACATCATAAGACAGGTATTTATCCAGATTTCCTACTTTTTGCTCATGATTGTTTTATTTGTTCATTTGATGCATCTTCATCACATCTTTTTGCGGTTTTAACAATCTGTTGCTGATTCAAAGTTATTTAATGTTGCTTACAGATTAGAGTAGTGAAGGAGAGATACCAAAACGAACTACTGAAAATGCACTACCATGTCAGGGAATTGCGCATTCGGGTCCAACTCAATTATACCATATTCCATACCATTTATCAACACATAATTCCTTCTTTTATTAAGGTGTGATTATCGTTTGCAGGCAACAAATATGGATTTGTCAAATTACTACGGAAGAGTCATAACTTATTTGGAAAAGATCATGACATTCTTGAATATCTCTAGAGCTGATTCGCTGCCCCAAAATGGTCATACGCTTTATAACACTATGAATACGATCTTTAGCTATGTCATTTATCATATCCATAAGCCTGGGTATTATTATCAGCCCTGTGAACTTGCCCATCAGCCACCTAAAGGACCACAGGTGCAGCCCCTTCAAGCCATGAGGATGCAAAACAATCCATCACCAAGTCTATCTAGAAGGGTTACAAATCTAGAAGCCAACATGTGGAATTTTAACAAAAAGTTTCCGTCAAGAAGACCACATCCACAACCAAGTGTTTTAAGCACAAAAGAACAGATAAATTTGGGACCAATGACTAGCCGTGTTGTCGGGTCCAGTTATCCGATCAGTTTGTTTCCAAACACAACTGCTACTAATTTTCCAGATCGTCCACTTATCCACCAACCACCTGTGGCGAATCAGAATTTCAACTTTGGAAAAATGAAAGCACCAATGCACAAAAAAGTTGAGTTTACTGGATCAAAGATTCGCCATGGGATGTCTCCTTTGTGTTCAGGATCAGTGAACCAGTGTCCATCCACTCAGTGTTCTCTTCCATCTACTGTAAACCAAATTCCTCAGCAAACATCAACGACAACATTAAAATTTGGTGTCAATAGAGTGTTGTCGACACTTCAACAGCTCGATCTCAGTTTTTACTTTCTTCTGATTCATCCGCTCCATCTAAAACACCCATGGATCCACCTTCACAAGAACCAGAAACCCCAAAAGATCCAGCTTTTCATTTGACCGAAATGGTACACTTGTTTCTGAAATATGATTTGAGAACACCTTTTAAGCTATGTCCTTAAATGATTATATTCTTGGTGCTAATTGCTAAGTTGTTATGCTATTTCAGGTAAAACCAATATCATCAGATGAATTGATTTCTCCCTTAACTGACATTAGCTCAACTGAAAAGGTGACCGGTATCATACCACATGGTGTACCTCCAAATCTACTTAGTACACATATACAAGATGAAATGAATGTTATGTTAGAATATGATCATGAGCCACTACAAAAAAGAAAACGCGAGTTAAGTGTCCCATTAGCGTATAGTGATCAGTTTGTTTCTCAAAGATGGGACTTATGTTCTACAGAACCGTCAGGGAACAAGAGGAAAAAGATGGAGGTAAATTTGTTGCACAAATAACTTGCAAGTTTTATCATGGTGATTCATATCATGTTTTTATACTTGGTATCTTCTTAGTGGTTGATTCTCTTCATGTTTGTTGTTTTAATCTCCTTGCAATCTATGTGATTCTAATAGAGGAATCCTGCAATATTGGAGGAGATTAAAAAGATTAACAGCAAGCTACTTGATACCTCTATTGAGATAGACTGTTCTGAAGATGATATTAACATTCTTGGAGCTCATGAAGGGACCATAGTGAAGTGCTTGTTCAGGAATGTTTGTTCCCTACTCAGCCCACAGAAAGGTGCTTCATCTGAAAAGGTAAACTTTAGCATCACCTGAAATCTATTTCGAGATGCAGTTTTCAAAGCTCCAATGCACAAATCCGGAGCAATTTATGGAATTTGATAAAAAGGAATTTTGAAATTGTTAAGGAAAGTTTTCTTTTAAGTGGTTAATTACACATACATCTTGTTAGTTTGAAATTTCAACACTTGTTCGAGAGACCTGGTTAATATCACTTGCACCATTTGTAAACCAGACAAGAAAATGAGAAAAAAAAACATATATTTTAATCTGCATTCAATGTGTACATTTGGCTTCTTTACTAAAATTGGTCTTTGTTTCTCTATACAGATGCCGGAGTTTGTCATACTACTTCTTGTTCAGGATAATTATCCAGCATCTGCACCTAAAATCATTAAATCCAGCCATGGCGCATTGAAGTAAGTGACAATACAACATTGGAAAGGAATATATAAAACAATGAAAACCTTTTGATGTATTATGTACTACTAATCAACTATGTATAGGAATACAACCTAACTAAATCATATCTTCTGGTAAAGATAATTACAGTTAACCCTTACTAACTAATATATTCTATCTAATATCTTCTGGAAGCAAACTAATATATTCTATCTAATATCTTCTGGCAGCAAGGAACCTTGGGGGACGTTGTATGATGAAATGCTGACTAAGTTCAATGTTTTGCTTTGCGGAATTACTGGAATACATTCTCTTGAAGATATGGCAAGAAATTGGGATGCTAGTGCCCGAGCTATAGTGACTAAATTTCTAAAAGAAAGAGGTGGAATAGACTTTAGTGATAAGTATGGAAGCTGAGACAGCTTCCTGAACAATTCTTCTAGCTTTAACTAGTCCCCAAAACAAAACATGTAAATCATTGTGGAGTTAAACTTTTATACTTTCTCTATGTGGTTGCCGTGGTGTGTCAGCTTAATTATAGCATGCCAAAAAAAAAAACTCTTTTGTAACATATATGCAACTAATATTATGTGTGTTACTTCTATAGAAAGGTTGAATGTTTTCATAATTTTTGAGTAACAATTGATGATGTTAATCCCTCACATCTCAAGTCCAAGGGTCTCATTGTAAATTGTCTAAATTATGTTTTATCATGTATTTGTAACCTATAAGTCTAGGGGTTAGATATCTTAAGTTAGAACTTGGTAACCCACACATACACGTGTTGTGTATGTCTTCGATCATAAGCAACACCTAAGGAGACCCGATGATCAAAAGCAACACCAAGGGAAGGGACGTAACTTTTCAACATGTTGTTCCGTTATGTATACATATGGTTTAGGTTTTACAAGTTGCAATACACACAAGTTATCTATTGAATTAAAGTGAATTCTATTATTGTTTTTTTCAGTTGTCATTATCAATTTGTGAATTTGAGCCAACATAGTATCAGAGCATCAGGCTCTTGCTATTGATTCACGGGTATAGCAATTCAAAGTCACAAAGGGATCACAGGAGACAAAATCACAATTAGGGGTTTTACTTCAAAGGTTGTTCGTTTATTCGTAGTTTGCGATCAGGTTTTGGTTCTTGGGAGTAATGAACTAGGGAGGAAGAACGAAATAGGGGTTGTTAGGTTTCGTTTGGAGTACTACGAAGATCAAAATCAAATTCAGTGGTTTACGTGATAGGGTGGTATTCACATATCACGTTTAGAACAGAAAGGTGTCAATAGAGTTCAAGAAATCTAGATTTTAATAACACAGGAATCAAGAAACAAAAAATCAGTTTTGTCTATTCCATTTAGAATCTAAATTTTGTATATGTATTGGTAGTATACTTTAGAAACAAGAAACATATGGGTAGTAAAAATACAATTTGTCAAATTGAGAATCATACAATGAAATATGTATAAACATTGGATTCGAGTAACAAATGTAAGTCAAGTATGTGAGATCTCTAACTCGCTACCAGTGTTGAATTCTCGGAAATCAACAAACTATACGGTATAGGCTATCCGTATCAAGACCATACTAGAAGTAAATGGACTCTAGGAGATGATAGAACTCATAGAAGGAATGTAAGCAATTGTGAAAAATGATAAAGCAGCCATACACATCACTGGAAGATGTGGTTTTGCAAGTGGCAAATTGCAAGGCTACAAGAGAGATTTGGAACACACTAAAAAAGGCATGTTGGAGTAGATCGGGTGTGAAGGCACGTTTGCAAACACTCATCACCAATGCAAATGAAGGACGGTGGCACGATAGACACTTTTAGTGTAATGATATTATTATAAAGGCGAGCAAATTTGGAACAATGCTTAATTAGCCAACTCCAGTATGAAAATATCTACACGCCGATATTGATTTAGATTTTTTGTCCATAGAAAAATATTCCAATCTAGACACAATGACTCTTGACAAGGCTATTGGTACATTGAAGACCTTTGAGAAAAAATAGGCACAACGAACAATCAATAAGAACTCTTGTACATACATCATGACAATAACATGAACCGTGGACAACGTTTTGGAAATCATGGATGAGGGAGATTCTACCCCACGAGCCCGAGGTAGAAGCAATTATCATCATAGAGGTGGGAAACACCTCTTAAGAGTCGGAAGAAACCGAAAAACCACAAAGGGATAATATATAGCATGCAAGAAACACCAGATATAAAAGATAAGTCGAAAATCACTTGCTACAAATGTGGGAAACTCGGACACTATGCTTATGAATGTCAAACCAAGAAACACAAGGAAGTTACTCTTAGCCGAAACAAAAGATATTGAACCTGCACTTTTGATGTGCCTAGATGTTTGACGAGGATTAGAAATAGGAAACGTGGTGGTGTGATACGATCAAAGTTAAGAAACTGTGTGATGCGGAGACAACCTGATTCGGATGCTATAAAATATTTTTCACTCGGTGGATCATGTCAAAGCAAAAAAATTGATTGATCAATCAATGATGAAGAATCAGCTTGTTGTGTGAAACAACCAATGAAGAGAAAATTAAATTATGTGATGTGATCAAAGTGTGAAGAATATGAATGTTGTGCGATACAAATACAAGAAAAATCTGAGTGATTCAGACAATCCAAAATCTACGCCAGTTGAATTCAAGTCATGTGATATGGTGGTGGGAAATTTAATCAAGACTAGTGGAGTTTTTTTGAGAAACTACACAAGAAGAAGTTTGTGTGATATAAATCAAGTGTAGTCAAAGTTCGTGAGAAGCAAGTCAAAATTGAACAATCAATTCGTGTGAAGCAAAATCAATAGAAAGATCCATGTGGAGTGATGGATATTAGGGAGATTCAAGAGGATAGTAGGTTTTGTATACTAACAAAGGGTGCAAGGATCAAATTCATTACTATTAGAAAATTGCTTGTAGTTTAAGACCTACAACAACTCAAAGATTGATGTTTGTGATTAGAGGGATAATGATGATGTTAATCCCTCACATCTCAAGTCCAAGGTCTCATTGTAATTAGTTTAAATTATGTTTTATGATGTATTTGTAACCTATGTAAAGTCTAGGGGTTAGATATGTTAATTTAGAACTTCGTAACCTAAAAATGCACGTGTTGTGTATGACGAGATCAGAAACAAATACAATCAAACTCTTTAATATATGGCTTACAATTGTGACTACATTCTTTTACATTTGGGTCAGTTATCTATAAACTATATATTAATTTGTATTCCATTCAGGTCGGTCGGGTTGCAGGATTTTGAGCCTGAAAGTTGGGCCACGATGGCTTGCCATGTGATCCAGTGAGTTGTAATGCCCAGCTATTTCATACTTTCTATAATTAGAATGTAACAACTCAGGATTTCGTTGTTATCTTTTCTTTTATTATCGATTGTATCTATCCTTTGTAAATCTCGAGATTCGTTTATAAGAAAGTTTATGTTAATTAATTACAATTATGTATGTCATATCGCTCTAATCCTTAATCGCATGCTATTCATCGCATCGCAACTCGCAGTTAATTATATGGTTTTATGTTATTTATGTGTTATGTATGTTTGTGGTTATGATTACGCTCGCTATCGCATCGCTCTCGCACGCTCAAATCGTTAAATCTTACTATTATATCAATTATAACGCTTAATATAACTACCTAATACGAACCGAATCGCCAAACGAACACTTAACGCGAAATCTGTAACATCCGTCAAAAAACGGGTTTCCAAACCCGTTCGTTTGTTAATCGAATATCAGTTATAAAATTTTGTTGCGTATTTATGGTTAATTTTAATTTTAAACAATACATAATTAATAAACATTTTAGAATTTAAAAACTATAATTATTAAAAAGTAAAAATAAATTAAAAAAAAGAAAAGGGGCTGCCGGGTTTCGAACCCGGGTCAGCCGGAAGACACTATCATCAAACATTTAACCACTCCGCCACTTGCTGTTTTGTGTAATCAAGGAAACAAATAAAACCTTAAGTTCACCCGTGAATCTATCTGTTTGCGCCAAAACTGAAACGATCATCGGCTTTCAACTATCCAACGACGTTTGAGTGTTCGTGGGTTACTGATTATAACCGATAAAACCATTACAACCCACTTTCTTAATAAGTTCAGTCTTTATGGAACTCGATTCATATGATTTTTCGAGTTTAATAACCGAAATCATTTACCTCCAATTTACACCGGTAATATCATTGTCTCACAACTCAGAAACACTCACAGAACCTTCAATTTCAATTGCGCTCTATCTTCTGTTCGTCGGAAACGCTTTCTGATATCGCCGGACTTTCGCCGGAAAACCGTGACATTCATCGAATCGGTAAATTTCTCAATTCTTTCGTCTTCTATCTATTGTTAGACTTATACTAACTCAAAACCTTCAACCAGAATCGGTTCCAGACGACGATACCGGATATTCAGCACTCGCCGGAAAATTTCTGAAAATTCCGAAATCACGCTGTGAATCGGTATGAACATCTAAATTCTCTGATAACTCTTGTTTAGTCATTTAATTTCACAATTAGTTAATCAAAACTGTTAATTGGTCCGCTCAGACGGAATTCATAAAACAGAGCCGACGACTTTGCCGGAGTTCTGAGAAAAATCATCTTTCCGGTACATTCATTTCCAAAACCTTCTCTATTCATTTCATTTTAATCATTTATATGTCCGTCAATCGAATTAAATAAGAACAGTAGAATAATCGTTGTCTGTGTCTTTGAACGAAGAAGACGAAGTCGACGATGTTTATAAGAATAATTAAAACAATATATTAAACCGGGTTAGACACACAGTCCAGCGGTGGACTGTGTGCAAACACACAGCGCACGTCTCGAGTTCGATCCCTGACACGACACTATCCTCTGAAATAAAAATGTTCTTTTTTTAAACCCGAATCGTATTAATTCGCTGTAAGATGTTAAGTTTAATAAAAACCAGTATTTTAATCAGGTTAGACACACAGTCCAGCGGTGGACTGTGTGCAATGTTAAACAACGGGTCCCGGGTTCGAGACCTGTTATGTGCACCGGTTCGACATAATTAAAATTCTTTTAAAAATAAATGAATTCTGAATAAATTAAATAGTATATAAATATAATTAAAAACAGAAATATTTCGGGTTAGACACGTAGCTCAGTTGGTAGAGCTGCGTGCACGCGTACGGGAGGTCACAAGTTCGAACCTCACTCAGCGCAAACAAACATAAGTCCGAACCAGTCAACAGTCAAAGTCAATGGTCAACGGTCAACGGTCAACCCAAAAAGTCAACATTTTTTTTATATTTTTATTTATTTATTTAATTTAAAAATCAATTAAAAATACTTAAAAATAATGTTTTTAAAGTTAGAAAATAACCTTAAACTCACAAAAATAAATCTAAAAACCCTATTAAAATTGTTAATAAAATCCACTTATTTACCGTACCTTTTCGTTATTATTTAGGTTAGTTATTCCTCGTCGATCAACCCTCTAAACTCGTGCGCATTCAACATCATCAAACGAACGCACCCAATGTGAGTGAATCTCTACAAATTCCCTGTTTTAATAACTTTTTGGGGTGTATCATGTGTCTTATTTATATTACATTTAAACACTTGTGCATACATCATATCCATGATCAAATGTCTATTCAATATGTATCAACTGTTTGTGTGGTTAATGTTTAGATTAAATTTATCATTTTCAGTACATACATCATCATAGGCCGTCTGTTCCCCATTACCTATGAGCGGAACCGTTCCCCATTACCTATGAGCATGAACGAGGCGTTGCCAACATACGATCGGCTCCGTTGGATTGAGCCTTGATCGCACATACATCATCATAGGTCGTCCGTTCCCGATTACCTATGAGCGGAACGTGACGTTGCCAACATATACATTATCATTCATGTCATATACTCATGCAAGGTGGTTTGTTATTGTTTGTTATTGTATGTTTATTTACGTTTGCTCACATATGGTTATTGCACAATTTTTCCATATTAAATATAACAAGAAATCAATAATAAATGTTTTCTAACAAGGTTCACTCGCCAACTTTTGTTGACCCAAAAACCCCCATTTTTACACATGATACAGGTGATCCAGTTGCAGCAAGAAACATATAGGACGGCTTAGAAGAATAAATCGGTTTAGGCCTTGGATTGTTTATTTAGTTACTTTTTCCTTGTAATTGTATGAACTTGTTTGGAATATTGAAGTTGTATTTTGAATTTAATAAATATGAAACATATTAGTAAACATCATGAGCTTTGGTGATAACCCAATTATGCCCCGACTCTTATTCCGCTGCGGGTCGGGGTGTGACAAAATCAACAAACGAAACTTGGTTACCAAGCCAAGTTCGGCCGAACTTGACTACCACAAGTTCACCCGAACTTGCCTGAGACATAAGAATCTTCTGCTTCCCACAAGTTCGCCCGAACTTGTACACACATGTACAAGTTCGGCCGAACTTGGCTAATCTCCCTTAAAAATCAAGCAAGTTCGCCTGAACTTGCATGAATTTCATGCAAGTTCGACCAAACTTGACTCCACCAGCTCTCCTTTTTGCCTTCACCTATAAATACCCAGCTCTATCATCTCATTTGAACTTGCTGTAAGTTCGCCCAGAGCTCCCGAAACCCAAAACCCTCTGTTCCTAAGTAAGAATCAACCCGATTTCAACTATTATGATGTTCATCAACGTTTTACAACGGTTTACAACGATTTTGCACAAGGCATTGCGTTCGTTTTCATCAAATCTCTTCTGTTTACGAAAATCTTCATCTTTTTCCATAAAAACTTCTATTTTCACTCAGATCTATACTAGATCTGAGCAAAACCTTTTAAATCCCTGATTTTTACACCATTTTCGGACTAATGACGTATGTTTCGTTCACTTTTGAGTGGAACGAGGCGTTGTCGAAGCCAGATCTCAGATCCGGAAGCACGGACGAAATCGTCACTTTACACAAGCTAGACTAACCCGTACGAACCATCACGTTCGCCAGGATTAGCCCGAGTTTCTGTAAAATGGCTAAGTTCGCTCCAAAAGACCTCTCCAGCCTAAGTTTTACTCAGTGGCTTAAGGTTGGAGGGATGGGCACTCGATTTCCTCAGCAAACGACGCGAAAACGCAAGATTTTGGACCCGAAAACATCAAGTTCGCTCGAGATGTAACTGATTTTGTGCAGCAAGCTAGTCAAGTTCGCTCGAACTTGCCCTCTAAGGGTCAAGTTCAGCCGAACTTGAGTGAAGATTTCAAACCTTTCATCAACAACCCTCCAAGTTCGCTCGAACTTGTCAATCCAATTATCCAAACCCCACAAGTTCGACCGAACTTGGCAAGTTTCCTTGAGAAACTTACAAGTTCGCCCGAACTTGACTCACAACTCAATAGGACAATACAAGTTCGCTCGAACTTGTATGTTTACATACAAGTTCAACCGAACTTGCCTACTGTTCAATCCAAAGTTAACCGTTTCAGCTATTCGGAGACTGATGCACTTCCGTTCGCGTATTCAGGCTGATTCGGCGCTCCTCTTCACCTCTCGACAGTCGTCTACTCTCTTCTAAACGCACCGACTGTGAGTATACTTGACCTGTTTTTTCGCTTTAATGCACTATTTGGGTGTTACATACGTTCCTCTATCAAAACCATTTCACAACTCAAACTGTTTATCACACGCGAATAATCTGATTATATATGCTCAATACGTGATACTAGAAACATGTGACTAGGACTTATTTTCGTTAACTTGCCTCCTTAGCTAGTATGGTACTATAGTGTGGCTAACACCCGGCAGGGTCTAGTTAGGATGGACGCGCAAGCCTTCTCACGGTAGTTAGCATGAGAAATAAGCCTATGTTTATCTGTGTGATGTGTTTTGGTGTATCATGATATGTAATTAGACTATATCGTGAACGGTTTCTCTATTAGACTAGTATTACAAAAACCTGTATGCTCAGCTTTACTTAATTATATTGACTTGTATTTTAACGTATGTGACAGGTTGAGGATTTTAGCTTGGATGCTTTGGATGTAGCGTGCTTCGTTTAGTTTGCTTTTGTTTAGTTTCCAAATGTAATAAAATTTAGGGAAAATCGAACCTTATTGTTTTATGGGAAAAATCATGTATTTCGTGACATTGTTGATGACGTATTGTTTAATAGTATGGGATATTAGACGTTAAAATATTGTTGATTGAATAGTGTTATGGAAATTTCTCGTGAGACAATCTGGTCGCCTAGTGCCACTACCCCGATGATTCCGCCATCGGTTGGGGTGTGACAGATTGGTATCAGAGCCCGTAACCTTAGGATAATATGTAGAATTACCATGATTCGACCTAGTAGCATGTTGAAGTACCCGATTAACCGATCTTTGACTTAAATGTTAAACTACTTGCCATAAATGCTTAAATGTGCCTTTCCTAAGGCTAACACAATATACACGTTTGAAAACGCTCGTATCACACAAAACGAGTGATCAAGTCGAGGTTAGGTGTGAAAACCGAGAACTCTCGATGAGATCATTCACTCCGCGCAATCTCTATTACACGAGATACCTTCGTTGAGTTAGGAGTGATATCCAAACCTCGACGAAAATATCCATTTCTATCTAGTGGAACGGCCGATGTGATCGGTACGCGTAGCCACAACTAGGAACGACGTTGCTAAGTTAGGGGAAACCCGCATCTTAGTAACAAATTCCGCCTTTCGATTTTCAATCTCACCAAAGTCTCGATTATTCTGATGGTTTGGAACACGTAGTAACCGGAAGGATAATGTCGTTAGCCGCTTGCGGTGAGAGCAACTATCTATTAGGCCAAAATGTGGGTCCAAGTTCAAAGGGTAGTCAAACCACTTTGGGTAGTCAACGTCTCAAAACCCCGGACACTCCCAATTGATTTAAGCCTATATCGTCGATTACGCATCATCGAGTTTATTATTATTTATGTGTTTAAAATTTTGAGAATTTTCGCTTTATTCGAGTTCTCTCTTTATTTATTTCTTGTATTATCGATTTCTCGCTTTATTGCTTTATGCTCCATAAACGCATGCACTACTCGCACAACCCTCGTAATCTAAAACGCAAAGTAGTACACCAACAAAACAAATCGCTTAACCCGCTTACGCCTATGAGGACATGTGTGTCTCACGTGTGGTATTACTCGCTTATATATTGCATATATCTCGCTTATATATCACTTATATCTCGCTTATATATTGCATCTCGAACGCGCTACCTTTACTTATAAGAAGGTGAATACGTGCAAAGTATATGCTTATGTGAATTACGTGCTTACGTGCTTATGTGCTTATGTGTTTACGTGCTTACATGTTTGCCTGCTTACGTATTACGTGCCTAAGTGTTTATGTGATTTTGTGCCTTGTATGAATAATAATAATAATAATAATAATAAATATTTTAAACATAAACATTATTATAATCGAATCTCATCCTATCAAATCCTTCAATGTAGATGTCTTTTATGGGATCACATACCAAGAGGAATCTCCAGCGCAGCAACGCCGATAAGCGTATCGCTACAATGGTAGCCAAGGAAATTGCTAAAGTCATCCCGCAAATCGTCTCAAAAATTCATGCTGTGAGCAGTAACTCATCGGTCGACTTGAAAACTGAAAACCCCAAGCCACGGTTTAGTTTCAAAAATTTCAAGGCTTGTGCACCTCTCGCCTTCACGGGCAACGATGGACCGACTGCTATGTTCCATTGGTTTGACGCCATCGAGGTCACCTTTAGGCAAAGTGGATGCCCCGATGACCTTCGCACGATGAACGCTACAGGAGTCTTCCAATCTCGTGCTCTCGACTGGTGGACCGCAGAAAGAAATAGGCGTGGTAATGATGAAGCCTATAATCTGTCTTGGGAGGAACTCAAGGAAGTGATGATGAAGGAGTTATGTCCTCCGCACGAGATTCAGAAGCTCGAGAATGAGTTTTGGGGTATAAAGCAAGATGGTCCCGATAATGCTGGATTTACCGCTCGATTCAAGATTTTGAGCATCATCTGTCCCAGCCAAGTTAATACTACCGAGAAAGCTATCAACAAGTATATCCGTGTCTACCCGAATGTATCGCAAATTTTGTGAAAGTTGCTCGTACCACAACCATCGAGGAAACCTACATGCTTGCCGCTGAAATCAATGATCAGCGAGTTCAAGATGGTTACTTTAAGAACTCTTTGAAAGTTGCCAATCAAGTTGTCACCAAAACTGTAACATCCGTCAAAAACGGATTTACCAAACCCGCTCCGTTTAGTAACCGAACAGTCAGTCAAAATTTTCGTTTCGAATTAAATGTCCAAAACATTTTTAAACGATCCGTAATCAATTATTATACGTGAATATATATTTAGTTTTTGAAAAACCGTCAAAAATCGCAAAATAAAAATAAATTACATCTGCCGGGTTTCGAACCCGGGTCTGTACCGAGTCACCTAGTGACTTAACTCTCACACACAAACCACTGCGCCAACTGCTTTGTTTGTTATGTATTTCAAACATTTAATTGATATAATAACTTTACAAATTCAAAAATCGGCGCCCAACGATTCAGTCGTCGGAATCCCGGATTATTCGCGAGTCTTAACACCAATTTACGTTATAACGTAAACCTTTAATCACATATCGGTTATAACCGATGTTTGAAGTCCGCGACATTTTTCAAAACCGCCGGAAAAATTTAAATAACGAACACAGTCCAAAATCAGACCAAATGCATTTCGATTATTCCCTATAAATTCAACCACAATCGTCTGCAAACCTTTTCGCTAAAAATCACATCTTTTCACGGCGTAATTTCACTCGCCGGAACTGTCCTATTTTTCGCCGGAAAACCGAGTTTTAATTTTCTGAACCTCACTAATCCCCTAAACCTTTACTGAAGTTACCCATACTCTCCCCAAGATTTCCGGAGACTTGCTGCTGCAAGGAACCTATCGCCGGAGGTGAATTCTGTCGCCGGAGTTCTGCCGGAAAACAGAGAGTCTTGTCGGTATATTTTCTCGCCCAGTTTCTTTTCCTTTTCACTTTTATCTTACCGAAATAAACTGTAAAACACTAACAAACTGATAAAAAAAACTTGAACTAGTCGAATTCCGATTTCTGGTTCAAGCATTGACGAAGAAGACGATGTTCTTCCATATCATATAAGTATATTATAAATCATGATTTTAATCGGGTTAGACACACAGTCCAGCGGTGGACTGTGTGCACATAAGACGTTAATTATGCAAAGGTCTCGAGTTCGATTCCCGTTTCACACGCTGCCTTAATAAAATCTATTTTTATTTTATTACTGAACGGAGTCGCCTTAGTTATATGTTAAGTATATTAATAACCGGAATAATAACCAAGTTATACACACAGTCCAGCGGTGGACTGTGTGTTTGTTTATATCACAAGTCACGAGTTCGAGTCCGGTCCTCAGCACCGACTCGGACAATTATCTTTTCTTTTAAATAAGGCAGAAAAGGAAATATCTATTTTGTATTTAAGTATAATAAAAACCGAATATTATAACATGTTGAACACACAGTCCAGCGGTGGACTGTGTGTTAGATTAACCCACAGGTCCCGGGTTCGAGACCTGTGGTGTGCATGACCGTTTCGCCTTAAACTGTTTTTAAAATAAAAATGATTTTCTGTTAATTCTAATTAATGTATATATGAAATTAAAATCGGATATATAACGGGTTAGACACGTAGCTCAGTTGGTAGAGCTGTGTGCACGCGTACGGGAGGTCTCGGGTTCGAGCCTCACCGAGCGCACAACAATATTCCGCAAACCGGTCAACGACCAGTCAAAGTCAACTGGTCAAGGTCAACTGTAGCAGAAAAAAATAAATATTTTTATTATTTTTTATTTAATTATTTTAATTAAAAATCAATTATAAATACTTAAAAATAACATTTTTAAGATTAGAAAATAGTTTCAAACTCACAAAAATACACCCAGCAATACTACTAAAATAGTTTAATAAAATCCGTTTACTCACCAAACCATAATGCGATTTATCTAGGTTAAATCTCACTCGTGGTTAAAACCACTTCGCGTGCATTCATCATCATCAACCGAACGCACCCACTGTGAGTGAATCTTACAATTCCCCTTTTCAAATTACACGTTTTGGGGTGTGTCATGTGTTATGAATTAATTAATTTATTTATTTAAACTTGTGCCATACCACATCATGACTTAATCTTAGATTGATTTATTGTTGTGATTTATTTATATTCCGTTTGTCAAATTACATGAAACTCATACATTAAGCCCATCAGTTCCTCGTGGGAAACGAGTAGACATCGCGTGCTTCAATTCAAATTCATTATTGTTCATGTGTGTTTTCATTGAGTTTATATTGTTTGTAGTTGTGTTATTCATAATATCATGTTTATGCAATTCATTCATCAGGCCCCTCAGTTCCTCGTGAGAGACGAGTTGAGCATCGCGTGCCTTTAATTGTTTCCATTATTATTCATGAGTGTTTCATTTAACATCTTATGATTGTTGATCAAGTTACATCTAATTTTATTCATGTTTGGTTGTGCACATATTTCATAATCAATTTAAATAAATTGTTCAAATGTTTTTCCATAGGATTCACTCGCCAACATTATGTTGATCCAAAAACCTTTTTACACATGATACAGGTGAACAGGTTGAAGCAAGGATAACATAGGATATGCCTTAGAAGAGAACAAAGGAGTTAGATTGTTAGTTAGATCATGTTGTATCACTATTGTAAACTTTCATTTAATTTGTATTAATGAATATGAAACATTTAATAAATGTCATGAGCTTTGATGATAACCCAATCATGCCCCGATCACCTTATCCGCTGCAGGTCGGGGTGTGACAGATTGGTATCAGAGCCATGACTATAGGGATATAGGATAGGTTATTAGACCCTTAGAGCCTATACTATAGTCTGCCTAAATTTTAAATTGATTAGGTGGTTACATACAAACTTGTGATATTTATTTGTTTCATATTTGTTTACATTTCAGTCAAACATACATGCTCATATACATATTCATTATACATATATATATATTCATTATACATATATCGATGTTCATGTGTTCAATTTATTTTCATATTCTCATTATCCAAAGATTTTATGCAATTTTCAATTCTCATCAAAGTAAGTTCTGCGACGGGCATGTAGTAACTGGAAGGGTACAAGTACCGGTAGTCGGAACGTCCTGTCTATGCTGGCATTCGTATAAATCCAATATAACGGACCAGTTTGCCTACCTGGGGACCAACGATGAGAGTACGAAGGACCTATTAGGCCAAAGCATGCCACACCAAACGTCGTTCGAACTAACCCTACTTTGAGGTGTCACCGTGTCTACACCTGGACACATTCCGAACATCACACGTTGTATACATATTTCTCGATTTTCACCGGGTTTTGTGTACGCAACCAGGCAGAAACCGTGCGAACCATATGAAAAACCGGTAATTCATGGGGGCCCACATGATTACATAAGGTAAAGTATGGCGGCATGACGGGCCTAACAGCGAGCAAAGCCAAAGACATCCTATGGATGTAGTATTTTTGTATAATTATTTTATGAATGTTCATCCCTAATGCGACCCATGATCTCAAAAGCATCCAACTCATACCCTTGTCATGTATTCATTGTAGATGCCTTCTAACCTCGCCCGTAGGAAGACGAGAGCAAGAAAAGCCCGCGATCGCATGGCTGCCTTAATCGCTCAACAAATGGCTGCCTTAATCGCTCAACAAATGGCTGCCGTAATACCCAACATTGTAATCCAAGTTCAACAAGCACTTACCAATAATCCTGTCAATCAAGCAAACCAAAACATTTTCAACTCTTCCCCAAACACCACTAAATGCACCTACAAGCATTTCAAATCATGCGACCCTCCGAAATATAAAGGGACTGAAGGTGTCACCGCACTCCTCCATTGGTTTGAAGAAATGGAGAATACTTTTCTGAATTGCGATTGCCCTGATGATCGCAAAGTGCGTTATGCTACCGGTCGACTATATGGGATAGCACTTACTTGGTGGAATACAGAGAAGGCCAAACGAGGTGTTGAAGATGCTATGTCCTTAACTTGGAACGAATTGAAGGAAATCATGACCAGACGATTTTGCCCAAGGAGCGAAATCAAGAAGCTAGAAGATGAATTTTACTCATTGAGGCAAGTGGAAGGAGACCACACCACCTACAACAAAAGGTTCCTCGAATTACATCAAATGGTTCCCAACATGTTTACTCCCCTCTACCGTTTGATCGAGCACTACATTCGTGGTCTTCCGTCAAAGATTCAAGACCCTGTGATAAGTACCAAGCCTGCAACTTTGGAAGCAGCAATGGAGCTAGCAATAGAGCTCACCGAGAACCGTATCCGAAACAAAGACTTCGAGGAGGAGAAGAAGAAGGATAAAGAATCGACTGAAACCTCCGAATCCCCTTCTCAACCCGAATCCCCTTCTCAACCCAAACCTAAGAGAAGAAGAGTCGGGCGACTTTTCGCTGCCACCCAACGAAATCAACCAGTTTTTCACGCTATACCCATCCGAGCTGTCCCAATCACCCAAGTGGCACCCAACTCAGCTTACCCAAATAAGAAACCATATCTTGGACCTCACCCTCAATGCAACCACTGTTTTTATCATCATCCCCTTACTTTACCTTGCCGGCTATGTACAACTTGTGGACGTTATGGTCATTTGAGCAATGTTTGTCGCACCTTTCAAGACCAAACCTTTTCCCCTACTCAAAACATGGCCCAAACTTATCACCAACCTCAATACCCCATGTTCCCATATGCTCGAGCTTGCTTCAATTGTGGCGACCCTACCCACCTTAGAAACACATGCCCTCAATTGGTTAACGTTATCAACACTCAAGCCCAATCAAACCCAGTTAACCAAGTAAACCAAGAAAACCCAACCACTATGCCACCAGCAAGAGGAAGAGTCTTCAATATCAACGCCAACCCTGTCGAAGATAATGACGGCCCAAACGAAGATACTCAGCTAGTCCTTTTCGCCGAAGATCCAGATTCAACTCCTGTTGTTTAGTCTTATGTTTTCTTTATCACATGTGTAGACTGTTAGAGTAATTATGGTATATTATATATTATATATTGTTTTCAGTATACGATTTTGCCGAGGCCGTGGCTCCCCATCCATCGAGGTTGAGTTGGATCCCCATTTTATTATGTGGTTGATCTTGGCGTGCCCGCACGATCGGCTCCGTTTGTTGAGCCTTGATCGGTTACGTAATATTACATTTCAATACATGCAATATGCTCGGCTCCGTTTGATTGAGCCTTGAGTACACAGATTTATTTACATTTCCAGTTCATGCAATACGCTCGGCTCCGTTTGATTGAGCCTTGAGTACACAGATTTATTCTCATTTCCAGTTCATGCAATATGCTCGGCTCCGTTTGATTGAGCCTTGAGTACACAGATTTATTCTCATTTCCAGTTCATGCAATATGCTCGGCTCCGTTTGATTGAGCCTTGAGTACACAGATTTATTCTCATTTCCAGTTCATGCAATATGCTCGGCTCCGTTTGATTGAGCCTTGAGTACACAGATTTATTCTCATTTCCAGTTCATGCAATATGCTCGGCTCCGTTTGATTGAGCCTTGAGTACACAGATTTATTCTCATTTCCAGTTCATGCAATATGCTCGGCTCCGTTTGATTGAGCCTTGAGTACACAGATTTATTCTCATTTTCAGTTCATGCAATATGCTCGGCTCCGTTTGATTGAGCCTTGAGTACACAGATTTATTCACATTTCCAGTTCATGCAATACGCTCGGCTCCGTTTGATTGAGCCTTGAGCACACATACAATTTCATTATCAGTATCTTGTGGTTGTGGTGTTTGTAGTAGAGTCGCATCGAACTAACCATAACTTGCGGATAAAGTCAATGAAAATTTGACAAGGATATGGTGGATACGCCGATGGTACTTCCTATATATAAGTATTCTTGTCAAATAATCGGAGGCATTATCAGGCGGTTATGAGAGGTTCCATGCATAGGCTGTTTGTGTGGTTAAGTTATTCATATACAGTACATGCAATATGTTCGGCTCCGTTTGATTGAGCCTTGAGCACACAATTTCAATTTCAGTACATTCAATATGTTCGGCTCCGTTTGATTGAGCCTTGAGCACACAATTTCATTTTCAGTACATGCAATACGATCGGCTCCGTTCGATTGAGCCTTGATCGCACAGATATGTTTCATTTCAGTAATTTATGTTTGTTGTATTGATTGTAGAGTTATAGGACTAATCATAATTCACTGTTAAAACCAATGAAAATTTGACAAGAATATGGTGGATACGCCGCTGGTACTTCCTATATATAAGTATTCTTGTCAAAGGATCAGAGGCATTAACGGATGGTTATGAGAAGTTCTATGTAGGATTTATTAGTTTCTTGGTAACCAATCATAACTTGTGGATAAAACTAATGAAAATTTGGCAAGAATATGGTGGATACGCCGCTGGTACTTCCTATATATAAGTATTCTTGCCAAAGGATCAGAGGCATTATCAGGCGGTTATGAGAAGTTCCAGGTAGGATTTATTATTTGCCTTGGTTGGAATTTGTGATACATTTATATCATCATGTTATTTAAAGAGATTGGATTGTGTTCCATTTCTACATAAATTAACCTCTCTATCATAACAAACGAGAGAGGAACTTCCATCATTCAAACATATATGGATTCAAATATTTGCTGTTGTGTTTATTCATGTTCAAATATTCGCTGATGTGTCTATTCACGTTCGAATATTGGCTATTGTGTTTATTCATTCGCTGATGTGTCTATTCATGTTCGAATTTTTGCTGTTGTGGTTATTCATGTTCAAATACTTGCTGTTGTGTTTATTCATGTTCAAATATTTGCTGATGTGTTCATTCATGTTCGAATATTTGCTGTTATGTTTATTCATGTTCAAATATTTGCTGATGTGTTCATTCATGTTTGGATATCAGCTGTTGTGTTTTTATTTATGTTCCATGTAGATTGTAGTGTTAGAAGTTTTGCCTTAGGATATAACCATATTTTTCCCAAACGTATCTAAACTCTTATGCATGATATCATTTTTTTAGAGAATCATTCCTGTTTATCAATATTCATACAGTAGGCAACAAAAAGCGATTCCTGAATAGGGTACTTAACCTTTACAAGGAACGTTACCGCCTCGAACAAAAACTTAAACCCTCATTTTTGCTAAGCATACAACTGTCAAACAAAACATCATCATTTTTATAGTCAAAATATATCATTATTTAAATTTCGGGACGAAATTTCTAAAAAGCAGGGGATACTGTAACATCCGTCAAAAACGGATTTACCAAACCCGCTCCGTTTAGTAACCGAACAGTCAGTCAAAATTTTCGTTTCGAATTAAATGTCCAAAACATTTTTAAACGATCCGTAATCAATTATTATACGTGAATATATATTTAGTTTTTGAAAAACCGTCAAAAATCGCAAAATAAAAATAAATTACATCTGCCGGGTTTCGAACCCGGGTCTGTACCGAGTCACCTAGTGACTTAACTCTCACACACAAACCACTGCGCCAACTGCTTTGTTTGTTATGTATTTCAAACATTTAATTGATATAATAACTTTACAAATTCAAAAATCGGCGCCCAACGATTCAGTCGTCGGAATCCCGGATTATTCGCGAGTCTTAACACCAATTTACGTTATAACGTAAACCTTTAATCACATATCGGTTATAACCGATGTTTGAAGTCCGCGACATTTTTCAAAACCGCCGGAAAAATTTAAATAACGAACACAGTCCAAAATCAGACCAAATGCATTTCGATTATTCCCTATAAATTCAACCACAATCGTCTGCAAACCTTTTCGCTAAAAATCACATCTTTTCACGGCGTAATTTCACTCGCCGGAACTGTCCTATTTTTCGCCGGAAAACCGAGTTTTAATTTTCTGAACCTCACTAATCCCCTAAACCTTTACTGAAGTTACCCATACTCTCCCCAAGATTTCCGGAGACTTGCTGCTGCAAGGAACCTATCGCCGGAGGTGAATTCTGTCGCCGGAGTTCTGCCGGAAAACAGAGAGTCTTGTCGGTATATTTCTCCGCCCAGTTTCTTTTCCTTTTCACTTTTATCTTACCGAAATAAACTGTAAAACACTAACAAACTGATAAAAAAAACTTGAACTAGTCGAATTCCGATTTCTGGTTCAAGCATTGACGAAGAAGACGATGTTCTTCCATATCATATAAGTATATTATAAATCATGATTTTAATCGGGTTAGACACACAGTCCAGCGGTGGACTGTGTGCACATAAGACGTTAATTATGCAAAGGTCTCGAGTTCGATTCCCGTTTCACACGCTGCCTTAATAAAATCTATTTTTATTTTATTACTGAACCGGAGTCGCCTTAGTTATATGTTAAGTATATTAATAACCGGAATAATAACCAAGTTATACACACAGTCCAGCGGTGGACTGTGTGTTTGTTTATATCACAAGTCACGAGTTCGAGTCCGGTCCTCAGCACCGACTCGGACAATTATCTTTTCTTTTAAATAAGGCAGAAAAGGAAATATCTATTTTGTATTTAAGTATAATAAAAACCGAATATTATAACATGTTGAACACACAGTCCAGCGGTGGACTGTGTGTTAGATTAACCCACAGGTCCCGGGTTCGAGACCTGTGGTGTGCATGACCGTTTCGCCTTAAACTGTTTTTAAAATAAAAATGATTTTCTGTTAATTCTAATTAATGTATATATGAAATTAAAATCGGATATATAACGGGTTAGACACGTAGCTCAGTTGGTAGAGCTGTGTGCACGCGTACGGGAGGTCTCGGGTTCGAGCCTCACCGAGCGCACAACAATATTCCGCAAACCGGTCAACGACCAGTCAAAGTCAACTGGTCAAGGTCAACTGTAGCAGAAAAAAATAAATATTTTTATTATTTTTTATTTAATTATTTTAATTAAAAATCAATTATAAATACTTAAAAATAACATTTTTAAGATTAGAAAATAGTTTCAAACTCACAAAAATACACCCAGCAATACTACTAAAATAGTTTAATAAAATCCGTTTACTCACCAAACCATAATGCGATTTATCTAGGTTAAATCTCACTCGTGGTTAAAACCACTTCGCGTGCATTCATCATCATCAACCGAACGCACCCACTGTGAGTGAATCTTACAATTCCCCTTTTCAAATTACACGTTTTGGGGTGTGTCATGTGTTATGAATTAATTAATTTATTTATTTAAACTTGTGCCATACCACATCATGACTTAATCTTAGATTGATTTATTGTTGTGATTTATTTATATTCCGTTTGTCAAATTACATGAAACTCATACATTAAGCCCATCAGTTCCTCGTGGGAAACGAGTAGACATCGCGTGCTTCAATTCAAATTCATTATTGTTCATGTGTGTTTTCATTGAGTTTATATTGTTTGTAGTTGTGTTATTCATAATATCATGTTTATGCAATTCATTCATCAGGCCCCTCAGTTCCTCGTGAGAGACGAGTTGAGCATCGCGTGCCTTTAATTGTTTCCATTATTATTCATGAGTGTTTCATTTAACATCTTATGATTGTTGATCAAGTTACATCTAATTTTATTCATGTTTGGTTGTGCACATATTTCATAATCAATTTAAATAAATTGTTCAAATGTTTTTCCATAGGATTCACTCGCCAACATTATGTTGATCCAAAAACCTTTTTACACATGATACAGGTGAACAGGTTGAAGCAAGGATAACATAGGATATGCCTTAGAAGAGAACAAAGGAGTTAGATTGTTAGTTAGATCATGTTGTATCACTATTGTAAACTTTCATTTAATTTGTATTAATGAATATGAAACATTTAATAAATGTCATGAGCTTTGATGATAACCCAATCATGCCCCGATCACCTTATCCGCTGCGGGTCGGGGTGTGACAAAAACCAACTGCTGCTATCGAACCACTCAGTGACTCGAAGGGAAAGCGTCAGGGACGCAAAAGAGGAAACCCTAGCAAGAACTACGCCGCTGCTACAGCGCTCAACTCTCAGCCTTACCAGGCTCCTACTCAGGACGCACACCCAGCTAAACGTGCGTATACCGGTCCTCACCCACTGTGCCCTAAGTCCACATACCTTCACGTGGTGGGTGGAAATTGCCGTTTTTGCACAAACTGCAATATCTACGGTTACTTTGCTGTTAGTTGCCATACCGGCCCTTGCCAAGCAGCTCCTCAAGCGCCAGCACTGCCAGCTCCTCAGCGTACTCCCCAGAACAACCAGCAACAAGCAGCAGCTCCAAAAGCACGTGTGTGTTATGTGTGTGGTGATCCGAACCACTTTTCCAATGCCTGCCTAAACCATACCATCAAGCAAGAGCCTCAACAACAGCAGCAGCCAGCACAACCACAGCCTCATCAGCAGCAACCTCAGGCTGCGCGTGGAAGGGCTTTCAACTTGAATCACCGCCATGCCCAGAATGACAACAATGTTGTCAATGGTACGTTCCTCGTTAATGGTATTTATGTTTCATGTTTATCTGATACTGGTGCCGATAATTGTTTTGTATCGTTAGAATTCGAAAAGGTTTTAAAATGTAAGCACGCTAAACTCCCAAAGACTTTCGATGTGGAAGTCGCCACCTGAAAATCCGTTACCGTAACCTCCGTCCTACGTGGTTGTTCTCTCGATCTCAACAACCACATCTTCTTGATCAATCTCATACCTATGCAGTTAGGTAGTTTCGACATCATAGTAGGTATGGATTTTCTTCGCGAAAACCATGCCGAAGTTGTATGCTTTGATAAAATGATTCGCTTTCCTCTCTCTAACGGTGATCAACTTCATGTCTATGGTGAAACTCCCTCAAAGAAGTTGATGCTTTTGTCATGTACTCGAGCACACACAAATGTCTACGAAAGCAATGTGTTGCTTTCCTCGCCCATATCGTGAATCCGGAGAAAGAAAAGAAGACTTAAAAAGATGTTCCCGTTGTTTGCGTATTTCCTAAAGTCTTACCCGACGATTTACCCGGTTTACCACCTACTCGAGATGTTGAATTCCGTATCGATTTAGTTCCCGATGCTACTCCCGTTGCTAAAGCTCCTTATCGACTCGCACCATCAGAAATGCGCGAGCTATCAAGCCAACTTCAAGAGCTTCTTGATAAAAGTTTCATACGCCCGAGCACTTCGTCGTGGGGCGCACCTGTCCTTTTTGGGAAAAAGAAGGACGGATCGTTCCGAATGTGCATCGATTATCGTGAACTTAATAAGCTTACGATAAAGAACTGCTACCCTCTTCCTCGTATCGATGACTTGTTTGATCAGCTTCAAGGTGCTACTTGTTTTTCCAAGATCGATCTTTGTTCCGATTATCATCAGTTACGCGTATTGGAAGAAGATATTCCGAAAACCGCCTTTCGTACTCGTTATGGCCATTTCGAATTCGTGGTCATGCCTTTTGGTCTTACCAACGCACTCGCGGTCTTCATGGATTTGATGAACCGTGTGTGTAAAGCTTTCCTGGATCGTTTCGTCATTGTTTTCATCGATGATATCTTGATTTACTCGAAGTCGAGAGACGAACACGCGCGCCATCTTCGTTTAGTCCTCGAACTTCTTCAAGGTAATCGCCTTTATGCTAAGTTCTCTAAGTGTGAATTCTGGCTCGAGGAAGTCCAATTTCTCGGCCACATCGTTAATAGTCAAGGAATTTACGTCGACCCTTCAAAGATCGAAGCCGTCAAGAGTTGGATTACGCCGAAGAATGCATCTGAAATCCGTTCATTTCTTGGATTGGCGGGTTACTACCGTCGATTCATCGCCGACTTCTCGAAGATCGCTGTTCCGCTTACCGCTTTAACTCATAAAGATAAACCTTTTGTTTCGGATTCCAAACAAGAGGAAGCCTTTCAAACTCTCAAGTGTATGCTATGTAACGCTCCCGTACTCGCTTTACCCGACGGAAACGACGATTTCGTTGTTTACTGCGATGCCTCTAATCTTGGTCTTGGTTGTGTGCTTATGCAACGAGACAAGGTTATCGCATATGCGTCTCGACAACTCAAGATCCACGAGAAGAACTACACAACCCACGATCTCGAACTCGGTGCAGTTGTCTTTGCATTGAAGATATGGTGACACTATCTTACCGGTACTAAGTGTACGGTCTTCACCGACCATAAGAGCCTACAACATATCTTTAATAAAAAAAAACTAAACATGCGCCAACACAGATGGGTTGAACTTCTCAACAATTACGACGTGAGATACGCTACCATCCCGGCAAAGCAAACGTCATCGACGAAGCTATGTGTATAGTGTTCGTGACTCTCAAACTTTGAATGATCTCGAAATCATGATTCGCTTCGCCGAATTCGCCTGCTTTAACGAGAATACTTTGGAGGAGGAAATGAAATGTGGTGCCAAAACTCAGCTTGTTGTGAAACCTAATGGTATTTATTACTATCTCGATCGCATTTGGATTCCTACCCGTGACAACCTTCGTGAATTGCTAATGACCGAAGCTCATAAATCTCGATATTCCATTCACCTCGGTGCCGACAAGATGTACCAGGACCTTCGTCCTAAGTACTGGTGGCCGGGCATGAAAAAGGATATCGACGTTACGTCTCGAAGTGCTGAACTTGTTTGAAAATTAAAGTTGAACATCAAAGGCCCTCTAGCTTACTCGAACAACCGAAATCCCGATGTGGAAATGGGAGAGTATAGCTATGGACTTTATTACGAAACTTCCCCGCACTTCCTTTGGTCATGATAGCATTTGGTTATCGTTGATCGTCTTACTAAATCCGCGCACTTTATTGCTATATGAGAAGACTTTAAGGTTGAACGGTTAGCCCGAATCTATACCGACGAAGTTATATGTCGACACGGGATGCCTCGTGACATCATCTCTGACCAAGACGGTCGTTGTACCTCGCGTCTCTGGGAGACTTTTCAATCCGCTCTTGATACTACCCTCAATCTCAGTACCGCTTTTCACCCTCAAACCGACGATCAGACTGAGCGCACGATCCGAACCCTCGAAGACATGCTTCGTGCGTGTATCATAGATTTCAGTGGTAATTGGGATACGCATTTACCTTTAATCGAATTCTCGTACAATAATAGTTATCATACCAGCATACAAATGGCTCCTTTTGAGGCACTGTATGGAAGAAAATGTCGAGCGCCTATTGCATGGCACGAGATCGGAGAAGCACAAATCACCGGTCCCGAGCTGATCCAAGAAATGACAGACAAGATCCTCCAGATCAGAGACAATCTCTTGAAAGCTTGGAGTCATCAAAAGAGTTATGCCGATAAACGCCGCAAGCCCCTGCAGGTCGAAGTGGGAGATCACGTTCTCCTAAAGGTTGCACCTTGGAAGGGAGTGATCCGCTTCGGGAAGAAAGGAAAGCTAGCGCCTCGATACGTTGGACCCTTTAAGATTCTGGAAAGGATCGGTAAAGTAGCCTATCGTCTCGAACTACCGGCGGAACTTAATAACATTCATCCGACTTTCCACGTGTCCAACCTCAAGAAATTCTTAGCCGAAGAAAATCTCCATGTACCTCTCAAAGATCTGGAAATCAACGAGACCCTCCATTTCGTGGAAAAGCCTGTCGAGATCATGGATCGAGAAACCAAGAAACTACGGCGCTCTCGCATCCCTATCGTGAAGGTCCGATGGGAAGGCAAACGCGGCGCAGAGTTCACTTGGGAATTGGAAAGTGACATGAAGGCTAAGTACCCGCACCTCTTTGTTACGGCCACTACTTAAATTTCGGGACGAAATTTCCTAAAGTAGGGGAGACTGTAACAACTCAGGATTTCGTTGTTATCTTTTCTTTTATTATCGATTGTATCTATCCTTTGTAAATCTCGAGATTCGTTTATAAGAAAAGTTTATGTTAATTAATTACAATTATGTATGTCAAATCGCATATAATCGCTTATTAAATCGCATCGCTAATCTCATCGCATCGCAAATCGCAGTTAATTATATGGTTTTATGTTATTTATGTGTTATGTATGTTTGTGGTTATGATTACGCTCGCTATCGCATCGCTCTCGCACGCTCAAATCGTTAAATCGTACTATTATATCAATTATAACGCTTAATATAACTACCTAATACGAACCGAATCGCCAAACGAACACTTAATGCGAAATCAGCAAACGAAACTTGGTCACCAGGCCAAGTTCGGCCGAACTTGACTACCACAAGTTCGCCCAAACTTGCCTGAGACACAAGAATCTTCTGCTTCCCACAAGTTCGCTCGAACTTGTACACACATGTACAAGTTCGGCCGAACTTGGCTAATCTCCCTTTAAAATCAAGAAAGTTCGCCCGAACTTGCATGAATTTCATGCAAGTTCGACCGAATTTGACTCCATCAACTCTCCTTTTTGCCTTCACCTATAAATACCCAGCTCTATCCTCTCATTTGAACTTGCTGTAAGTTCGCCCAGAGCTCCCGAAACCCAAAACCATCTGTTCCTAAGTAAGAATCAACCCGATTTCAACTACAATAATGTTCATCAACGTTTTACAACGGTTTACAACGATTTTACACAAGGCATTGCGTTCGTTTTCATCAAACCTCTTCTGTTTACGAAAATCTTCATCTTTTTCCATAAAAACTTCTATTTTCACTCGGATTTATACTGGATCTGAGAAAAACCTTTTAATCCTTAATTTTTACACCATTTTTGGCCGAACTTGAGTGAAGATGTTCAAACCTTTCATCAACAACCCTCCAAGTTCGCTCGAACTTGCAAAGTTTCTCAGGAAACTTCACAAGTTCGGCCGAACTTGTCAATCCAATTATCCAAACCCCACAATTCCACCTAACTTGTCAAGTTTCCTTGAGAAACTTACAAGTTCGCCCGAACTTGACTCACAACTCAACAGGACAATACAAGTTCGCTCGAACTTGTATGTTTACATACAAGTTCGGCCTAACTTACCTACTGTTCAATCCAAACTTAACCGTTTCAGCTTTTCGGAGACCGATGCACTTCCGTTCGCTTATGCAGGCTGATTCGGCGCTCCTCTTCACCTCTCGACAGTCGTCTACTCTCTTCTAAACGCACCAATTGTGAGTATACTTGACCCGTTTTTTTTCGCTTAATGCACTATTTGGGTGTTACATACGTTCCTCTATCAAAATCACTTCACAACTCAAACTGTTTATCACACGCGAATAATCTGATTATATATGCTCAATACGTGATACTAGAAACATGTGACTAGGACTTATTTTCGTTAACTTGCCTCCTTAGCTAGTATGGTACTATAGTGTGGATAACACCGACGGGGTCTAGTTAGGATGGACGCGCAAGCCTTCTCACGGTAGTTAGCATGAGAAATATGTTTATCTGTGTGATGTGTTTTGGGTATCATGATATGTAATTAGACTATTTCGTGAACGGTTTCTCTATTAGACTAGTATTACAAAAACCTGTATGCTCACCTTTACTTAATTGTATTGACTTGTATTTTAACGTATGTGACAGGTTGAGGATTTTAGCTTGGATGCTTTAGATGTAGCGTGCTTAGTTTAGTTTGCTTTTGTTTAGTTTCCAAATGTAATAAATCTAGGGAAATCAAACTTTATTGTTTTATGAGAAAAATCATGTATTTCGTGACATTGTTGATGACGTATTGTTTAATAGTATGGGATATTAGACGTTAAAATATTGTTGATTGAATAGTTTTATGGAAATTTCTCGTGAGACAATTTGGTCACCTAGTGCCACTACCCCGATGATTCCGCCATCGGTTGGGGTGTGACATGGAAGGCGTCATTTGTAGTTCTATTTTTAGAAACATGTGTACTTGTATTCGTTCTTTCGTTGTAATCCTTGTAATCGAGACTTGAATCGTAATGGAATATACTTTTTATCACAATACTTGTTATACATAATCGTACATACATACACTTGATGCTTCATACTCGAAAAAGTGACATGCTTGCAAATACGTGACATCTATACTTCATCCATACTTTATACACGATGCATATACTCGATCTCATTCATTTTATACTTGTGTGCACTTTATAGCATGTCTCTCATACTTAAAATACCTTAGATATTCTTAAGATGTCATAAAACCACACTTAAACCCGTCACCAATCAATAAAGCAACAAAAATAAAAACTTTTGCCATGCCCAGGTCCTTACGGACCGCATGGGAAGTCCCATACAGTCCGCAAGGGACTCTGGGCGGGCATAATCCTTTTGGCTCGCGATTTATGCACGGATCCACACATATCTCTCCTCCCCAATCATCTTAAACCTCCTTTAATCACCACCAACAACCTCTCAACTCTTCCTATAAATACCATCTCTAATCCAAGCATTTTCACACTTTTACAACTCTCTAATCTCTCTAAATCATCCTCAAATCAGTTGCAAAACTCAAGTCCGAGCAGATTCAACACCTTACACTAAAGTGAGCTAACTTGCTCAAATCTTAACAAAATCACTTGATTCTTCTTCCTACTTCCTTGGATAAGTCTTAGGTTTGATCCCACGGACTTGCCATGGCATTTCCAAACTTAGGTATTCACCAAACAGACTCCAAAGTAGGCTGAAGGTTTCTGATGTGATTAAAACCTTTTCAAAACTTGTGTTTTCTCCATTCAACCTTGTGTTCTTGAGCTTCTAATCAACTATATGATTAAGGAGCCTAACCTAGGTTGTTATACATGTAAATAGGAGTGTTTAGACACTCCAAACTTTCTGTTTTCGAAGAGCTTTAAGCTCACAAGTGATGCAAGTCTTGAACTTGTTCATGTGACTACCTTGGTTAGCTTGGGCTATCCTAACTTTAAGTCCACACATCACTTGATGATTTCTCATCATTATCCCAAGTTAGTTTGCTAGATTGAAAGTGACACAACCCCGCCTAGCCTTCGACTTGTGTCGACGTCGGCTCCCCGGGTTGTAGTTCGCTTGGCTACTTGGTATAGTGATATCATACATTTACATTCTTATTGTATCTTGTTCTTGACCCTCCTTGTTGTCTATGACAACTTGTGTAGTGGTGAACTCTCAAGAGGTTTCTAAATGGATGGTTTTACCTCCTACCTCCTACATGACTTCTATGGACTATATATCTATAGACTATATTATAATGAACCTAAAACTGAACCCTTGATAATGACTAACTAATCACTTGTCAAGTTATTAAGTTTATCACCAAAGTGTGTAGTTCCTCGTAACGATTCTAATAGGTTTCAAACCTATGAAATCACGTCAAACCCTTATGGGTTATGATAGTGTCAAAAACGAGTGCTAGACTTGGTGACTATTTTTATATCTACATACTTTACTATTCGTCATTCTTTATTCATACTCATATTCTGAATCTTCCGTTAATCACCATACTCATACCTATGTTCTTCGTGTAGAAGGACAAGGTGCCAAACCTTAATCACAACAAGCTCGCGGGATTTCTATAAGTGGAACACTTTTGCAAAACCGTGAGTACACTCGAGTCATTTACCGCTTTCTCACTTTTTGGGTTGTAACATGTTTACCTATCAAAATACACAAATCACATCTTATACTTTACATGCTCAATCCGTTAATAATGATACTTGTTATGCTTAGATACATGCTAGATTCATACATGCTTAATCATTAACTTAGCTAGCCCAACTTGATATATATAGCGCTATAGGAGTAGCACACCACCCGTCGGGGTTATGTTAAGCTTCTTCATACTCATTCTTTTAGTCTCGTTGCTTTTGTGACAAGGGAAGCTTATTATACTTGTGGAAACTCGGGTTTGATCTAGTGTTGCATGATTAGCATATACCTTGCATACATGTGGATTCGAGTTATACTTTTTATACCTATGCTATGTATCACCAAACTTGTGTACTCGCCTTTGCTTTTGCATTGAACTCTATTTTAAAACATGTTACATGTTGATGAAGACGATGCTATAAAATTGAAGTAGCGTTGAGACTAGATACACACATAGACGTTTAAGTTTATTATTGTTGTATCAAATTTTATCAAATGTTGTTATGTTATTTGAAATTTTCCTTGTATTGTCATGAAAATTTTTTCATGAAATGAAATTAGGTTTAATTACTTATTGTCGCTATTAGCGTTGTGAGCAATGAGCAATCTCTTTCGTCCCACCTCGATGTTTCCGCCATGATTGATGTGTGACACGAGTCGAGACCATTGTGTCGCATGCTCTTGGGTCTCGTAAATCCAATCGTAGCCCAAGTTATGCTCATTTTAATTTTGGGCCCTTTCTACCATGTTTTCCTTGTCAAGTTGGTCCATGTAAAAGTTCGCAAGTTCTTGGAGCCGTTACTCATTAATCTCCATCAAATACCATTCCTAACCAAAACGGGTTTTTTTACATGTATAAACCAGTTTGGTCTAAAATCGGTTTTTAGACCAAACTGGTTTATACATGTAAAAAACCCGTTTTGGTTAAGAATGGGTATTTGATGGAGATTAATGAGTAACGGCTCCAAGAACTTGCGAACTTTTACATGGACCAACTTGACAAGGAAAACATGGTAGAAAACAGAAAGCCCCCCCCCCCCCCCCCTATTCGAACAGCCACTCATTTCAATCATTGGTGGAACCATATCTTCATAGGGGGGCATCTAAGAGCAATAACGAATCTTGAACTTAGGTTTTCGTAAAATCAAAGGGTGGACTCTCAAAATCTAATATTTTATACTACATATTTTTTTTTGAAAATTTCCGATATAACCGTCTAGCCCATAGAAAGAACCATAGTTGTCTAAGAGAAAGCTCCTTCAGTTTTTTTCATATTAAATATATTTTGTTAAGTTAGAAAGGACTTGTGGACGATAAATTCTTGATATAATATATGCTTTTTTATAAATATATTAGTAAGACGATTAGTTGTGTAATAATTTCCCAACCCCTTTGAGGAAAAGGCCTAATCGAATTGTCCTTGTTTAGACGTATATACTATTACTATATTTTCATCAAATAGCTTTTTCAAACATGTTACATGTCGAATTCCACCTTGTGGGTCGTCTCACTTGGGATTTCGATTCTTTACAAAATTTTATATATATCTTAAACGAGTTTTATTTGAGCTAAAATGTTGTGTGACATTAAAAGCCTCTTTTGTTGGTTCGGTCATGCTTAGACCATCCTGAACACTCAAGTCTGTGATGTGTGCAACACATCAACAATAGAAAAAAGCAATGTCACAAAAAGGTGAATATCTTAACTTTAGTTGTATCGACACCGTTTTTTTTCGACGCGTTATCAAAAGATATTGAAAATACATAGTTTTGCAATTTAAAAATTCTAATAACCTTGTCAAAAAGATAAAATATATTTTCATTGGTTGTAGGATAATCAAACAATTGAAACGCAACCGTACGTTTCATCATTTGCCAAGTATCGTGTTTTACCCAATGAATAGGAACGCAAATGTATGAGTTCGGTGGACCCTAACAAGCCGACCAAGTATCGGAAGTTATGTTAATCAAACAATTGAAACGCAACCGTACGTTTCATCATTTGCCAAGTATCGTGTTTTACCCAATGAACAGGAACGCAAATGTGTGAGTTCGGTGGACCCTAACAAGCCGACCAAGTATCGGAAGTTATGTTAACACCGGTTTGTAAGTTTTTAAATAATATGATTATTCTATTATAACTCGGAATCCTCGACTTACACGTTTATAACACGATTGGAGAGTTCATTGAATTAGCGAAGTTGAAGTCAAACATTGGTTGTCGAATCTTGAATCACAAATTGCGTCATTCTCCCCTCCTGGACCGCTTCAATGTTATAAACCCTCAAACTTCCTTCATTCGACATCGAAGTTTAACATTCGACCGGTTCTTGTTTCAAAGCCTTGCAATACTTCATTTTTATGTTGTTCTTCAAAGTCAAATTTGCATCTTTTGCGAAAAAAATTACCACAAAACTTGCAACGAGCCTCGTTCGGCCCACTTGGCATTTTGTATTGATCTAAATTGCACTATATTTCGGAATTTCTTTTTGCAACTAGCTTGCGAATCACCGTAAATTCTCAAGATGGTCCACAACCAACAAAAGATTGAGCGCTTGATGGAGCATTTGAGAATTTTTTGAACGTAATTGAGTGAGAGTTTTTCATAGTTTTTTTGAGAGTTGAGAGCGTTTTTTATTGTTGTGATTCTCAACCAAAAGACCACCTATATATTTATACTACCTTAGAGTAGCGAAATACACCAAAAAAAAAGCGAAAATCGACCCAAATTGTCAAAATGATGCCTATATAGCGTTTGGTTGGTAGCTGCCAAAGGTATAAATCGGTGAAACTAGTTTTGAAAGGGTTTTTTTTCATAGTCAGAAAAAGGTTCGAGCCGAAGCCGCATTTTCAAAAATAAATCCAGAACAGTACCAAACCGATGGATCGGGTTGACCCAAACTGGTTTTTTCGGGGTCAAGGCGGGTTGGTTTCCGGGCCGGCGGGACCAAACCAATATTTTGTACGCCTCTAGTTACCTAGTTTAATCACATAAGATAGGAAGGCATGAGCAGTTCAAGCTTTTTGAAGGCCCAAAACGGATAATAACTTCAGGGCCTTTTCGGCGAAAGATTATAGTAATGATTTATGTTGCTTTCGATCTATGCATAACTATATACCACAACACAAATTCCGCCACTAACCATCGCAAAGCCCTCACTACCCTATAGCCGCCCATGTTTATAGTAATAATTTATGTTGCTTTCGATCCTATGTATGCATAACTATATACCCACAACACAAATTCCGCCACTAACCATCGCAAAGCCCTCACTCCCCTTTAGCCGCCCATGTTTGCAGGTTCGACGTATTAAAATAAAAGATTCTAGTCAACTAATAAGTTCAAGTCGATTGCTCTCTACGCTTAAAAGCATTTTTGGCTCCAGCGGTTGATCATACGTTGTGCATGGTATATCATGAAAACCTAGTCTCACCGCACAGATCGAACAACAAATCAAACTGGCTAGGTTGCCTGGTCAACTGGACCGGCTAATTCGGTTTTAGCTGTTTAAATATTTGGTTTTCAATATCGCTAGTTAGTAATAAATTGTTAGTTAGTATTAAACTTTTAAAAACGATGAATATAGTTTAGTAATATAACACATACATAAATGCCTGTTCCAAATAATAAGGTTAACCATCGGCCCAATCATTGAATAGCCGAACCACCAAAATTGAACCCTTAAACCACCAAACCAGCTGAACCGGCCGGCCTACTTCGTTTTGGTCAATTGGTCAGTTTTAACAGTTTATGAACATGGAAGTATGGAACCCAACGTACTTCTTATAGTAGTGCTACTTACATAAAACAGAGTTTTTTTTTCCTAAAAAGGTGTTGGTGGAAAAATTATTTACTAAAATAGGTGATTTGAAAAATAATTACCAGGTGTTTTGCAATGATTTTTTTCTCAAATTGGTGAGGGTGGAAAAAATATTTACCAAAACGGGTGATTTTAAAAAAATATTTATTAAAATGAGTGTTTTTTTTCTTATTTCTTTATTATTAACTAAACTGTTATATTTTTTTTCAGTTAACCTAATATGTTTTGAATTTATTTTTCTCCAAAACAAATTACTCGTTATATTTTATTTACTTTTTTAACTAACCAAAATATAATTTTTTTTTCTTAACGCTTTTTCTTTTATTTCTTTTTACATTTATATAAGCTAAATAATTCTAATATAAAGTTTACTCCTAGAGTTTTAGAGATGTAAACAATCACTAAAGTAGCACCTTCATGTTTATTTATTTAACTTTAACCGAACAAATAATCGAACACAAATATGGTTTTCTTTTTCGTAAACAAGACATGTATTCATGTTTACATTAATTGAATAAATAAATGTTGTTTGTGACCATTAAAAAATAAGTTGATAATAAAAAATAATAATACAGTATCAAGTTGGCCAATAAAATTACGAACCAATCAATCTATCTAAATATTTTGCCCACCGATTGTTAATAAAATTTATGTAATTATAGGAAACACTATATTATGGGTTTTCATTTGAATCGGTAAAAAACTACACAGACAATAATAATATGAAAAATTACCCTTAAAAATATTATATTAGAATAGTAAATGAGAGGTATTAGCATTTAAAAATTAAATGAATTCAATGATTTCAATTTATTTTAACGTGGGTTTTTCATTAAATAAAAAAATATAATAATTAATAAGTTAGTTAAAGATCTATATAATGAGATCGAAGAAATGAATATAAATGTGATAGGTTGATTAAATAAAAATAGAAGAATTAAAATCGATTAGTTAAAAATAAAGAAACATAGAAAAACACCCGTTTTGGTAATTATTTTCAAATCACCCATTTTGATAAATATTTTTTCCCACCAACACCCTTTTAGGAAAAAAAAACTCCATAAAACATACAACACTTCCATTGTTAGAATGACCAACACAAATACTAGGTGAATCCACCTTCAAACAAGTAAATAATAGTACATGACACCTTACCGTAGTAAACCAAGGGGAAAAACACACCTATACATACACTTACGACACACGACCTATGCACCAGTTGATAAGTATTTCCAATGTATTTTGCAAAATAAAAAATCGGCTTCCATGACTCGAACGTTTGCTTATATGACTTCTATGCAGGGTAAAAAAAAACACAATTGAATGAAATGTAACCTAAAGGGTAGATGGAAAGGATGGCCGATTAGTCCTTCGCTTTTCCGACATATAATTATCTACGGTCTACAACAATGGTAGTTTTGGCTATGTATAATGTGCATTGTACAGTCACTTGAAGCTAATATATTGAAATTAATTAATACCTTTTTTTTGTTCATGAAATCAGCATTCTCTTCAGAATTCACAAGAATATCCTAACCTCTGTTTCAACATGCTGGTGCTTTGTTTCTGCAGAAAAGCCTCTGGTAAAAGCCCCTCATAATACTCCAAGAACGAGGACCATTCGTCTTCCTTCATTTCCTCAAACGAAACACACACCCCGTATCAGGAGTTTTGCTATGAGCCGCAAAACTCGCGCTTCTTGGTATTGATATCCCGGCTGGACCACAACCATCTTTAATGCCACTTTCTTGTACTAGTCGGGTCAAACGTGGATCAATTAACTTACCCCTTGCTCCCTCAGATGAATATTTCATCATTTTTGTTGGTTTACCATCTGCTGAAAGTGTTGAAACATCCTGATCCTGGTTCAAACTGTCTTCAAACACCTTATCAAATGCAAACATTTCGTCAAATTCTTTATTCTCATCACTTCCATTACTTAATATTTCCATATCCAAGTTAGCCTTTGCGTTTACACAAATATTCTCCAAAATACTCCAACTCTCTTCACCTCCGATGAAATCTCGTGTCATCATTTCACCTATATCAGCAAGAGAAAGCCCAGCAGCGGTTGCCCGTTTCAAGAAAATGGTACAAAGTATGAAAACACGCACAGAACACTCCCTTATTGATGGAAGTTCGGTTCTTAAAAGTTCAGCATCTTTGAACGGATCAAGACTTGAGATGTAATCAGCTTCTAGTTCTGAAAATGGGATTGAAGATTGGGGCCAATGTAGCCATTCGAAATACGGGTCATCTAATGACTCGGGTAAACAAAACCCATGATCAATTGGGACAAGTTCAGCCTTCCCAGCAACATGGTTCCCATCAAAATTCTTCACAAGCATGTTCCCTGCGTGTCGGTCCAGATTAAGGAGCCGAATGTCAAGTATGCCAATACGATGAACTGAGCAAACCGAGAACCTAGACGGGCCCAAATCTCCTGCATCTGTCTCGTGTTCTACGTATCTCTGTATAGATGTGATTTTAAAAGGTGGGTTTGATGCCAATCCCAAGTTTACGTTTACATTAAAAGTGACATGACAGATTTTGACAAGTGCTGATGGGGGAACGCCTGCGAAGCCACCATGATCAAGCAAGTAAGCAGCCAGTTCACGGAGCCCAGTTTCACCTACCCTGATGGATCTTTTCGTTCCAGGCTGGCCCAGCATCCGGCCTGCAAAGCCTTTAGGATTGTTGAATGCTAATGGTTCTTCATCGGCTGGCTTCACAACCGCGATTGTGTTGTTACTGTTACCTTCTTTTCTTGATTGCATATAGTAGGCCCCACCAAGCCCACTTGGCACTGGTGTAGGCTTGACCCCAGATGCTAATGCAATGGCAACCTCAGCTACAAGATCATGAACCTTTGGAGCCTTTTGACCACTAACGATTTCGATTCTTGGATTAGGTGATTCAACCTCTTGTTTCGCGTTAGTGGCTAAAGAAAGGCATGGGGTGGAATAACTTTTGTGGAGAGTAGTGGTGACATTGGATGTGTGTGTGATGTTATGCGTGGAATCGTGCATGCTGGGATCGGAATGAGAGTAAGATTGGAGTCTGCATCTTGGGAGTTGGGCAAGTGGCTTAAATCTGTAATTACGATCAATGATTGCAGCCATCCTGATGTATATCGTGTAAGTAAGAATGGCTGCAACAACATACTAAAGAGCAGGTTTTAAGAAAATCTTTCAGAGGAGTCGTCTTTCCATAGGAGATTAGCAATCACATGCCTACCAAACAAAGTCATTAGTAGCTAGAATCAACAGATTTCAAAACAAAATAATAAGTAGCTACAATCCCACTCATAGATTCTTAGCCAAAAACCTATTAAGGGTCCGAAGAGGGTAGATGTAGGCCAGCCTTACCGATAGAGCAATAAATAAATAAGCAAACATATCTTTTTAGACATTACTGTTACGCCTGTTCAAAAAGCTCACGACTCGCTCAAAAAAATCTCGCACTAAATTGGCTCGTTTGTAATCGAGTTGAGCCCGAACCAAGCTTAGGTAAGCTTGGCTCGTTGGCTCACTCATTAGGGTCGTTCAGCTGGCTTGTTTAAATTAAAGCCCAAATATACAAATTATAACTTGAATATATAACACAGATTTTAATATATATGAATTATAATTTTTTTGTTTATAAATTCGGCATTATGTTTATGTTAAAAATATTATCTTTAGCTTTTATATACATCAATATGTGGATAAAACTACAAACATAAAATCATTTTTTTTAAATAATAGAGCTAGCTCAAGCTTTTTGTGAGCCTGGGCTCAACATTTCAGCTCGTTAAGCCAAACTAGCCGAGCCGACCTAGCTCAGGTCGTCTACAGCCCCAATTATTGTTCTTTTTTATAAAAATATACACATTTACAGAATATTTCGCATTACATCATCATACAAGTCCCAATAGATTAAGCTAATAGATATTCTGTAAACAGTAACAAAATAGAAAACACAATTTATAATCATATTGTCCGATTCTTAAAAATTAATATCAAAGTTTTGAAATAAATACAAATTCATAATAAAAAAATAAAATTATACGTTCTTACTTGGCATTGGTTTGGGCATTGGCATACACTACAAGATTGCATATGTCAATTGCAAGATCCACGTCGCTAATCTCCGACAACCTGCATGCATGAAAACAATTTCAGAATTATGAAATATTCATAAACAAGATGTACGTAAAAAAAGATTAATAATACCATCGTCAATTCAGGCGCTCCTCCTCCGTTACAACAAGATTGCAATAATTACCGCAAGAGGAAACAAAAGAACAATTGTTCGCATGTTAATGTGAAATTACAGAAGAAAATGGAAATTTGTTGTGGCCTTGCAATATACTACTCCCCCATTCCAAAATCTGATTGCAAATATGTGTGTTTGTAAATGGGAGACCCTGAACACTGGCGAGGCGTTCAGGGAGCGAAAAGGAGAACGCGAAAGAGAAGAATTTTCAAACTGAATAAATGAGCCTTTTTGTAGTGGCAATGGAGGATGAACATGAACGTCCATTCTTCTCTCTCCATCTCTCTTTGTTAAACAAGGAGTGCCTTTGAAAATATGGAAGTCATTGTAAATGTTTTTTAAATTGCTATTTTGATCTCAAGTTTTAGAATTTGTTACTTTTGGTACCAAATATTAATTTAATAGTAAGTTTTTAAAGCTTTTGTGTTGCATTTATGAATTGATCATTTAGAATAGAAACCCCGTACTTTATTAATAAGTGATAATATTATTTGATTTCAATGATCTCTATATAAAGAGATAAATGTTACAATGAGATACCCTCTAAATATAATATATATAAATACTTAATCTAACTTGGTGTAACATTCCCTCGCAAGTTGAGGGCGGGGAACAACCTGCAACTTGGAACGTAAAGGAGATATCTTTGTGAGGGCAAAGGCTTCATGATCACCCGCGGAAATAAACTTAACTTTTAACTGGCCCTGAGCTACCTGTTCACGAACAAAGTGAAAATCACTTCAACATGTTTGGTTCGAGGATGAAACACTGGTTTGTTAAAACTCCCAAATACCGATGGCTGAGGGAAACATCAGAAATGAAGAGCTTTTAACTGATTGCTGCATAGTCACAACGTAAATTTAATGAGACATATTTCATGTTTACAATCCATTCAATTCGATCAAAAATGGCAAAACCAGCTATCGAAGCCGGATAACAATAGAGTCAATATAAAATAGAAGAAATATTTGACAACAAATATAATCTAAGCTTAAACATTGAGTGTGATGCAAAGGATCCCATTACTGTGCTCTTTGATTTCATAGACGCTCTACATTAGACCATGAATTTTTTAAATAAATTACAGACTTGCAAAAAGCAAAGGCGGGACAAGTTACGAAGGCACCAACTATTACGATGATACCGTTTCATCTAAGGCAACATACTATCATCATTAGTAAAATTGATACTCTAGGAGGCAACCACTTCAATCAAACCCCTATTTAGAATATCCGAATATACTTACGTGGACCTAAAACAATATCGCCTATGAGTGCAATGCCAGAATTAGTATAGTCGCCAAGATGTTAATGCAAATGGACTAAAAATTTGATAAAATGATCAATGAGCGTGTTGTGCCATGACGTATATCGTCACATAAACAAGTGCAAACAAGTTAAACATTCAATCAGTTTTGATATAGGATTGTTTTAGGCGTGTCATAAAGCTAGTTTTTGGTGTCGTTTTTGTAAGGAAACATTGTTTTTAAGATCACAACCACAATATGTTTTATAACACAAAGTGAGGCGTTTTGCACACAATTGACGAAGCACTTTTTGAAAAAAAAACCCAAATAATGAGTTGGATTTAACACCGGGCAAACCTTTATGATGTCAATACAGGTTGTTGATAAACTATTAGAAAGGGGGACTTTACGAATAGCATTGCTTGTCATCTGCTTTTACCTATTACACATTCTAATAAATTGTAAATTTTTCCAAGATAACACAGAGTTCCAGTCTTATAAATCGATTAAATCCTTTCATCAATATCATCAAAATTTTTTGGGAACTGCAAACGTATTAGGCTCATTATGAAAAGAAATAGTAACAGTGTATAGGATGCATTGACGCAATCTTGGGCTAGGCGATTATGGGGCTCAGACGGAGAAGAGGTTTATAGTTGGAAAAGTTTGTTTTGGTGTCGTTGTGGTTGATGAAATTATTGTTTGGTTATGTTTTATGGTGGGGAATGTGTATTAATGTGGTAAATTATTGTGTCATTGAACGTTATATGTTAAAAGTGTATGTAGATATTCGTCTAATTGGGTTTTTTGAGGTAAAATTGGAGTAGTTCGGAAAATTATAAAATAAAGGTGAATATATAGTGTTGAGCGAATAATCATAAAAAGACTTAATTAGATATATTTTGTCAAATAGTATGTAATACAAAAAACATGTCAACATTCTTGCTTATCGAAAGATATGGGAAAAATTGAAAAATAAACCATCGAATAAAGGTTTTGTTAATTTTTTGAAAAGGTGATTTGTTTTAAATTTTGACGTTAACAGTTGATAAATATAAGTCGTTTAAAGGAAATACAAACTATTAAGTTAGATGTGGGAAAAGAGAGGTTTCCCACATTGATGGTGATACGATCACACAATGTCATTTTTCTCCTCAATTACGCAGTCTAATTGTGCTCAACATGATTTTATAAGAATGGTTCCGAATATTTTGAAACATCCATACTAGTATTTAACATTTATATATTTATGTGTTATATGTGTTACCAATGTGACAAGTTTATGTAGATAATACAAGATTTTTAAGTAAATGCACATTACGAGATTGATGTTTAACCATACGAAACAATCCCTTGACCATCAAGGTACAGTGGTTGACGGTCCCAAACAACACAATACAAAATCAATGACTCATTGACCCGAACAATTGATATGACACGAAAGTTAGGATGATCCAACAACAGGAAGTCATGAAAGAATTGAAATTTGAAATAGGAAGAAAATCGAAACCTGACTGAAAAACCTTGATGGAACCAGAGGTTGATGCCAAGATGTGAAGAGCCTGTTGCGTTAAGCGAGCTTTAGAAAAGGTCTAACTGCGGAAGCGAATTGAATAAGGACCCTATTCACTTGAACCAGGTAGCGCGTTGTGGGTAACCGCCCAACAACAAAAAATGGTAAGATTAATCAAGAAAAAATTATAACAAATAAAGAGAAAAAATTCTAAGAGAATTCAAAATGGAATGGAAAAATAGATTTGTTGGGTGAGTAATTTGGAGTGCCCATGTGAAACTAGGAGGGCTTCACACGATACTCATGAGGAGTCATTAACCTTGATGAAACCCGAATTGTCCGAATCTTAAATCGGAGGGAAGCGTTAGATATGCTCAAATCAAGTAACCAATGGTTCACCTGATCCGAAACGGGTGGTAAAGTTTGCTGAGGCTGCTGCAGAAGATGACTTGATTTGTTTGGACCTGGACGACGATGACCAACCACATCGATTGTGGCATCATGATTCTTATGGAGCTGAAAAGGGAGGAGCTTACCAGCGCATTTGATTGAGGAACCACGAGCTGATCGCGCCCCAGTGTCCCATGGTCTCGTTTTCATGGGTTCATCGATTGAGAAAGGGGTAGGATGGATAGTGGTGTGGTATGTCGGAGAAGGAGGGCAGAGAGAAGGTTGACTGGATGAGGGTGTTACCGGAGATACGGGAGAAGGGGAGAGGGGCCGGAGTGTAGGTGGTCGCCGGAGCTCGCCGAAATTGAGGCTCCGGTCGCCGGAAAGTGCAGAGAAGGGGAGGGGGTTTGCGGCTAGGGTTTCCTTAGGGGGAGGGAATTAGAGGGCTTATATAGGTGCAGGGTTTGAATGTGTTGGGCCTGAAGCCCGGTTCTTGCGTTTGGGGTGGCCCGATCTCGTTTTAACTGATCGTTTTCACACCGAATATTTAAAAAAAATCGCGTAACGTCGTACTTTTATTTATGCATTATTATTATTTATTTATTATTAATATATATATATATATTATTCTTATTATTATAAAATACGAGGCGTTACAGTCTCCCTTCCTTTAGGAAATTTCGTCCCGAAATTTATTCAAGAGGAAGACTCGAAAGGAATTGGCTAAAGAATGAGGGTTAACGATCAAGGTTGGGAGTTCTGGATACGTAAGGGAAAGCATGAAATTTAGATCAACGGGAAGTTAGGTTAGTAAAAGAGGTTGTTTGGCTAAGATGACTTGAGGCATCAAACATAAGTAAAACGTGTAAAGTAGGGGTATAGAGAGTGGTTTGAACGAGTTTGAACAACTCAAAGGATATGCCAGCTACACAGAAAATAAAGCTTTCGTATGAACGGTATGCAGTTTGACGATGAGTTTGGTTGCATCTGAACAAGAATAGAAGATAGTTGCACATCAGGAAAGCATTCTAGGGCTTGAATGATTAAACGATTGATTGTACATGAGGTTGTATAAAAGACAAGATTAACGGGGTGACGGAGGCATAAGAGTGAACGTTTGATCTAATAAACGAATACGAGTATAAGAATGGCACGTGTATTTGAACCACCTAGAACGTTGCGCTAGGGACGAAGACTCGTCGTGGGTAATCGGGTATCGCGCACTTAGCAATGCAGTTGTGAGTTGTTTAAAGCTGGCGTGTTAGGTCATATTATGGTCTGTAAATCACCGAATTTCTCATGGCACGTATTACGAAAGTTTGGCAGCATGGTGAAAACACTTATGTATAGGAAGTACCAGCGGCGTATCCACCATGTTTTGACCACGTTGCGACCGTTTCGTTACTCGATGCAATGTTACGTTCCGTGTGTGTTACCATACGCGGTAGTACACTCTATGGTTCTCATGCGCTTATCGCTATAATCCCGTGTGCACCCGCGATTATACCGATCATAACATGATCCGCATAGCTTGTACTAGCGGCGCATGAATAAAGGTGTACATAAATTCTGAAAATAAGTTCGCGTGTGTGTAAGAATGTAGTGCGTAGGCATGTTTGCGTGTAATTAGCTTGTGGCCCACGTAAGCGAATCCCTCGGGTTCCGCTCGCGCATAGGCATGAATATGAATACGAGTACAAGTATAGGTATGTGTATGAGTATAAGCATAAGTATGGAAATAAGTATAAGCATGGATATAAGACGTATATGCATGAATGTGATGATAAGTATAAGCATGAATGATGACACGTATTTTCATGAACATGAATATGTGTATAATTATGAACGTCAACAAGTGTAAAAGACGATGATTGTGCGTAAGATATGAATCGTATGCAACGAATTTATTTACATAAAATAGTCGAGAAGTCAGGGTATGTAAAGCAGATGATACGATTAAAATGTCATGCAACAGTTGACCAAACCATGTATGAGGATATGCATGTATATATATTTTTTTTGCAAAACTTTGAGGTTATCGTTTATAAAATAGGTTCAGTTTCACTTAGAATGTAGGATCTAGTTTGTGAATATAAAAGAATATAAGGTACTTATTGATTATGCGTTACGTATTTTGTAATGGATGGTAGTGCTACCACTGTTTTAGGGGAATTTAAGTAAGTCGAAAGTGGTTGGTCCTTGTAATGTTTTCTTGCCCACGTGTTTTGAAATTGATGTGACATTTTGGGTGGTGTATGACAAGGTCTTAAATTAGTAGGTTCGCATTGTTTTCAAAGGATATTACATCAAGATAAGAAATTTGAAATTCAGTGGTTCTTGTGAAACGTTGACCCTTGAGAGGAAATCCGTGTTAATTGATTTAATGACCGTTGAAAAACGTTTAGCAAAATGTTTTCTTAATCGCGATGAGAGATTTAGAGGGTGTTTGGGGTTGAGTTTTGAAAATAGATTATGCGTTCTGAATAATCAAAATCAGATAATTAGTTGTAACAAAACATACTGTAGGAAGATAGTGTTTGGATTTGATTATGTTATTTGATATCACAATAATCAGGTAATCAACTATTTGAGTGTTTGAAAAATATATATACATGTATATATAAAGTTATAAATAGATGAGCTTTGATCTCTAAAATACGTAAAACAAATCAGTTTTTTTTTATATATTATTATTATATTTTTTTTTATTAATTATTTACCAAACACTAAAAATAGATTTTTATTTATTTATTTAATATTTGCGCTTTCAAATGCAAAAATAAAAATATTAGGTTGCAAAAACAATCCCAAACACACCTTTAGTACAACGATCCCATAATGCCTATAAGATATTGGTTTGATTTTTTTGTTTACAAACGAAAATTTTTAACATAAAGTTATTGCGTGAGCGTGTTTTAGTGATTAAGTTAAACATAAGACTTGTGGGCAAGGTATTCCTTGGACCGATTAAGTTGGTAGGTAGCATTCTGTCAAGCTTTGAAAATCGTAAAACAAAACGTTTCATGTGGTGACCAAGTATATGCGTACGTGATTTATATGAAATAGATTACAGGATGGGAAATACGTTTGATAAAATAGTACGTTTTGAAATTCGTCTAAGTAAGAATTTTGACAACATGGTAAAAGATTTAGGTATACAATTTAAACATGTGGTTTGTGTAATAAAGTCTCCAAGAAAGAGGGTTTGTAACGATCACGAGGTATGGGAATCACCCTTAATCCGTTGGTGAGGTCGTTTTAAGGAAGGAAGGAATCGGAGTTTGATCGTCTAGGTAAGGAATTCACTCCTATCTCGACGACAGTCTCCATTTCGGACTTTTCGAGAAATATAAGTCTAGTTGATGACGTTTCGAAATCATGTATGCAAATAATGTATAAGTGGATGAAAAGGTTTAATATGAATTGCGTAAAAACGTATAATAAATTGGAAATTTGAAAGGAATGGTAACAAGTATATAAAAAGTCATGTATAAATTGAAATGGTATAAAAGGGAGTCTCAGAAAACATTAAACTGTTTCGGGTAGAGAAACGTAGACTATTCCAAAGTGAATCGAAGATCCTTTCGAATTAGAGAAACGTGCTTTGGCCTATAGGTAAAACGCTCTCGTCGAGAAGCGATTAACGGTATTTTACCCTTCCAGTTATTACACGTCTCTAATCGATTGGAAAATCAAAACTTTGGCGAGATTGAAAATCGAGGAATGGGACTTAATCGACAAGGTGCGGGTTTCACCCTAACTTGACGATTTCGTACCCTAAGTGTGGTTGATACTCGTCGGGTCAAACTTAATTTCAACACTTGACGAGAGTCCACTAGAGTTTGAATAGGAGTTTCCCATCAAGGTGTGGACGTCACTCCTAACTTGATGGTGTAACTTCGAGAAAATAGATAAATAAATAAATAAAGAATTGGCGGAATGAGAGTCGTTCACCAAATTGGGGATATCACGCCTATTTTGGAGAAGTCGTCTCACTTGTGTAGTACGAGTGTTTTCGAGATTAGTATAATCGAGTAAAATGCATTAGGAAAGGCGTATGATCGAGATAATGTAACAAGTATGAACACGTAAAGCATTTCATGAATTTAGCACATAAAGGACGTTTTAAGAAATTAGCATGTGAATCACGTATGGTCAAGTATGGTACTTAACTATAGACTAGGTCAAAAGCGTAGCAATTTGCCTAATTCCCTATAGTTAGGGCTCTGATACCAATCTGTCACACCCCAACCGATGGCGGAAACATCGGGATGAGACGAAAACGAGATTGCTCATTGCTCCACAACGCTAATAAATGACAATATTTAATTAAATCCAAATTTCATTTCACAACATTGTCAAATACAACATGAAGCGATACAATAAGTTCATAAAACATAACAAAATTTGGTACAACATTTATAAATCTAACGTCTAAAATGTGTGTATCTAAGTCCTTGCTATTTTGATTTCATAGCATCATCTCCTTCAACCTGTAACATATTTTAAAATAAATTCAATGCAAAAGCAAAGGCGAGTACACAAGTTTAAGCATAGCATACGTATACGAATAAAGTTTTAACAATCCTCATGGCAACCAAATCTATACAAGAGCAATATCAAGGCATGCAATACTAATAATCAAACCCTTAACGCAATCACGATGTTTTAACATGACCTCACGAATAACACGATGGAGGTGGATGCGTGAATTCCTATAGCGCTAAGCATGTCAAACGAAGGCTAAAAATAGTTAATGACTAAAGCATAGCATAACGTATATCCCAGACAAGCAACAAGTATACGATTCAAGTAGTCATGTGTATAGGATTGTTTGTGCGTTTCATAAAGTTTAAGTGTTTGTGATTTTTTGTATATGGAAACATGTTACACCCAAAAAGTGATATAAACAAAAGTGGGTCGAGTGTACTCACCAAAATTTGCTAAGTCTTCTTGAAAACTTGCGACGAGTTAATGAGTTGTAGAATGAGACGTCGGGGGACACCTTATATGGCAAACGAAGGTGCATGAGTAAACGGAATTAAGTAGGAGGATTTGAGATGGAAATTGGATGTACGTGTATATTTAACATAATTAGCGTAACAATTCTAAATTTAATTTCGTCAAAAGTGATACAGGAGTGCCGTCAAAATAAACGATACATATACCTTTATAATTATCAAAATTATTCGAATCTGATACGTTATCTTTAGTCTTTTTGATGAAAAGCAAAATAGAACATGTATATATGTTTTAACGAAAAACATGCTAGGCATCTATGTCTCGACAAAAGGTTTAATATGTATAAGTATATTTTGGTCGAAGGTATGATAAATAAATATGTATATATTTTGATGAAAGGTTTAATGTACAAATATTGTGTCATTGAACATATATGTAAAAAAATAATATATCTATATATAATTGGTCATTTAGATAAATATATTTGTTGAAAATTATAAATAATAAATAAATTTATGTTCTTGTCGAAAATCATAATAAAGAAATAGGTATATTTTCGTCGAAAAGTATAATACAAATAAACATATATTTTTTATCGAGATGTACAATAATTATAAATATATTCCATCGTAAAGTTTTTAAATATATTTTGTCAAAGTGTAATATGTTTATATATATTTTGTCGTTAAAGTAATATATATTGTCGTAAGGTGTAATAAATATATAATCGTTTGTTTTGACGAAAAACGGCCAGAGTTTCCCCTTGTTTTTGGACGATCCCGACACACAAGTGTCGATATTATTTGTCAAAACGCATTAATTCTACAACAATGATTTTATAAGAGACGTTACGAAATATTAAATCATGAAACATATATATATATATATATATATATATATGTTCAAGTGTTACCATTTGTACAAGTTCGGTTCGCGAATACAAGATCATTAATATAAGTAAAATGAACTACGAGACTTAGAGTTTTACCGAACTTGAATCTGACCCGTTGACCAGGTTTGACCGAACACCAAACGAGACCCGAACCGAAGCCAAAACTGTCATTGATTCACTGCTGACCGAACCTCTGCACCGAGACTCGAACCGGCTGAACATGAGCCGTGAACTGCACCGAAACGAATCGTAACCTGCCGAATGAAAAGAATTAACGGGATTCGAAATAGAAGCAAAACCAAGACCCGAACCGAGACTAACCTTGACTGAACCGAGATTCGACCCGGAGCTGACCCGTGGACTGTTTGACTGTTTGACCAGACCCGAGCTTTGAACAGGTCTAACCGGGTTGACCGAACCGAAGCTGACCCGAGTCTGGCACTTGAACCAAGTTACCTGCGCTGTGGGAACCGCGCCAACTGGAACGACAAAACATTTGGTACACGAATCTAGACATGAAAAATTGACCAAATCGGAAACCAAATCAAACGAGAACTCAAACCTGAATCTGGAACTGATTGTGTCGCCGTCGAGTCCGCGGGAAACCGGCGACTCACACCGATACTCTGACAGAGACTCAAACCTAAACGTGAACCCGAATCAAGACCCGAACTCTAAACTGAGACGAAACGTGAACTGCCCAAAGGTAACCACCAGCGTCACCCCCGGCACGGCTCCGCCGCCGCTGCTGCTGCGGCTCCTGCCGCCACCGCCGTCGCGGCTTGTGCCGCCGCCACCGATGTTGATGTTGTTGGCTGGCGACGCTGCCACCAATGGTGGTGGTGTTGCTTCCGTGCTTTTGTCTGCGAGAGGGAGGAGTGAGAGCGCGGGTCAGTGTGGGAGGTGGGTGGTCGGAGCTGGGCACCACCGGTTCCGCCAGTGGTCTCCGTTCACCGGGGAAACGAGGAGAAAGGAGGAGGAGGTCGTTGGGTGTGGTGGCGTCATGTCGGAGAAGGAGGGCAGAGAGAAGGTTGACTGGATGAGGGTGTTACCGGAGATACGGGAGAAGGGGAGAGGGGCCAGAGTGTAGGTGGTCGCCGGAGCTCGCCGGAATTGAGGCTCCGGTCGCCGGAAAGTGCAGAGAAGGGGAGGGGGTTTGCGGCTAGGGTTTCCTTAGGGGGAGGGGATTAGAGGGCTTATATAGGTGCAGGGTTTGAGTGTGTTGGGCCTGAAGCCCGGTTCTTGCGTTTGGGGTGGCCCGATCTCGTTTTAACTGATCGTTTTCACACCCGAATATTTAAAAAAAATCGCGTAACGTCGTACTTTTATTTATGCATTATTATTATTTATTTATTATTAATATATATATATTATTCTTATTATTATAAAATACGAGGCGTTACAAAACACTGGGTTTGTTGAGAGATAGGTGGCTCCCAAATTGTCACACCAAAGAGTTGGTGATGATTTTGTCGTAACACCTAGTTCAGAAAGAAGAGCTTTTAACCTGATTAGTTCTGTCATAGTAACAGCAAGTGCTTTGTATTCTGACTCAGTCGAAGACATACTGTTCATTGTTTACGAGCCATCCATGAGACAAGATTCGATCCTAAGTAAATGGCAAAACCCCAGCTGATCGACGATCGACCAGGCAACTAACCAATCAGAGTCCGAGTAGGCCTGAAGAGTAGAAGTAATATTATCTTGCCAACGAACATCAGTACATCGGTAAAGGCATGTAAAAGCGATCTCGAGTCGTGATGCAGAAGAAGACCCAAGTTACTGGTGCTCTTTAGGTACCGTAAGACACGTCTAACATTAGACCAATAATTTCAGTTGGAGCATGCATAAATTAACAGACCCGCTTGACAACAAAAGCAAGATCGGGTCGGGACAATGTAGTATACTGAAGCGCACCAACTATTTGATGATACCGTGTCGGATCTGAAAGCAATGGACTATCATCATTAGTTAAAATTTGGGAGGTACTCGTAGGAGAGCAAACCGACTTGCAATCAGAGAGGCCCGACCTATTTAGAATATCCAGAATATACTTACGTTGAGACAAAACAATATTCGGCCCATATTGAGCAACCTCAATGCCCAAGAAGTAGTGTAGTCGCCCAAGATCTTTAATGGCAAAAGTGGACTCAAAATTTGACTACTACGATCAATGAGCTGGTTGTTGTTGCCCATGACGATGATATCGTCAACATAAACAAGTGCACCACCTTGAGCAAGTATAAACAATGACGAATCAGTTTTGGATCCACATAAGCCGAGTTGTTGAAGAGCAGTGGATAACCGATGGAACTAGGCCCTGGGAGCTTGCTTAAGGCCGTCGCTCGTACAAAGATTTGTGAAGAAGACAAACATTATCCGGTTTGTTAAGATCCACGAACCCGGGAGGTTGTTTCATGTATATTGTTTTCATTAAGTCACCATGTAGGAAGGCGTTTTGCACATCAAATTGACGAAGAGCCCACTTATTTGTGACAGCAAGAGACAAAACCACCCAAATAGTGGTGGATTTAACAACCGGGCTAAACATTTCATGATAGTCAATACCAGGTTTTGATGAAACCCTTTAGCAACAAGACGGACCTTATACCGAATAACATTGCCTTGTCAATCCTGCTTTCACGTATACACCCACTTGCAATCAATAACATTAGTATTTCTAACACAAGGAACTAACAACCATGTTCCCTTCTTATAAAGTGCATTAAACTCCTCGGTCATGGCATGATGCCACTCTGAAAATTTATTGGCAACGGCAAAGGTAGTGGGCTCAGTTAGCGAATAAGGAGACGTAGTAGCAGTGTAAGGTGAGGGATTGCATGGAGCAATTCGTTTCGGGTTAGGGCGAAGGTTTGGTGGTCTAGGACGAGGAGGAGGAGACGTGTTTACTAGTTGGGCAACAAAGTTTGTTGGTTGGTTGGGCAGCGTTTGCTGGTTAGTTTGGCAATGTTTGCTGGTTGGTTTGGGTGGTGTTTACGGGTTGGTTGGGCAATGTTTGCTATTAAAAGGTGGTAATTTGAGGATGTAGAATGGGTAGGCTGGGTAGAGATTGGGTCGGTTGTGTAGGCTGGTGTAGGTGTAGGTGTAGGTGTAGGTGTAGGTGTAGGTGTAGGATGAGGTTCGGTCGTAGAGTTGGGTTTGTTTGAAGGGTAGAAATTGGGAGGTAAGTCGCGAAAGATAGAAACATAGGAAGGTGAAGGTGATAATGAGGGAGGAGGTGAGCGAAATGGAACACAAGTTTGTTGAAACGAACATGACTTGCAATGTAGATACCCTCGGTTGTAGGATCAAAACTGATATCCATGGTGAGCAGGGCTGTAACCAAGAAAGACACACGGTGTTGGGCGAAAAAACCATTCTGTGACGGTTATACGGACAAAGATATGGGAAACATTGACAACCAAAAACACGAAGGAATGAATAGTCAGGTTTTCGATTAAGGTTTGTTGAAAAGGTGATTTGTTTGTGGAAATTCATGACGGTAGACAGTTGATAAGATAAACAGTCGTTTCAAAGGCAAACTGCCAAAACCGTTGTGCAAGATTAGAGTGGGAAAGAAAGGTGATTCCGGTTTTCCACAACATGATGGTGATGACGTTCAACAATGTCATTTTTCTCACTCATGTGACGGCAGGAGCGTCGATGAATTGTGCCAAGGGAGCTAAAGAATGGTGCCAAGTTTTGAAACTCCCCACCCTAGTCAGTTTGAACACTTTTTAATTTAGTGTTATATTGTCGTTCCACCAATGTGACAAAATGTTTAAATGTAGAATAAACATCAGATTTTTTTGCTAATGGGTAAAGCCACATGTAACGAGAGTGATGGTCAACACATAGCAAAACAAATCGATAACCATCAAAGGATAAAGTGGGTGAGGGTCCCCAAACATCACAATACATTAAATCCAAAATATTATTACTTCAAAAATTAGAATATGACAACGAAAGTTTAGATGATTTTCCTAACTAACAGGAAGTACATAAAGAAGTTGATAATTTTGTAGAAATAGGTAAGAACAATTCGAAACAATTGACTGAAAAACACGTTGATGTGGATGAACAAGAGGTTGATGCCAAACGGTGGAAAATGCCTTGGTAGCAGTATAAGCGACTCTAGAAATAAGCATCAGCTGCGGAAGGCGAATTGAATAAGGACCCTGTTCACTTGGACCCATGGGGAGGGTAGTGCGTGTAGACTCGTCCTTCACAACAAAAAAGGAAGAGTGAAACTCAAAGAAAACATTATTATCAAAACAAAATTTTTAAAGAGATAATAAATTCTTTTGAAGTGAAGGTACATGAAGGATATTGGAATGGTTAAAAAAATTTGTTGGGTGAGTAAATTTTGGATGCACCAATGTGAACTATGGAGAGGGGCTTACCGTCATCAATATGGAGTGAGTCATTACCTTGATAAACCTCGAAGTTGTCCAGATTTGATAAATCAGGAGAGGCATTGCCGTTAGCACTAGTGTCAGGAAATCAAGTAGTCCTGGATGTTGATTCATGATCCGAAAAGCTGGTAAAGTTTGCTTGAGGATGCTGATTTGAAGATGAACTTGATTGATTTAGACACTGGGACGGGAGATGACCTATACCACATCGATTGCAATGGCCATACATAGTATTCTTAGTGGAAGCCCATGAAAAACGTTGATGAGAGCCATTACCACCTGCATTTAGATTAGAACCACCACCACTTGTATCGCGGCCCCTATTGTTAGAATAACCACATGAGTTCCCTCGTATATTGCCATGACGGTTTCATCGATTGTTGAAGGGACGTGGTGCATAGTAGGCTTGTGGCTAAGACTTAGATGGTGGAATATGGTTTAGTTGATACCCTAATTGAGCAGCTAACAATTGCAAACTATAGACATGGGATTGAATTGCACCAAGGTTTGGTGCAGGATTGGTAGCAGTGGCGACAAAAGCTTGCGAGTTGGTAGTAAGTGATTTTTCAATCATATAATCATGATCATGTAGGAGGCCATGCAATTTGTTAAAAATAACAGGTGGTGAACGAGCCAAAAGATAGGCTTTCAAGCCATTGTATTCATCTCGAAGTCCAGAAATAGCACGCATAACAAGACCTTTATCCTTTATAGGTTCACCAATATTAGCTAGGGCTGTAGCATATTCTTGTGCTCTACTTGAGTAGTCACCTGGTTTTTCATCACCTATCATTGTTAGTTTAAGAAGTTTAGAGTATAGAGTATACTCATTGAGAAGTTGTATTTGGTGCATAAGCCCGCTCTAGGGCAAGCCACACATCCCTAGAAGTTGTGCCTCGAACATGCTGAAACGATGTCACACCCGCTCGTAGGCCGAAACGCAAGGTGTGATCGTGATTGATTCTCTTTGCATACGATATAAGCAAACAAACTATATGATAAAAAAAACAAGAATGCCATTGTCAAAGTTTGATTCAAGTCACAACATAGAGTTAAGTGTATTGTTTTACAAATTCCAAATATTTAAGTTTCGCAAAATACATTTCATCAAGAGAAATAGTTTTCATAAACCAAGGTTTAAACCACTATATTCCCGCAAGGAGGTGGTATATAAGATAAACCCTTCAAAATGTGGCATTCTTCTTGGTTTCCACGATTCTTGTTTCACGCTTGACTTACTTGCAAAGTCCACTAATTGCCTGAAATACATGTTGTAACAACCCGATCTTTCGGATTGTTATCCGGATTCCGTTAATTCTGTTTATTTCTGTTTAAAACCCGTTTGTACTCTGAGATTGATATAATGGTTTATATTTAATTTAAAACGCATATTACATCGCTTATTTATCGAATTTAAATCGCTTACTACTCGCAACCCGCAATGCAAACTCGAATCACGGCTAATTATGTTACATTATGTTACTTATGTTACGTATGCTTTATGATTTATGGTTGTACTCGCTATTGCAACGCTCTCACTCGCACGAATCGTTTACTCGCATTATTTTACCATCTAATACGCTTAACACCTCGCTAAAACGCTTAACATAACTATCTAATTCGAACCGAATCGCCAAACGAACACCTAACGCGAAAATAACGAACAGAACTTGCCATCAGGCCAAGTTCGGCCAAAGTTGGTACCCCCCCCCCCCCAACTTCGCACGAACTTGTTCAGGCAGTAAAAACATAAAACAGTCAGCAAGTTCGCTCGAACTGGCATAAGGTCAAGCAAACTGGCAAAGTTCGCCCGAACTTGTGCCAAGTTCGGCCGAACTTGGTCTCCACCAGCTCATTTCTCCTCCACCAATAAATACCCAACACCTCCATTCGTGCTCTCCTTGTTGCAAGTTTGCCTGAAAACTCCCAAAACTGAAAACCTTCGATTTCCAGTAAGAATCAACCCGTTTTCATGCAAACAACAATGTTTTACTACGATTTTGCACAAGGATTACCTTCGTTTTCATCAAATCTCTTCTGTTTATGAAAATCTTCATCTTTTTCTACAAAACTTCTTCTTTTTCACTTAGATCTACACTAAACGAGTGTATTTGGGCTTAGCTTTGGCTTACCAAGCAAGAAATCTTGATGATTTCGACTCACTAAGTGTTAGATCTAAGAAAAATAGTTTAGTACATCGATTTTTACACAAAATACAGACTAAGTGACGTATGTTTCGTTCACTATGAAGTGGAACGAGGCGTTGTCAAGCAAGATCTTAGATCCGGAAGCACAAGGACGAAATCGTCACTTTGCACAAACTGGACTAACCCGTACGAACCATCAAGTTCGCACGGATTAGCCCGAGTTTCTGTAAAATGGCTAAACTCGCTCCAAAAAAGACCTCTCCGGCCTATGCTTTGCTCAGTAGCTTAAGGTAGGAGGGATGGGCACTCGATTTCCTCAGCAAACGATGCGAAAACACACAATTTGGTGACCATTTCAGTCAAGTTCGCTCCAAAATGATCAAGTTCGCTCGAAGTTGCCACCAGATTGGTGACCAACTTCGGCCGAACTTGTCAAAATTCCCAAGAAATCAACCAAGTTCGCTCGAACTTGTATGGTTTCCAAGGAAACCAGACAAGTTAGCCCGAACTTGTATCGACTTCAACAAAACAAGGCAAGTTCACCCAAACTTGTACTTCCAGTAAGACAAAACAGTCAATTTCGCCCGAACATTTGGCACAACTTCACCCGAACTTGTCCTCTGCTCCTTCACGTTTCGACCGTTTCAGCAATTCGGAAGACTGATGCACTTCTGTTCGCTTACAGGCTGATCCAGCACTCCATTCCACCGACATCAGATCCCGTCTCTCCTTTTTAACGCACCAAGAGTGAGTATACTTGGACCCCTTTTTCGCTTTATCGCACTTTTGGGTGTTACATACGTCTCTATATCAAAACACGCTACACACAACTCTAAACTATTTTAACGCTAACCGCTCTCGCATGTTATACGTGAATCGCTGAATGTTTGTTTGCTATGTGTGAATAATGAGGACTTGTAGACCACCCTTAGCAACAATAGTACTATAGTTTGGACTCATCACCCGATTGGTTCGGGGTTGTTAAGGCTCACAAATTACTTTACATGCGTGTTCGCTATTGTGAACACGTATCACGCATATTCATATCGCAGTCATGTTGTATCATTATTGTTAGCTTACTTAGATTCACTTTCTCTACGTATGCATGTTGGTTATGCGTAATCGCTTTCATCGCTATTATTATGCTAATAAACCTGTACGCTCACCTTTACTTAATTATATTGACTTATATTTTAACGTATGTGACAGGTTGAGGACGTTATCGCTACGAATCGGATCTAGGTTTATGTTTAGAAACTTGTAATAAATTTGTTGGTGAACTTTGAATTTGTTTGGGAATATGTTGGATCTGTAATGATTTTGAATGATAATACGCTAATTGTATGGGAAATTGACGTTTTAAGTATTGTCGTTTAAATTAGTCGTTATGGATTCTCTCGAGCAATCTGGTTCGCCTAGTGCCGCGCCCCGATGATTCCGCCATCTGTTGGGGTGTGAAACATGTAAGTTTAAAAGTCAACAAAAGTTGGTGAATTCATGTTGTTGTTTTTGTATTAAATGAATCTTTAAAACATTTGAATTATTTTGTATAAAATCTAGTATGTTAAAGCGTCAATGAAATTTTTAATCATTAATGTTTTGCATGGACATTAATATGTGTGCCGACATAGGAAGCAATCCAACCCTTAACGAATTTTGTGTCGATTACCTTGGACTAGGACAAAAAAGCACTCCCACGGTCTCGCGGACCAAGAGTGGGGCTCGCCAAAACCCAATAGATCTACCCCTTTGGTTCCTCGATCTAAATGTGATTAATGGTACTTAAGTACAATCCTATTCGCACATGGTCTAAGTTGTTTCATTTCCTAGCTTATCATACCACTTGTACATGTATCTCCCCCAAAAGTTTACAAAATGAAAGCGTTTATAAGAGGCGACATGAACTCACAGAATTGCGTCCATAAATGCGTGATAGAGTCACGTGTGGTCTCCTTGTCTCGTAACACAACCTACATGTGTCCTAAATTCGTTAGACACTTAGGTCTATGTATAATCTATGTACAAGTCTTCCATCTTGAATGTGTATTAGGACTTATATTTAATTGTATGGAAACCTTGTTTACTCATTCATGTTGGTAGATTGGTAAATTCATAAGTTGTTAATATATATTTCATATATAATATATATATATAATATATATACATATACATATATATAGGGGTTGGTTAATGTACAATGTGGCTTGACGTACATTGGTACGCTGGGTTTTTTTTACGTGCGAAATTGCTTACATCCATGCGATTCATCAAAGTTCACATCATTCCATGCGAAAATGAAGCACTCCATGCGATTTCATGTACTTTTTACAACATGCGAAATCACACGCGCTTTTTTATAACATGCGAAATCACCCCAGCGTATCAATGTACATTAAGCCCAATTGTAAAATATACTTTTCCTATATATATATGTTAAAATGAAAACCACCACGAGTTACGAGAACCGCAAGAACTTTTCGATCCGGAGCGTTTTGGGCCAAAAAAATTTTGCACAAACGTAGATGAATATATTATAAACACATCTGAAAAAAATTAAAAAGAAAATTGTCGAGTCGGTAGTTTTGAATGATGCAAGTTTTTTTACGGCTTGCGTAAAATTTATTTTAGAATTCTTTTTATGTCTGGCGTAAAAAAAACTTGTGATGGTCAAAACTACCGACTCGACAATTATTTTAAAATTCTTTTTACAGATGTGTTAAAAATATTTTCATCTACGTTTGTGCAAAAAAAATTTGGCCCAACTCGCCCGGATCAAAAAGTTCTCACGGTTCTCGCAACTCATGGTAGTTTTCCTTTGAACCGAATCCTATATATATATGTGTGTATGAGTGAGAGTTGGCTACAAAGCCTAAGTTTCCTAGAAAGTGTAGGAAGCAATAAGAATGTGACATGTGGCATTGAGGGATTTTAACTAAAATGACACTTGTGTAAGTTGACATTTTATTTTATTTTTGAAAGTTATCTCTCATTAACTAATCGTGCACGAGATTATGGAAACTGTTTCTCCATGATTTTCTGAATGGTGGTTTCGAATTACATTCATACGTACATATCAATCAACATAAATTCGTTTTTTCACAATCTTCATCGCAAATAATTTTTTCGTGAGAGAAAGTCATGGCTTCAAACATAATTGTTGATTGCCAAGATGGTAAATACACTTCTGTTTGTGTTTTCCTAATTATCTGTTGTGTATTAATTCATGCTGGTAATGCTAGATGATTTCTTGACATTGTGTTTTAACAGCAAGCAGATAAATACCGTTGTGTTTTAGCATTCATGCTGGTAATGCTGGAGGATTTCTTGACGCTATGTTTTACCATTCATGCTGGTAATGCTGGAGGATTTCTTGACATTGTGTTTTACCATTCATGCTGGCAATGCCGGAGGATTTCTTGACGCTGTGTTTTACCATTCATGCTGGTAATGCTAGAGGATTTCTTGACATTGTGTTTTAACAGCAAGCAGATTAATACGGTTGTGTTTTAGCATTCATGCTGGTAATGCTGGAGGATTTCTTGACATTGTGTTTAACAGCAAAAGATTAATACCTTTATGTTTTAGCAGCTGGCAGACAAATTTCTTGACGATGTGTTTTACCAGCTGCAATCCTTCATAAACATTTTCTTGATGATGTGTTTTACCAAATGCAATCCTTCATGAACAATTTCTTGACGATGTGTTTTAACAGCAAACAGATTCATACTGTTGTGTTTTACTAGCTGCAATCCTTCATGAATAATTTCTTGACGCTGTGTTTTACCAATTACAAGTTAAGTTCACAAATGACATGTCTTTTGTGGTTTCTTGATGATGTGTTTTATAATTTTTGGGTTCTTCACGAGAGAGGGGGGAGAGAGAAAGAGAGGGAAAATCGCAAATTGGGGTGGTTTATGGAATGACATTATTTCCATTTTAAAACAAGCTAAATGACACATCTACCCCTAGTTATTAAGATACACATATTACCAAAATGCCACCAAGATAATTTCAACCATCAAACACACCCATCGAATGGCCCAGATCGCTTCCTACACTTTGTAGGAAAACACACTTTCCGCAGAAACCCCACTATATATATATATATATTTGTATAATCACGTGTCATGTGGATGGGCCTAGCCCTTTTGTGACTTCGTGCCTCGCACGGGTGTTATGTACCTGTCCTCAACATGTGTTGGGCTGAGACCCTTGTAGCCGGGTCTCACACGTTTGTCTCACTGACGTCGTTAGTGAATATATTTTTTCTTCTTAAAATATTATTTTGTTTCATATGATCCTTGATCACATTCTATGTGTAAATGTGTATATATTCTCCAATAAATATATATATATATATAATTATTCCAAGTTTGATGAGAGTTAAAAATAATATATATTTTTAACAAACTTCTTGTGTTTGTATACTTATGCTTTTTCTTATACTCTTATATTGTGTACCTTTGACCAAGTCAAAGTAGATGTGTATTTATATTTATCTCACAATATAAGTATGTATGGTTAATTCATATTTTGTTAAAATAATATTTCTAATTTTAATTTTGGTTATAATTCTACTTTTATAAGTACTTGGATATCCTGTATTTTCATAAATGTATCCTTGTCACGTATTTGTGTATTTAGGTATAAATCACCATGTATCTTATGATTTTTATGGTTTTTCCGGATTTATATTTCTTGTGAAATATGTATTTGTTACTTCTTAAAAATAATATACTTTTAAGATTTATTTGTAATATATATATAATATAAGGTGAAAGATAAAACGAAAATCTACTTAGTTGAGAATATATAAAGGTGAAAGATAAAGATTTAGGATAGTTTTCATATTTTTTCTGATCAGCCACTTTTTCTGAGGATGTCTTACACCTATCTCAGCAGCGCTATTTACTTGATTTACTACAGCGCCCTATCTACTCCTATCTTTTAAGGTTGACAGCTGTCAAGTGGATTTCGCGGTACCTTAAAGGTACCATTTCTTACGGTCAACTCGGTGTTTCATCAGTGTACCAAACACTTAGAGATTAACTTGCATTTTATTCATGACATGGTTTTAGTAGGTATTTTTACATATTCGGTATGTTTCCACTACTTTTCAGATTGCATATATCTTAACTAAAGGATTGTCTGGTGTTCGTTTTGACTGTCTGAAATTTAATCTTCATGTGCATATTCCCGGTTTAGCTTGAGGGGATGTATTAGAGTGTGTATATGTATATTAGTTCAGTTCAGTTGATTGTATATATGTATATAGGTGTGTGGTGTATGTTTCAAATAACACAACATTAGAAATCAATGAATACATGTTAGCTTGATTTCTTTAGTTATCAAGGCGGCCCAATGGGCTAGGACCTAAAGCAATCACTTTAGGACCTTACTTTTTGGGGCCTTGTTTTTTGAATATAACTAGTTTATGTTCTATGTTGGGTTAATTACTCAGTTCAATGTCGTTATCCCAAATAAGGTCACGAGTTTTCTGAGTTCACTAACAATCCCTTATATAAGGATTTATAGGAGTTAAATTGTTTTTGTTTTATCTTTTATACATGTGCACTGTTATTCAACATGTCTTTTCAAATTTAGTCTACAACATATGTGTTGAATATAATAATTTTAGACAATGAACATATGTTGGGTTTAACAATTTCAAGTAAAAGATGAAAATGAGGGTGATTTGGCGAACGAAAATCTAAGGGACTTGATGTGTAATTGAAAATTTTAATTCTCATTATTTTTTAAACTAAAGGACAAAATAAATAAGAAGTACAAAAATTTAAAGAAATAATACGACCAGGGGTGTGGTATATCGCTCGCTACCACCTCGCCCTCTTTGGCGCCGCTCCCCAATTCCTGGGCGATATGGGGTGGGGGGGGGGGATTATAGGCCATTTCGTTACCCCAATGACGAGCACTATAGGGGTGTGCATGTGGGACCCATACATTCCCACCAATCAGATTTCCCCCTTAATGATTTCCTTTTACTTTTTTTATATTGTTTAAAAGGGCTTTAAAGGGGCGTTATCCCACACCGTGCAAGTTAACGATAAAGCTTCTCGCTTATTCGGTGCATACGTGGCGCTGATGTGACGTGATAAAGCCTCTAGGGCTTTAAACCACACCCACCAACCTAATGGTTTTTCAGTTATCAAGGAGAATAATGTTGATGATTTTAGTGTTATCATATTATCTTAGCATAATCGGCATTTACCTGAGATAAAAAAAGAAAAAGAATACATATTTATACAAGTCTAGGAGGTGTGAAGTAAATTCTCGTTTATTAACAGTTATTATTTCACGAACTTTAGGGTTCAAGGGGACTGCACCCCTCATCAGCAGTAGATCCCTACTTAATTATTGGAACTTTCGTCCATCAATGGCAAATAGTCATCAATGGTAACTAATGATCCATGGTAACTGATGATACTGACTATCAATAGCAACTTAGTTGTATTGACAACATGCTTATAGTAACTAACTTACCACTGATAAAGTTTTCTGATAATTGTTTTCGACTGATATGATTGTCTAACTGTTAACCGTTATAACCGTCAACTTACAACTACCAACCAGAAAAGTGACGGTCCGTCCCCTACAAAAGATCAGCATATTTATTCTTGTGAATTATCCATCTGAACTTTTAACTAGTACCATCAAAATATTTCAATCTAAAAGTAACCCGTACACGATTTACAAGAGATATCCAGGCCTACACGAATTTCTATAAAACCTAAAAAGAATCCACATGCCAAAATCACAATCTAGACCTAGAATCTTGCATGAGAAAAACTATATTGGTGTCAAATATCAATTAGAATATTGGTACCGATATTATCGGGCGATATTGCCCAATATTTTACCGATATATAAGTGATTTTTCCAATATCAATACATTTCTTCTTAGTTCTACCATTTGTCGTTCTTCTTATTGCTGTTGTTGGTGTTTTAACTCTTAATTAAATATTAACTGTTAGTGTTAAACGATAGTGTTTTAAGTCTTAGTTCCTACTTGCTACAATTGTTGGACTTTTACAAGTTGCAAAAGGTTAATTTGTTAATCATAGGAGAGTATACTAAATAGTTAGTGTTAAACTGCTATATATGTAAATTCTACATGATATTAAAATTACCGATATACCACCGCGATAACCTGTATCTCAGATATCATTCCTTGGCCGATATCCGATTTATTACCACATTAACTGCTTAGGGGAAAAACATATACTAACATTTTTATTGAAGCGTTTTCTTTCAAAGAATCCAAAGCCCAGATTTACATGCTTTTATGGCAACAATGATCCATGACAGAAAGTCAATAAAGTCAAATGGCTTCTGGCATCACATAAAAAAAAGGTAAAAACAACCTTACAGAACAGCTATGCTTGTGATTTTTGGATCTTGGTTAGGAAGCCGAATCTTCTCCTGCTCACCGGCAATTTGCTGCTTTGGTGGAACCACGGCTACTCCTGGTTGAACTTTTTCTTGACCAGGATAAGATCTTGCACTCGAGCAAACAAGTCCTTTAATCGTTGCCGTAAGGTCTGTATCCTTTAATAGGGATTCCATGGTCACGTGAACACCTGAAGGATAGAACGTTTAACGTCATCATTCTTACATATATAGTTGTTTGGAAACTTGACGAGCAAAAGGGTTATACTTACGGAATCGCCAGTAATGCTTAGGATTTGTGGGGTCGTTAATTGTCTCCTCTGTTGCAGGGCGTGTTGTGTATTCTTCTTTCAATGCTAACAAATCCTGGACATAAAAAAAGCTCATTTACTTGCACATAATGTTAAAAAGAATGTGTTTGTATGTGCTTTTTTAAACTATTTATATGTGACAACGTGTTGCGGAATATAGTGTTTGGATGTGCTTCTGCTGCTTGAAGAGTTGTAGTAGTAATAATAAGATGGCTAATTCTCATTAGAGTTAAATGCTATTTTAGTCCCTGTGGTTTGGGTCATTTTGCCAGTTTAGTCCGAAGGTTTTATATTTCGCTTGTGGGTCCAAAAAGGTTTCACCGTTGCCATTTTAGTCCACTGGGTTAACTTTATCCATTAAATCTGTTAACGAGAAGAGCAATTCGGTCATTTTATATGGTCGAATTGCCCTTCTAGTTAACAGAATTACATATAAAATGACTGAATTGCCCTTCTCGTTAAAAAAAATGGATGAAGTTAACCCAGTGGACTTAAATGGCAACGGTGAAACATTTTTGGACCCACAGACGAAAAATAAAACCTTTGGACCAAACTGGCAAAATGGCCCAAACCATAGGGACTAAAATGGCATTTAACTCTTCTCATTATTTTATTAAAGTAATAAAGTGACCAAAATCGACATCCTTATATCTTGTTAAAATATTAAAATTTAAAATGAGAACTTATTTTTTACCAACTATAATAATGATTTTCATAGATTGTTTCTCAATAAAGGGTTACAAAAAATAAATAAATAAATAAATAAATAAAACTTTTTTCAGCTATAATTCCAACAAATATCTTTTTCCTAGTAATATAATATAATTAATAATCCCTCGGGTGAAAAGCGTTCCATATAAGCTAAAAATGAGTGGCAAAATGGTAAATAAGATTGATTATTGAAGTTACAGCTTGGAAACTTGCATCCAAACACCCCGAAAGATGAAATTACGTCAGATTTATCATTTCTAATCACTATTAAGAAAATAATACCTGTAAAGGGAATATTGCCCACATTGATGGAGATTCAATATGCTGACGCAACACAAAATATACTATTTCCGGAACACATTTCTCAGGTGGCAGACTGTCAGAACCGATCATGGTTTTGAAAAACGAACGTCTTCTATCTTCATCTTCTTCCCACCATGCACGTAAGGTAGAACAATCATGGCATGAAGGAGCACATACCTGCAACAAGCTCACCGACTTATTATTTATGATTCATGATTTATAAGTACAAATTGGGAAGAAACTCGAATGATGTTCAGAGAACGTACAGTCATATAGTCATATTGAGAAGGAATACCAAACTCCAAATCAGCCTCACTTGGCATACGTTGAATACGTAGGCCTATCAATCCTAACTCTTGCATTACCTACATTGAGTCATTTCAAAACATAAGTCGACGAATACCTTGTAATAAAAAGATATTAAAAATATATAATAAAGAAGGCATACGGGATGAACACAAGATGGAATTAGGCCTAGATCTTCTCCACAGGCTAACATATCCGATGAATTTAGAAGTGCAGGCAAAGTCTTCATCGCATTTTGGCGCCAAAGAGTCTCTTGTCGATGGAAATAGTAGTCGTAATAAAGTCTCCTAAATATGTTCTTGCTGCACAGAATTAAAAAAAAAGTATCTTTTTTAATTTCCTCTTAAGTTGGAAAAACAAAGAAGAAACTTTTATATGTAACATATTTGATATGTAGAAAAAAAAAAATTTTTTTTTTTAATTTCCTCTTAAGTTGGAAAAACAAAAAAAGAAGAAACTTTTATATGTAACATATTTGATTTGTATAATAAACTATGCAGTTAATATCGGTAATATATTGGTTCACCGATATACGGTTATCGGTCCACATGTAAACCATCAGTCAGAATATCGGTACCAATATTATCAGAGATATTGACTGATATTTGACTGATATATCACTGATTTTCCCGATATCAGTACTCTTAGTTCTACCATTCGTCTTTCTTCTTATTGTTGCTATTAGTGTTCTAAGTCTTAATTGTTAGTGTTTTAAGTCTTAATCAGTTCCTACTTGCTACAATAGTTGGTGTTTTGCAAGTTGCAAAAGGTTAATTTGTTAATGGTAGTAGAGTATACAAAATTGGTAGTGTTAAATTGCTATATATATAAATTCTGCATGATATAAAAATTAATGATATCCCACCGCGATAACCGATATCTCAAATGTCGGTCCTTGACTAATATCCGATTTTTTACCGCATTAATGGCATAGATATAAAGTACCTGTTCTCATCCAAATCCTTGAAACTTGATGTATCTTCTAGATTAAAACGAGGATAGAAACTTTTAGCATCCTCAGGATCTCTAATAAGCACTATATTCTGCAAATGAACGTTTTTATAATATTAGGTAGATCGAAACGGTATAGGATTGGGATAACCATAAGAAAAGGGATAGTATGAATGGCACTAATTTCAATTCCTCATGTGTGTGTAATGTATTTTACCTGCACAAGATCGAAAAGATCCCGTCTTAATTTATCTTCATTTTCCAACAACAATTTTCTCTCGACAAGTGATTTCAGCTTGGCAGCAATCTTTTTCTCCGTGTTGCAATCATCCTTAAACTGCAATGTTGAAGGATGTTAATTTAGAGGTGACAAAATGGGTGGGTTGTCACTTTGGATATCTTGTCTATACAGGTCAATTCGGTTGGGTTAACCTGGAACACTCTTTGACTGAAAAAGTCAACTTTTTATTGGTATGCAAATATGATTAGAATTTATAATATCTATTAATTGAATAATAAAGTAAGTGTTTGAATAACATGATTTAGGAGATTAGATGCATTGAAAACACAAATTCAGGCGACTTACAACCAGTTTGACCTGTTAAAGGGATAAAACACAACCCGAATCGACCCATTTATAAGTAAATGGGTCAAAAATTCCCACTTCTAGTAGCATGTAGGGAAAGTAAAGCATCGGTTCAAGGAAATTATACTACCTCATAATGATTTTTCTTAAATTCGTTCATGAAGTAAGAGGCTATGACTGTCCATAAAGGTCCAAACTTTTCCTGAAAATATCAAATAACTTCAATAAATATGACCCTTCGAATAATAAATACAACTACAAGCCAAATTCAGAAATAAAGAAACCTGTAAGAACTCTTGTCGAATGTACGGTTTGCTCAGTCGGTCAAAGTCCCAAATTCCCTCCTTTTCAAGCTCTTCCTATAATTAAAAAAATATCTTATAAATACCAAAACAGCATCGATATCGTTTTAAATATAACAAAAAGAAAAATGCACCATAAATTTACCTGACTGAGTGGGATAGATGGTCTGAATTTACCAACTAGACCCGTCATTGCATGTGCCGGAAGCTCCCATATTCTAAAGAAACCTAATATATGATCTATCCTGTACGCCGTGAAATAGTTTGCCATCTTTCATCCAAAAAAATGGGTTCAACAAAGATTTAATTAGCAAACAGACAACGAAACTATGTGTAATTATAAATAAATGAGTTAAATGCCATTTTCATCCTGAGGTTTGACCAATTTCGCGACTTTCATCCAAAGCTTTGTTTTTCCGCATCTGGATCCCAAAGGTTTGAAATCTTGCCATTTTCATCTGGCCCGTTAACTCCATCCATATATCTCGTTAAGTCAAGGGTATTTTCGTCTTTTTACCTATATTATTTTTGTTTGTCTATTTAGTAAGGGTATATTGAATACTTGTACATTATGCTAAATGCTTGTACACAAAGTGAAAAGACCGAATTGCCCTTTAACAAAAAAGACGGATATACCCCTGACTTAACGTTGAAAAATGGATGGAGTTAACGAGCCAATGAAAGTGACAAGATTTCAAACCTTTTGGATCCAGATGCAGAAAAACAAACCTTTAGATGAAAGTCGCAAAACTGGCCAAACCTCAGGGACGAAAATCGCATTTTACTCAATAGTAAATATATACATAAAAAAATGAATAACATGAAATGAGAAACCTGTGATAAACGAGCACGCCACCAAGCATAATTGTCTTTGGACATTTCCTCCCAGTTGTAAGTAGGAAATCCCCAATTTTGACCGTTTTTGTCAAAATAATCTGGTGGGGCCCCCGTAGAGGTGTTCATCCGGAACAAATTCGGATATACCCAAGTATCTACACTATTCTTATCGACGCCTATTGGGAGATCTCCTTTTAATACCACTCCTTTCTCTTTCGCATATTCGGCTGCTTCTGACAACTAATAATCCCAAAGAAAGTAATATTATTATTATTTTTGTTTTGTCACGTATATTGTGTATTGCAGAAAGGCATATCAGACATATAATGATATAATAACTTACTTGTAAGTGCAAATGGTACTGTATATAGTAATGGAAGCATATGATGTCATAGTGGAAGCTGTTCTCGGACACGAGCTTTTCAAGCTGATGAAATTATGATATATATACGTTAGAAAGTCAACAGTCAACACATAACAAATAGATTTTAATATGACTAATCTCATGACCACCTTATCTTTTGAAAATTGACTAAATGTGCCCCATTGACTGTGGTCTGAAGTTTCAAAGAAGTCTCGTAAAAAGCAAAAAGCTGCGTATGGTTTTAACCATTCCTGTATCATACAACAAAACAGATAAACAACATGAAGTTAAGAAAAATAAAGAAACATGTAGTAAATTTTCCAGTTTCCACACGTACATCATTTTTGGACAAGAAATTCTTGAAGGAATCAGAATTTAGCATCGAATCTTTCTCCAAATCGAATATCTTCTTGGCAATTGAAAGCTTTGTAGTCATAGTACCATCATAATCCACATTCTGCAATCGATAAATTTAGAACAATAGGTACGTGTTTCTTACTCAAACATCAGAAAAATGAATGTAAGTTCAAAAACTATCAGCTTAAGAAGGACGTCTTTGAATGTCATTCAAAGACGTCCTTCTTAAGCTGATAGTTTTTGAACTTACATTCAATTTTCTGATTAAAAAAAATATGCGGTTAGCAGTGTAAAGGAAATATATAAGATTAATGTCAACATTCAAAGGGCAATTGTGTTGGACTCGATTTAAGCTTACTTTTATATAGCTAAGTAGTTGATGCGGTAAAAAATCGGATATTGGTCAAGGACCGATAATGAAGATATCGGTAATCACGGTGGGATATCGGTAATTTTAATATCATGTTGAATTTATATATATGACAATTTAACACTAACAATTCAGTATACTCTCCTGCTATTAACAAATTAACCCTTTGCAACTTGCAAAACACTAACAATTGTAGCAAGTAAGAAATGATTTAAGACTTAAAACACTAACATTTAAGACTAACAGTTAAGACTTAAAACGCAACATTTAACACTAACAATTAAGACTTAAAACACTAATAGCAGCAACAAGAAGAAAGACGAATGGTAGAGCTAAGAAGAAAGGTACTGATATCGGGAATATCGGTGATATATCAGTCAATATCACCGATAATATCGGTACCGATATTTTGCACTGATATCTCACCAAGGGACTGTCAACCGACATATCGGTGATATATCAGCGATATTAACTACATAGCCATTATGTAAGATAAATACAGTAAAATCAGCTCAGATGCCTAATGGATAAAAAAAACTATATAAAGACAGGATAAATTATAAGATACGGAAATGAAGAGAGAACTACCTTCCCGTCAAGATCTTTCTTTGCCCTCTGTATCTCTTGCTGCAAAAAGAAACAGATAAACATAAGGGAAATATCATTGCTTTAGTAAAACATTAATCATGTTTGCTACAATATGTTAGATCTGTACTTCACATAAATTTACTTTACGTTTAAGGTCCATAAGCCAATCTGATGTACCAAAAGTTCAGCATTATTTCATAAGTAGATTCTTAAACTAATTTCATTTTTACCCTAGTATTCTGTTACATCACACAAACGCATGTGGTAAAAGACATACAACCGATATCCTAAATACTGTACGAACGAGAAAGTGTGACCTACATTGATATCATCTGGTATGTTTTCTGAAAGTCGCTGGAGTCTGAGGTATAGCGGGTGCAACGCAAATACAGAGAGAGAGCTGCATCGCAATGAGGTAGTAATATAAATAAAAAAGCAAAAAATATTTATATTTCATAACATAAATTTAGTAATTTGCATACCTGTACGGATACGAATCCCACCACATCTTGTGCACAGAAGTATCATTTATCGGCAAAAGCTGGAGTAAATGAAATCCCGAGTTAACAGCCCAGTCAACAACTAATTTCAGATCAACAAACTCTCCAACTCCTACGTCATCCTCTGATCTCACCGAAAACATCGGGATCGCAACACCCGCACCCCGCCATGGCATTTCCTTCATTATAAACATAGCGAATTCAGCACAACCCGTTTTCACAAATATTAATAAAGAGTAAAAATAATAATTATCTGACATCTTACTCGCATCATGCCATCTGAAAGAATAACGTAATTGGGCCCACTGGCTGAAATGTCAACCGTGACCTCCCGATTTGAACCATACTCCAGAGAGAAATTTCCATTTTTCCCGTATTTACAGTATTTGTATTTTAACGGGAACGCAGCCTTCGTTACTAAAGAGTCTCCTTCCCAGACGGATTCACCAGCGTAATTAAGTTTAAGTCCGTCATGAACTTTCCATTTCCCCAGCTCTACTGAGTTTCCAATTACATATATCTGTAACACGAACACGGGGCCCGTGGAAGTTACGTGTTTATATATATGTTTGAAGTTTTAATAATTTATAGGATATAATTTGCAAATACCGATGTTCCTTCGGCGATATTTGGACAGCATATTTTGAACTGGACAATAACCGAATCTGAAAGCAGTTTCCAACATCAGATTTATAATATATATTAATCAGGGTCGTAAGAATCGCTAGGCGCTAGTTGGCCAGTGGAGTACCGATTAGCGATTAATCGGATTGGGATTTTGAATGTAATTTTCAATACACACATTTTGTTATATGTATTTTTTAAGTAGACATGCTTTAAAACCTTCTTCGACCCATAATTTCAAGTAGATAGGATTAATTGCCGGAATTTACAGGTTTTGGTCAAGAATCTGGCCGGAATTTGGCAAGAATCGCTAGGCTGCCACCGATTTTCGGCCAATTAGGATTGGATTTCACCACTATTTATGGCCGATTAGATAGAAATTACTCAGTGAACCTCCGACTCGTGATTAATCGAAGGCTAGTCAGGATTTTTACAACCATGATATTAATACGAAGCACAGCACATGAAACGATTTTGTGACCTCATATTTAAAATTTAAAACATTACCATCATGATCGAGCTTATTCTGAATCACGCCAAGCGGTTTCTCAACAGTCAAACGGCTACTCTTGCGAAAGATTACATTCTTAAATGCACTTTTGAAAGGAAGACTGTCACTACCATTCTGCATTCAAGTACAACATTTCACTAACAGAGTGTCATTAATTATATAAAAATAAAAACTAAAAATATAACAAAATGGTGTGTTAACTTTTACCTGCCAAAGATCATGAAACTCAACCACCTTCCCATTTTCAACTCCTTCAGGCACCACCAATTTCCTCTTATTTCCACCTTCCCACCTTAACACATTTTTCTGATCATCCACTACATAATAACTATACTCGCTTTGAAACCCCGCCGGTACCGTCAAACTCCCGCCCCATATCAGTTCATCCCCTTCATGAAAAGGGGTCAACAAAAGACCCTTCTTCACATTTCCAGACCCAAGAACCGGTTCAGACCCACCCACAACCAAACTCTGACCCCATTGAGTATAATAAGGTATTCTAAACCTCACATTCACAGACACCACAGGCTTGATCTCAGAAAACAGCCCCAAATTCACCATTATCCCTAATCTGAAACAAATCCCAGATAAATTTCTCAAAAATTCACAAAAGGGTTCCTTTATTTTGTATCCATAAAGATTAAAAATGTTGACTTTATGTTAGAAACACACAAATGCGATTTGACCAAATGAAATCTATCAAAATCTTGAACAACCCATTTGTAATTTCATAAAATGGACCAAAATACACCACATACTGTGAGACCCATATCATAAAATGTTTGAATTTAACAAAAAGTAGACATTTTTAACGAAATTTAAACAGAATGTAATCAAGATTGATAATGGGTCAATGAATGAGGTACCTTTGCTTGGAGTGAGAGTCACTTGGTGTAGAAGGCTGTGTGTGTGTGGTTGAATATGAGAAAGCGCAAGATTTTGTGGAAGCAATTAATAAAGAAATGGAGGGTGGTAGAGATTTTTCTGATGGGAGAGATAATAAAAACAAGAAGTGTGGAATTGACAAGAAGATATTATGGCAAAGGCTAAATGTCTTGTGGCTAACCATTGCTTTCACGAGATAGTGGGTGTGGGGCTTGAAACTTTTGAACATCACCCAAAAGCTGCACATTTATGAGGGTTGGGAAAGTTTGAGCTTCTTTGGGACGTGTCTTGCTAAAAAAAAAGAGTTTATTAGATTGGTGTGAGTGGGGTGTGAGTTGAGAGCATTGCTTGACATGTGGCATAGGTGAGGAGTTTACGTGACCAAGTTGAAAAAAACTGAGGTGTGGGGGGGGGGGGGGGGGTGTGGCTGGCTGGGCATGACCAGCCATGAGAATTGATTTTTTAAAAATTATAATTATTACTCCCTCCGTCCCATTAGAAGTGTTCTATTTTGAATTTTCAAAGTCTTGATTTATAAACTTTGACCTTAAATAATTTTGTTTGCGTTAGTTAATACTTGATGAAAGTTATATGATTTGAGTGTGTTCACTCTAAGAAAGCCTAATCATTTGCAAATGTTCATAACCTTAGGTTCAAACATTCATTGTTAGATCTATATAGAGAGTGTCTTACATGTGTTTTTATCGGGTTAATTTTCATCAAGTTTTATAAAACTCAAAAAATATATAATTAAATTAAAGTTTATAAATAAAGACTTTGAAAATTCAAAATATGACACTTCTAATGGGACAGAGGGAGTATGTTTGTAAAGCCCAACCAACCATTGACAGCCACATCACCTCAACCCCCGCCTCACGCCCGGCAGAAATCCAAAGCCAAATTGGCAACGCCAAAAGCCAAGGCCACACGGGTGGAAAAGCTAGACTTTGCCCCCTAACCCATGCCCAAACTCCCGCCCACACCCCTTGGTCTTAGTCTCCAAGATGAGTCAGTTTAGTATATACTACAAGCGTGTCCATATGATAAGTAAAACGTATTCATGTGATGTGTCGAGGACACAAATAGTATTAGTAGTAGAGATATACAAACTGGGTTTCTTTTTCTAAACCGAACCTGGTTTTAATTTTTTTACTTTTTGAATAAAAGATCGGTCAGATTTTATACCGATTGGAAACCCACATGATCTGAACTGGTACGAACCAGTTTTGACCGGCCTTCAAACTAGTTTAAAAAATGGTTTTTTTGTAACTGGTAATTTTTTTAATTGAGTTAGGGTTAAAAAACAGCTTTTAAATCGGTTTTTTTAACTAATAAAAAAACCAGTTTTAAATCGTTTTTTAAACGTATATGAAGAACATGTATTTAAACAACCGAGCTGGCTTTTTTTTCAGTTTTTTTGCCCACCTCTAGTTAAGGGTGTGTACTGTTTGGTTCATTTAGGTTATTAGCCTTAACCAAAACCGAAGCTATCGGTTAATTTATTTTATAAACTGATCGGTTCGGTGTATTTGGTTAGATTATGATTTTCGGTTCGGATAAGTTCAGTTAATAACCAAACTTAAACTTGGGCTAAACTTTTGGAGTTTTTTCCCAAACTAGTGTTGGTGGAAAACTTATTTACCAAAATATGTGATTTGAAAATTATTTACTAAAATGGATATTTTTCTAAAATATCTTTTTTTTCTCACTCCTAATTGTATTGGATAGAATATCTTATGTTTAAAAATATTTTTGTTAACAAGACTTGAGAAAAAAAATAGTAAAGTTTATAAAAGTTTTTGTTATCCAATTTTTTTCAAAAATAGTAAACAAGGTTTTTGATTTTATATTTTAAACTATGACTAAGCGATTTAGGTTTAACAAGGTTATTTTTTTGTTACTTTACGTAACAATGAATTCAAAGACAACATTTTTGAATAAACGTAGATATAGTATCAAATATTGAACCATTTAAATTTCTTTTGGTTCCTTTTTTTTCGTTTATGTATAAAAAAATTTAAAGAAAGTGATCAAACAACTCTACTTGAAGATAGAAAGAACATTTGTGTAATTTAAATTTTGTAAGAAAACAAAATCGTCTCAAGCCAGCTTAAAATCGAGAAACAAAAGATCTGTTTTTATTATTATTAAACTTTAAAATTTAAACTTCTTATTAATTATTATTATTATTATTTTTGAACTGCAACATTGTATTCACCCACAAAAAACCATATATACACAACTTCTACTTCTAGCCAGAAGCTACAAACAGAAGCAAACACCCAAACGCCCAGTTCAATATACCAAAACGCCCAAACCTTACATAAGACCCCCTTTACAAAAATAAATTTAACAGTTAATTGAACTTCTTATGACTTTAACTTTATGTTTCCGTTTGGGAATAGGATACTAGTGTTAATGAGTTTGATAGACTTTAAGGTAAAAAGAGGTTAAATGTTAAATCTCATGTTGTACAATTTAGTTGTTTAAAAAAAAGTAAATAGACTAATTATGTAGCTTACTGGTCATCCATTTTTCGATTAAACTCATTTATCAATTATCAATTATCAGTATCCATTATCAGGGTTAAGTTATTTTATAAAGACTCTTAATTGTAAGAAGTGTAAGAAGCCACCAGAGAGTGACAAGTGTCCTAGAAGGATTCAAGTGAGAAGAGTAATTTTGTCTACAAGAGTAGAGAGGATATGCACATGAAAGTCACATTCTATTTCCCCTTCAATTTTTAAACGTCCGTAACTTTTTTATACATCATTTGTTTTAAAAAAAATTATACCATAAAATCAAGCGTTTTTTATCTTTAATATGAGTATCATATTGTTATATTTTTCAAAAAAAAAATTCAAGAACCCAGTTGTGTATGACACAATGGACATGACGTAAAACACAATATAAAGTAGAGTAAAAACACAATCAATGACAACAGATAAAGACACAATGGACAACAGATTAAAACACAATGACCATGACCTTGACGTATAACACAATGGCCATAATGTATAACACAATAAGTATCAAACTAAATAAAATCACAATTGATGACAACAGATAAAAGACACAATTGATAACAGATAAAAGACACAATGGAGAGCATATGAAGACACGTGGAAAACAAACTAAAAACACAATACACAACAAACTAAAACACAATTAACAAGAAACTAAAACATAATAGATAACAAATTAAACACAATGACCTGAACAAATAACGCAATTTATAAAAACTCAGATAAACATCATCTTCATTGTTTCATATATTGTGTTATAGGTTTTTATAAAATATACACATGCAAAAACCCGAAAACCAAAACCTCCACTCCCACCTCAACCCAAAAACCTAAAACCCCCCCCACCCCCCCCCCCCCCCAAAAAAAAAAAAAACCTAAAAAACCTAACCCCCCCCAAAAAAAAATCCAAAAAAAACCTAACACCCTCAGTAAAAATGAAAATTTTTATTTTATTTATATGACAATATGGTGCTCATATTAAAGATAAAAAAAACGCTCGTTATTATGGTGAAGTCTTTTTTAAAAAAAATGTCGTATGAAAAATTTATTGACGTTTTAAATCGATGGGGGAATTGGCATGTGTCTTGTATGTGGAGAGAGAAAATCAATAAATATGAGATTTCTTTTATGCCATTTCATTCTTTTCTTTTCCTTGAGATTAATCTCAACCCTCCAAATCAAATATAAATGGACCAGAATTCTTTTTACCCATCTTACAATAAGAGTCCTTTGTATTTAATCTTTTCATATCAATTTTAGTTGAACCTCAAAAACCCACGAGAATAAAACAAAGAAAAGACAAAATCCATTGGTTTGGATAATGGATAGTAAACTATTGGCATCAACATGAAACACGTTAATTGGGCTACAATTAAAACAGATCATCATTTGGGCCTAACTGAAACACGTTAATTGGGCTACGATTGAAACAAGTCATCATCTGGGCTTAACTAGTTTGTTGTGATTGGGCTTACAAAATCAATTATGATGGGAGTTTGACAGCTTACGAGAGGTCTGAACTCTGAAGGGGCGGCTGCCCTTAGGGGGGTCGGGGCACCCCGTAGAAAACAATTGTTCACGCGTTATGCAGCGTCAAACAACACCGCCGCCCATAAGTTCCACACGTTGAACCGATAACGAGTGCTCATCATCACGCGTTGAACTGATGACCGTTTGAGAAAATATGAACGTTGGAGGATTTTTTTATACAAAACCTTATGTATGCTATATACATACACACACATAAATATACCTGTAAAATATGCAGAGAAGATGCAGACGGTGAGGAAGATGAACGAGACATACACACAATACAACTGCCGGCTGCTGGTTTTTGTATTGCTAGGGCAATGTTTCATGAATAGTCCTTTAACTAATTGGAATCTTCTCTTTTCTGCCTTCTTCTTTTTCTAGGATTTAAAGTTGTAATTTATGATTTATTTAAATGAAATTTATATTTATAGTTTTATTATTTTATTTTAATTTATAATTAAAAAAAAACATATCCATCACTATGTGATAGGATTTGCCTTGATGACGTGACGTATGGTGATTAGATGTTGTGAGTGATGGGTGGGTGGTGAGTGATGGGCGCCCTACCACCCTTTTTGCAGTTGTCAACATGAATCCAAACACAACGGACTTCATCTTTGTTTTTGGTTGGTTCAAGAAGAAAAATAATCAGGTGATTTTTCTTTTCAATTTTACTTTAGTGCAAGAATTTTATTGATCAATACATAACGGAGTTTCTTTCAATGACTGAGTTAAATTTTTCTATTATTATGATTGGCTAAGCCACACGTGCAAGATTTTGCTAGGGAACATTGTTTGACTCTTGACTTGGTTAGTACTTGTTTTGGACATGAATTGTTTTTTTTTTTGGTCGTATATAAAAATTGAATTGTTGTGATTATTGAAGACCAAATTTGTCTTTGTTGAGTTTATTGACAATCACCGATGATTGTTTTACAAATCTCATATTGTACAAATTGATTTCACTAAGATCACATGCTAGCATGCGTTCCTTTTCGGTTATTGATTATTAGGTGAACACTTTTGGCTTGTGATTATCCTTTATTATAAGTTTTTATCAAATATAATTTAGTATAAATAATCTGACAACCCATGTAATATTACCACATGCGCTCCTCATGAACACCATACCCTGCTTATCTAGCTATCTAGGTTAATTGTGTTTTTGCATGACTTGAACGACATTTAACGCCACACTACCATTGTGCTATCTGTTAGTGAGCGATTTTGGATCCATGTTCTTTTTGTTATGTTCTTTTACTTCCTTTTACATGTACTCAAGCGAATAGAGCGATTGTGTGAACAGAGAAAATTTAACAAAGAGATCATTTATACTTTGAAATTAACACTATGTTACATCAGCTAGGTCCTTTGTTTTCCTTTGTTAAACCGTGACTATTAATAGATTTTGCAGTTATGCTTGTCTTGATTTATGTAATGGTGACACGTTAGCCCTAAATAGGGTATTCCTCAAAATCTTTGGTGGAAAGTGTGACGCATGAGGTTTAATTCTTGAACCAATTATGTACTAAAGCCTTGACAAAAGTGACCTGTAAGAAGCTTTGTCCAATCAAGAAGTGTGGTTTGTGTTTTATCTGCAAAACAATTAGGTTTCATTAGTTCCTGATATTAAATAAATGACTATTATATTATATATGATGCTGACCGAATATAAAAAAGTCTAGGCTTCTGTTTGGCATGTATTCATAGATCAACAATTTCTCGTCTCCCTCTATGCTACATCCGAGGAGCTTAACAAGATTGCGGTGCTGGAGTTTTGAAATGCATATGACTTCATTCTTGAACTCATCAAGTCCTTGTCTGGAAGTCTTGGAGAGACGTTTAACTGCAATTTCTTTCCCTTCTAGCAGACCCTGAAGATTACCGTTTGCAATGTGAAATGTTATGCATAAATTAAAGTGTGGCTTCTATTTTTATCTTTTCGTATTAGTGGCATGATTATATAATACAAAGATTTATCTTTTTGTTATGTTTGATGAATTACAGTGTGTCTTTATTGGATCTTTGAGTTACAATTCTAATATTAATTATGGAATATATATATTGGGATTTTATGTTATACTGAAGCAAAGTAAATGAAAGCATTTTATACTTTTACCTTATAAACAGGCCCAAATCCACCCTCTCCAAGTCTATTTTCTGGTGAAAAACTAGCAGTAGATTGTGCTGTTATTGAGAAGCTAAACAATGGTAGCTCCGTGGTTTCTTTCTGGCTTTCACAGACTTGCACCGAGTTCACCTTTGCAATAGAAATAAGACAAACTTTAAAATCACAGAATCTGCTAAATAATTCATGTTACTCTAAACTATTCAGCATACAGATATTACTTACCTTCTCCCATTGGTTGTGCATGACGCCTATGTCTCAGTCCATACCAGAATAATCTAAAGCTAAAGCCTATAAGAAGAACTCCCATAATGACTGGTAACAAGATGATTACAATGTTCGTTTGTCGGTTCTCAGAAACTGGTTGAGCAACTGCATGATATTAACATAGCAACAACAGTAACTTAGAGATACATAATAGCCATGAAATTTAGTAAGTTTGTATGATCAGATAAATCGTTCTGTGTAGAACGCGAATTTCTTATAAAACGACCCATTTAGTAAGAGCTAGTTACCTAATTCAGAAGCAGCCATTCTTACAAATATATCCTGACCACCGTTGCCTTCGGTTATTACTCTAATGTCTAAGAGGTCGTTGAACCAAAGCAAGCAGCCACTTCCATCCCCTGTAATATTTGTATTTGCAAAAGCCATACAAGTACAATTCTTTAGGCATATTGCTCCGCATTCCTTTAGCGTCATGCTCCTGTTAAACCAGGAAGTGTGTGTGTCCGGCAATTTTACATCAGAATACTTTATAAAACCATCTGATACATTTTTGCAATCCAATGGTGTTCGCCTCACACAACCACCAGACCAATCTACTGCCTCCCAACCCTTTGGGTTTCTAGGCACAAATTTTTTCTCATTCAAGCATGAACATGCTTGTGAGTTCTCAGTGCTACAACTTCCATACGCACCACAAATGTTGTATGAATCACATATCCCTCTCGGTAATTTAACAATAAGCTGCCATTTTTTAGCATCTTCCACCCATACCAAATGCTGTAGCTCCCCAGAAGAATCCAAGAAGAACCTTGACACCACCGAACTGTTTATTAGATCATAAGTAAAAGCTACCATTGTTTCATTAATAATCATATTGTATGTAAAGATTTTGTTCCGGCTGAACTCTGAGGCGCCACTAAACCGTCGACCATTCCATGGTCCTGCCCAGAACTTGACATCAGCACCTTGTTTGAGTATGTCCTGAGGATAACCGTGTGTGTCACTGCTGTACGTAAATTCACCTGGAGCTGGATCTTCACTACTTTTCCATGATGATAGATGCCATTCCCTGCCCGTCAACAAGTCCCTCCCAAACTTCATTCCAGATAATAGAGTATTAGTTGGATAATCAAAACTCTGCCAGAGAATCTTTTTGTTGTCTCCGTCTGTCATGACTAAATTTCCAATGTCATCAAGTTTTGCAGTTGCATTTCCTGAGGATGTTGTGTTGGATGACCACAATATACCACTGGTAATATTGTCCATGAGGACTAGATTTCCTGGATGGACAATCCTTAACACGCCTGATGATGGGACGGTGAGTGCGCGAGATCTGTTGGCAACCCAAACCACTGTTTTAACAGATATTTTCTTAGACAAAATACCAAGGTATCTATTCCCAGAGCTACCTGGCGTGAAAAAGCCCAGTTCAAAGGTTCCATCCGACGAGACCAATGTGTCTTCTTCTGTCAAGGACTGTAGATCTGAAATGATGTCGATTTCAGTAGTGTAGATTGTCTGAATGTGGGGTGAAAACAAGTAGCAGAACAAATATAGCTGATCTCTCCATTCAAAAATTTTCCTCCCAATCTTCTTATAAATATCCTTATATAATGTTATTTATTCCTAGCTATATATATCATATATCTAACATGTGATGAAGTGATTTCTTCACCTACCATAGTACATGGTACCTGTGCTTATTCAATGAGGTATTAATTGCTGTGTATTTTTAGTTTGTTTTTATACATTTCAAAAAATGTGATTATCAGATGACAAAGAATTAAGAGGAAATTTTGTAGCCTTTCCTTCAATTTGAACTTTAGTTTCCATTAGTCCATTATTTTATTTAATAAGTGTTGTATTTACGTCTTCGTTCCCTGTACCTTGGGTCACATGGCAAGGAGTTGGTGGCTAAAAGCTGGCTTTGGTGGTTGAGAATCACCAAGTGGTTAAATTACCCTACTTTTAATTACAATCTGCAATATTTGTATCTGTTGTTCCGTACACATACTTCAATCCACATGTCCGTCTTGTCTAGTCGTGGGAATCATGTGGCCTAGGAAATATTTAGACAACAAAGGAGCAAGAAAAATAAGAACACATGATACATCATGGTTCACTTGATCAGTTTGACCGAGTTATGTCTAGGTGAGTGTTGAAATTAATCTATTTTAAGTTTGGGCCTTACAAAATTTCTGTTTACCTGTTTATTGTTATTGCTAATGTTGGGTCAAAACTCTTAATTAGTTACATTTTTATAGGCTGGAGTCACTATCCTGAAAGGTTGTCAAAGTTTGTATGTCATCATTGTTGGGAATCAGACATCATTGCAGCGGAAGATTGTGACTTGGATGAATCCATGTTCATGGTGAAACCGAAAGGAATGTGCAGATTTATGATATGAACACAGAAAGTTCAAAGGAAACGAAAGGACAATTCGTATGAAATCGAATATGTCTTGATGCCGGAAGTTATTGTCGGGAATCAAGTTTATATACATTGTCAGTGTTGGCGGTTAAGATTGGCGGGAATAACTGCCTTGCAGTTTTGAATCATACCCGTTTATCTAACTCGCTTATCATCCCTACATAAGTTAACATAAAACCGGAAATGTATATGTTCTAATACTTATACATAATTAACATAATAAAGTTTAAATATCATTCTCTAACATAACCCCCTTAAACTTGATTATGTTTTCTAGCATGCAGCATGACACTTCTATTTGCTTCTTCAACAGCCTTCCTTGCTTGATAGAAATCAAAGCGCCCACGTTTCTTGTGCATTTTCCAGCCTCCCTCCCAATCATTTCCAGCATAGAGCGCGTAATGATCCATGGCAGCTTCATTTGAGCATCATCAGCACTTTTCCTCCTCTCATGGCCGCCGGCTGAAGAACTTTCTCCTTCTTTCACCACCTCCTTGTCAAACACCTTCTCTTGAACCGCCTTGAACCTATAATAATATACCAAGACATCGAGATACGTAGCATAAATTATTCTCATGTATTCACCGTCATGGTACGTATCCCATATCCTTAGCAATCATGGCCATAAGTTGTCATTAGTGGACACTCCGGTAGCCACCATCTCATTCCATTATCACATATAACCCCAGCAAATCGATCTTTCTATTATTCGGTGTAAATGGAGGAATCGGTCTTGAAGATATTCCCAGTTTGACGTTTAAGAACCACGCCACCATCTCCTCAAACATACCCTCCAATTCATGTTTGTATTTGAATACAAACTCCTGTCGTCTATCATGTCAAGCAACGATTTGCAATCAGCGAAATCATGGAACTCCATGGCCTTGATAATCATCAGACTCCAGTCCGTTTCTTGTGATGACAGATTCAAGTCTTCGAAGTAGGAATTAAGATATCTTTCTTTGAATTCATCATCCATGTTCTAACATTAAGAATCCCCTGTTTTTCTTTCAATCCGAGCTCCTCTTCCTTTGTTAAGCCATTCATATCATTCACAGAATTAACAACCAGTGTTGAGAACATTGGAATTATTTTGCAAGTGTCACCCGACTTGTTAACGGTGTACCCTGGCAACGTTAATTGGTCCAAACTCAACACGTCCCGGTCTAATTCCAGAGTGTAGAATACACTTTGTATTCTCAAAGTTTCATTGCTTGATTTTATTTCTACCGCCCCAACCCCTCGGGTAAACAAGAAATTATTTTCCCCATATTGTGTTTCAACCCCAACTATGTGTTTGATTTGTTTAAACACATTCAAGTTACCAGCAGTATGATAGGGAAAACATAGAACTCACGTACCAGATGTCGCCCCATTGGCCTCCTTCTGTACCGATGACTATCATCTCTTGATGATCATTAATCACACTTTCTTGTTTCTGTATCCCGACGTTCACTGCCTGATGAATCAATTGGGTCGCTTCGTCGTTTTCTTTTGCTTTACACGAATATATTTGGTGCTCTGGTTGATGGCAATAGTAACAGAGTCTTACTCGAGGAATTCGTCTTTCTTTTCCGTTCTTTTCGTCAATGCAGTGTTGACATGGCAACATGGTTGACGTTGGTTTAATTTTTGTCTTCCTTCCCAACAGTGCTCTGATACCACTATGTGGGGAATCAGACATCATTGTAGCGGAAGATTGTGACTTGGATGAATCCATGTTCATGATGAAACTGAAAGGAATGTGCAGATTTATGATATGAACACAGTAAGTTCAAAGGAAAGAAAGGACAATTTGTATGAAATCGAATATGTCTTGATGCCGGAAGTTGTTGCCGGGAATCAAGTTTATATACATTGTCATTGTTGGCGGTTAAGATTGGCGGGAATAACTGCCTTGCAGTTTTGAATCATACCCGCTTATCTAACTCGCTTATCATCCCTACATAAGTTAACATAAAACCGGAAATGTATATATTCTAATACTTATACATAATTAACATATTAAAGTTTAAATATCATTCTCTAACAATTATAGGGTATGTAATGGCAATGTACCAGAGGTTACACATGAAAAAGTCGCCAAGGAAACTGCCTCTACGAATTGCGTCATTTCCCTATGCTATAAAAGTCTGTACTACGTCAAACAAGTTCGTGTGTTGGGTTCTATATAATTGAATCATTTAATTGCAAAATCAGCTTGTTTGCTATTTTAGTCTCTCGTTCTATCTTTCATCTTCTGTTTATTGTTTTGGTTGATGATAAGAACCGAATCCTGGGAAAACCACTCCTACAGAAAGAGGTTTTATTGATTGCAGCTAAATGAGAGGCACGTTTATGTACCTGACATTCGTAATCGAGCACATAATTCCAATATTTTCATGTCGTTTGTTGTTAGTGTGAGATTGGCCTCTGTTGTTAATATGATGATTTACAATAATTCATTGCAATTCTTTAATTTAACAAGGAAATAACATATATATATATATATATAGATCCATACCAGGTTTGAAACTCGTGTATTTAATGAAAAATTTAAATTATACAACCATATTTTGAGATAAGATATATTTAAATAAATAAGAGATAGCGAGAAAAGAATCTTGAGCTTACAAAATTGTGATAGGTGGTACAAACAATTACTTATTTATTAGGTAGAGATTAGACTCTTGAAAGAAATAATGTACATTAATCATAGCCATAAAAAATAACTTTAGCTGTAATTATAATCCAGTAGTTCATGACCATCCATTACTAAAGCTGCCATAAATTTTTGTAGGAAATTCCAAACGGCCTGAAACTTTAACCGTCAGATACTAGACATTTGGGGAATTTAAATCCATATGTCATACGCATAGTTTGAGTAAGGTTTGAAGCATCAAATTCCCATTGAAAAAACTCCCCAAAACCTGTCTGTTTTAAGTTTAATGCCCAACACTTATGTACGCTTGTTATCGAGCAACTACGTCTGTAACAGTAAAATCATTGGTTGAGCTAGTTGGATAAGTGCTTGAAGAGAAATCAGCACCATGTAAGTTCCTTTCTGTAAAAAATGCTGGCTGTTTAGGTTTCTGCAATGCACCCTCACTGCCCAACATTCGAACCACAGATGACATATCTGGTCTATCTTCTGGATTTTGTTGAACGCATAACAAACCTACTTCGATTGATCTTAAAACTTCGGATGAATCGCTTGGTTCATCTATAGTTGAATCAATGAGCTTTATTGACCGGCCTTCATGATATATTCTCCATGCCTGTTTATAGTGTGGAAATAGTTATTTGGTTGTAGAGTACAGAACCTTTTAAACAGTAGTTTGGGGTCGGTCACGAACTTACATGTCCAATAAGGTTATTGTCATGCTGAGTGTGAACGAATCCCCGGTTTCTACTCCCACTTACAATCTCCAACACCAAAACACCAAAGCTAAACACATCTGATTTTGTTGAGAAGATACCATCAAGTGCATACTCGGGTGACATGTAACCACTGCAGAGTAAAATGTTTCTAAAAGTAAGGTAAAGTAAAAAAAAAATCTAGAGTTGAATTTGTAACTTACTATGTGCCAACAACTTTCTCTGTGTTTGCTTGAGTCTCATTTCCTCCAAAGCTTCTTGCTAAGCCAAAGTCTGATATCTTAGGGTTCATGTCCACATCCAGTAGAATATTGCTGGCTTTAAGATCTCTGTGAATGATTCTTAGTCGTGAATCTTGATGCAGATAAAGAAGTCCTCGGGCAATTCCTTCAATGATGTGGAATCGCTTTGTCCAGTCAAGGAGTGTGCTTTGTGTTTTATCTGCCAAACATATAGGTTTAATTAGTCATAGTTATATTAGACAGGTAGTTCCTGATATTAATCAATGACTATAATATGACGCTGACCAAATATAAAAAAGTCTAAACTTCTGTTTGACATGTATTCATAGATTAACAATTTTTCATCTCCCTCTATGCTACATCCAAGGAGCTTAACAAGATTGCGGTGCTGAAGTTTTGAAATGCATATGACTTCATTCTTGAACTCATCAAGTCCTTGGCTGGAAGTCTTGGAGAGACGCTTAACTGCAATTTCTTTCCCTTCTAGCACACCCTGCGGATCACAATTTAAGATGTGAATTACAGTGTGTCTTCATTGGATCACTGAATTACAATTCTAATCTTCTGCATTATAAATGATGGGATTTTATTGTATACTTAAGCAAAGTACATGAAAGTATTTTAAAACTTTTACCTTATAAACAGGCCCAAATCCACCCTCTCCAAGTCTATTTTCTAGTGAAAAACTAGCAGTAGATTGTGCTATTGTGGAAAAGCTAAACAATGGTAGCTCCATGCCTTCTTTCTGGCTTTCACAGACTTTAAAAGATTCACCTATGCATTAGAAATAAGACATACTTGAAAATCACAGAATCTGCTCAATAATTCATGTTACTCTAAACTATTAGCATACAGATATTGCTTACATTCTCCCATTGGTTGTGCATGACGCCTATTTTTCAATGTATAGAAGAGCAATGTAGAGATCAATCCTATTAGGAGAACTCCCAGAAAGACGGCTAATAAGATGAATTTAATGTGTGTACTTCCTGATTGGTTCTCGGAAACTGGTTGAGCAACAACACCATTTTAATGTTAGAATATAATTCAAATGGAGAGTCAGGAAGAGAGGAGTCAAGCAGGTTGTTGAAGTCTAGCCGTTTTGCACCAAATAAAGCGGAGTCAAGGGTTTAGCCAGTCTTCAACTGTTTATTAGGAGTAAGTTGTTTTTTTTTTTTGTTTTTTTTTCGGATAGCTTCCTTTTATGTTCAGTCTATTTAAATGGCACACAGCCTTAATAAACGATTATATTATTTTAGCTAAATGTAGGCTATCGTGTGTTCCAATCCTAATACTCCATCAATTAACACAGTGACAACATTAATTGGCAAGTACTTAGAGATAAATAATAGCCATGTTCAAAGTAAGTTTGTATGATCAGAAAAATAGATCTGTGTAGAACCATTTCGTATAAAACGACTCATTTAGATTAGTTTTGTGTTAGAATATATACATGTTTAGCCAAATTTAGTAGCAGGAGGTTACCTAATTCAGAGGAAGCCATTCTTACGAATATATCCTGACCACCGTTGCCTGCGGTGATTACCATGATGTCTTTGAGGTCATTGAACCAAAGCAAACAGCCACTTCCCTTTCCTGTGATATTTGTATTTGCGTAAGCCATACAGGTACAGTTCTTTAGGCATACCGCTGCGCATTCCTTTAGGGTCATGCTAATGTTATACCAGGAAGTGTGTGTGTCTGGCCATTTTACATTAGCATACCGTATAAACCCATCCTTTCCATTTCTGCAATCCAATGGTGTCCTCCTCACACAGCCACCAGACCAATCTGCTTGATTCCACCCCTTTGGGTTTCTAGGCACAAATTTCGTCTCATCCAAGCACGAACATACTTGTGAGCTCGCAGTGCTGCAGCTTCCATAAGCACCACAATTGTTGTAAAAATCACAGTCTCCTCTTGGTAATGTAACTGTAATCTGCCATTTTTTAGCACTTTCCACCCACACCGAACGTTGTAGATCCCCAGAAGAAATCAAGGTGAACCTCGTTACAACAGAACTGTCTAAAAGATTATAAGTAAAAGCTGCCAATGTTTTATTAATAACCATATTGTAAGTATAGATCGTGTTCTGGTTGAACGATGAAGCCCCACTAAAGCGTATACCATTCCATGGTCCAGCCCTGAATTTGATGAAATCTGGGCCTTTTTTAAGTATGTTCTGAGGATAACCATTTGTATCCATGCCAAAGGTAAAGTCACCTGGAGCTGGATCATTGCTACTTTTCCATGACGATATATTCCATTCCCTGCCCGTCAACAAGTCCTTCCCGAACATCATTCCTGGTAAATGAGTATCAGTTGGATAATCGAAACTCTGCCAGAGAATCCTTGTGTTGTGTCCATCTGTCATGACTAAATTTCCGGTGTCATCAAGCTTTGCAGTTGCCCTTCCTGATGATGTTGTGTTGGATGACCACATAATACCATTGGTATGGTTTATGAGGACAAGTTTTCCAGGATGGACAATCTTTAACACACCTGATGATGCGACGGTGAGCGGGCGATCTCTGTTGGCAACCCAAACTACTGTTTGGACAGATATTTTCTTATACCATATACCAAGGTAGCTATTTCCAGAGCTACCCGGCTTGAAAAAGCCGAGTTCAAAGGTTCCGCCCGGTGAGACCAGTGTGTCGTTTTCTGTCAAGAACTGTAAATCCGAAATGGTGTCGATTTCGGCAGTAAAGATTTTTTGGATGTGGAGTGAAACAAGTAAAAGAACAAATATAACTACTTTCCCCATTGAAATCTAATAGTTTCTTCCCAAATATGTGCTAATTTTCCTTGTATCTTGTTTCTTTCTAACATGTGATGGAGTGTTTTTTTCACCTACCGTAGTTTATGATACCTGTGCGTACTAAATGAGCCATTAAATGATGGGGTTGTGTTCATCTTGTTATTATTTTATTTGGTGTCTCATATTCTGATAAATTCAAAAAAGTTGATTATGACTTGACACATGCTGAAGAGGAGTTAAAGTTTATGGTTCCATCCGTTCATTTTATTTTCATATAATTAAGTATGAGAATTACTTGGGGGCTGTGTGGTTCCCCATATCCTGGGTCACACGGCAAGATATTATTTGGTGGATAAAAGCTGGCTTTGTAATGGCTGAGCATCACCTATTAGCACTTCATACCCATATATTTCCGCCCCCTCTAGTTGTTTGGAAGCATGTGATCTAAGAAATATTTAGACACCTAAAAAGCATAAGAGAAATAAGAACACATGATATATCATGGGTCGCTCGATCAATTTGATTGTTGTACGTCACGTGAATGATTTTATTAACAATAATAAGATCAAGAGGACCTATGATTAAAGCAAAATGAGAAAATGAGTATATATTTATAATAGTTGGGTTAGAGTCCGTATCTTTATGTATTCAAAGGACCGTTCTTACACATAAAAAAACTCTTACACATAAAAAAACTAAGTTTTTCATAACTAAATATGAAAATACGTATGAATAAAATTTTTAGACAAGAAAATTGAGAGGGATTGGGAATCTTTAGGCAAAATAATTGTTGAGGGCCGGGCTTAATGCTTATAAAATTTTCGGACGAAAAATCAGAAAATTAACAGTCTAAGCGAAACATCAGGAGGCCGGGGCACCCCTTAGCCCCAACCAAGCTACGCCCCTACATAAGGATCAAGTCTGTAATTCCAGTATTCATCTGTGGTGGTCGTTAGTGTGAAATTGGATATTGAGGAAGCCTCAAACAACATCCCACTTGAAGGCTAATCAAGAGTCATGACTCCTTATTCCTTAACAATATCCCACTTAAAGGCTATTCAACAAATCACTAAAGAACTTTTGCTTATTTGCCACGTCTACTATATGAACTTTTTAAGACAATGTGTAGTGAGATGGGAGAATAATGCCCCCAGTTTTGGGCGTTTTGCATTATGTGGCGGTTCAGTCATCAATGAGGCATTATGGGGCGTTTTTCTAAAATGGGTGTAGTGGTATAATGCCCCATAATACCCTAATAATCATTACCCAATTATTATTTTTTTCAAATTAAGACTAATAATATTTTATTAATTTAATACAAATTACATAAACAATAAAACACAAACACATAATACTACTCGTCTTAGTTTTCGTCCTCGCTTTCGCCATTGTCGTCATCTTCGTCTTCCTCGTCATCCGTTTCTTCTTCACCCTCATTTGGAATATCCCGAACCGATCATGCGTGTGAACCAAATCAACTGTTAACGCAGTATGTGCGGCATCTGACCGCATTTCAAGAGCATTCTTCACGTTGTCTTCCATTGTTGCTAGGGTATATTCCTGAACAGCTTCCGGTACATAGTTTTGGCATGTTGCTTTTCCTTCGTCTTCCAATATCATATTACGCATGATTATACAAGCGTACAAAGAATCTCTCATTTTTTATTTGGTCCATGCACGACAAGGATTTATCAAATAATGCCACCATTGTTAAAGAACCCTAAAGCATCTCTCAATGTCCTTCCGCGAAGACTCTTGAACTTTTTTAAAGTGAGCTCATTGTAGGTTCACTTGGAGTATCAAGATTAACCTACTTCCTTGTTGTCTAACACACACACGAGTGCGGAATCCAAGTGTGTATGCAAACCAAAGCAAGAGCACAACCAATATAACACAAGATATAACTTCAAAGATTCACTATATTGATTTGTAGAGAGACCCAGTACATAAACTCTTGATAAACTGCTTATCTCTCTCTGCACTCTTTTTAAACCCAAATAATATATGTGGGTATCTATAGGCAAGACCCAGCTAACACCCACAAAGAACAGGCCAGACCCATGAAGAAGGAGGTTCTTCGTGGCCTGCCCCATGAACAACCAACAAGCCGTACAAAGAAGGTTCTTCGTTGACACATACCTACGAACGATCATGAAATACTAAAATGGTTATTCGTTGACATTTACATGAAAGTTCAATATGTATTAGGAAGTGACATCACTGATGACATCATCATGTGACATCATCATGGTGATGTCATGGTGATGACGGTTTGCGGCTCTTCGTGCTTCGAGTGTCGATCTCTGGGTCGCACGACGGAGGAACGTCGTCAACTTCGGTCTCGAACCGAGCTGAGCCGAACCGAGCCGCATCCACACAAATATGCATCAACAAACTCCCCTTTGGATGCTGCTCGTGATGGTTCGTTCTTCAAACTGTCAGATCTTCAAATGTCTTCACTTGTTACAGTCAAGAGGTGCATCAGAAAGCTCCCCGTTGAATGTAGCTTGTGAGACGTTGATCTTCAAATCTTTAGATCCTTGAGGTGTTGATGAGTGGTCAGCTACAAATTGATCTTCTTGATCCATGGCTTGCATTCATGTTGTGTCTTCACTCCCATAACTTTTCTTCAAACATGTTCTCTTTGCCTGCTTGGATGCCACATCTGCACACACAACAAAACTAAACGCGTAATGAGAACAACCGCTAGGGATTTAATCAACCTTAGAGAATTTTCAATTGAAAACTTCACCAAGGATTAATTTTAAACAGAATTAGCAAATGACACACATGAGACCAACTCTCATTCAACTACCAACCGACAACACTTTGAAAGTTTTTAAATTGTTCAGCTTTAATTCTTTAACTTTCAAATATTGTCAACTTCGACCATTTATGAAGATGCAATTGTTTTCCGGCTTACAATCAGGATTTTGGGTAGGATAGACTTGAGTTACAACATCGGTCAATCAAAAATAAACTAGAAGCAAAATCTTTTTGGGTTTTATTAAATTTATATTAAAACTCACCTAAAATCTTTTTGGTATTTTTCATTTTCCAAATGTAAAGACGGAAAGCAATAAAAAAATATATTTACAGACATTCTTTTTGTGACTTTCGAGGGTAAGAGAATCATATCAGTGTACGGTCATGCCAAAACACACTTGTTGTTCGATTAGTTAGCATTTAGATAAGTATCCTATAACAATTATCGGCATTGTTGTCCACATAAGCTCAACTTATCAGATGTATTCGCTTTAGGGGATACGATTAATGTATGATTTATACTTACCGACCAGTGTTCATCCATTCACGACACATTCCCGTATCAAGGTATGCACGAGAGTTCATCTTACTAGTGAGTATACCATTTATCATCTGTTTTGACGTATATGATGTGAGATACTCACTTATTTGAGGATGAATACAAGCCATATGTGATAAAATCACTTATTTATGAGGAACTTGATATTCAATGCATGCAGGGCATGAGAGCAAGTCCGTGAATAGGTTAGTACCATCGTACCGACAAAGAGACGAACTTGACTCTCGGATGATAGATGTGATTTAAAATCACTTATTCAGGGGTGACTGTGATATTTTTATCACTTATCGATGGTCATATGCAGCATGTATTATATACATGTATGTATCGTATGTACACGTATGTATGGTATCATGGAAGGTCTTGACATGCGTCCCCGTTGCTTTTCGGTAAAAGAGTCAACCATGATACCCAGATGATAAACAGCATAAAGACCACGTATCTCAGAACCTCGGCAATAAATCAAACGAAATATCGGTACCAAGACCATATGCCAATGAGCGGTTCCCACACGGTCTTCAATCGATTATGTTTATATCGCCCTGCACACTTTAAAATGATTGTGAGCCTACCAATACGTCGAATATAGAGCTACTTATCGTTTTTCATTTTAAGTTCAAAGAGGTTTTGACAGACCACTGATTTACTATCATTTTCTCTTTTTCTCGCAAGGAAACTCATTTTTGATGTTTTTCAATGTTTTGTATATTTCTGATTTGAATTTACTCCCCTTAAAATGCAAAAAGTAAATTTAACTTTTAAATAGCATCTTTTTGGATTTTCTTCAAGAAAAATATTCCAAAAACGATTTCCCGATGTGGATTAACTCATGTGTTACCTCGACGCCATTTACCAAAATTAATTAATCAAAAATGATTTATCAAAATTTTTGATAAATGAGTTGGCACGTTGGTAATCGGTGTGGACCAAAACAACATTGACGAGTTTCATATTGAAACGATCACATGTGAGTTGATATTCGAGCTCAATGTGTCTGGTCAAGAAGTGCTGTACGAGATTTTAGTAATCTGTAAAGCAGCTTAAATATCAACAAAGATAGGAGAGATTAGAAATTTAAAACTGTAGTCCTGCAATTTCCTTGTGCATTGCCAGGAATCTGAGTGCTCTCCTAAACTGGATATCCACCCGATGTGGAATTCAAGGTCGATTTTGCAGCTACTTCAATTAACCGAGAAATCTCTTCACAGCAACAAGATTAGAAACCTCCGGGTCCGGCTGGTAAGAAGCAAGTGAGCATGTGGGAAAGCTTGTACACATCATCTTTGGACAGTCCATACATGATGTCGTCCACATGCTTTTACACCAGCAAAGGTCTTCGTCTTTCTCCTTGAGAAGTAGTGTGCGGTTGTTCAATCCACGCCAAGGCATCCGCACACCCGGTTGGTTTGTTCAACAAACACATTTTCTTCAATCACACCATGGAGAAATGTACCTTGCATGTTCATCTTGTAGACTTTGAACTTCTTGTGGAAGATTAAGCCATAAATTTTCGAAAAGCTTCACACGTGCTGCAAGCGCCTACACTTCGTTTGAATCTATCCTATGGACCCGATCCAAGCCTTTAACAAACAATTTGTTGCTCATGAATTTTCTTGTCGAAGCTATCAACTTCTTTCATCATAATTTTCTTCATTCATCGGACATTTTGTCTTCTTTTCTTTTTCTCTATCCACCAAAGGCAACAATATTCTCCTAGATGTAACAATGTTTCGGAGCCTTATGTCGCCGATCTTGTGCATGGACGCTCCACTATCGACAATCCTAAAACTATCAATAGTTCCTCCTGGAACATCCTGCACACTCATTCAGATATTAGTTGGAGAGGGGGACCCAAGCCTTCGTTGACTTGGGTCGTCCGGCATCATCGAGAATTGTGACTTCGATTTCCCGATGACTCGGAATTGATGGAGCTCCCCCTGAAACTGTTACCGATTTTGGTTTCCAAATCTGTTTTTGTTTCTCAATTTTAACATTTGGTTTTACTAACTGTATTTGGACAACCTCCGGTTTTAAAGCCTTTTCAATATCTTTTCGTTGTTTCTTTCTCTGCTTCATTTCTTGTTGCTTAACAAGACGAGGGTCCTGTTTTGATGAAACAAATTTGGTATGGTAATGTTTATCACGGGGCGCATCAATTTTTGCTTTTTCCCTTTGTGAGATATGGACATTTCTTGACAATCTGCCCATACTCACCACATTCAAACATGATCTCCGCTCAACAAACCTCGGAGTATCATAATTGTAAGAGCATGATGATGAACTTCGTGATCTTGAGGTACTTGGTCCTACATCACAACAATTTGTGTGTTGTGTGTAATTGTTTTGGTTGTTTCTCTTCAAAATTTTACTTTGTTTAACAAAATCCGTGTTGGATTTGTTTTCAAAAGATTCAATTTTATCAGTCCCTCGGGATTTCACAAAGTTCACCTTCTGAATCTTCTTCTTGTTTTGGCTTTGTTTGCCTTTTCCCTTTCCTTGGTTAGCGTGATTTTGCTTTCGTTGATTGTTTTGAGGTTGCAATTTTTTATTCCCGTATTTCTTTCTAACTTCGGATTTTGGGATAGGAGCATACTGAGTTACTACAACTCTTGGGCTCGACTTTCCCAAAAACTTACTAGTAGAATCCTCGAAAATTTTATCAATCAAGGATTGATTGACATTTTTTATTGGGAAATCTTTATCTGAATGTATTTTATCAGAACCAATCAATGTGTAAAGCAAGTTCACGCTTTCATAACTCGTGGATGAAGATTCAACAGACTTGACCGTAGCAGTCACAAACGGTTCTGTGGGTGGATCACAAAGAATGTGATTTTCGAGAGGTATATTATCCTCTTTTGTTACCGTAACTGACTGCTTAGGTTTGTCCTCATCCAACTCATCATCCGAACTATCATAATCCTCAACAATGACTGGAGGATCTTGATTCTGTACGGTTGATGAATGTTTGAAAATTGTTGATTGAGCTTGATTGGAGGATACGTCCTTTTGGTATCCAAGCCCAACAGCGAATTCCTCAATGTTTAATGAAACTGTCTGCTCAAAATGAGGCTTATCCTCCTCATCAGGCATCTTAGTATAATTGTGTCCGAATGGGGGAGGACACTTCTTATACCCGATGCATGTGACATCCTCTTTCTTTTTCTGTATGTCAATGATGTGATCCAGCACATATCGAGAGTTTGAATAGCTATCTAATTTAAGCTGGATCGCCTCATTTTCAAACTTAGCACATACCAATTCTTTCTTTGTTTCCTCGAGCATGTTTATGTAATTGTTAATCGCGATTTGTTTTCTTGAAACAGTTTTTGTTGCCTCGGAAAGATCTTTCTTTAAAGTTTCAATTACATTTTTGAAATCTTTTTCATGACTTTTCAGAAACATGTTAGCCTCTTTGAACTTTGCAAGGTTGACAATCAAGTGTTGATTGTGGTTAAATGTCAATTCAAATTTACCTTCTAACTCAGACAATTTATCTTCTAGTTCAGAACATTTATTGCAATTGACACACTTAGAGCAAGTAGAATTTTCGACACTTACCTGACTTGATTCACTCTCAGAGATAAATCCATTTGCCTCAGAATCGACAACCCCGCTCGATACACCTTCTGATTTATTCGCACTTGAACTTGATTCATCCTCATCCGAAACCAAGCTGTATCCCGAACTGTCATCATTTCTTGAGGATTCACCATCACTGACATTCTTAACAATTTTAGCATAAAATGCAGTTCTTGTTTGACTGTCATTCTTCAATGTTACAGTCTGATCACAACCGACAGAAAATGTAGCTCGATGATTTTTGATGGTTGAAAATTATTTGACGGTATAGGAGCCTGAAACCAAGATGGTGATAAACCCTTTGGCATATATTTATTGTCTGCATTTGAATCTGGGGATGGAAATCCTAAACACCTTTGAGCCCAAAATGGATCAGGTTTGTATTGATGATCAGGGGTATTACTAGAACTAGAAGGTTGTGGTCCATATGCTGAAGGATCGAATGATTGTGAAGAATTGCTCAAGCTTGAATTGTTTGGGTTTGACCAATATGCCATTTATCCGAAAATGTAAATCGCAATTTATTAATTTTTTACTAGACTTAGAAACCTTCAACGCTCAACTTTCAAACAGATTTTGGATCACAACCCACTAGAAAAAAAACTGAATCTAGTAAAATGTAAACGAACCGGGCTTTAGCAGTTTTAATTTACACAATTGAAAACCATCAAACACTTATGTATGCCAAGAAATACCCTATGGCCATGAAAAAAACTTATACCCACGAAGAACTTGTCTTACGAAAAACCTTTAGTTTACAAAACAATAATAATAAAAATAATAAAAGTAATAAGAATAATAATAATAATAATTAATAATAATAATAATAGTAGTAGTAGTTTGTTGACTTTCAAAATAATAATAATAACAATAATAATAATAATAATAATATAAAATAAAACTTTTGAAACCAAAGTTGACGAAGAATTGAATCTTCCTGGAGTGAATGAACTTTATTGTTATTTTATTTTTATTTAGTTTTTTTTAAATAGTTTTAGTTCTTCGTAGATTAGAGGTTTTTTCACTGGTGTAAAGGTTCTTCGTGAGGGTGGGTTCTTCGCAGCCTCAGTCCTTCGTGAAAAGGTAGGTGAAGACTTCCTTTTTATAGTGAGTTACTTTTTCTGAGATTTTGAAAGGTGGTAGCTGGTTATCCAGATTTGGTTAAACAGTGAACATTCAAAATTCAACTTTTAAGGTGATCTTTTCACTCAAAGAATATTCCGGTCACTTTTCCGACCAAAACACTTCACCGGAGAAGATGGCGAACAAGATTTTTGCTAGAAATTTTTAACAAAAGCCGTATTTTAACATGTCTCCATAGGTTCTAACAAGTTTTTTATAAAAATTTTCTGCAACCAACTAGTTTTTACCAAGTTTTAGACCACTTTTTCTTTCTAAAACTTTAAGTTTCTTGTTCAAGTTCAAGTTCAAGTACAGGAGACACCCAAACTTTGCTCAAAACCCACCAAAATGTTTGGTTTTCAACAAGGAAGAGAGCTAAAGCTCTTATACCACTTGTAGGTCCACTTGGAGGATCAAGATTAATCTATTTCCTTGTTGTCTAACACACACACGAGTGCGGAATCCAGGTGTGTATGCAAACCAAAGCAAGAGCACAACTAATATAACACAAGATATAACTTCGAAGATTCACTAAATTGATTTGTAGAGAGACCCAGTACATAAACTCTTGACAAACTGCTTATCTCTCTCTCTGCACTCTTTTTGAACCCAAATAATATGTGGGTATTTATAGGCAAGACCCAGCTAACACCCACAAAAAACAGGCCAGGCCCACGAAGAAGGAGGTTCTTCGTGGCCTGCCCCATGAACAACCAACAAGCCCTACGAAGAAGGTTCTTCATTGACACATACCTACGAACAATCATGAAATACTAAAATGGTTCTTTGTTGACATTTACATGAAAGTTCAATATGTATTAGGAAGTGACATCACTGATGACATCATCATGTGACATCATCATGGTGATGTCATGGTGATGACGGTTTGCGGCTCTTCGTGCTTCGAGTGTCGATCTCTGGGTCGCACGACGGAGGAATGTCGTCAACTTCGGTCTCGAACCGAGCCGAGCCGAACCGAGCCGCATCCACACAAATATGCATCAACACTCATTTTTCATTGTTCCATTAACTACCGTCCGCTTCGATCTTTGCATGGGCCAAGATGCAGCAACTGTTTTAGATGAATTCTATACGCCGCAAAGGATCAATGATGCTCGTAGGGACATTCTGAACTTCCAACAACAAGCGGGTGAGTTATTTCATGAGGCTATCAACCGATTCAAGATGTTTTTGAAGAACTGCCCATACCACGGTGTACAAAATATGGGAATTGCTTAATGCCTTCCATGAGGGGTTGACATCGGAAGATGCGCGTGATCCCACTTCTATCTCAAATGGCACATTCGGAACTAATTATGAGCATATAGACTGGGACTACTTGGAGAAAATGGCAAGCACTTCAAAGAAAAAGACTCAATCTTATAGAAGAACTCGGCAATGGTAAGAGCAGTATAAAACACACGAGAAATAGGGGTACAGATGCCTATGTGTGGGCATTGTGGAGATATGGGGCATATAGCCGATCCGTGTCCTAGCATTGTAGGTGTGTATGATGAGGTAATATGTTGCAAGGAAATGGGAATAGGTATTCGGGTTTCCAAGGTAGTAACCAATATTTCCAACCCTGTAATCAGACTAATTATCAAGGGGGTAACAATTTTGGCTATCAAAGAAGCTACTAGCAAGGAAGTGGTCAGGGCGGTAATGAGATGTTGGAGATGTTGAAGGCGATGCAAACAGAGATGCAGGGGAGGAATCAACTAGATGATGCAAGGGCTCAAAAAGATGAAATTCGTGATAAGGCCATCCAATCTTTGACGACATAGATGAGACAATTAGCTAGCCAGGTAACTAATTTGAAGCAGCATAACAGGAAGTTGCCGAGTGACACGCAAAACAATCCCAAGAATGCAAAGAACATACCATTCAGTGGGGTAAGCTTCGTTCCTAAAAATGAGTTAAATGATAAATTTTTAACTTCTTCTGTTTCTCAAGTGATTACTGGTGTGACTGAAACAAGTGAGGGCAGAAGTGGAATTGATACAGGAGAGCCAGTCATCCTAACTCGAGTTGGGAAAATCAAAATCCACAAGGCATTGTTGGATTATGAGTGGGGATGAGTGTCCTTTCAGGTAGCTTGTATGACTAGTATGACTTTGGTCCTCTGCACGCAGCTAATAGCATGGCTGTGTTCGCGGACACGAGTGGAAACAAACCCGAGGGGTTGTGAAAGATGTGATCATCCAACTTGCCGATTTCCACTACCCGATGGATTTATGGTGATAGACTACGCGCCATCGAGGTCATACGAGCAGCCACAGGTGGTGTTGGGCCGTCCTTTCTTGCATACAGAAAATGCCCAAATCGATTGCAGGCAAGGTTTAGTCACCATTAGCAACAAGGATTGTAAGTTGTACTTTAATGTGTTTACAAAATCCATCTCTTATGATATTGTTGATGATTTGTCGTGCAGTTGCTACTAATGAGTTTGTTTCATGTGTGAGTAAAGGCACGTTAGATGCGAGTGGTGTTGAGTTTGACAGTCTAAGGTGAAGAAGGTGGATGTGAGAAGGAGAACGAATGAAAGAAAACCACCTGATGGTGTGATTGGATGGGGGCAATGAAGCTAATTTTGACCCCAACTGGCGTGAAGCTGCAAACCTCCCACAAAACTGGATGGAGTTTTATGTAGAGAAGTGGGGAGGCAAGCAGATATCTGAACCACCATGAGCACATTAGGTACCGTCTGCCTGAAGACCTATAAACTTAGCGCTCTTGAGAGGCAGCCCGAGGATGTAGTGTATTGTTTTGTTGTTTGGTTTTGGTGTGTGTTGTGTTTTGGCTAGTTACTATGCTTCAATCCTCACAGATGCAATGAGTCAAGTGTGGAGATGCTTGACAGCATCCCCAGTGAGATATGAAAGAATCCATGAGATGCGTATGTTCCGGTTAGATCGCAGCAGCTACACTACTACATACACTCACTGATTTACTGATCAGGTGCATGTGTTTCTGTATCTTGCATTTTATTTTTATTTGTGTATTTGGTGGTGTGAACGGTTGTGTTGGGAGTGTTGTTCTTTGTTGAGTCGATTAGGTCGTTAGTCATTTATAGGTTGTAGGTGGTATCTCTTGGGTCTAGACTATAAATTGCACCATACATTGGGGACAATGTATCCCAAGTGTGGGGATGCGGTAACTCGAGAGAGGGGATTGGTAAGAGTGATGATTGGAAATGCTTGAATGGTTGAAATTGGCTAAAATTGAAAATTTTGAAAAATCTGAAAATGTTTCGTAAAGATTTTTGCACAAAATGGAAAATGATAGGTGAAATCAGATTGTTGGTTTTCAATTATTATATATATGAGACAATAAAATGGTCGAAAACGCGTCTAACTTGGGATATGTGGGTAGGCCCAACCGGTTGAAAGGTTCCTTAAACTGATATAAAACACTTAGAAATTAGGAATCTTGTGGGTTCTCGCCTTAGGAGTTATAGCAAAACAGAAACTGTAGAGAGTACAAGAGTTGTGATTATAAATAAAAAGCTTATAAGTATCCGATTAAATGGCACATCTGTTTCTTTTATGAAAATAAATCCGAAAAGGTGACGCTAAAAAAAGTTCCATCTATCCATATATTGAGCTAGTTATGTATTGACAAAGCCTATGGTATTGCTACGGGGATGGTGACTCATGTGGTATAAACCCTCTAGGTGGAGTTAGAAAAGAAAAGATAAATATGTGAAATTTATGGCATTAACCACTGGGATGGTGACTCGGGTGGGGTATGTTCGCTAAGTTGATCATATACAAAAGCATGTCGAAGCTCATAATTATCATCCATTATCCATCATAGTTTAATCAGAACTATATAAAAGCTTGTTATATAAGACAGTATCTCACAAGCTTTAAACGAAATTAGGTGGCTGTATGGTTTTTGAGTGTGAGACCCATAGATGACTAATGCACTTGAACTTAATGGATTATGATTGAGGGCTTGGAAACCGGTGGCTGGGTTTAAGTGGATCGTATACCTGCAATCTTAGTTACTGCGTGATTAGACTTGTTAATAAGATAACCATATAAATTGAAAGCCAGTGATTTGATTGTGATTCATTGCAAATAATTCTTCGGGACGAAAAAAGATAAGTGTGGGGATGTGATATAGAGTGTGAATCTCGGGTGTTAAAGTGTGCTATGTTACGTGTTTTATCGTGTTTTATGCAATTATGTGCCTTGAATGTGTTAACTACGAGTGGTTGTGGTTTTACAAGTAAATCGAGTAAACCGGTAAAGTTAGAGGGCTTAGTGATGAAATGGAACAAGAAAAGATGATAATCAAGGCACTCCACATTAAAGGGGAGTTGTTTGGGTCAAAGCATAGCTTGAAAGTGAGAGGGATGCGGAAGTAACGAAGTTTAGGGGCCTACTGGTCATTTATTCAAAGTTGAAATGCATGCAAAGGAGGAGGCCAATATATGCAACGTAGGCTACGGTTCTTAGACCATAGCTTACGATGGATCTATGTTAGACAAGAGTTGGCAGCGGATGGATATTGTAGCATACGGTTTTATACCGTAGGTTACGGTAGGCGAGATAAGAAGAGACATAATGTTCAAACCGTAGCTTACGGTCCTAAGACTGTAGCTTAGGGTAGTATTTCCAGAAAAACTCATGTTTGTTTACTGGAAGGTATAAAAAGGACGTTTGAAACCCTAGTTGGGGAGAGACTTTCTAGGACAATTTTGGGAGCAAGAACACACACTTCTTGGGATAAAAATTGGCATCTAGGAACATCAAGTTGGGAGCTTTTCACCTCAAACCAACATAATTCCGACCGAATCAAAGATCAAAGTCATGAATTCAACTGTTTCTCAAGTGTTTGATGATCAAGTGACCGAGAGAGCGACTAATTCTTTGGTGGTATCCTCCGAGTGGAGGATTCTTGTAAGTGGATGATTGTTTTGAGTTTTTCTTTGTAATTGATACTAGCAATCTAAGCATTCGATGCTTTTTGCTTAGGGATTTATTAACTTGATTGTAAACGATTGGTTTAACTTAAAACCTAGTTTTGATTCTTTCAATTCCCGAGAGTTATAGTAATTGGGATATATTAGATAGGGATTGGGTTTTGTAATCTGCAATTTATAATCTTGTGATAACCTTTCGTTGTTAATGACTCAAAGTACATAGTAGTCGTTAATCACAATCAGTTAATTAACTATCTGAATCATTTCTATGTTGTTTTCTCCATTTAAACTAATAACTTGAATCCACTTTGAATCTGAAACTTGGAGGAATCACCTTTTCTCCAACTGTTTACAAACTCGTTTTAGTAATTTCTAGCTTAATCAACCAACCAAACAATTTGATTTACGTTTTTGCAATTAGGTATAAATACTTAATTTACAAACACTTTCCACCATACTCCCCTGGATTGATACCCTGCTTACCCTAGCTATTTAGGTTAATTAGGTTTTTGCATAACACTCATGACAGTCATCGCACGGCCCCGTGTCTTCCTCCTTCTCTGTCTTCATTTAATAAGCTTGTCAGATTAGATGCCACACGGCCCCGTCTGTCAACGGCACGGCCCCGTGGCCATTGTACTTGTTGTACTATCCAAGATTTTGCGTATCTGGGAGTTGACCATGACCCCTGTCCAACGGACACGACCTTGTGTCTCTTGTTTGCTTCCACTTGCCTTTTCTGTTCTGGAATCTTGAGGGGGCACGACCCCATGCCGAGCAGGCACGACCCCATGCTTGACTGCTGATTCATTGTCTTTGGTCTTGGGGTGATGCTCGGAGGGTTGGTATAGTGTATCATCCTTCCTTCTTCTGTACTTATGCTGGTTTTTGTCGTTAATTTGTTCCTTTTGTACATTTAAGCTCTTTTAATCCTGAAAATCAAAAGTATACAAAGAAACACACTTTTTCCAACATTAGTACTAAAAAGGGTTGATTTTATACCATATTTGATAATATTTATATTTTGCATTTGGCACATATCAATGTCGGTCGTGTTTCCATACGCAAGGACTCGTAGCGCTGAACTACACTTTTGAATACCGGTGAATCCAAGTGTCTCTCTCGCATCCGGTTTTGTTTAAAATAATCAAAGTTGTTTTCGAAGTCTTCAGCGATGCGTAAAAATAAACTTTACTCATCCGGAAACGACGCCTAAAAACCTCTAGGTTTGGGTAAGTAGGCACTTCATCGAAGTAATCTTTCATCAACCGATCGTTTGCCGCACGTCGGTCTCGTTCAATATATTCTCTTGGTAAAATTACACGTTGAGACAAGCTACAATGCTTCATATACCGTGTCGCGAGTTCACACGCACTCGTAACCACCTCTTGCTCGACCTCCTCATAGGTCGAGTCACCCTCATCTGCTATAAACTCTTTGTAATAAAAATTTGCAAAGGACGACGAGGAAGTGGGGGAATCCATTTTTTATAGAAATGGTTTGTAGTTTGAGGTTGCATGTGTAGAATTTGGGTTTTGGTTTGTATAAAATGGAGTGTAAATTGAGTATATATAAAAAAGCGAAATAAAAAAAGGAAAAAATCAATATAGCCGTTATTTTGAACCGTTGGCAACGGTCTCATTGGCTTAAGAGAAAATGGAGGGCGTTTAAAAAAGCACGATCCACAATTTATTTTCAAACCCCCCCCCCCCCCCCGCGGGGCGGTTACAAGACGTTGTCAGGGTTTTTTTTGGGAAAAACGCCAAAAAACTCCACTACGGGTGGTCTAAGTGAACAAGTCACTAAAGAACTTTTTCTTATTTTGTTACGTCTAGTATATGAATTGTTGAAAGTGTTACATTATGAAAACATGTCGTAAGACATAGTGATTGTTCTAAGCATCCATAACCAATCCATTAACGATCTTGCTAAATGAGGTCTTTCTTGAAAAGATTTGGTTGATATTCATGTAGATGAATATATATGAACGCATACGATTAACTTACTAGAGCTTTGATATTATACTCCTAATAGTGATATTGTATGTGTGATTATGTCAAAAGTTGGTGAAAAATAAAGTTTTAAATAAGTTCCTAGCTACCTTTACTAGTAAGGGTAAGTAGGGTGTCGAACAATGGCGAATTAGCAGAAAGCGTCAAAGTTTGAATGCTTCATTGGTTAAACTTTAAAACTGTAAAATTGAGGTTTGATTGTTGAAAACCTAACACACTTCACTTGAGTTGTGAACAATATGGAGAAAAGGTAATATCCTCCAAGTTTCAGGTTTGATAAAACATAGTTGATCTACTTAAACTAAAGGGAAGTCATTAAAAGTGACTATGCATATGATTAAACAAGAAACGGATATGGAACCGAACTTAACGGATTATATTAAACCAATAAACAAATCATAATTAAAAAGTTCATCAATTTGTTAATTAACAAACCCAAATCATTTAAATGTAAAACCACAGTTGAATCTGATCAAAACTTAAGTGGTTAAAAAATTCAATCCAAAAACATAGGTTAAAAACAAATTCAAGAGTATCAGTATCAAATCCTACACCTAGAGGAGATCACATGTAGTTTAGCCGCTCATCGGGATGCTTGAATCTTCACCCGTTGTTGTTGTGGATCTTGAATTCATTAACTAGCATGCTTGGAAAAGTTGGAATGCCTAAAAATTGATGGGAAGTGAATCAATTTCATTTAGGATAGGTTAGGTTTATACAAGGAGTCAAAACCCTAGTTTCGCGAGACCAACCGACACAGGTCGCACATTACGCCCTGTTGGGTGTAATTTTGCCCATGCATGACAAACTTCCAGTTCTAATTTATTTTATGCCCCCAATTTGAGCTCCCGTTATCCAGTGAAGGTGTAAATTGCAACCTACCCCATATTTTCTCCATCTTCTTGTGTGTTCAATTCATGTGCCATCTACGTGCTTCCAAACCTCGTTTAGCTCTTGAAAACCATCCGTTAAGCTCATGGTAACTTCAAATTCACAAATTAAATACAAAGAACCACATTGTTAAGTACGTTCAAATCGAGACAAACACCTCTTTATCACATCCTCACACTTATCCTTTGCTTGTCCCAAGCAAACCTCTTATGCAACTATCCAACCGTCATTAACAGACACACTTCACTAATTAACACCAATTCTCGGTTAAGGTCCAATGTCACACGCAAGACAAACAATTCACACATTATCAGATATAATCATTTTCAAAACAAGACATCTAACCGAGCTTAGCAAGCCTGCAAGCTTTCCCCATGCAAGCATGCAATCACACCTTCTCACAGTATACCCAGAATGTGCATGAATCAAAAGGACTTTTATGGGTTATAACTTTTAGCTTTAGGTTAAGGTGTGTAAAAAGGATTATAAATGGCGAAAGTTGATGAAATCCAAGTCAGGTAAGGGTACCTTCCATCAACCTCTATTAATGAAACATTTTTTTCTAACCTTGGGTATGAAATGATCAATTCCAACTATTATCTATCGTGGGGCAAACATTTGCCCATCTTTTGCATTTTCCGCCTATTGGGGCACACTAACATTGGACCTCTTTTTCTTGACGTTTTGAATACGATGACCTTTTTCGACCCATATTTGTATATGGTAGAAAACGTCTATGTTGGCTAACCGAAGAACAAGGCAGACTCGTTCACCAAAGATCTAGAAATTTAAGCACATAATCACCTATCTAACCCAAATTTCATAAAAATACAAGGTGAAAGCAAAAAGGCTTTAAATGATATGTCTGTCATAGGATAAGTATTTATGTGGGTTTATGATATTATCAATATCAGCACATGAACAATTTTCTTTTTGTTATCTAGATATGGTATTAGGGTAGGATCTAAAAATAAAAAAGGTTTAGAATAAATATCCTAAGGTGTAATCCTAATGCTTTAATCACTTTGATGAAACAATCCGATTGATGCTTGAAACGTGACACATACATGAAAAGTCCACCCTCCAGTTTGTTATTCCCGGTCAAACACTTCTTACCCATTTTTTCTACCAAACTCAATCTGAGCACAACCATGACTAAGGACCTACACCAATAAGTTAGCATTTGAAAAGTTGATAATTTACATTGAAAAATCCGTTTTTAAGCGCGTATAAGCCTGCTTGAATATATTTTTGCAACAACTCTCAAAATTTTCAATTTTCTTCTGAGCATTCGCATTCCCTAATATCACACCCCAACTAGCAGCAGAAACCAAAGGGATGCAATAGACACCTCGTGTACAAGCACATTGTTTATAAAGACATTATATATTGCCATTAAACTATACATCAAGTTACATTGTTGATTACATACTTCAAGTATGCTACAATGACATGTTCCCGCAAACCACATTATTCATCTAGTAAGCATGTTTCTATGTGTGTAACTACCCGAAACGCCAAATTTGAAGAGCAAACACATGTATCACACAGTTCCAAGTTACCTGAAAAGCTTATTTAAAAAGGAACCATCAACTACATATAATTGGTGAGTTTCACAAGTTTTATTTGTCTCATGGAGAAGGTACATAAATAAGTTCTACACGTGTGATGTAATTACACCCACTTTACACGTGAAGCCTGGACATGTACCAAATCACCGTGGCCAAAACCAACCACAACAAACAAACAACAGTACCCCAGATAGCTATGCCTAACACAACATAACCAGTACAGTACAATGTAGTACAGTACATTGAATATGTGCAACCGCCAAAACGGGTGGCGCTTAATGTCGTGGTGAACTATGCCGTGCGGTTTAGGCTCGTCACCAAATAGTACTATCCACAATATTCACCTGCCAAATGGTTAATCACTTATGCACATGAGGATTTTCATGTGTTAGATGTTTCACACGGATACACTCAGATAGTTCACAACAAAACAATGTTCATGTGCACATGCCTACGAAACACGCTTTTCCCCTAAAACGTTTAATAAAACTTGTACGAAAGAGGGGCCATGAAACTCACCTGATAGCGTATGTTCACCGTATGAAATAGCAATACAGTAGTGTAATCATATTCCTAGTTCGATCCTAGTATCGAACTGTACGGTTAATCACCAAAAATAGCTTTCGGATCGGTATTTGTTGTATACTGAGTTCGGATGCGGATATTCATCCGAAAACGGGCTAATTGCCTCAAAGTATGGCATTGGGTAATGTTATGATTTAAAATCAGGTTTGGATTCCGTTCAGCGTTTTCCGTATTCGCTACGGTTGATCGTTTAAGGGATTAGGATAATGGTATGATCACATACAATGTCCGAACTCGTGAATTAATAAGAAATGGTTTGATTTATAAAATTAGTTTGGGCGTTAGAACAATCAAATTTGTCCAAACGGCAGTTCTAGTTCTTGTAGTCTAGAATTCGCCATACAAGTGTGTAATTTATCCAAATTACCGGAGTTAACCCAGAAAAGTTCGGATTCACTCTAGACTTTTCAACTATTTCTAGTTAGTTATTAAAATGCTTAAAATTCCCGACGGGTTCGTTAAAGGGTTGTGTTGCCGGTTTACATTAAAAAAACGTTTTTTAACGCATAATTTTCATAACTACATGTTCGAAGTTTATTAAATTCTAGAAAAAATATAATTAATCATGCGGATATATAAGTTTTAGGAAAATTATTGTTAGAAAATATGAATTTTATTTATTAACTTTAATAATAATTTAGTCGAAGAAATATGATTAACCGTTAATTTGATGACGTCAATTAATCCCAAAATTTTTACTGAATAGCTAAATATGAGCAGATAATTCCTGTAAAATTTTCAGAGCCAAACGAGCTTCATTAAAAAAGATATCCGGTTGTTGAAATTTTGATAAAACACGATTTTTAAAACCATACCTAGGTTTAACCAATGTTGGTCCATATGTCTGTTGCCTTCGTCATTAACGTCATTATGTATCGAGTCTGAGCGAATAGGGCTTAATCTGTGAGAAAAGAGGCGTATTTAAGTGAGTTTGTAAGCAAGTTCACTTGAGAAGGAACTTGAGAAGTCAAGTTCGGCCGAACTTGACCTTCATACCATGTTCGGCCGAACTTGACCTTCATACCATGTTCGGCCGAACATGCTATATCTTCGGGCGAACTTGGTGTCTCCATGAGCGAACTTGCAAGTCTATAAATAGGTGCCTTGGTGATTTCATTTGTAACTTCAGAGATTTTGGCACAGAGACAGCGAAGCTCTGTCGGATCTGGTTCTCGAATGTATATGACTTTAGATCAATGAAATCAATCTTTAAATGAGTAATTCTTGTTATTCGATTAACTTGTCATTAGTTTCCACCTAATTGGACAATAGATAGCAAACTTAGGTTCCCAAGCTGTTCGTGGACGTTCCTACATGTGATATCAGAGCCTGGATACCTAAATTTGCTGGAATCAAGATAAGAATCTCTCTATTTCATCCCCATTCTATCTTTTTTCTTAACATTTTCACATATTTGATGATTTCATGGTCCAAAATGGGTGATTTTTGAATATGTTATGAAAAACACACTTGTGGTAAACCCCTGAGAGTTTGGACATCAAATTCAATCGAATTGATATCAAAAAGTTCAAAAAACCATGTTTGTCAAAACCAATTCCATCGAACTTGTGACCAGGTCACCGAACTTGACTATTCACTGAATTTTAATCAAGTTCGCCCGAACTTAGTAGTTTTTCAAGGTCTAGACACCAAGCTCGACCGAACTTGACAGATTTTTCAAGAGTTTTTTATAAGTTCGCCCGAACTTGAAGGAAATCTCAATATTTTTGATCAAGTTCGCCCGAACTTGATCAAGTTTCATTGATATCCTTTTACAAATTCGCCCGAACTTGATAAAGTTTTTGAAATATTACATAAGTTCGACCGAACTTACCTGTTTCTTGAAAATATTCACAAGTCCGCTCTACAAGTGTGATTTTTATCAAACCCCACATCAAGTTCGACCGAACTTGATAAGTCTTTGACAAGTTCGTCCGAACTTGTCTAAGGTTCCTAAAAAAGGCATGAAATTCCCAAAAAACGTCACAAACATTATATATCGTTAGAATCGTATCGACGAGACGATTTTAAAGATATAATCGGGTAAAAATTGTTTTCGGAAAAAATTTAAACGATTTTAACGTACCGATTGTTGATTAAAACGTCAGTTTTTGCTAAAATTGCTTGTTACTAATCAATTGTCAAGTATTTTTTATCAAATTCACAGATAAGCCAAATTGAAGATTTCCACAACGTGTTTGTTTCACAAATGGCTTCTTCATCAAATGTAAATACTCTTGCGGCAAACCAGTTAAATATCGACAATGAAATGGGTACTACTCAGAAACCGTCGAAGCTAATGAGTATAGATGAGTTTGAAGGATGGAAAGAAAAGTTTGTGAATTGGATACAAGCAAATCAATTTGAAAGTTGGGTTGCAGTTGAGGATGGCTACAAATGGCCAAAAGATGAGCGTGATTAAGATCTTCTGTTGAACAAGTTTTCACCAGGCGACAAAGCACAGTATGTCGCCGAGAAGAAGATGATTAGCTTGATTCAACAATCAGTAAAGGAAGATATTTTGATATTATTGCCAGAGTTTGATACGTCTTAAGAATTATGGCACTCTCTATGTGACAAATTCAAAGAAAGTGATGAAATGATCAATAGTAAGAAGGCCTTAATCAAGAAAGAATTCGAGATCTTTAAGATGATTAAAGGTGAAACTATGAAGCAAATGATCGATAGATACTGTCACCTCATGGTCCAGATGTGAAGACATGACATCAAAAGATCTACCGAAAAGCAAATCGAGAAGTTGGCCGATGCACTTCCAGAGGGAGAATGGACGACATACTTAACGATTCTGAAAAATAGTCCATCTTGGAGACACTTCAAGTTGTCATCTTTCATCGACAAATTAGAAGGTCATGAAATGGAATTGATGAAGATTGCAAAGTCAAAGAACGCTAATGTTGTTCAAGATGTCGGTGTTTATTACAAAGGAGGTATTCAAGATACTCCAATTCAAAGCCTGAAAATTCAAACAGCATTTAGTGCAAATACAAATTCTTCTCCAAATCAAAGTGCTCCATATACTGGATATACAAGTGCTAGTTCAAGCTCCTCATTCCAAAATCAGACAAGCCAAGCTAGTTCTGATTCAAATGTTTTCCAATGTAACATAGCAGTTGATCTGAAGAATGTATTTCCAGAAAAGGTGGCTAAACAACACATAGCACTTCTCGCTACTGTTCTTGAATCATATGAAAGCCTTGTTGCTGGAAAGATCGGTAATCCAGAAATGACGGCAGAAGATTATGATCAGGTAGACGAAGAAGAATTGGAGCTGATGGATATCAAATGGAGCCTTGCGTCCATTATCAGAAGAGTTACCAAGTTTGTGGCACTCACCGAGAGAGATATTGGTAATTCAAGCAACAAGCTTGGATTTGACAAGTCAAAAGTCACATGCTTCAGATGTCGACAAAAAGGACACTTCAAACGCGAATGCAGTAATCAAGAAGATAGTGGAAACCAAAATCCTTTCGGAAGCAACAATGAATACTACAAGAAAGCTCTTCAATATAAGCCATATCCGAATAGAAACAAGTTGAAGTTGAAGATAAATATGCAAAGAAATCCGAACAAGCTCTTGTTGCCAATCATGAAGACGATGGTTTCGAATGGAACAAATACATCGGAAAGAAGACTGGTGTTGCTATGATGGCAGAGGTTGTGAATGAATCTGAGACATCATTTGTGGAAGCTGCTATCGAAAATGCTATTCAAGAAGTATTAATGCAGAGGGATGAGGAAGAAGCTGTCCAGAGGATGCAGTTCTGGAAAGATACATACAACAAACAGAGGAAGAAGGAATAGCTTATGCTGAGATGCAAAAACAAGAAGCTTTAAAAAGCAGAGGCCGAAAAGGTAAAAACTGAGGTAAGAATGTCTGAAAAGGAAGTTGTGAAAGTTGTGGAGGTTGAAAAACCTTGCACAAAGTGCACAAGTCCTTATGAACCATGCCTTGATAAGGTCAAAGTCATAAGAGAATTAACTGAACATATTGAAACTTTTCGTTATGATTACAGAAACATGAAAGAAGCTTATGACAAAATAGAAGGCAAATATAAAAATGTCGAAAAAGCTAATCTTGAAATTGCTGCTAATGAAAAAATATTAAAAGCAACAGTGATTAAAAAACAAAAGGCAATTAACATGTATATCAACACTATTGCTGAAACAAAACGTGAGCTTCATGACATAAAAATTGAAACAGAACGTGTAAAATAGCTATCGAAAAGCTACACCACAAATGCTTATGTCATTGATCACATTCTTCCTACGATCAAATCGGAGGAAAATGACGGTAAACCAAAGCCTAAAGAATACGGAAGTGTTCCTTCACCATTCCTTGAAAATTATTCTTGCAAAAAGGATGATGAAGTTGAAAAGGCATTTGATATACTACTTTTATCTGAATTGAAAAATCCGTTGCCTGAAAACATTGAAGTAGACTTTACAAAATCAAATGATGACATTAAAGCAGTAGTAGATAATGTGGTAAAGAAAGTTTTAGAAAATGATTTTGATAAGTTCAAATAGTTCTTGTTCACAGTCCGAAAGTGACGATACATCTTCAGACAGTGATCTATGTGATGATCCTAATGTTGTATTATACAAGATTAAGAAATCTGATAGATTGTACTTTGAAGAAAGTTTTCCGATTCGGAATGTAAAAGAAGATCAAATTGATAAACTGTTTAAACTTGTGGAAGTATCATCAGATGATCTTGAAAAGAATGAGAAAGGTTTTACTCTAAACCCAAACGGAATTTTAACAATTACCATAGAAATGGCGGTGATTTTCCAGAGAACGGGAGAGCTGGACTGGGTTTAGAAGCTGAAGAAGAACCGATGAAGAACTCAAAGTCGACGTCCCAAGCATACAAAGGTAAAAACATCAACTTTGTGTATGGAACGAATACGGTTCAAGAAGAAGGTAAGATTGGTAAGCAATCAAATGATGAATTCAAAAAGGAGAAAGAACTTCGGGACAAGGCTAAGATCAAGTCCACAAGTGGATTGAAACCCACTAGTGGAAATGTTTCTGATAATCGGACTTGCTTTAAATGCAATACTGCTGGTCATATTGCTCGCAAGTGTCTGAATATAAAGCCTGTGTTTTCACGAAGGAAAACCGAATCAAAAGATGAAAAACAAAAACAACCAGATATTATGAAAAAATGTCACAGAGTCAAATAGAAACTATGAATCTAAACAAGAAGTGAAACCAAAAACTTTGTTAAAGTTTGAAAACTCAACATTTGAAAAAGGTAAAACTTCAAGGTTTGATGAAATCAAAGATTCTAGATTCTATATCAAGAAAGCAAGAAGCAAACTACAATCTTGGGTTGCGAAAAAGAAGTCTTCTGAGAAAGGAAAGTCTGTTGCTGCTAAAACTGAAAATGTCAAATCAAAAGACGCAGTTATTAAAATGATCTTTCAAAGTTGAAAAATGATTTTCTAAAACAGACAGAAAAAGAAAAGGTCGATAAAGTTTCAAAATTAACATTGAACGAAATGTTTGATGAAAATTTTGATTACGATGATGGTTACGAATTTGATTACGTTGATTATCAAGTTCAACCCAAGACCAAAAAGGCTTGGGTTTCTCTTTTCAAGTAGTTTCTTTCGGGTGCAGGAGTTCCAAGATCCAATTCATCAAAGTTGATTCAGGATTAAGGAAGTTCCAGTTCGTTTTAACTTATCCAGAAATGTCATATCTTTGTTATTTGAGGGGAGTAGTTTAAAAAGAAAAGTTTTTGAAATTACAAGTGGTTGTTAAAAAGAAAAATTTTGAAAATTAAAAATTATGAAAATCACACACCGTTGAATAGAAAAACTGATTTCAAAGTTCTTACAAGTTCAAACTGCTTTTACTAGTGGTAAATGAGTCTAATGATTGTTTGTTAAACAATTGCAGATACAGGATTGAGAAAAAGGTTTGGACGACGAGGTCACGGGATCCGCATTTGTTTATTACATTTTTAAAAGAATTTCTTAAAATCTAAAATCTAAAAATATATTTTTGATTTTAGGGGGATTAAGAAAATTTTAAAATTTGTTGAAAAATAAAAAACATATGAAAAAGTTGAAAATTCAAAAACATTGAAAAATTCAAAAAGTACAAAAACATGAAAAAGACAAAAAGAATTTGTTGTCAAAAAGGAAATGATAGTACATCAGTGGACTATCACGGTATGCTAAAGATTTGAAAAGTTTAAAAGTGATAAACAAGTCTTACTGTGGATATGTCGATAGGCTTTACACATTCAGTAGATTGTTTCCGGGATATAAACTAAATTTTACACCTGCTTAATCTTGTGGATTAACTCATCTTGGATATATGGACTTAGTACTCCGAAATTTCATTTGAAGGGTTGCCTGATTCTGAGATACGAGGTCTTTATAGATGATTGATATCTGGAGTATTATACAAGTTCTTCTGATTTTGCGGAAGCAATAGCCTAGAACTTCTATAATATTTTTGCAATAAACCCCTAAAAGTTGCATGCAATCTTGAAAGGAATCGAAAGATATAATCATTTGCAATGCTTAAAAGATTTCTTAAGTGGAACACACTTTAAAGACGAGCCTTCATCTCTTTGTCGGTACGGTAGTACTAACCTGAGCTCTCAAGATCTCGCATAACCCAGATACAGATATCAATTACGCTATACTCACCTGTAAGATGAAATCTAGGGAATCTGGATTCGGGAGTATATTCAAGAGGTGGGAACCATAGGTAAGCCAAGTTTCATAATTCTTACCTAACATATCTTGGAACAATTCAGAAACGTGATGAAGTTTAAGTGGACAAACATATCGACAATCTAGGTAAACGAGTTTAAAACTTAAAGTCTCAAAAGGGTCAACGGTACTGGTGATATGTCTCAATAAAACTGATATGATCCTTAGACACAAATTCACAAAAATATGTTTGTAAAAATGTTTGTACATAGTTTACTTTACTTGTTAAAAGTTCTGTAAATACTTTACTTCCTTTTTGAAATCCAAAAAGATTTTCAACGAGCCGATGTCGGAGAACGGATCATCGAAGTCTGGTAAGAAAAAGTTCATTAATTTGAAACTTTAAAATTGATAAAAACATCAGTTGTTCATAACGGTTTAACCAAGGTCGTTAACTTGGACTTGGTAAACAAAATTAGTTAATCAAGGTCATTAACTTGGACTTGATCAACTAAGTGGATTTTATTTCAATAATTGAAAGTTGAAGGTTTTAAACGTAAAATGTTTCAAGGTCATTAATTTTAACTTGAAATAACTAAAAAATGAAGATTAAAATTTGAAGTACAAGGTTTGTACAGGTGGTATGTAATACATGTGGTACAAAATTTCAAAGTTAGAATCTGAAATGTTTATTTGAATTCCCAAGTACTTTGAAACAGGAAGTAAAGTTTTAGGGGGAGCAAGATGAAACGTGATTAAAGTAAAGCTTAAAGCAAGGGGGAGCATAGCTCACAGCACAGGAGGAGCTTGGATCTTAAAAGTTTTATTCAAGGAAAAAGATAAAGACTCAGGAGCTTAAACAAGTTTAATGGCTACGAAGCATTCAAGAAAAGACTATGTCACAGATGATATCCAAGGGAAGATGTCAAGAGGAGTCTGTTGGTGCATATATCAAAAGGATGTCTACATCAAGATGACTACGGCAACATCCAAGGGGTAGTCTGTTGTCTGTTGCCTTCGTCATTAACGTCATTATGTATCGATTCTGAGCGAATAGGGCTTAATCTGTAAGAAACGAGGCGTATTTAAGTGAGTTTGTAAGCAAGTTCGCTTGAGAAGGAACTTGAGAAGTCAAGTTCGGCCGAACTTGACTAGGTCAAGTTCGGGCGAACTTCATACCATGTTCGGCCGAACATGCTATATCTTCGGGCGAACTTGGTATCTCCATGAGCGAACTTGCAAGTCTATAAATAGGTGCCTTGGTGATTTCATTTATAACTTCAGAGATTTTGGCACAGAGACGGCAAAGCTCTGTCGGATCTGGTTCTCAAATGTATATGACTTTAGATCAATGAAATCAACCTTTAAATGAGTAATTCTTGTTAACTTGTCATTAGTTTCCGCCTAATTGGACAATAGATAGCAAACTTAGGTTCCCAAGCTGTTCGTGGACGTTCCTACAACCAATGGACCAAAAGTTTTGTTTGGAATATTATTATATCAAATGAGGACTCTCTGCAATATACAGGGATTTATTGAATTCGTTTGCTATTTTTCCTCAATTAATGCCATTAAATACCAATAAATTCACCAGAAATTCTAAGGTCATCGAAAAAATCTCAAATTTTGCATAGACCCTTATTTTATTGTATGTTATCACCCTGTAAAGTTTCATAGGATTACTATACTCACCCCAAAATCTATGATCAAACAACCCCTATTAGGCTTTGTTTTTTGTTTACGGATGCATACCTTGCGTTTAGAGCGTATCTGTGCGATTCTACATGTCTGGACCACGTGTAAAGCCATGTGCTTTACCTACAGTTCATATTTGTCACGAAACAAGTGTTCAACATCATGATTCAAGCCTTATTTATTGTCTTTTTTCGATTAGGGTTTCAAGAGACGTTTTTGTGTCGAATCCTTGTTGTTTTTATCCATAGCTTGCATTTTTACACATTATTACACCATGAAGCATCTTACATCTCATATAAGTTCAAATATTGTTCATGGTTATTAAACAAAGGTTTTATGGATTTAAAAAAGTTTTCTTTTTGGTTCAAAACACAGTAAACTCGTGTTTTCTTACAAAACCCTATTTAATTTACTCATATCACATATGTTTACCTAGATTTGAAGCTAGAGAATGTATGAAAGTTTTAGAATTAATTGAGTGAGGAGTAGAAACCTTGAGAGGGTTGTAAAGAATAAAAGAAATAAAAACTAAAGTGTGTGTATGTTTAACTTCCGATCAGAACTAAGAAGAAAATAAAGGTGGTTATGAAATTGTTTTTTTTTAATATTATATTTATATTTATTGTAAGTTTATAATTAATTCAGCTGCTTCACTCATTTTACTCGTGTAACTATCAAAATATAGTGTTTTATAAAATTATGAATATATAAAACACAGTAAACTCGTGTTTTCTTACAAAACCCTACTTAATTTACTCATATCACATATGTTTATCATTGAGACGAGCTTATTTTTCTCTATGTTTTGACCTAAGTTTCGTTAAAAATAGAGTATGGTCAAATATAATGTATTTTATTATTATTATGAAATGGGCTCTTATACTACTAAATATCCGTCAAAGTATCTCATGGCTCAAATCGTCATTTGACCCATCACTTACTAATTTTATAACTATTACCTTCATTTACCACGGGTTGGAAAAATTAAAAATATTAACACATTTTGATAAGTATCTCGGGATAATTTTTGGGTTTCAAGTAATTATCGGTTATTAACGCACCCCAATTTGGTAAATAGACGCAAAACGAACCCCTTTTCTGATTATTTTTTGGGTTTTAAAGATAATTGATCGTACCTTTGTGAAAAAAGAAACACTTTCAAGGTTTTGCTCGAAAAAACATAAATAAGTGTTTTATTAATCTTTTTGCATATTGCATGATGATAAAACACATGTTTCGATTATAGTAAGTTAATCGGTAAAGATTTGTTAACCGGAAACTAATTCGTTTATCATGTTTGTTACATGCTAAGGCTCCAATGTTCCTATGTTACTTACAAATTACCGTATGTTGGCTAGTTCGTATCCACAAAGTCATCTAAAACATGCTCGTTTGCGTATTATGTCTCGTTATCGCTTAGTAATAACGGTTAGGGTTTACCAAGATTTTCACAAATGTCACACCTTATCCCAACACTTGGAAAACATTGTCTCCAATGTATGCTTTTCCTTGAATGATCATATCCGTAGGGATGATGTTCCTCAATCAACAATCTATACCTCTGAGCAACTACACTACCCTAACCAACTAAACTGACACTGACATGATAACTAACACATTCCTATCACAAACAAATGTTTCATACCACCAACAACATGACACGCAATAATACACCAAAAAAATGCACACGATAATTAGTTTCATAAACAAGCAACCACAATGAAAAAGAAAGAGCATATAGACCTGATCAAACGCTTCTTGGGTCCCTTTCGACGAACGCTCACACCCCTATTAAACAAGCATCAACCCTGATGCGTATTGATTCAGTACTATAAACCTGGCATGCTCATGCAACTTCGCCACACTTGACCACTACAATGGTTATGAAACACATACGAAGAAACACAAAACAAAGAAAATAAAGAATAACAAAAAACATGTACCTCGGGTTGCCTCCCAAGAGCTCTAAGTTTATTAGTCTTTGGCTAGACTATACTTGCCACCACTCATGGTTTAGTGGGATGCTTGCATTCCTTCCTCTCTAAAAATTCATTTTGCCAATGTTCTAGCAGGTCATCCGCTGTATTCCGTATTGGATCGCGTTATTGAGTTTAGGCAGTTTCTTTATCTTCCCCTTCGTTTGTGGCTTTCCCTTTGATGTCTTTATCTCCTCATAAGGCGCAATTTCCTTCTTCTTCACCACCTTGCTTCTTGCCAATCATAAAACACTCCTCTTTGGTGTGATTCACCTTTCCAGGAGAGACACACCCCTCACCAATTTCAGCTTTTGGCCATTCACTGATGATAAGAGGGTTAGTCACATTTGAAATACTATAACCGCTATACAAGTCACCAAACCTCATATTTACCGTTCCATCATACAGTTGATTATCACATGAGCAGTTGCTAGAACTGGTCTACCCTGAATAACTGTAGGTTGTGTGTTCTTGAGACTTTTGGCAAAATCAAGCACTAAAAACTCAACTAGGCAATAAAATTCTTCAACCTTAAAAATCACATCTTTCACAATAAACTTAATTTTCTTCTTCACTCTTTCCCATCTATAAAGGACACTTTAGGACAAATGTCCTAGCTCAGCACATTCTATGCATACCAAAAATGTATTGGCAACCTTAGCTTCGTCACCTTTTCCAATAGTCAATTAAGCTACATGCCGCTCCAAGCATAAATTTTGGCGTCTTAACTTTTTAATTCTTTCCTCAGCTTTATAATTCATTCTAAGATACCATTAGCCATAGAGAAAAGATCCTAACATCCTCACGAAGTAACCCATCATAAAAAGCTTTAATCAACTCCCACGTATGTGTACCATGATGTGAGCATTTTCTCTACAACTCAGACCTAGTCAATACGTCATGAAAAGATTAAGTTGTGTGTTATTGGAAGTATCTTATTGCTTCTCGAGCCTCACTAGTTGGATTCATTTTTGCTAATACTCTTCCAAGAATGCCTACTGCATTCCTACCAAATGAAGATGCTAGTTGCAGGTAATGCTAGAAACAATTGCGTCGCCTTATCTTTAGAGTAAACTGGAAGAACATCAATTTTACTTCATCTAGAGGAAATATGGATCCCATGAGAGTACCACAAATAACATTGAACTCTGAGATGTGTAGATACAAATTTTCAATTTCCATTCCCATGACGGTGGGAAAATGACCCAATTATTGAGGCCTTACCTTAAAAGTTCTTTTGCTTTGACCAACCAGTGGTAAAATAGTCTATGAGTTCAGTACTATGACAGTGCAAAAGTGACTATAAACTCCTTGAAATGGGGCTCTATGATTATCCCTTGGAACGCCATCAACATATTGTAACTGATCACTCCTAAAACGCTTTGAAGGTGGACCGTTGAATCTTCCCTGACCTTAGTATCCCTTGTTAAAACTTCTTTGATTATTCGTTAACCATTGTAATTCTGTTGGATGGGTCCTTGATTCTGTTGAAAACCTTGGTTAACCGGATAACCATCTTTATTTAACCACTCTTGTCCCTCAATGAAACCCACTTCGTTTTCACCATCATTCTAATCATCAACCGTAACACTTATATTTTCCTAAGCATTAAGGGCATCTACCCTATACGATTGTACATCTTGTTGATTCAGCGAGTTAACTGCTTTCCTGGGCGGTTGGCAACTCGTAGCGGGTCTAATTGTTGTAACTACTCATAAGGATGGTACCCATGATAATCACCAACCGCTTGAAACTATTACTATGGCAGTTATTTTTTGTGGCCTAATTTTCCTCGGGCGAAGGTTTAAATGTAGGAATTTGTTGTTGTTGAGGTCGGAATAGTGGTGTAGGCATATCTCCTAACAGGGTAGGAGGCTAGCTCACTTTATTTCCCAGATTAGCTTGATTAGTGGGATTACTTTGATGGCTTATGTTATTGGGATGACTCATATTTGATGTTGCACATTCAATAGCTTAAGCAATTGGCTTAACTATTCTTGACCGGTGGAGTATCCTTGTCACTAAACTTGATATTATGATATCACTACAAGAAAACGGGGTGCTAGCCGCGACGGATATCACCGCTGTTGGTGCTGATCTGCGCCGCTATTGTTAATAGCAGCGACATGTCGCCGCTAAAGGGTTGCCGGTAAGGTTAGCGGGAGGGCCTTATGTCACCGCTATTGCCTCATGTCACCGCTATTGATATACACCAATAGCGGCGACAGATGTCGCTGGTAATGAGTCTCCGCTAAAGCTGTGTATTAATAGCGACTACATGTGTATCAATAGCGGCGACATATGTTGCTACTATAAGTCGGTTTTATTTTCAATTTTTTTGCTACATTTTCAATATTTATGGTTATATACAAATCGGCCAATTTTCCAGTTTTACGCGACACAAACAAACTAAATAAACGTAATACTTAACATCCTAAATCGCATACAATTGCATAATACTTAATATGTCGATAATAAGATCCTAAATTAACATCCGAAAACTATAAGATAGTTTTCATTTGTCAATAATATTTAATAGTCACCGTCCTTGTCAAAAATGTCATCATAGTCGTTTGCGGCTTGCTTTCCTTTCGACTAAGATAGGAATCGAGTTGATTTAAAAATTTTGGGGTTTGGAACAAACTCGAAACATATTCCTACATTAAAATATATCAAAACCTATAATAGCATTTAACATACTACCAACATATATTTACCAAAGTAACATGTGTTTGCCAAAGTAACATGCGCTCATTGATACTTGTATAACTTTTTAAAATAAAATTGTATAATTTACATTAGAAAAGGGTTGTGGAGTTTGAGGTTGCGCACCCAATACATTTGCGGGCATATTGGAAGAACGTTTATGCCCAATCCCCCGTATCCATCCTCTTCGATCACCCAACACATTCTGAAATGCGGCAACCTCATTCGGCGATTGAGAACCGCTGCCTTCTTCGTCATATTCATTTCCGCCCATAATCTCGCGTTCTAAATTAAGTTGTATTTTATATATATAGAGTGTATATAATACAGATAATTATACTTCAGATATATACTTACAAAATTCTGCTCAGCTACCGCATCAACCCAATTCCCATCTTTATCTTTATCGGTGTGAGTTTTGCGATACGTAGCGAGATGTTTCAAACCCTGTTTAACATTAAAACTTAGATTAGACATTAAATAAATATAACTATACAAACACACACATATAAAACATTACGTGTTTGTAGGCGGTGCTACTATATGACGCTGTCCCGCCACGGTTTGGGAATTGTTGAAGCTGGCGGACTTTTGCGTTAGCCTCACATTTTGCAATATATTTTTGGTCCAAGAAGTGATCGATGGCCCTCAGCCAGTTTTCATAAGGCATATCCATGGGGTGGTATGTCGTTGCTCTTTCGATATCATCATAACCTCCATTATCAGAAAATTCTTCTTTATCGCCGTGCTTGCGGCCGGAGTACCGCTTCATAAGCACATGCTTAATGCCGTAAATCAAGTTTCAAGCTTCCAAATCTTGTTCAACTTCATCAAAATTGAAGTTTTCCTAGGAATTAAATAAAAAGTTAAAACATTATATACAATACGTTAAAACAGTTTAATGGTTGTGTTTTAGCCGTAAATGCGCCGTTAAACGGCAGCAAACGGCTGCACTTTTGCACCCTTTGTTGACACATTTGCATCCATTTAACGCGAAATAACTTATTTACCTTTAGGTGGTACATGATATCATCCTTATAAGGTTTCGAAACTTTGTCTCAACCCATTATATCCAACAAGATGGTCCGCTACATATGCATACCCACCTCACATGAAAATAGGTCGCTCGGTGCACCAACGTGGGTATAGGTTACATCCCTATCGAATATAAGATACAGCCCCCCCCCTTTCACCATTCAGCAAAGCTTTTGATTTTTTTGCTTCCCCCTAACTCTCCTTGGAGGAACCGCTGCAATTAAAATATAATTAGTGACAACATTTATAATAAGTGAAATAGAAGTACTAAATAATAATTGAGAACTTACGGTCGGTCTCACGTGTCCCCCCCGAAAAGGATCTGGAGGTGGTGCATTCCAAGCTCCGTCACCCCCATGTCCCCCAGGGAGCACATCTACCATGAGATAAACAAATACAAACCACAAAGAAAACATTTTTCCTAAAAATTTACAAATGTTAAAACAGGTGTATCAAATAGAAATTAATAGAAAGTACAACAAGTTTAAGTACTATGCAAATAAAGATTTCAACAAGTGTTTTTCAAATACCAACTAATATAAATTACAATAACTTTTCTTTTAATCAAACTCAACGTCATAATCGGGATCGTCCTCATCATAATCAGTCTCGACCTCCACACTTCATTGGCAGTAGCCGTTGGGGGATCAACTTCACTTGTAGGCTCACCCGAAGTAACATGAGAAGACCCAATTTGAAAGTATTGGGTGAGGTCGATGAAAAGTGGAGAGTCAGATGAAGAGTTGTTGTGGATAACGTCAATATTTTCCAAGTCGTCATCAACATTTTGAACTGGCTCGACGCCGTCATCATTTAATGGCCGATCCCAAATTTTTGATGATTAATGTTTCCGACTACCCACCTATGTTTATTTTTTTTGTTTCGAGACGGTTCTTGGATGAAGAACACTTGTTTGGCTTGCGAAGCAAATATGAGTTGATTGTCTTTACTGGTGGTATTATAATAATACTTTACACCCCTTCGAGTATTAAACCACTTGCACTGAAATAGGACAGTTGAATAACCATTTGTATAATGCAACTCAATAATTTCTTCTAATTGGTCATAAAATTTCACACCGTTCTCTCCAGTCACTTCTACCCCAGAGTTTTGCATTGCGCGTTTTGCATCACGTTCAAGTGCCATAAACCTAACACCGTTGACTATGCAACCAGTGTAAGTTTTAGCATTCATTTTCACACCAACTGAAAGAGCATACAACCCTTGGTGGAATTCTAGAGACTTTTGTGTTTTCATCGAATGGACCTAACAAATATAGAGTAAGAATGCTTGTTATATATGTATTACGTAACAAATGTAGAGTAATGTGTGTTATATGTGTTTTATACTTATCAAGAAACCATCCCGGAAATTTGGTTTTAAGATCATCTTGTGGATGTGAAGATTTGAATTCACTACATTGATGACAAAGGAAAATAGTAATTAACAGATTATGAAAAGTAAAGATAGGAACACTCACTTCATGTACTCCCTGACTTCTGCGCAGTTTTCGAGGACAAACCATTCCATCTTGCTTTTTTCGATGGTTGAAAAACATTTGCTCTTCGTTGTGCTTGCTGGACGACATTTAGACTCAAACACCCAAAATTTTAGTTTTTCAACAATGACATCTTCATTTCCATCTAGGAGATTGAACTTAATCTGAACATCTTGAAGATACTTTGAACAAAATGTTATAGCTTCTTCAAGCACATAAGCTTCAGCTATACAACTTTCCGGCCTTGTCGGGTTTCTGACATATTTTTTTAGTTTTTTCATGTACCTCTAAAATGGATACATCCATCTGAAAGCTACTGGAACCCTCCCCCCCCCCCCCCCCCGCAATCGCTCCATCAGGTAAATGCACAAGTAAATGAGCCATAATGTCAAAAAAACGCCGGGGGATAGATCATCTCTAACTTGCATAGGATGATAAGAATGTCATCCTTCGCTTTCTTCATATCCTCAGGCAATAGCGTTCTAAAGCAAAGTTGCATAAAAACATACAAAGGTCTACCATTGGTGTAGATGTATCTTTGGTCAAAAGCCCTCTAACCCCAATCGGTATCAAACGTTGCATAAGAATATGACAGTCATGAGATTTCAACCCAGTAATGTTAGAATTGTTACCTGTCACCCTCTTGCTGATATTAGATCCAAACCCATCTGGTAGTTTATAATTTTTTATAAACTCACAGAAAAGCTTTCGATCATTACACTTGAACGAGTACTTTGAGTGGGGACTTAAGAACTTGCTACCCGATTGTTTCAACCATTGTGTCGATCGAATATTTAGTTTTTCCAATCCGTTTGGCGTGTCTTTGGTCTTGTCATTCATTAAGAGAGTACCAAGCAAGTTATCACACACATTTTTCTCGATATGCATTACATCAAAATTGTGCTTCAGCTGCAAAGAAGACTGATGTGTTGGTAATAACATAGTGTAAACGTATTAGCTTTTTATACATTTTCATGTTCTATTGAGTCGTTTTGTGTAGGTTTTATTGTCCTTATCTTGTAAAGTGTCATGTGGGTTTTATTTAGGAAATATAAATGAAAACAATAGAAAAACTATTTTGATATCATTAAGGTCCATAATCACATGCATTAATTGAATTTAATCTTTTGGGTAAATTCATATGTTGGCTGACAGACATGTGAATTAAATTTGACATTTATTATTTGATTTAATTGTTTGAAACGAAGAATGCAAATGTGAAACTGGAGCATAAATTCATTCTAGTGAGATCTATTTTAGTGGGCTTCTATAAATTATCAATGTAATGCTTTATAGTGTTGTAATGCAAGCATAAGGAGTTTTTTTTAAAAAATTCTTAATTTTTCACTTAAACCCAAATGTTTTCATCTTTTATTATTTAACCCTTTGATTTTTTTTACTTTTGACCCAAAACATTTTAATTTTTGCAATTTAACCCAACACTTTTTTATTTTCAACTTTAGTCAACATACTTTTCATCTTTCGCAATTTTTTTCCGTTTTACTTGTCCTTTTAAATTTTGCTAGCTAACATGTCACAACGTACGTATGGGTTCAATGTTTTTTCGTCTATTTTTCCCGTTTGACAGGTCCGTCGTAACGCGTCTATTTTTCCCGTTTGATAGATTCGTAACAACGTGCGGGTCATAGATTGACTTAGTTATTTTTTTCTACGTTTTTACGTTTCGGTCTAAATTCTTTGCATTAACACGCCGCAACGAACGTGCGTGTTTCAATGTTTTTACGGCTGCTTTTCGTTCGGTGTTATTTTTATTTTTTTATTTTATTTTTACGAGCTTTTATGATGTTGGTGGTCGTTGGCAGTGGTGTGACATTGGTGCTACTTGGCACAGTTTTACGAACCTTTTTAACATATTAATTTTTTACTAATAATTTGTTTCGAATTTACCCTATACTTCCTTTACTTAAAAAAAATATTTACGTGTATATTTTATGTACGTGTGGATATAAATTTGATGTGTTCTACTTTTTGACGGAAACCTTTTCTGGAAATAGGTTTCAGCTCAAATGTAATACATTTTCTTTAAAAAACATTTTTACGTGCATACTTTTATATGCGTTTTGGTACAAATTAGAGTTAGTCTACGATTCGACGTAAACCTTTTTTGGGAAACGAGTCAGATCAAATATAATATGTTTTCGTGCTAATTTTATTGATGTTTCGAAATCTTGTTTCAGACCGAGTGGAGTCAAATTGTGGTTTGTTTTTTTCAAAAACTTTAACTAATCCCTTTTAATTACACGTGTCAGTATTTTCTTTTATACCCCTTACGTTTTCTATGTACGAGTCGGGTCACAAATACGTGTTAGTTTTTTTCTTTTATACACGTTACATTTTCTATGTACAAGTCGGGTAACATTCACGTGTTAGTTTTGTCTTTTATACCCCTTACGTTTTCTATGTACGAGCCAGGACACATATAATACGTTTTTATTATACGTTACAAACTCGATTTACATTACGATTTGACCAAATCGCAATGCTTATATATGTTACATTGAGTTTAGTTAGATACGTTGAAACACGCATGTTTTCATAACGCATACATAACGATTGGACTAAGCGATCTGATGTTTATGATGTACTCGCGCCGCAACACGCGCGGGTCTTATTCCTAGTTATTATAATAAAGGATTGATTGGACATACGAATGATTGGATGGAAGAGGCTGAATGTTGAAATAATAAGAAATAGGTTACGCAATTTTTGGGGAGTTATTAAGAGAAGTCGGTGGAGGTGCTAAATAAATAAAAGGGACAAAGGGTTCTAAGGAAGGGATTTTTTTTGGATGGCTGAGAGAAGGAGGCACGGCAGCTTTGAGACTCGCATAAGAGAAGAGTTTATAATGGCAGATTCGATTTTGCGACACGGGATGACAACCATGAGCGGTTAAACTCCTCGTGACTTCTACTCGGATGAACGATTACTGTGTTTTACATTAAACCTTGTTTACATATTCGTTTTAAACTAGTACAGTTTGATCACTCGTGTTGGATTATTGGTAAACATTTTTTATATTTGAATTATTTGTCGTTTATCAAACGTATTGGCGATATACTTGCAACGTTAGCGGGTTGATAAATTGGTATAACTAAACGGGTTATTAGGTTGCATAATAAATCTTAAAAACTATCCCTAATAATTAATCAAATTCATTAATTCCGAGGCCATGTCTATGTGGTGTTTTGAATCAGTAAACGTGTTTTTATGTTAAACGGATAATCGAGATTCCGGGTAGAGGTTACTTTTTCTCATCTTGCACAACTTTCTTCATTAGTTTTTGTGTTTTTGCAATCAAAATTCATTGTCACAGCCCAAAAAATTACACATCGATTACATCAGAGTTGGGCGTGATCGACTAGTATCTTCATTTCACAGCGGAAGTAAATAACGCTAAGACTTCTAAAATGTGAACGCCTGCTAATCACTCGAATCCCAAAAGGCTCTTCTATTCCAACCGTGCCATAGTTTGAAAATATAACCTGAGAAAGAACATGCGGAAAAATCAACATAAAGTTGGCGAGTTCATAGTTTGTTTGAAAAAGATTTGAAATTAATCTTTCGATAACCGGTTTAAATAGTGTTGAGAAACGTATCGAAATCATTTTCTCCTTGACATGTCATATGAAAACCGTGTACGCTTTTATAACATTTGTTTAACCGTCAATGTCCACATACGACAAAGACATAATAATTTGTTTCTGTATAGCTCAAAAATGAAATCCGTGTGATCATTAGTGTGTAGCTAGGACACTAATTTGTATGCCGAACTAGGAGGCAACCAAACCTTGACGATTTATCCGTGTCATAGACACTAGTTTTAGACACAAAAGCACTCTGAACGGACAATGTTTTATTCAGAGTGGGGCTCGTCCACACCCAATAGATCTATCCAATTGTTCCTCGGCTACTGTTATTGATTAATGGCCCCTTTGATTTTAAACACCTATTCGCATATAATCTAGTTGGTTCCATTTTCTCCCAGCTATACAATTCACAACATGTATACATCCCCTAGCGTTTAAAACCATAAAACGTTTAAGTAATAGGGAAAACATGAACTCACAAAGTCTTTGTGCCCCACACAAGTAAAAATGAGCCTAGTCCGTTTGAGTTTAAAAGCAGGACATACCCGTCCCTTTGTTTGTATATAGGACAACCTAGTCCCGTTTGAGTTTAAAAGCAGGACCTAACCGTCTTCTTGTTTGTATATAGGACAACCTAGTCCCGTTATAATTAACAAAATCCCATCACTAGTTATGAAACTCATGCCTGTTTCGAAGATACACGTATGTTTTTGTATAAATTGGTATGTATAGTATAACCCATTTGTAAACCATTCATGTAGTTGTAATTCGTTTGTGACATGGTTTAAAATCTGTTGTTTTCGCTTCTCGAAATATTGTATGCGTTTGTAAAACTTGCATGTCTTTTGTAAACCGGTATGTTTAGTATAAGCCAATCGTAAACCATTCGTATAGTTGGAAATTCATTGTTAACATGATTATAATCTGCTGTTTTCGTTTATCAAAATACTGTGTACTTTTGCAGAACTTGCATGTCTTTCCACCCACGAAAACATTTATAAAAATGTGAAACCGTAAAAAGTTAGAGGTTATGAACTCACCTGATTTCCAATGCAAAGCTAGCTTAATATAATCCCATAATGTCGTTTCCAAAATGTGACTCGCTAGCATGTCATCTATGGTACTCCTATCAAGGAATAACTTATAAGCTTCTACTAAAAACGTAGCTAATCTACATGTCACCAAGCTCTACCGAATCGCCAATCAATGATTCGATGGGTGAGGGTTGTTAAATGTATGTAAAGGATAATGACATACTTATTTAATCCCATTTGTGATCGGCGATGAATACTATGTTTTAGGAATACTTAGTGTTCGGTGGATTTAGAATATAAATATAAAAATATAAATATTTTTATATTATTGCCTTAGTCGTCTCGGGTGATCGTACATATATATAACGAATATGTATATGAAAAATAAGTCGTTATAACTCGTAACATATTTTGCACATTAAATACTCGTATAGTGTGGTTGCACGGTCTTCAAGTAATCGTCATAGATGTAGACGAGAAAAAATAATAATATAACTCGTCATAGTGTTTCATAAGATGTCTTTACATTTTTACATATATGCAACCATAATTGTATATGTATATATATGTAATCGTAAATACATATGTATATAGATGTCGCGTAGCCGAAATAGTAGACTCATGTCCCGTGGATAATTATCGAAGTAATTACGTTTTTATATGCATGTTAGGAACCGACTACGTTGGTTTGTTAACAAAATAACTCGGATAATAATGTACGAAGATAATACCGAAAATGTGTCGTATACCGTTTATGCGTTTGTAATAAATATACATAATTATATTTATTTTATTTAAATTTCCAAATTCTTAGACGTCTGGAATAAATAGAGATCATTATATTTATTTTATTTGTAATTGTGGGGTTCTAAACGTTCAAAATAAATATGCATAATGATATTTATTTTATAAAAGTTTCCTCGAGTTTAAGCGTTTGAAATAAATATAAATAATTATATTTATTTTATAAAAAATTAATGAATTACGATATTTGAAATAATATAACAATTATACTTATTTTATAAAAGTTTTCGAGTTTTGTTGACTTGTAAACCGTATTAGTCAATTTGTCATAACTCGTTTTTGTGTAACATATAAATTGTCCGAAATAAGTATACACTTATATTTATATTTTTTTATATATAAATTCCTGGGTTTCGTTATCTTGTAGTCACGCTTATCAAAATGTTATAGACTCGTTTTTGTAAAAATACTTGAACCTCGAAAGGTGTTTTTTTAGAATATAAATACGTTTCGTGTTATGGATTTTTATGAAAAACAGGTAGAGTTTCCTCTGTTTAAAATACAAAACCCGACAAAACAAGTTGTCGAATTAATATTTCAAAATGTATCAATTATTTCAACAACAATAATTATATACTTTTTCCACCGTGTGTTTGAAGCATAAATTTTGTCGAATATAAATCTAATATATATATACATATATATTATATGTTATGTCATGATTTCGGTTCGGTTTTTAATATATATATATGTTTTTACTCGAGTTATATATGCGTGTAGTGTACAAGTCCAAATACTTTTATTTTCTTAATAACTTTTATTTGTCGGTTCGGTTTCTAGAGCTCGGCTTCGTACTAAAAGAAAAATGATATTAATGTAAACTATATAAATTTTAACGTGTTTGTTAAAATTTACCGAGTCTTATGCTCAACCCGTTGACTGAGTTTGACCATGGTTGATCGAATCCAAAACAGTCGTTGACCATAGTTGACTCGAGCCGTACCAAATCTGACCGAAACCAAACCGTTGACTCGTTAACTGCCTTTGACCGAGTTTGACCCAAACTCTAGTCGAGACCTGAGCCACAACCGGTGTTATCTTGTAACCCGAACCCAACTAATGTGAACCCGAACCATACCGAAACCCGTACCATTCGAATATGACACGAACCGAACATGACCCAACACAACCCGAGCAACCACCACTACCGCCGCCATCGTCGCCGGCCGGCCGGACTCAACGCCGCTGGTTGCGGTGTTTTCACCGTCACCACACCCCTCCGTCTCCACCATTGTCGGCCACAATAGTTCTGCATGACCACCCTTAGTTGTTAAACTAACCGGCACCCAAAGATAAACATAAAACACGGTCGGAAACTTACTGGAAAATCGCCGGAAAATAAAAACTCGTAAAAATTTGCATAAAGGTCTCTAGTGGTCCGATCTAAACAAGCATGGAAAGATTCTTTCAAAACGGCTTCGTCGGAATGTTGACCGGAACTTCGCCGGAGTTGTATTTGGGCACAAACGGCTTTGATTCTTCGAAAACGACCACCACCAACGCGTCGGGAACGTTCGATTTAGTGGGGATAGGGGGTTTGGCCGGAAAAAGTTGCCGCCGGAACTCCGCCGCCGTGGTCGGCCGGAAAATCTTGTCGGTCCGGTGACCGGATTTTGATCTTAGAGAGAGACTTGAGAGAGTTTTAAAGGAAGAGAGAAGGTGAATGGTGAAATGAGAAGAAAATAAAGAAAATTGGTTTATATAGGAGGGTTTTGTGTGTGTGAGTTGGGCTTTTAGGTGGGTTGGGTCTAAAGCTCAATAGTTTGTTTTTTTTATTTGTCCAAAACGCATTTAAATGGCCCGTTTTTGAACCCGAATGCTATAAGATGTCTTATATAACATTATTTATTATCGCCTTAACGTTCATTATTTTCTTAATTAAAATTCGTAAATACCGGTTGTCACACATTAAACCCCCCAATTACATAGTTTTAGTTTTTAATTAAATTCTTCTACACCGACCACAAATTCTTCGTGGATACGATACCATACTTAAGCTATCTACGTAGTTTAGTTAGGTTTTTTATTAACCCTTACGACAGTCATCAAAGACCAATACTCAAGTTTGAAATATATGCTTCCTTTGGACCAGTTCAGCTCGAAATCTGCTTGGTTTACCCTCCCACCTCCAAAAGCTGAATGCGTTCCTGGTAGACGATGAAGTAGATGACCGTGTTGAGCTTCAACGTCAGCAGGACTAAACTCGGAGGGCCTCGTGTCTCGGGTTTCCCGTTAAAGTCGAGACTTGTTCTCCACAGAAGGACTAGAAGACCGTGTTGAGCTTCTATCTGAATTTGTATACGGATATTATCATGCCTTTGTAGTATGTTACGTGAGCATGCCCCTAAATATGGGGGTAACCCAATGTACGATATTGAAGTAAGAATGTTGTGGCACCACCCATGACAGAGAGTTGAGGCGCATTCATTGTTATTATCTATGGTTATTATTATTTTTTAATTTTAATCTCGGAGGCACTTTGACTATTAGTCTATTATTATATTTTTTTTCTGGGAGGATTGGATGTTGTGCATGTCACGCCTCAAACCCAAACCCAAACCCACACCTCACACTCTTAAAAATAAAAAAGAATCAATCATGCATGCCTTTTCATTTATGAACCAACGTGCTTTTCATGTGAATCAACATATCCTAGATTTTTTTTATAATGCTTGGCGATTCATTTTAAAGAATATCATATAACCTTTCAGGTATATTTGTAATTTTAATGAATCATGCAAAAAATAAAACATTTAAGTGTTTAAGTTTAACTTTAAGGTTATTTTATTATTCTAAATAATAATCGGATGTACTTATATTTTTAATAAGTCATGAAGAAAATAAAACATATAATTATTTAAGTTTAAGGTTATTTTATTATTTTAAATAATACTCAAGCACGCATACCTTTCCACTTATGTACTGAAGGAACTGACATATCCCTTATTTTTAGTGATGCTTTGTGACTAAATCAACCTGTCGTAAACGCTAATGTGGTTCGCATGCCAGTTACATCAAAATAAATTGAAGTTACATCCCTTATTCAACATGTCGTAAACGCTACTGTGGTTCGCATGTCGTAACGAACTACATGCAAACCATCGCATCGATTCATGCGACATGAATTGCCAAGCATCATAAAAAAAATAAAGGATAATTTGATTCGCATGAAAAATTACATTTGTTCATAAGTGAAAAGGCATGCACCGGTTGATAATAATACATCTAAATTAGATAATAGTTTACACACTTTTTTATTTTTGTTATGGTGAGTTTTTGGTAAGTAGAGCAGTTATTAGTCAATTTTTGTTAAGTCAGTTATTAGTTCAGTAAGTATTTAAGAGTATTCACATCCAACCCATCAAAAATATACATATATTCTAAAAAACAACTCTTATATCAATATATTTTCACTAAAAACAAATATTTTTTCTCTCTTCTTTTGAATGAAATAATATTTTTATACCTTCATCGTTACATTTTCTCTCTCCTTCACTCACAATCAGTTTCAATATATATTAAAAAAGTATAGAGGTTAACAGTGTCCCCCTAAATATACAGATGAACAGTAATATTTTCTCTCCACTTCACTCACAATCACTTTTTATACTATTTATATTTTAAAAACCCCACAAACATAATTTGATTCCCAGGATGTGAATGCTCTAACATCTAAACATTAGTTGATATAATATATGGTTTTGAAGCGGCATTGCTTGAAAGGTCGTCACAATTCAATAGTATATAATATACATATATAATAGATATGTGGAAATGTTGATATATTTATATACGAGTTGATGCAACTCGCGCGTTGCAGCGGAATATTGATTATGAACATCTTTATTATTATCGTAGATGATGCGGAATTTTTTTAGTTTACACAAAATATTCTTTTACATTTTTATGGATATTGAAAATCTTACATTTTTATACAGTCACAAGAAAACGTAAAACGAAGTTTGGTTTGTAAATTGCAAAATTTTAGTGACCACAAAACCAAAATAACCATTTTGAGAAATGCAGTTTTAACATCCCAATCGATGAACGAACAAAGTTTTGGTTCTTGTCATAAAAATAACATAAAAAAATTAGTGGTTGCAAAAACAAATTGAAAATTATGAGTGATAAATTAAAAGCCATAACAAAGTTAGAAATATCCATGGTATCTGACAGGATTTAGGTCACATGTTGAAAACGTTAGTTTTTTCATGATTCAAATCGTGCGTTATATAATTAATTAATTGGATGTATGTGTTTCTTCGATGGTTGGCGATAACAATGGTGGAACCTGTGAATTAAGTGACGAATATCATCACGTAACATAATGATCACAACAATGTTGAAACTTCACGTGATAATCGTTTCTAAGCCGTTTCTATGCCGATTAGAATCTTCAACACCGTTTTCTTCATCTTCCGTCTGAGTTCCATCGTCGTCAATGGAATTTATATATTAAACACATACGACAATTGTAATTAGAGATGCAAATAACAAATTATTCAACGTTATAATAAGATTATATGAATTTAAACTTCTGGGTTATAAACCATGGAGGAACAAAATTTCAAGGAAAAAATAACCATGATCAAGACTGCTCTTCCTTCCTTTTGATCGGATCTGCCATCTCTTCTTGCTGAACTCGTGACTGTCACACCCCAACCGATGGCGGAAACATTGGGATGAGACGAACAAATTGCTCAAAATTTCATAACGCTATGTGACAATATAGATTAAATTCAAATTTCATTCAAGACTAAATTGTCATACAAAAATTTCAAATAATAGTCAACAATTGTTTCAAAACGACGTAACATCAAAATAGATAAATTAATCTAGGTGTGTATCTAAGTCCACCTAAATCTTGTTTCATCTTGTAACATCACCTCATCAATCAACCTGCAACATGTATTAAAATATATCAACAAAAAGTTGGCAAGCATACAAGTTTTGTTACATAGCATAATATAGAATAAATTTGTTTAAAGTCTCATATCCAACATGAACCATAATATGCAAGTTTACTAGCATGCCGAAACGGTGTACTATATGTTCAAACCCAAGAATCCAACGCGTTAAAATAGCCTATCCCAATAGAGTAGCGGGAGGTTAACATGTTTAACTTAACAATACCCCAAGTTTCGTGGGCGGTGCGTTAATCCTATAGGGCTATAATTGTTAAGGTAGGCTAGCAAAGTTAATGAAGCATATATCGACACAAATAGTTTACATAACATACAAGTCTAACAAGCATCAAGTAGTTTCATGTTAAGCATGGATAGAGATTAAAATAGTTCAAGTGTCGTATGGTTTTTTTTATAATGTACATGTTGCACCCAAAGTGTAAAAAGGAAAAAGGGATCGAGTATGCTCACGGTTTTGCAAGCTTTCCCACTTGAAATCCCGCGAACATTGTTGGTTGATGGATTAGTTTCTAGTACCTTGTCCTTCTACACAAAGAAACATAGGCGTGTGAGTATTGGGAATTAATGGAAGATTATGGATTCGGAATTAAAATAACGTGAAAATAGTATTAAGAAAGTAATCATCTTGTAATCATAACACTTGTTCTTGACACTATAGAACCTCAAGGGTTTGGTATGTTTTCATGGATTCAAATATCCATTAGAATCGTAACAAGTGTATGGTCTTTAGATGATGTAACCTACTATTTTGACAAATGACCACTTGTTCATCATCAAGAGTTCGATTACTTTGATAATATATAAGTATTATATAGTGTACATTAAGTCATATACGTCAAGCATGAGGTAGGAGGTTGAACCATCCATTTAGGAACCTCTTTGTAGTTTACATAAGTCAAATATGAGGTGGGAGGATTTACCATCCACTTAAGACCTCTTTGGATTCACTACTACACATGTGTCTTAGACACAAGGAGGGTCATGAACTTACAAGTAAGGAATGAAATGAGACAACTAAGCTATGAAAATCATCAAGTAGTGTGTGGATTCCATGATGGACAGCCCAAGCTAGTCCAAATATCACACATTCATCAAGCTTAACTTGAACACTACTTGTGGGTGTAAACCCTAGTCGAAGACAGAAAGTTTGTAAGGTTTTAACCTCTAATTTGACATGTCTCAACTTTGTTTTTAAGCCTAACCAACCATAAGCGAGGTTGTAAGCATTCGGACATAGATTTGAGATGAGTTAGACTCAAGTTTGAACAAGTTTAACAAAGTTTGAAGAAGTAAAATGAAAACAGTCCACTTTGAAGCCTTTTTCGTGACAATCCAGAGTCTGGTTTTCCATGAAACCATTGGAAATGTTCACAAGGTCAAACCAAACAAGTGGGAAGAAGAATGGATGAAAAAGGTTAAGAAATGATTGAGATATGCTCACTTTTTTTAAGAGTGGTAAATCTGCTCGAATTCTTGATTTTCAGCTTGAGTAGTGATGATTTGAGAGTGTTTAGATGATTAGAAAAGTGTAAAAAGGCTTGGATTATGCTTGGGTTTTATATGGAAGGATTAGGGTTGGGTTTGGTGAAGTATTAAATGTTAAAACATGTTTAAAACTCAAAAATTCACAAAAAAACTCGCCCAAAACGAGTCTGGTCGCGCTGGTTGCGGATCAGGCCGTTTTGAAGAGATGATATATGTTTTACGGGTTGGTTTTGTTCGATAAGGAGTCCCAGCTCAGCTGGTTAGGCGTGTGTTTGGTGTGGTTGTTGACCCGGGTTCGAGTCCCGTGGTCTTCAGCTTTTTTTTTTCTTGATTTAAGAACTTTACACTTTCAGCAATTTGCACAAACTACCCCAGAACTTTAGTTAACCAAGTTATTTTGCTTTAAAAGAAGAAACTAACTTTATAATACAAACTAACTAGGTTAGTTTGTATTTACTAACTTTAAAATCTAATGAAACTAACTAGATTATTATTATATTTACTTATTTATTTATTTATAAAAACAAACAAAACTTTTTATCGTAATATTAATTCATTCAATTAATTAAATAGGATAGATAAACAACGATTTTAGATTAGGGTAAAATCTTTAAACGATTATTCATTTCATGAAGCTTTCGAGTTTCGAGAATTAGGATCCGAATTATTTTAAGAGTTTTAATTAGTTTAACGAGTATCAAGTGTCGATTAATAAAGAATCAAGAATCCTTGAATAATATTTCGCTCAAACGAGAATTTGATTAACAGATGCACATAAGTCTAATATGCAAACACTAACATGATTAAAATACCTTCGTTTTCATTATGATCAATAGTCCCGGATTACAAATGACACGAAAGTAGATTACAAAGAGAGTACAAGGTTTCTGAAAATAGAAATACACGGGATGCCTTCCAATTATGGAAATACGAAAAAGCCGGGTGTTACAGTCTCCCCTCCTTAGGAAATTTCGTCCTGAAATTTAGGAAGAAGTAACGAAAAGATGCGGATACTTGGTCTTCATATCACTCTCGAGTTCCCAAGTAAATTCAGTGCCACGCTTTCCTTCCCATCGAACCTTTACGATAGGAATTCGACTGCGCCTTAGTTTCTTGATATCTCGGTCCATGATTTCGACAGGTTTCTCCAGAAAATGCAAGGTGTCGTTGATTTGGAGATCTTCAAGAGGAACTTGGAGTGCTTTATCAGCGAGACACTTCTTGAGATTCGAAACGTAGAACGTTGGATGGACGTTGCTGAGTTCTTGAGGTAATCGAGTCGGTATGCCACCTTACCAATCCTCTCGAGTATCTTGAAAGGACCAACATAGCGAGGGGCCAGTTTTCCCTTTTTACCAAAAAGAACTACTCCCTTCCAAGGAGATACCTTGAGGAGTACATGATCACCAACGTTAAACTCCAATGGTTTACGTCTCTTGTCAGCATAGCTCTTTTGTCGACTTCGAGCCTTGAGTGGATTATCACGGATTTGAAGAATCTTATCCGTTGTTTCTTTTATGATCTCAGGGCCAGTAACTTGTTTGTCACGAATCTCATGCCAGCTAAGAGGAGATCGGCATTTGCGATACAATGCCTCGAAATAAGCCATTTGAATACTGGAGTGGTAGCTATTGTTGTACGAGAATTCGATCAAAGGTAAATGTACATCCCAACCACCACCAAAGTCGATGACACAAGAACGGAGCATGTCCTCTAGGGTTTGGATAGTACGTTCAGTCTGTCCATCCGTTTGAGGGTGGAAGGCCGTACTGAGATTCAAATGGGTACCCATAGCGGACTGGAAAGTTTGCCAAAGACGGGAAGTGAAACGACCATCACGGTCAGAGATGATGTCAATGGGTATACCATGATGACATATGATTTCATCAGTGTAGATTCGAGCAAGTTTCTCAACTTTGAAGTCTTCGCGAATAGCAAGGAAATGCGCAGATTGGTGAGACGGTCGATGATTACCCAAATGCTATCATGACCAGAAGGTGTTCGAGGAAGTTTGGTTATGAAATCCATAGCAATGCTATCCCACTTCAAAACAGGGATTTCGGGCTGATTGAGCAAACCAAATGGACGCTGGTTTTCAGCTTTGATTTTCGAACAAGTGAGGCATTTCGAAACGTAGATGGCAATGTCCTTTTTCATACCAGGCCACCAATAGGATGTACGAAGATCATGGTACATCTTATCAGCACCAGGATGAATCGAGTACTTGGATTTGTGTGCCTCGGTCATAATGAGTTCACGAAGATTGTCACGATTTGGCACCCAAATACGATCAAGATAGTATTGAAGTCCGTTTGATTTCGTCACGAGTTTATCCATAGGAGCACCTCGTACTTCGTCAATTAGACTTCCTTCGTTTGCTGACGAGTAATGAGCTTCACGAATATAAGTGTGGAGATCGCTTGAGACTTGAAAACAACGAATGCTACTAACATGAGCCCCACGACTAAGAGCATCGGCCACGACATTCGCTTTACCAGGATGATAGCGAATCTCGCAGTCGTAGTCGTTAAGCAATTCCACCCAACGTTGCTGACGCATGTTTAGTTCCTTTTGGTCAAAGATGTGTTGTAGGCTCTTATGGTCAGTGAAAATCACACACTTTGTACCATATAGGTAGTGTCGCCAAATCTTTAACGCAAAAACAACTGCGCCAAGCTCGAGGTCGTGGGTAGTATAGTTTTTCTCATGTATTTTGAGCTGACGAGAAGCATAGGCAATGACTTTGTCTCGTTGCATGAGCACGCAACCAAGACCACGATTTGAGGCATCGCAATATACCACGAAATCATCATTCCCATCAGGAAGAGCAAGAATAGGAGCGTTACAAAGCAAGTTCTTGAGAGTTTGAATAGATTCCTCTTGCTCAGGACCCCAAGCAAAAGGTTTCTCTTTTTGAGTCAACGAGGTAAGAGGAACAACGATTTTTGAAAAGTTCGAGATGAATCAGCGGTAATAACCTGCCAATCCTAAGAAAGAACGGATTTCAGAAGGAGTTTTAGGCGCGGTCCAATTCTTCACTGCTTCGATTTTGGATGGATCAACATGGATTCCTTTTTCACTAACAACGTGTCCAAGGAATTGGACTTCTTTGATCCAGAATTCGCATTTGGAAAACTTCGCGTATAGGCGATTACTACACAAAAGTTCGAGTATGAAGCGTAAATGACGTTCATGGTCAGCCTGCGTCTTTGAATAAATAAGAATGTCGTCGATGAAAACGATTACAAAGCGATCCAAATATGGTTTACAAACACGATTCATAAGATCCATGAACACGGCTGGTGCGTTGGTCAAGCCAAAAGGCATAACCACGAACTCGTAATGTCCATAGCGAGTGCGAAATGCGGTTTTGGGAATGTCCTCTTCGAGAACACGAAGTTAGTGATAACCAGATCGAAGATCGATTTTGGAGAAGCAAGTTGCGCCTTGAAGTTGGTCAAATAGATCATCGATACGCGGGAGAGGGTAAGGATTCTTGATGGTGAGTTTGTTAAGCTCTCGATAGTCGATGCACATGCGAAACGAGCCATCCTTTTTCTTGACGAAAAGTACAGGAGCACCCCAAGGTAAAGCGTAAGCTTCTTCGTTGGAACGAAGATTCCTTTCGTTTGTCCCACCATTCTAGAGCTCGGGCTTGGAATACCCCTGTCACACTACGCGATTTGAGCTCTTCGGGACATTCACTATTGATGAACGTGACCTCTATGCTGTCGAACCACTCGAGCATAGCAGTCACCACATCGTTGCCAGTGAATGGCTTAGGGTTGCAAGACGAAAAGTGCTTGTAATTAAAGTTCACAGTTTTGGGTTGAGCCGCTTTCGATTCCACGGAACCATTGGGGGTGTTCGAAGCTTGAATTTCGATGACGATCTTTGCGACAATACGAGTGATTTGATTGGCCATGGAAGCCATCATCTTCTTTTTGGATTTGGTCTTCGACTTCTTAATCGAGTTGGAGAGATGAGAAGACATCTAAGATTCAAAAGAACGAACAGGTGAGACTTGATCATAATGATTGTTTAAGAAAAATTATTTCCATGAATGCATCACATAGCATATAGTTTCACATAGTGTATAAATGTTCAATTTGACTCACATAGCATAATCATGAATTCCACATCGCATAACATGTATAATCAAAGCATTATAAATTTAGTTTGTTCACGAGAGATTATTATTGTTTTTGATTGCGATAGACTGTGAATTGTGTAAAAAGTTTGATATGAACGAAGCATCAAGTTTAAAATCACATATAAATTGAGATTACATAAAAGAAAGGCTCAATAAAATATTGGATTGTTTCGGGTAGAGAAACGTCGACTATTCCAAAGTGGGTCGAAAGTCCTTTCAAATTAGAGAAACGTGCTTTGGCCTATAGGTAAGATACTCTCGTCGAGAAGCGATTAATGGTATCTTACCCTTCCAGTTACTACACGTCTCTAATCAATCGAAACAATCGAGACTTTGGCGAGATTGAAAATCGAGGAATGAGACTTAATCGACAAGGTGCGGGTTTCACCCCTAACTTGACGATTTCGTACCCTAATGTGGTTGTTTCTTACTAAACAAGGAACGAATTCCGACTCGTTAATAAGGTCCACTAGAGTATGAAATGGAAGTTTTCCATCAAGATGTGGATAACACTCCTAGCTTGATGTCGTAACTTCGTGCAAAATTGAATACACGGAATGAGGGATTTCACCAAAAATTATGGGTCATTGGGCCTATCTTGGTGCAAATCGCCTCGTTGGTAAAATATGAGTGTTTTCTGTCACACCCCGACCCGCAGCGGAAAAGGTGATCGGGGCATGATTGGGTTATCATCAAAGCTCATGACATTTATTTTAACGTTTCATATTCATTAATACACTTTAATGGAAAATTACAATCAATATTACATCATGTCCTAAATATCAATCTAGGCTTCATTGTTTTCTTCTAAGGCATTTCCTATGTTTTCCTTGCTTCATCCTGTTCACCTGTATCATGTGTAAAAAGGGTTTTTGGATCAACAAAAAGTTGGCGAGTGAATCCTATGGAAAACATTTGAACAAGTTTATTTAATTGATTATAGAATAAAGTGCACAACCACACATGAGTAAAAATAGATTTAAACTTATTCACCAATCAATTTAATATTAAACAATACACACATGAACAATAATGGATCGTTTAGAGGCACGCGTTGCTCAACTCGTCTCTCACGAGGAACAGATGGGCCTAATGAATGAATTGCATAAACTTGACAATATGAAATACATAACTACAAACAATATAAACTCAATAATACACACACGAACAATAATGGATTTGTTTTGAGGCACGTGTTGCTCAACTCGTCTCACACGAGGAACTGATGGGCCTAATGAATGAATTGCATATAAATAGACAAAATGAAATACATAACTACAAGCAATGTATACAATCTAAGTTTAGATCACAATATGGTATGGCACAAGTTTAAATAAACGAGTTAATTTTATGACACATGACACACCCCAAAACGTGTAATTAAAAAGGGGAGTCTTAAGATTCACTCACATTGGGTGCGTTCGGTTGATGATGTTGAATGCGCACGAAGTGGTTTTAACCACGAGTGAAATTAACCTAGATAATGGCATATTGTTTCGGTAAGTAAACGGGTTTTATTAATCCATTTTAGTAGGATTGTTGGGTGTATTTTTGTGAGTTTAAGGCTATTTTCTAACCTTAAAAATGTTATTTTTAAGTATTTTTAATTGATTTCTAAATAAAATAAATAAATAAAAATAATAAAAAATGTTGACTTTTTGACCGTTGACCGTTGACCATTGACCATTGACTTTGACTGTTGACCGGTTCGTATGTGTGTATGTGTGCGCTGAGTGAGGCTCGAACCCGAGACCTCCCGTACGCGTGCACGCAGCTCTACCAACTGAGCTACGTGTTTAACCCGAAATATTTCTGTTTTTAATTATATTTATATACTAATTAGATTAAACTGAAAATCATTTATTTTTAAAAACGATTTAATGCGTCGGACCGGTGCGCTACACAGGTCTCGAACCCGGGACCTGTGGGTTGAGTTAACACACAGTCCATCGCTGGACTGTGTGTCTAACTTGTTAAATAAACTGATTTTTATTATACTTATATACAAACTAAATAGTTTCATTTCTGCCTTATATAAAAAGTTGGATAATTGTCCGGACCGATGCGGTAGTCCGGACTCGAACTCGTGACCTGTGTTTTAAACGCGCACACAGTCCACCACTGGACTGTGTGTCTATCTTGGTTATTATTCCGGTTTTTATTATACTTAACAACTATATGAAATGAATCCGGTTCGGTAATAAAAAGGAACATTTTTATTAAAGCGAGGGAGCGTGGGACATGATTCGAACTCGAGACGTAAGCGTTTTTAATGTGCACACAGTCCACCACCGGACTGTGTGTCTAACCCGAGTTATTTCTTGATTTAAATTAAACTTATATACTACCGAAACTTCGTCTTCTTCGTTGATCTTAACCAGAAATGATGACTGACTGATTCAACGATTTTAATCATGTTCTTTAGTGTGTTTCAGTTAATTACAGGTGAGATAAATAAAAGAATGAAAAATTAAGTGTTAGATATACCGAAACTGGACTCCTCTGTTTCTCCGGCGAAACTCCGGTGACAGCAGAAACTTCCGGCGACGTGTGTCCTGCAGCAGAGAGTCTTCAGCAAGCTTGAAATGGATGTGGGTGACTTCGGTATAAGTTCTGGGTGTTCAGGAAGGCTCAGAAGTGAAGGGCTTGGTTTTCCGGCGAGTTGCAGAAGATTTCCGGCGAACGGAATTACGTCCGGTAAAGGTGCGGTTTTGAGCGAAAAAGCTAGCAGAGGTTCGAGGAGGTATTTATAGGGCGGGACATCGACGTATTTGGCCCGTTTTCCGACTTGATTCGTCGGTTAGAAACTTTCCGGCGGATGTAACTTGTGTCGCGGACTCAGGCGTCGGTTATAACCGATTTAGTGATTAAAGTTTACGTTATAACTGAAGAAACCATCAATTCTTGGCGAGCTAGTCGGGATTTCCGACGACTGCAAATAGGCGCGTCAGTTTTGAATTCGATTCTCATGTTATGAATTAATTGTCTTCAAAATTGAACAAGAAACGTAAGCGGCGCAGTGGTTGAAGGGTTGAAAGATAAGTTGCTTGTTGACTCGCTGGCTGACCCGGGTTCGAAACCCGGCAGCAACATTATATTTTTATTTCATTATTTTTAACAATTTTTCAAAAACAAATTATATATTCCAATATAATTATTAATTATGTATCGTTTAAAATTATTTTGGGCATTAAATACGCAACGAAATTTTTAACTAATCGTTCGGTTATTAAATGGAGCGGGTTTGGTAAATCCGGTTTTTGACGGATGTTACAGTATCCCCTGCTTTTTAGAAATTTCGTCCCGAAATTTAAGTAGTAATATATTTGACTAAAAATGATGGTGTTTAGTTTGACAGTTACATACTTAGAAAAAAAAATAAGAGTTTAAGTTTTGTTTGAGGCGGTAACGTCCCTTATAAGGGTTAAGTACCCTGTTATAGGAATCGCTTTTTGTTGCCTACGGTGAAAATATTGATAAGCAGAATTGATTCGCTAACTATGATATCATGCGTAAGAGTTTTGATATGTTTGGAAGGATATGGTTATATCCTAAAGCAAAACTTCTAATACTACAACCTACATGGAACTTCTCATAACCATCTAACAATACCTCTGATCCTTTGACAAGAATACTTATATATAGGAAGTACCAGCGGCGTATCCACCATATTCTTGTCAAATTTTCATTGGTTTTATCAGTAAGTTATGATTGGTCCTATGATGTAACTCTAGAACATAAGTAACACAACAACCAATATTTGAATCCACATTCTGATAGCATATATGTTTGAATGGTGACAGTTCCTCTCTCGTTTGTTATGATGGAGAGGTTAGTTTATGTAGAAATAGAACACAATCCAATTTCTTTAACTGGCGAGATGATATGAATGTAACACAAATTTCAACCAAGACAATACTAAATCCTACATGGAACTTTTCATAACCGCCTGATAATGCCTCTGATCCTTTGGCAAGAATACTTATATATAGGAAGTACCAGCGGCGTATCCACCATATTCTTGTCAAATTTTCGTTGGTTTTATCCGCAAGTTATGATTTGTTACCAAGAAACTACTAAATCCTACATAGAACTTCTCATAACCGCCTGACAATGCCTCTGATCCTTTGACAAGAATACTTATATATAGGAAGTACCAGCGGCGTATCCACCATATTCTCGTCAAATTTTCATTGGTTTTATCAGTGAATTATGATTAGTCCTATGTGACTCTACAACCAATACAACAAACACAAGATACTGAAAATGAAAAATGTCTGTGCGATCAAGGCTCAATCAAACGGAGCCGATCGTATTGCATGTACTGAAAATGAAAAATGTCTGTGCGATCAAGGCTCAATCAAACGGAGCCGATCGTATTGCATGTACTGAAAATAATAAATTTAATCTAAACAATAATCACACAACAGTTTATACATGGAACCTCTCATAACCGCCTGATAATGCCTCCGATCATTTGACAAGAATACTTATATATAGGAAGTACCAGCGGCGTATCCACCATATTCTCGTCAAATTTTCATTGACTTTATCCGCAAGTTATGATTAGTTCTATGTGACTCTACAACAAACACAACAACCACAAGATACTGATAATGAAAAATGTCTGTGCGATCAAGGCTCAATCAAACGGAGCCGATCGTATTGCATGTACTGAAAATGAAAAATGTATGTGCGATCAAGGCTCAATCAAACGGAGCCGATCGTATGTGGGCACGCCGGGTTCACGCTCATAATGAAATGGGGAACATGCTCAACGCTCATAATGTAATGGGGAGCGGCGGCCTATGAAATTGCATGTACTGAAAATAATAAACAATAATTACTCAAACAGTTTACACATGGAACCTCTCATAACCTCCAGATAATGCCTCCGATCCTTTGGCAAGAATACTTATATATAGGAAGTACCAGCGGCGTATCCACCATATTCTTGTCAAAGTTTCATTGGCTTTATCCTTAAGTTATGATTGGTTCTATGTGATTCTAAAACATAAAGAAAAACATAAAACTAAACGATTGGAGTTGAATCTGGATTTTCGGTGAAGAGGACTAGTTGGGTATCTTCGTTTGGGCCGTCATTATCTTCGACAGGATTGGCGTTGATGTTGAAAACTCTTCCCCTTGCTGGTGGCCTAGTGATTGGATTTTCTTGGTTTACTTGGTTAACTGGGTTTGATTGAGCTTGAGCGTTTATGATGTTAACCAATTGAGGGCATGTGTTTCTAAAGTGGGTAGGGTCGCCACAATTGAAACAAGCTCGAACATATGAGAACATGGGGTATTGGGGTTGTTGATTGGTTTGGATCATGTTTTGGGTAGGGGGAGAGATTTGGTTTTGAGGGGTGCGGCAAACCTTGCTCATATGACCATAGCGTCCACAATTTGCACATAGTCGACAAGGTAAGGTAAGGGGATGGTGATAAAAACAGGTGTTACATCGAGGGTGAGGTCCAAGATATGGTTTCTTATTTGGGTAAGTTGAGTTGGGTGCCACTTGGGTGATTGGGATAGCTTGGATTGGTATGGCTTGTAAAACTGGTTGATTACGTTGGGTAGTAGCAAAAAGTTGCCCGTCTCTTTTTCTCTTAAAAGTGGGTTGAGAAGGGGATTCGGTTTGGGTGGAGTTTGAAGTTTCAGTCGATACTTTATCCTTCTTCTTCTCCTCCTTGAAGTCTTTGTTCCGGATTCGGTTCTCGGTGAGCTCTGTTGCTAGCTCCATTGCTGCTTCAAAAGTTGCAGGCGTGGTACTTATTACAGAGTCTTGAATCTTTGACGGAAGACCTCGAATGTAGTGCTCGATCAAACGGTAGAGGGGAGTGAAAAAGTTGGGAACCATTTGATGTAACTCGAGGAATCTTTTGTTGTACGTGGTGTGGTCGCCTTCCTTTTGCTTCAACAAATAGAACTCATCTTCTAATTTCTTGATTTCGCTCCTTGGGCAAAATCGTCTGGTCATGATTTCCTTTAATTCATTCCAAGTTAAAGTCATAGCATCTTCAACACCTCGTTTGGCCTTCTCTGTATTCCACCAAGTAAGTGCTATTCCATATAAACGACCGGTAGCATATCGCACTTTGCGATCATCGGGGCAATCGCAATTTAGAAAAGTGTTCTCCATTTCTTCAAACCAATGGAGGAGAGCAGTGACACCTTCAGTCCCTTTGTATTTTGGAGGGTCGCATGATTTGAAATGCTTGTAGGTGCATTTAGTGATATTTGGGGGAGGGTTGATAACGTGTTGATCTTCTTGATTGACAGAATTAGCGGTAAGTGCTTGTTGGACTTGGATTACAATGTTGGGTATTACGGCAGCCATTTGTTGAGCGATTAGGGCAGCCATGCGTTCGCGGGCTTTTCCTGCTCTCATCTTCCTATGGGCGAGGTTAGAAGACATCTACAAGGAATACATGTCAAGAGTATGAGTTGGATGCTTTTGGGATCATGGGTCGCACTAGGAATGAACATTCATACAATAAACATAGAAAAATAAATCTACTACATCCATAGGATGTCTTGGGCTTTGCTCGTCATTAGGCCCTACATGCCGCCATACTTCACCTTCGTAATCATGTGGGCCCCCATGAATACCGGGTTTTTCATATGGTTCGCATGTGTTAGCCTGGTTACGTACACTAAAACCCAGAGAAAATCGAGAAATATGTATATAACGTATGGTATTCGGAATGTGTCCAGGTGTAGACACGGTGACACCTCAAAGTGGGTTAGTTCAAACGACGTTTGGTGTGGCATGCTTTGGCCTAATAGGTCCTTCGTACTCTCATCGTTAGTCCCCAGGTAGGCAAACTGGTCCGTTATATTGGATTTATACGAATGCCAACCTAGACAGGACGTTCCGACTACCGGTACTTGTACCCTTCCAGTTACTACATGCCCGTCGCAGAACTTACTTTGATGAGATTTGAAAATTGCAACAAAATCTTTGAATAACAAAAGTATGAAGATGAATTGAATATATGAACATTGAAATATGTATGATGAATATGTATATAAGTATGTATGTTTGACTGTAAGTATAAACAAATATGAAACAAATAAATATCATAAGTTTGTATGTAACCACCTAAACAATTAAAATTTAGGCAAACTATAGTATAGGCTCTAAGGGTCTAATAACCTATCCTATATCCCTATAGTCATGGCTCTGATACCAATCTGTCACACCCCGACCCGCAACGGAAAAGGTGATCGGGGCATGATTGGGTTATCATCAAAGCTCATAACATTTATTTTAACGTTTCATATTCATTAATACACTTTAATGGAAAATTACAATCAATATTACATCATGTCCTAAATATCAATCTAGGCTTCATTGTTTTCTTCTAAGGCATTTCCTATGTTTTCCTTGCTTCATCCTGTTCACCTGTATCATGTGTAAAAAGGGTTTTTGGATCAACAAAAAGTTGGCGAGTGAATCCTATGGAAAACATTTGAACAAGTTTATTTAATTGATTATAGAATAAAGTGCACAACCACACATGAGTAAAAATAGATGTAAACTTACTCACCAATCAATTTAATATTAAACAATACACACATGAACAATAATGGATCGTTTAGAGGCACGCGTTGCTCAACTCGTCTCTCACGAGGAACTGATGGGCCTAATGAATGAATTGCATAAACTTGACAATATGAAATACATAACTACAAACAATATAAACTCAATAATACACACACGAACAATAATGGATTTGTTTTGAGGCACGTGTTGCTCAACTCGTCTCACACGAGGAACTGATGGGCCTAATGAATGAATTGCATATAAATAGACAAAATGAAATACATAACTACAAGCAATGTATACAATCTAAGTTTAGATCACAATATGGTATGGCAAAAGTTTAAATAAACGAGTTAATTTTATGACACATGACACACCCAAAACGTGTAATTAAAAAGGGGAGTTGTAAGATTCACTCACATTGGGTGCGTTCGGTTGATGATGTTGAATGCGCACGAAGTGGTTTTAACCACGAGTGAAATTAACCTAGATAATGGCATAATGTTTCGGTAAGTAAACGGGTTTTATTAATCCATTTTAGTAGGATTGTTGGGTGTATTTTTGTGAGTTTAAGGCTATTTTCTAACCTTAAAAATGTTAATTTTTAAGTATTTTTAATTGATTTCTAAATAAAATAAATAAATAAAAATAATAAAAAATGTTGACTTTTTGACCGTTGACCGTTGACCATTGACCATTGACTTTGACTGTTGACCGGTTCGTATGTGTGTATGTGTGCGCTGAGTGAGGCTCGAACCCGAGACCTCCCGTACGCGTGCACGCAGCTCTACCAACTGAGCTACGTGTCTAACCCGAAATATTTCTGTTTTTAATTATATTTATATACTAATTAGATTAAACTGAAAATCATTTATTTTTAAAAACGATTTAATGTGTCGGACCGGTGCGCTCCACAGGTCTCGAACCCGGGACCTGTGGGTTGAGTTAACACACAGTCCACCGCTGGACTGTGTGTCTAACTTGTTAAATAAACTGATTTTTATTATACTTATATACAAACTAAATAGTTCCATTTCTGCCTTATATAAAAAGTTGGATAATTGTCCGGACCGATGCGGTAGTCCGGACTCGAACTCGTGACCTGTGTTTTAAACGCGCACACAGTCCACCACTGGACTGTGTGTCTATCTTGGTTATTATTCCGGTTTTTATTATACTTAACAACTATATGAAATGAATCCGGTTCGGTAATAAAAAGGAACATTTTTATTAAAGCGAGGGAGCGTGGGACATGATTCGAACTCGAGACGTAAGCGTTTTTAATGTGCACACAGTCCACCACTGGACTGTGTGTCTAACCCGAGTTATTTCTTGATTTAAATTAAACTTATATACTACCGAAACTTCGTCTTCTTCGTTGATCTTAACCAGAAACGATGACTGACTGATTCAACGATTTTAATCATGTTCTTTAGTGTGTTTCAGTTAATTACAGGTGAGATAAATAAAAGAATGAAAAATTAAATGTTAGATATACCGAAACTGGACTCCTCTGTTTCTCCGGCGAAACTCCGGTGACAGCAGAAACTTCCGGCGACGTGTGTCCTGCGGCAGAGAGTCTTCAGCAAGCTTGAAATGGATGTGGGTGACTTCGGTATAAGTTCTGGGTGTTCAGGAAGGCTCAGAAGTGAAGGGCTCGGTTTTCCGGCAAGTTGCAGAAGATTTCCGGCGAATGGAATTACGTCCGGTAAAGGTGCGGTTTTGAGCGAAAAAGCTAGCAGAGGTTCGAGGAGGTATTTATAGGGCGGGACATCGACGTATTTGGCCCGTTTTCCGACTTGATTCGTCGGTTAGAAACTTTCCGGTGGATGTAACTTGTGTCGCGGACTCAGGCGTCGGTTATAACCGATGTAGTGATTAAAGTTTACGTTATAACTGAAGAAACCGTCAATTCTTGGCGAGTTAGTCGGGATTTCCGACGACTGCAAATAGGCGCGTCGGTTTTGAATTCGATTCTCATGTTATGAATTAATTGTCTTCAATATTGAACAAGAAACGTAAGCGGCGCAGTGGTCGAAGGGTTGAAAGATAAGTTGCTTGTTGACTCGCTGGCTGACCCGGGTTCGAAACCCGGCAGCAACATTATATTTTTATTTCATTATTTTTAACAATTTTTCAAAAACAAATTATATATTCCAATATAATTATTAATTATGTATCGTTTAAAATTATTTTGGGCATTAAATACGCAACGAAATTTTTAACTGATCGTTCGGTTATTAAACGGAGCGGGTTTGGTAAATCCGGTTTTTTACGGATGTTACATTTTCAAAGCTTCAAGTGTATTTGTGTTGGCCTTAGGAAAGGCATATAAGTTTAATAGACCAAGAAGGAGAAAAAGAAGCAACTAAGGTAGAATCAATGAAGTTTTAAACAACAAAAAAGAATCAAGTTCCTAAAACTATAGACTAGGGCAAAGCATTCCTACTTTTCCTAATTCCCTATAGTTATGGCTCTCATACCAATCTGTCACACCCCAACCGATGGCGGAAACATCGGGATAAGACGAACAAATTGCTCAAAACTTCATAACGCTATGTGACAATATAGATTAAATTCAAATTTCATTCAAGATTAAATTGTCATACAAAAATTCCAAATAATAGTCAACAATTGTTTCAAAACGACGTAACATCAAATAGATAAATTAATCTAGGTGTGTATCTAATTCCACCTAAATCTTGTTTCATCTTGTAACATCACCTCATCATTCAACCTGCAACATGTATTAAAATATATCAACAAAAAGTTGGTGAGCATACAAGTTTTGTTACATAGCATAATATAGAATAAATTTGTTTAAAGTCTCATATCCAACATGAACCATAATATGCAAGTTTATTAGCATGCCGAAACGGTGTACTATATGTTCAAACCCAAGAATCCAACACGTTAAAATAGCCTATCCCAATAGAGTAACGGGAGGTTAACATGTTTAACTTAACAATACCCCAAGTTTCGTGGGCGGTGCGTTAATCCTATAGCGCTATAATTGTTAAGGTAGGCTAGCAAAGTTAATGAAGCATATATCGACACAAATAGTTTACATAACATACAAGTCTAACAAGCATCAAGTAGTTTCATGTTAAGCATGGATAGAGATTAAAATAGTTTAAGTGTCGTGTGATTTTTTTTATAATGTACATGTTGCACCAAAAGTGTAAAAAGGAAAAAGGGATCGAGTATGCTCACGGTTTTGCAAGCTTTCCCACTTGAAATCCCGCGAACGTTGTTGGTTGATGGATTAGTTTCGAGTACCTTGTCCTTCTACACAAAGAAACATAGGCGTGTGAGTATTGGGAATTAATGGAAGATTATGGATTCAAAATTAAAATAACGTGAAAATAGTATTATGAAAGTAATCATCTTGTACTCATAACACTTGTTCTTGACACTATAGAACCTCAAGGGTTTGGTATGTTTTCATGGATTTAAAGATCCATTAGAATCGTAACAAGTGTATGGTCTTTAGATGATGTAACCTACTATTTTGACAAATGACCACTTGTTCATCATCAAGAGTTCGATTACTTTGATAATATATAAGTATTATATAGTGTACATTAAGTCATATACGTCAAGCATGAGGTAGGAGGTTGAACCATCCATTTAGGAACCTCTTTGTAGTTTACATAAGTCAAGTAGGAGATGGGAGGATTTACCATCCACTTAAGACCTCTTTGGATTCACCACTACACATGTGTCTTAGACACAAGGGGGTCATGAACTTACAAGTAAGGAATGAAATGAGACAACTAAGCTATGAAAATCATCAAGTAGTGTGTGGATTCCATGATAGACAGCCGAAGCTAGTCCAAATATCAAACATTCATCAAGCTTAACTTGAACACTACTTGTGGTTGTAAACCCTAGTCGAAGACAGAAAGTTTGTAAGGTTTTAACCTCTAATTTGACATGTCTCAACCTTATTTTTAAGCCTAACCAACCATAAGCGAGGTTGTAAGCATTCGGACATAGGTTTGAGATGAGTTAGACTCAAGTTTGAACAAGTTTAACAAAGTTTGAAGAAGTAAAATGAAAACAGTCCACTTTGGAGCCTTTTTCGTGACAATCCAGAGTCTGGTTTTCCATGAAAAACCATTGGAAATGTTCACAAGGTCGAACCAAGCAAGTGGGAGAAGAATGGATGAAAAAGGTTAAGAAATGAGTGAGATATGCTCACTTTTGTGAAAAGTGGTAAATCTGCTCGAATTCTTGATTTTCAGCTTAAGTAGTGATGATTTGAGAGTGTTTAGATGATTAGAAAAGTGTAAAAAGCTTGGATTATGCTTGGGTTTTATAGGGAAGGATTAGGGTTGGGTTTGGTGAAGTATTAAATGTTAAAACATGTTTAAAACTCAAAAATTCACAAAAAAAAAACCCGCCCAAAACGAGTCTGGTCGCGCTGGTTGCGGATCAGGCCGTTTTGACGAGATGATATATGTTTTACGGGCTGGTTTTGTTCGATGAGGAGTCCCAGCTCAGCTGGTTAGACGCGTGTTTGGTGTGGTTGTTGACCCGGGTTCGAGTCCCGTGGTCTTCAGCTTTTTTTTTTTTTCTTGATTTGAACTTTACACTTTCAGCAATTTGCACAAACTACCCCTGAACTTTAGTTAACCAAGTTATTTTGCTTTAAAAGAAGAAACTAACTTTATAATACAAACTAACTAGGTTAGTTTGTATTTACTAACTTTAAAATCTAACGAAACTAACTAGATTATTATTTTATTTACTTATTTATTTATTTATAAAAACAAACAAAACTTTTTATCGTAACATTAATTAATTCAATTAATTAAATAGGATAGATAAACAACGAATTTAAATTAGGGTAAAATCTTTAAACGATTATTCATTTCATGAAGCTTTCGAGTTTCGAGAATTAGGATCCGAATTATTTTAAGAGTTTTAATTAGTTTAACGAGTATCAGGTGTCGATAAATAAAGAATCAAGAATCCTTGAATAATATTTCGCTCAAACGAGAATTTGATTAACAGATGCACATAAGTCTAATATGAAAACACTAACATGATTAAAATACCTTCGTTTTCATTATGATCAATAGTCCCAGATTACAAATGTCAGGAAAGTAGATTACAAAGAGAGTACAAGGTTTCTGAAAATAGAAATACAAGGGATGCCTTCCAATTATGGAAATACGAAAAAGCCGGGTGTTACAGTGACGATGGAGACAGTTGAAGATCTATGCTGCAACGGTGCCGGAAACGTCGGTGTTTTGTGTCAAGTTGCGTTGAGGCCGAAAGGTAACATGAGCGGGGGTTTATGTGACGATGGTTATGGTTATATAGGGTGGTATAAGGTGGCAAACGACGGGAACGGTGCTGGGAGGAGATGCACCGGTTTTGTTACTAACTGTCATATTAAGTGACAACGGTTCGATTACGTGCATCCGCTATAATGTTTGTTGGTTTGTTTGAATGTTATAATCGGTGCGTATGTTTGACTATACGTTTTGTGTATATGCATATGGGAATAGTTCATTGACATAAGATTTTAAGTGAATGTTGTTGTCAGTGTTTTTACCTAACGCATCGTTTTGATTATAGGTGTGTATATATAATTCATTTTATTTTAATTTAAAGGGATTTGTGTTAATTAAAGGGGTGTGTGTGTTAAACAAAATGGTGTGTGTTAATCTAAGGGGTGTTAAACAAAAGGGTGTGTTAATCTGAGAGGTGTGTGTATTAAACAAATGGGTGCATGTTGCTTTTTGTATAAGAGATATAATGTGTTTTCTTTTCATTTCATTGTGAACCGAGACATGACGTACTGTAAGGGAATTTGTAATAAACTGGATAATTAGATAGGTGTGCAGTCAATCACAGATCAAATTATTTCGGTGGTTCTACCGAATAATTCAACCGGATACAACTTTGATTGAGAAATCGAACAAATAGTATGTATGTTGTAAAATTCGTAGTGAACCAGAATGTGACCAAGAACCCTAATTTCGAATTTGGGGATGAAGGCTGGTAACTGCCTGTTGGCAGTTATTGATTTTTAAAATTCAAATTCAAGCAGCTTGACCCCAACCAGGGGCTCTGCCCTTTGGACCCTGCCAGGGGGTGCCGCCCCTTTGACCCTGCTCCCGAGGGCGCTGCCCCCGGACCCTCGCCAAGGGGGCGTTGCCCCCTTGGAACCCCTATTCGGGGCTCCGCCCGAATATTTGGAATTATGACAACTAGAACAAGCGTGCACTCTCGCACCTCCTAACTTGTTCGATGTATATTATATTCCCTATAGTCACCCAGTTAATCCCGATTACACTAAAATATCTGACATTCCTCCCCCATATTAAATTAATCCTTAATCAACTCAAACAAAATCACAACAATCAAACTTATGCAAAAATGAAATGTCGCGACGATTGAATTTCACATTAGTATATTACACATTCCAAATATTCGAATATAGGGGTCTCACTAAGGATTGAACCCTTTCTATTCAGTGAATACACGAATATAATATACACACAAGTTTACATGCTCTTATGTTCTTTCTTGACACTATTTTTACTAGCCTGTGTCCCATCCTTCAATGAACATATCAAAGCCAAGTCCTAGCTTCTTGAGGCAGCTAAACTTCATGCTCACATAGGTAGCTCTTTATTCTTGCACCTGCATGTGCAATTTTTCAAAGAACTATTAAGAAGAAAACCTTCAACCTCCTTTAACTTGCAGGTCTGAACACATACCTTGGATGATGCTACTAATGTGTTCCAATTTCTAGATGCTAAGCTTTCCACATTGAATTCAGCACCTAACGTCATATTCGGTGGAAATTGAGTATCTTAGCACAAGAAATCTCATGTGGACTTTAATCCCATCCCTACAGCCGCCTTGTGCACAAGATCTCTACATAACTCTTTGGTTAAATGGTCGGCTAAATTCTGTTGAGTTCTCACAAACTCCACGGATATCACCCCAGGCATGATGAGTTAACGAATCATGCTGTGTCTAACACCTAAGTGTCTAGACTTCCCATTATACACTTGGCTATAGGCCTTCGCCAAGGTAGCATCACTATCACATCTAATAGATATTGGTGATATAGGTTTGGGCCACAATGGAATCTCATAAATCAAGTTTCTTAGCTACTCAACTTCTTTTCCAGCTGCGGCTAATGCTACAAACCCAGACTCTATTGTTGAATCAGTTATGCAAGTCTGTTTCTTAGATGCCCAAGATATGACACCTCCTCCAAGCAGAAAAGTCCATCCACTTGTGGAAGAATGATCTTCCGTGTTATTAATCCAGCTTGCATCCAAGTAACCTTCTGAAACAGAAGGAAATCCAGTGTAGGTCAAACCATATTTCATGGTTCCTTTCAAGTACCTAAATACTCGATTCATAGCTTGCCAATGACTTGCACCTAGATTGCTAGTATACCTACCAAGCTTTCCAACAGCATAAGCTATATCTGGTCTAGTGCTAATCATGGCATACATGAGAGATCCAATGGCCCTTGATTATTCAAATGGGCTTACAGCTTCACCTTCATTAGGTGAGAGCTTAAAAGCAGGATCCATTGGAGTGGTAACTGGAGAACTATCATGAAAATTAAACTTTTTCAATATCTTCTCAATATAATGAAATTGAGAGATCGATATGTCATTGTTCTCCCTTTTGATCCTTATACCAAGGATCACTTCCGCCTCCCCCATGTCTTTCATGTCAAAACAAGATGACAAAAAATTCTTTGTTTTATCAACTTGATCTTGGCCAGTACCCAAGATCAACATGTCATCTACATATAAGACAAATTATGACTCCCTTTCTAGAATCATCAAATTTGCTATATACACACTTGTCCGCTTGGTTTAATACAAAACCATTAGACAAAACTGTTGGTGCATGTTTGTGACAACAACTTTTAGATTCAGGTATTTGGATATCTTGTAATTAGTGAAACGAGAAATGGTTAGCGGGTTTAGCTTTGTAATAGTAAGTTATTTGTGATTGGGCCAAACTAAACCCATATTGGGGGAATGGTATGCGAATTGGGCCTGTCCAATTCGTAGGTCTGTGTGAAACCAGCCCAGAATGCATGTATTGTGTTATATAAACAATGTTATGCATTAGGGTTAGGATTAAGCACTTGAAATAAGTTTACAGAGAGTTAGAGAGAGATTTCGTGAGAGCTATAGTGCTTGGACGAATTTGTGTGTGGTTAGGATCTTGATTGATTGTAATCAGTTTGATTTTCGCACTCTAGATTAGATAAACGATTCTGTAAAGATCCATAGGACTAAGGGAACCTACACTAATTTTATTTGAGAAATTAGGGTTGGGATTTTTGTTAAGTAAATTTAGAAACATGTGTTTCTATCTTAAGGACGGGATGTGACACTAATTTAGTTTGAGAAATTAGGGGTTGGGATTTTTGTTAAGTAAAGTTAGAAACATAAGTTTCATTAGCTGTGTTTGGTGACAAAGATGGTGTTACAGCGGGGGTGGCGGTTTCGTATTTCCCGCATGGGTGTTAGTTTGTTTTTCCCACAAAGCGTTTCGAGAGTGGTGGTGGATGAAGTGGGTGCGGAAGATGAAGTGAGCCAGATAAAAATACATAAATACCCTTCAAGTTAACAAAAAATTTAGATGATGTTAACAAAATGTAATCAAATTAATGGAAAAGTTATATGATATTAACAAAGTGGATGTAAACGAGAATAATAGTTTCCTCTATATAAAATTAAACATTAAAGAAAAACAGTTTAATCAAAATAAATGTATTTAATAAATCAATAAAATATATACTTAATTTCATGTAACTTGGCAAGGATTGGCGGGCCGCTTGTTGCCCGACTACCTTCTGTTTTGATATAACTTATCAAGTTTTATGACTTATATATGAATTATATTTATGTGAAAAAAAATTCATCTCATATGTGATGTGAAAATCACCAGCTCCCTAGCTAAATTTAGTTTAGTAGTAAAAGAAATTAATAAGAACATATCATTTCTTCACATCACTCTTAGGCTCTTAGCTCAGCAGCGTCAGTGGTTGTCAGAAAAAAAATCCGATCAAGTGTTTTTCTCCTTTCTATTCATTAAAACTATTGTTACTTCTCTATTTTTCTATAACTAATGGATTCACCTTTCAATCAAAGAAACATTGGTATTGATCACTCGAAAAACCCGTGTATACATCTTTATATATCCGCGAAAATTTATTGTATTCCCATGACCTCATACTGTTTTAATAAGTCCTTGCCATGCACACTTATTTATCTTATTCTGATTGGTTGTTTTGAATTGCCTACTTGAATAAATAAATGTAAAAGTAAATCCTTGTTTTGCTAAATACTAATATGTTTTTTAAACATGTATATCCTCATGATTTTCCCATATGAAAATCTAAGACCATCTTCTAAATGATTTCGTTACAAATTTGCTTAGTCTTTTTTAAAGTTTTCTACACTTTTTAGTAGATCATCGTACATCATGACTACCCTTATTTGTTTTCCTTATGACGAACCGAAAATAACATCTAAACAATAAGAATAGCACAATATAATTTTTTAAAACTTTATTGTTATAACATAACCAACATTAAACTCAAGTACATGACTTCAGATTATTAGAACTCATGGTGCACTTGTTGATGTATGATTGATGTCTCGGTCAATATTACGAGTTTCAGTGGCCATATACAAACACAATAATATATGCGACAGGTAGGAACCGAATACACTGGACAATGGATCAGTCGAGAACAATCTTCGTCGGTCTTACAAATTCTTTTTAGAGCAAGTGAAAGTGGGAAGACATTATGATTCCTTAAAAACAAAAGAAAAAATGTTTAACATCGAAGCATACAATGTGTGCATTGTTTGTGCATACATTAAAAGAAGCGAGAGTAGTTTACCGCAGAAGAAAACCAACATGATACATAAGCTTAGCCTTTTTGATGGAATCATCATTATCATAACAAGAAAACTAAGTGAAATATCTTTATGCTTATTATTCCTCTTGCTATTTATACACAAAAAATGGTCATTCTAAACACCCAGCATTTAATCACACAGAGTCGTCTGCATCACAATAATTATTAAAATAACAAAAACGTTGACTATCACCACACTTCATAGAACAAGTTTTGAAGTATACACAAAACTTCCAACGAAAGTTTCCTTTTCTTTCGGATTATATACTAGTTTATGCTCAGCTACGTTACGAGGCAGTAAGCCAGTGGCGGATCAAGAAGAAAAATTGATGGGTATCCTCAATTTTTTATTTCCTAGAGTCGTCTTTAGAATTAAAAAGCCCGATGCAGCTAGTAAAAATGGGCCCTTTAAAATTTTAAAACTAGGGTTGTTCCTGAGAATCCGAAAGCCCTTAGGATCTGGGCGAATAGTAAAGTTGGACCTTAATATACTAATATTTTTTCATCATACACCAGTGTATTTTTATCATAAAATCCTGGCCATTGATTTACACTTATTATTCATAATCAAGGACTAGCATTAGTTCACTATCAAGAGGGTTGTTCACAAATGAACCTAACCTATATATATATATATATATATATATACACACACTATATATATATATATATAATATGAATATTCGAGGGGCAACTTTGGTCATTTGCCACTTACTTAAAAGGTACAAAACTTGAAAGCGTGTGGTACATGCTCTAAAGCACAAATGAAGTTGAATAACTTTCTAACTCCTGAAATCTTTTGGGCGGCCAAAATTCACTCAAATTACAAAGCACATGAAAAGTTTTTGAAATTCAAATCACGCCTCTCTCCTCTCTTTCTCTCAGATCTGGAACTCTCTCCTTTCTTTCTCCCTCTTTCTCTCAGATCTGGAATCTTTGAAATCAGACAAAGGTGAGCTCTGGTGGAGGAGACTAGGGTTCCGGCGAAGGTAAAGCCTATCGGATGATGAACCACCAGTGACCACAACGATCTCCGTCCGTCGCTCTTCTTTTTCCGAGTTTAACGAAGATTTTATAAGAAGAACCCATGAGAAATCTGATGAACTTCTGGTGTGAGTTCGAAAGCAGCTGCCACTCTGTTTCTATTCAGGTGAAGAGTAAAATCTGATTTTTTATATGCGCAGTAACTGGTTCAAGGTCTTTTTCTTTATAATGTGTCTATCTTGACCTAATTTTTCTTCATTGAATTTGTTTTTGTTAGTTTGACTCTGATATGCTTCAGACCTGACTCAGATCGACACTGTTGATTAGTGGTTGAGCCTAAAAGGTACATACTTTGTCAAGCCAATTAAGGTTTCTGTGAGTAAAGAACTGTCATATTTCGTATTTCTGTTATATGACTGAGAATTTAACAATACAGTTTGTGTTTGTTCATTGCTGGTAGATTAATGAAGATCTTCCAAAAGAACAAAAATCTGTGAAGAAAAAGTATAAGGAAATCCAGTAGGGTAGTTCTCTTTTTATACAACTACTATGGTTGTTCAGCATACAACACCCCCCCCCCCCCCCCCCCCCCCCTCCTCCCCAAGCACACACATATAAGAGGTGATATTGACCCGTTTATCTTTAAAATGGGTCGATTTGGGTTCAGTTTCGTTTCTAATGGGTTAAGCTAGAAGATTTAACTAACAAAGAAAAAGCGTCAAGCAGGTTGAATGATGAAAGTCATCTGGATGTGTAAAAAGGGTGGATTATTTTTGAACTAACATGGATATCTTATGCAGAACTTATTTGATCCAGAAATTATGAAGATGAAGATTGGAACATGTTATCTGGACACATAGTGGGTTTTGCTTCTCAGGTAAAGTTTATGTCCTGAATTCATCTTACCGGTTTTTATTTAGGCCAAAGTTGGAATAGCAGATTCTATCTGGTATCTAACAAAATTTACAAAGAAATAGCAAAATAAAAACAAGTCAGTTAGCTTGACACTCAATGAAATTGATATGATTAGAAAACTATAAGAAGCCAAGAACTATGCACTATTTGGTATGAGGGAATCAGAGAAGGAATGAAATGGTCACGACCGAAAAAGAAGGTGTTTGTTTAGTCTGAAGAAATAGAATGCTTCTAGGTTTAAAATATTATTCCAAGTTCAAAATTACTTCACAATCTGCTATAATAGTTATGGTATTTTCAGTTTAAAATGTATATTGATTTTTTTTCTACATGATAAGTTGACTAAAGGCTTCAAAAGAAGCAAGTTGGGTGACCAACTGGTGAAACTGTTTGGCCTTCAAGGTCTACGCCCGCCTATCAAAGCTGGTACTCATAAGTGCAAATTAAATAAGTGTCCTAGCCCGTTTAGTCATGCGGATCCTGTGAGGCTGTCTAAATCTTGTGACGATGAGAGTAACAAAGTAAACAAGAGTCAAGACTGGAAAATCTAGCCTCCAATTAACAGCCACAAAGTGTGTTGACAACAGTTCAAAACGTCGCGTCTGTTTGGTAAAGTAGGTGTCACGTTTAAAACATATCTGGGTCAAAATTGGGAATTATAAAGTTCTTTGTAAGTAGTTGGTTTGCTAAATATGTTTACAAAAATCATACCATTAAAAATAATCCTTTTTTAAATAGATAACAAGGTTGAGAAGTCATCATTTTACAAACTGCAATGAAAAGGGGTTTTGTTTTGTTCTTGTGTTTTTTGAAGCACCTTAAAAGAACTTGAATTGGCCTGCTCTCATACCAATTTGGGGTGTTTATCGGGACAAAACCGGGCCAAAATAATGGATTAGAGAACTGAACAAGGAAAATGAGCAATTTTTATGCAGTTCATTCTGATGCAATTATGAAAAGTACTAATTTACATGGTTTATACGGCTTCGGAGGACAGTTTCTTTTATCACATCAGTGACAAATAGATGGGCATCAGGGCACAGTTTCTTTTATCACATCAGTGACAAATCATTTCTGCAGTGGTTACAGCAGATTGCGACTTTTAGGTGATGGAATGGAATCCTAATGCTATGCCTTTTTGGTCCATCAGAGGTATATAAGCTTTGATGCAATTTTTTTTATGAATATGTTCTCTTCTGTCTTATTTAGCACTTATGTTTTGTTTGCTGATTTTCCCCATCCCAATGATTGGGCTGCAGTTTGTACTTTTAGTAATCGTACCAATGCAGGTCTCGGGGGATGAAAGCCCAGTTTTCTCTTGTATCAGGATTGGGTTTTGGACTTATTTTTCTCAAGATCTAGACGCAAATGGTATGGCTGGATCAAATAATGCCTATGGTGGATGACAGCTAGCGATTAAAGTTAGAGAGAGAGAGAGTGAGAAATGATGGTTTCTCGAGGCTGCAAGGATTTTGGGTGCTACGAGAATTTGTAATCCATATTTCCATGAGGCTGCTAACGACTCTACGCTTCTCATACATGTTAGCCAGACGGGTATTTCTGGTATTTGGGTACCCATTAGTAATAACCGTCCCAACTCTTTTTTGTCTTGAAGAAGCGAAATCTTGCTTTGTTTCCGAACATATTATGCGAGTTGGCGGCGAAACTCAGTTCATGTGCACTGGGCTAGGTCCACTATGCAGGTTTCGGAGGCTTATGAGTTCTCAGAGCTAGCAGACCTGCTGAATTCTGTGACGCTTACGAGTGATCCGGATGTAACGAAATGGTGCCACCACCCTTCTGGTGAGTTTTCTGTTGGTAGAGTAAAATCTGTTCTCAAGTTTTTTAATAGATCCTTGCCAGGTTACAACTTTGTTTGGAGTAAATGGGTTCCAAAAAAAGTTGGGTTTGTAGCATGGAGAGCGGTTAAAGATCGCCTTTCGACAAGATCAGCTCTATTGGCTAGAAACATTCAAGTAAACTCGGTTAATTATGTTCTTTGCGGGGAGTATGCTGAGATAAGTGAGCATCAACCGTCATTGAAGTTGTGTAAATGTATGATCATGACAAATGTATTTTCATTTTCATTTGAATTGAGATCTCAAATTAAGATAAAACACATATAAACAAAAACAAAAGAGTTCGGTTATTTTCTTTTTATTATAAAGTAGTAAAAAGATTAAATGATATTTTTGTACATCAATTCACCTGGTATACATGTGATTTTTTTTTTGGTTTTTGCTTCATTATCAGAATGTTTAAAAAGCGTCTTCAACACATGTGATCTTTTTTATGTTTCTTGATCTTTTAAGGTTACTTTATTTAAGTTTTATGTTTCTTGATTTTAGTTTTGTACCATGCTCTTCATATAATATCATCATTATATTTGGTAGCAACCAATGTTTTAAAAACTGGTTCAAATCGGCCGGTTGAACCGTCCGGTAGAACCGGTTAAACCGCCGGATACACTCAGTTGAACCACCCGATACACCGGTTAAATTGTTTCTGAGCCCAATCTGGTATGGTATAAAAACCGGATTTTGAAACTTCCGGTTAAGGTCTCTAAATTGATAAATCAAAGTTGTTTGATATATTTATTCGTTTTGAAGTTTAAGACATCAAATTTAACCCAGCTGGTGGGTTGACACTTCATTAGCCCACCAATTACCAATCGTCAATTTTTTTTTGTCATGGTGTTGTCTCCTTTCAAATTATGATATAATTATCTATATTTATTAAAATAGATAATAGAATAACACAAGATTTACAACACAATACAGAAGTGGCTTAAATGCAGGAAAAGGGAGAAATTTCGAAGACCTGGGAATCACTTAATCGAGGGCTGGGTTTTTGTTTTTGTGCTTGTTTCTTTGGCTGCATTTTTTTGTCTTTTATTATGTTGTTCTTGTTTGCTTTTCTGTGGTGTATTGTTCCCTTAGACTATCTTCATCGCGCCTGTAGGGAGACCGCCCGTAGCAAGCATCTCCAACGTGGACCGACGTGGACGGTGAGGTGGAAGAGAGAGGGAGGGGAGCCGCACGTCGTTAAGGGGCGCCCGTAGAGGAAAGAGACGGGGATTGTGAGAGGGGAGGTGGGCCTTGGCTGGGTCGCCCGTTGCAGAGGAGGGAGAGGACGGGCGGCAAGGTGAGGTGGCACCGGCAGGGGGTTGGACGGGCGGCGAGGGTTGGAGATAGTCTTAGCTTCTTGCTAAGACTGTTGGATGTGAGGGGGCTTGGTTTGACATGTGGCGGAGATGGGCTCCACCACCAGGCCATCCAAAAAAAGTGTGGTGTGAGAGCGAATGACCTAGCTGGCGTTGGGGTGACATGTGGGAAATGTTTATTTATTTATTTTTATTATTTTAACATTTTATATAATAAAACACACAATTATATCAATTTAAAAAAATTAAATAAAATCCTAATAAAGTTAAAAAAATATACTTATTAAATCGTAATAAATCCTAAAAAAAATACAAAGTACGATAAATATTAAAGTGCGGAACCCAACGAAATACCGCATTCCCATGGTGCCTCCACGTGATTTTCGCGATCTCCATTCGATCGTCGTGGCTCAATGCGTCCGCAGAGACACGGTTGAAGCAAACTTTAAACCGATCCAGTTTCGGTTTTAGCTCAGCCACTTATGTTGACAAGCGTTCATGTTGTGACGCGCGTTTCCAACATGTTGTTGGTGTTGTTGAAACGTTTGCATCCAATATGCGGTTTGACCACGACGTAGCGTTCGTTGTGTGTCGATTGACGTCACTAGCGCTATCTCCTCCGCCTCGGTCCAATGAACCATTTTTTGGTTGATTTTGGATGAAGATTTGTGTTTGAAGAAAGTATATGTGAGAAATATTGATGCTTGAAATGGGTATTTATAGGTAAAATTGGTAATTTTCTTTAGAAAATTAAAAGTTACTTAACAGAAACCGCCATGCCCAAACAGCTAACCTAAACGGTCTGATTTCCCTAACCTATCGCAGCCATCCACGTCATCTAGTCAACCCCCCCACGCCAGGCACCATAGCGACGCCAGCAGGGGAACGCTGCTACCCACGCTGCCCTGGTGTGACAAAAGTGGCATTACATGACTTCCCCACCTCTAACCCAAGCCTACACCCCACGATAGTAGGGAGTGTTTTTTTTGTTTTATTATAGTCTCCTTTCCTTGAAAAAAAAGTGAAAAGGGAAGAGAGATTTGTAAAATTGGTGTTTGATCATGTTAATTGCTTGACCTTTGATCATGAAATTGGTCTAAACATATTATTAACTCAATATTCTATACAACATACATAAAAATTATTTATATTTTTCAATATTTAATATTCCATTATTTTATAAAATAAAACTTTCGATTTGTGTGTTCCTTATTATTTAACTAAGACCCGTAACACTCATTTCATAGATAGACCATACCGATGCTACGAATAAGAAAACCGATAACATGAGAACTAACAGACAATCAGTACCGCGTTGAAAATTGTCGCCACCGTCGCATCGCGCGGTTCCTACTAGTATATATATATATATATTAATGTTACAGACCCGTGTATTACATAGGTTGAATAAAAAATATAAACAATTAGTAAGATTTAGAAATTATATTATATTATATCATATATATCATATCATATTTTGAGATAAAATATAAGTAAAATTTCGTATAAGTTAGGTATAGGTACGTGTTTTGTGAAACTATTTTTTTAAAAGCAAAACTGTTAATCAACTTTTCGTAATCAATACTCTATAATAGAATGTCACTCTACTAAAGTGAGAACGAAAATTAGTTACTTATAGGATTCTAATAATTTATATTTATATATTCTAACATATATTGATTATCATTCTTTTATTAATGAGTATACTAAACACGCATAGAAGGTTATTAAATTGTTTTTATAAAACTATTAATCTTATTTAGAAGTTTTATAAAAAATATTTAGTTATAACAACAAAAATAACTGAGAATTATTAATAAAGTAAATTTAATACATAATAAAAAAATAAATAAACATATTAAAGAAAATAAGACAAACTTAATAAATTATTTAGACAAATAAGCATATTAAAGAAAATAAGACAAACAAATCACATTTAAAATATAGTAAATGATTAATTAAATATTAATTAAATATTTTTTTTTGAACTGCAACAACCACTTTTTAGTTTATATAAAGTAATCCAGCTAGCTGTTGGCCAACAAACATAGTAAACTATTGGGATTGAACCCTTTACAAAGGAACAAATGATAGAAAGTCAAAACATCTATAAGATGATTGATTCTAAATAACAGAATTTACAAGCTCTGATCTAAACCACTTCCCAAGTTAAAGTATGCATTACAAGCACTGTTAAAGCCAAAGGTCTGATATTGCAAGCCTCCGATGAAGACTAAAGACAAATACAAGCTAAGGTCTGATGAAGACCAACAGAGGATAGGCTCATCAGTGTTTTGTTATTATCAGTGTTTTCAATGTAACAGTGTCTGTAATAGCAGATGTTAGGTTTAGCAGTGGTTCTAGTTAGTTATATTTTGTTATCTGTCACTATCATCTCTGACGTCATCAAAAGATGCTCAGAGGTTTGCTTTGTACTATAAATAGACAGTGCATTTGTAGTGTTCTATCTATCTTTTGAAAAGATCATTTCCACTTATCATCCAATCATCTTCTTTATATTCTGCACACACAAACACCTGTGATATCAGGCTGAGGAGGAGTTGTAATTCACATGCAAACTTATAAGTTGATAGCATGATGATGAAAACAATTTTCCATTAGTTGTGATCTAAAAGTTTTCTAAATTTCGCTGCATTACACTCTGTTTTACCTTCTTTCATTAGTTCATCTTCACAACTAATCAAACTCAGATCCTAACATAAACAAAATTACATCACTGCAGAATTACAACATTGCAGTGACATCAAACTCAACCCAACTCACCCAGTTTAACATTTTACAGATACCCTTTTTTTACCCATAAAAGACTCCTCCTTGATGAGGTGTATTAGATTAAAATTGGCATTGCATTTCCGTTAAATTCCGTGTCATTTCTTGATAACCAAAATCTCCATAAAGTCACGAGCACCACCAAATGCATTAGCCTTTTCCATTTCTTGACCAACTTGCGCATTCACCCACTCAAAAATCTGCAGAACGGATTCCGTCTCGCACAAAATAGGAATATTGACCCATCTAAAAATGTGCCACCATACTATTCTAGCCCAAAGATAGAGGCGATAATATGACTGCTCATTTCTTCTTTTATACCGCACCGGCTACATAAGATGCTATCGAGTGCACTCATCTCTTGACTAAATCCAGCTTTGAGGGTACCCTATCCAGGTCTGGTCGCCATGCTAGAAGATTGACTTTCATGGGCGCCCATGGTTTCCATTTAAACACACCCACGTCGCTCATAACGGAGGCCTTTGAACATATTTCAAACCTCAGCCGTTCACCGAAAACCGCCCCTCCTTATTCACATCCCCCACGACTAGGTGTCTCTGCCATAACGGAATCTGACCCGCTGTAGAAGACCCATCAATAGGCCTACTTGAGCCCATTAACCATCTGTGGACGGGTCTTTGATCCAACCTCATTTCCATTGTGCCAAATTTCCACATAATTCCACAACCGCAGCCACACTTCCCAGCTTGTTAGCCGCCAATTTATACGCCAATGGAAACCTCTCTTTTAAAGATCCATTACCAAGCCAATTATCCTTCTAGAATTGCGTATTTCTCCCATCCCCCACTTCCACTTTCAGTTTCTCATGTATCTTAATACCCATTTTAGCAAGGCAACCTCCACGGCCCGATATCTTTCCACCAACCCGTTACGAAGCTCCTTATCGGTATGATCTTGTCACGCTTATTTGGACGGTGGATGGAAGTAACCACCTTGGCCCAAAGCTGGTCCGGGTCGTCCCTAAACCTACCATTTGGCAACCATTGCGAGGTTAAACTCCTCCAATCCCCTCACCCCAAGGCCTCCCAAATTTTTTGGTTTCATCATTTTTTCCCACCTCACCCATTTTAGTTTATTTCTCAAGCCCGTTTTACCCCACACGAAATTACGCCTTAGAGCTTCAAGCTTGTGAAGGATTCCTTTAGGTGCCTTGAACACTCCCAATAAATAGGACGGTAAACTACACAAAACCTCTTTCGCGAGCGTTACTCTACCGGCAAAAGGAATCGTTTTTGCCTTCCATGCCGATAGTTTCCTTTGGAAATTCTCAAGAATGGGCTGGCAAAACTTCTCTCGTTTCAGATTCGCTCCGACCGGGAGGCCTAAATTTGTAAACGGAAAACATCAAACCCCACATTTGAACATCCCCGCAACCCGACCCATTTCGGTTTCGTCCACCCCAATGCCGTATAGGAAGCTCTTGTGGAGGTTAATTTTCAACCCTGGAGGAGATGGACCACCTCAAGAGCCTACTTATGCTGTGAGTATTTTCATCGGACCACTCCCCTAAAAAGAGGACGTCAACGGCGTAACATAAGTGGGTGATATTGGGCCCATTATTAGGAAGTGTTATACCCTTAAAGAAACCTTGTGCCACTGCCTTCTTAATTAGTATCTCTAGAACCTCCATTGCTAAAATGAATAAAGAGGGTGACATCGGGTCACCTTGCCTTAATCCCCTTTTAAAAGCAAATTTGCCCATAGGAGATCCATTGGATTAGCACCGACCCTTTCCCCGACTTTAGGCACCCCGAAATCCAGTTTAACCAAAGATCCTTGAATCCCATACACCCAAGAACTCGTAACAAGAACTTCCAATTAAGCGTGTCGTACGCTTTTTCAAAGTCAATTTTGAAAATGATAATTCTTTTTTTTTTTTCTAGCCCATGCCACAATTACGCTAACCATTAAAGGCTGGTCTAAAATATTTCCCCCACCCACAAAAGCTGATTGAGAAGACGAAATAAGACAAGGAAGTACTGGTTTAAGGCGACTCGATAAGACCTTGGCAATGATTTTATAGAGCGGCCCGATAAGCGAGGTTGGTCTGAAGTCGGTTATCCCTTAGGGATTTGCAGACTTTGGAAGGAGGGCCAACAAAGGCGAATTACAACCTTGGCCTATAACCCCATCAACATAAAACTCTTCCATCATTGATAAAACAAACGGTTTCAGTTTATTCATCAGACGAAGTATGTGTATGACATTTTGACTCGTTTCAAGATGGAGGATTGCGCAACTTTTAATACACCCATTTGTGAAAATCACAGCATTGGTCTAGATGCTGAGAGTGGATGATGTTGATCCTACTCAATATAGGGCCATGATTGGATCGTTGATGTATCTTACTGCTTCAAGACTAGACATTATGTTTGCCGTATGTCTGTGTGCCAGATATCAAGCAAATCCAAAGGAGTCGCATATGAAGGAGGTGAAGCGAATTCTTTGTTACTTGAAGGGAAAACCTAAGTTTGTGTTATGGTATCCTGCTTTTAAAAGTGAGCATCTAATAAAAGTGAAACCCTAGTTGCAACCGTGGACATAGGTCACCTTGATCGAACCACGTAAATTCTCGTGTTCTTTATTTTTTGCTAGTGTGTGTGTGTGTTTGTTCCGCTTCCGCTTGAGTCTACTCTGATCCGATACCCCTAACAAGTGGTATCAGAGCCATAGGTTCAGTTAAACACATGGTTCACACGGTTATCGCATGAGAGGGAGAGAGCAAGACGAGAGGTCTAGATCTGTTGTTGCTACCATCGCCGCCTGTTACGGCCCATACCTATTCTTTGGGTTACGACTCGTAAGGTTTAGGCTTTTGCGCCGTCGGGTTGTTTGTTGCAGATCTGGTGGTTTTGGGTGTTTGGCGATTAGGGTTTCAATTCTTGAACACTGGTTATTCGCTGGTTTTACGCCCGGGTTTGTAGGAGAAGTCGCCAGTTTGGGTGCTTCGGGTTTCTAGTTTATTGAAGATTGCTCGTGTTTCGGGTGGTTGGTTCCTTGTGTTTTTTTTTCTAGTTTTCTCGTTTGCCATGGCTGAATATGGGAAGTTCCGATTCGAGAAGTTTAACGGTACTGATTTTGCATGGTGGAGAATGCAGATAGAGGCGTTGCTTGGTGAATGCGATTTGGATGTGGTACCGGAAGAAAAACCTGCTGGAATGGATAAAGCAGCCGAAACAATTTGGAACTCAAAGGACAAAATGGAAAGATGTAAAATTACATTGGCTTTAGACGTGGAGCTTGCATTTAATATCATGAAAGAAACAACTGGTCGTGGTATGCTAACAACTCTTCAAATATGTATGAGAAGCCGTCTGCCGGTAATAGGGTGTTCTTGATGAGAGAACTGTTTAATATGAGAATGAACGGGGACAGTTCAGTTGCTGATCACATTAACGAAGTCAATTCACTTTTGTCCAGGTTAGCAACTGTGGGCATGGAGTTGGATGATGACATTCAGGCTGTGGTTTTGTTATCTTCCTTACCTGTTAGTTGGTCAGGATTTGTGACAACGGTCACCGAAACTCCTGGAACTAGAAATTTGAAGTTTTATCGGGTCCAGGATAGTGTTTTGGGTGAAGATGTTCGTGGAGGAACTCTAGTGGAGGATCTACTTCTGGTATGTTCAGTGTTAGCAGGGGAAGAGGTAATAACAGAAGCAATGGGAGTCGTGGGAAAAGGTTGACTAAAGTTGGGAAGAATGTGAGGTGTTTGGAACTGTGGTGAAAAGGGGCATGTTAAAAACGAGTGTCCTGATCCTAAGAAAGAGGATAGTAAACAACATGTAAACAGGGTTGTGTTAGATGAATCTGATGGTGACGTACTAGTTTGCTGTGAAGAGTCTACAGACTCTTGGGCTATGGATTCTGGTTCTTCGTTTCACGCCATGCACAGTGGGAAGACGATGGTGAATCTGAAAAAAGGAGACTTTGGAAGGTACGGTTAGCTAACGGTCATGTTCTTAACGTCACGGGTATGGGAGATGTCAATCTGAAGACTCCACTAGGCACTACATGGAACTTGCAGAATGTCAGGGTAATTCCAGGTTTAACGAAGAAACTTATTTCTGTTAGTCAACTAGATAAACAAGGACTAGATGTTAAGTTTGGTGGTGGGAAGCGGAAAGTGATTGTGAGTTGAAGACATCAAACTCACCGAAAAATTCTGTTGTTGAAGGCACAGCTGAAACAGGAAATCAACAATTTCCTCGTTTTCAAAGAAATCAACCCAGGTTTCAGCCTGAGTCTACACCTGGCAGATTTGACAGACCTAGGAGTAGTTCACCTAAAATGAATAACTTTAATGGTCAGTTAAATAATTTTGGAGGTCAAAGTCCACAACAAAATCGATATCACACTGGTGGTAGTCGAAATTTTTACAATAATGACTCTAGAAATTATTACAATCAAAATTTGGGAAATCAATTGAGAGTTCATCAAAACTCAGGATTTGCGAATCAGAATAGAGATTTTCAAAATCAAAATTTCCAAAGGTCACAAAGTCCAAACATATATAGGAACCCTCATGACAAGAGACCTAGTGGAAATCAAAAACCATTTCCATCAATAGGTCTGAGATCCAAGACTCCTGCTAGGAGTGATGGATATTGGATGGATGTTTCGGTAGTTGATGAATTTGGAAGACCTAAGACCATCAAGGCTTGGGTCCCCCTATCTAACTAAATTTGTTTTGGTTTGTGCAGGAGCTGCTAAGGAGGCTGATCAACTTGTGGTATGTTGACAGTGGTGCTCTAGGCACATGACGAGGGATAAGAGGTTGCTGAAAGATTTTGAAGAAATAAATGGAGGTTACGTGAACTTTGCAGGAGCAAAAGGTGGAAAATCACAGGTTAAGGGAAAGTGACCAACGTGGAAGATAACGTTGGACAAACTTAACTATGTCGAGCAGCATTGATGAGTATGTCTCAAGTCTGTGACAAGGGTTACTCTGTCCACTTTACCAAGTATGAGGCATTGGTGATAAAACCGGGCTTAAATCATTCCGGATGATTGGGTAGTTACGCGAGCACCAAGGAAGCATGATACCTATGTCATGGATATGAGTGTAAATGATTCTTCAGTGGTGACAACATGCTTGTTGTCGAAAGCATCTGAGGCGGAGTCGATGTTATGGCATAGACGCATGGCACATATCCACTATCAAAAAAATGAATATATTAAACATGGTTTAGTGGAAGGTGTGCCTATGCAGAAGTTTTCTGTGGATGATAAGTGTCTTTCTTGTAAAAAGGGAAAGCAACACAGAAAACCTCACAAGTCTAAAACCGTGAATTCTATTGCTTCTCCACTCGAATTACTTCACATGGATTTGTTCGTTCCAGTGAACTGTAAGGAGTATTGGAGGAAAATATTATTGTTTAGTGGTTACTGATGACTTTTCTCGTTTTTCTTGGGTTTTCTTTCTAGTGACAAAGGATGAGATAGCAGAAACGTTGATCAATCTTTTTACAAAGTTGGAGAATCTACTGGAGACAAGAATCAAGCGCATTAGAAGCGACAATGGCACGAAGTTCAAAAATGGTTGCTGGAGATGTACTACCTTTGCAAGGGGATAGAGCATCAATTCAGTGCTCCATACACACCGCAACAGAATGGAGTGGCAAACGGAAAAACAGGACGTTAATTGAAGCTGCTCGGACCATGCTTTATGATTCTAAGCTTCCTGTCATCTTTTGTGCTGAGTCTGTGAATACAACTTGCTATGTTCTGAATAGGGTTTTGACGGTTAAACGACACAACAAAACGTGTTATGAACTTTTGAGAAACCGTAAACCAAATTTAGAAGGGTTCGAACCATTTGGGCTTCCATGCATGATAATTAGAAATAAAAACCAACCAAAATTTGGTGAAGTCACTGACGAAGGATTTTTCCTAGGTTATGTCGGCGATGCACAAAACAAGTGAGTTGTTAATAAAACTAATGGTAAAATTGAAACGGTTTTTATATTGAAATTATCACATATTCGCCCAAACAGTCAGCCCAGGTCCAGCATGCTATGCGATTGTGATCTATGCTTTGAGTCTTTTAAAATTCCAGAGTTTTCTGATGCAGGTGATTTAGAGGTAATTCACAGCTTGACTATGGATGGAGATGAGAATTCTTTCAGTCCAAGTTCAAGTGTTCCAAGTGTAGATGTGTAAGAACCTTCCTCAAATGCAAATGCAGAAGTAGCGGATTCGAGTGATAGTGAGTCTGAACCTCTTGAGGGGGAGGACTTTATTAATTCATTTGCTAATCAAAATGTTCAGGGGGAGATTGGATCAAATCTAGAGACTAACTTGGAAGTTGCCGCCATTGCTACTACACGAGCAAACAGAGATATCCAGTTGAGAACATTATAGGTGATCCGAATGCAGGTGTTCAGACAATGAGAAGTATTGTTGAAGGTTCATGTATGCATCGGCGGATCTAAGGGGGGTCAGGGGGTCCGTTGACCCCCCGGCCGGCCAAATCTCCAGTTAAACCGAGTACTTGCCGGAAACTTTTTTTTACCATTGACCCTCTCCTTTTGACTCTCTAGAGCACAAAATGTTAGGAGAAAAGAAAAGTAGAATGTTCAAATTATTCCGGTAAGTGTGTGACGGTCCGGCACTGTCTAGCGGTGATGTTGGGTTTCTCCGGCAGAATTGCTTACCGCTGTTAGTTGCTGAATAGGAGAAGAAGGGGTCAGATCTGGAGCTAAAAGTCCGAAATAAACAATATTATATATTTAATATATGGGCTTTTTTATAGAGTACTTGGTAATTGGTATAAGGTTGTATATTAGTCTGTTAGGCCCAACTTAAAGAAAAAAAAACATAAAATTTCATATCAATTATCAAAACAACGGTAAATGAACGTTCACCTCTGCAGCTTGTGTAAACACGCCAACTTTTATTTTTTTCTCAAAAGAAGCACCCACGTGCAGTCAACTACTCAAAGATGAAGCAAGTTAAGTGTTGTATTCTATTGTTTTATTTGTTTGACTTTTAATTTCCCAAAATATACAATTTATGTTTGATTTAGAATTTAATTTAACGCTTCTGAGTTTTTATGTTTTATTATTTAAGAGAGTTAATTACTGTTTTCGTTCATGTGGTTTGTCAAAAATCTCTATTTTAGTCCATTAGTTAAAAATTGCGATTTCAACTCCCTATGGTTTCACTTTCGTAACCATTCCAGTCCACCTCGCAACCATTTCAGTCCCTGTACTTACAGAATAAATGGATTGAAGTGGTTACGAAAGTGAAACCACAGGGACTGAAATGGTTATGAAAGTGAACCACAAGGACTGAAATCTGTAAATTTTAAACTAATGGACTGAAATAGTGTTTTTTGACAAACCACAGGGACTGAAAACAGTAATTAACTCTATTTATAAATTAGGATTAGGATTATTGTTCATTTTTATTATAATCTTTTCTATCATATAATGTGTAGAAATTTTCGTTAGAAAATAAATACTTAGGTAAAAAACCAAAACCAAGTATCGAAATTTCATCAAATCTGTTAAATACTAACGAAAATAATAAACAAAGTCAAGAAAAGGTTGAATTATCCGAAGATGAAATTGTTGGTGTCCGGCTTTGCGTAAACCAAAAATAAGTTGATGTACATCGACAAATTATGAATGTAAAACAATTCTATTACGACCCCCGGACAAACTTTTCTAGTTCCGCCACTGCTTGTATGTATGCTACGATTGAGAAGACTGGCATATCAACGAGTGTTTGTATAGCTGTTTTATTTCTCAAGTGGAGCCGAAGGATATTCATATGGCTCTGAAGGATAATTCATGGGTAGAAGCTATGCAGGAGGAACTTACTAAGTTTGAGAAGCTGAAAGTGTGGGAATTAGTTGATTTACCAGAAAGAGAGAAATAAATTGGCACCAAGTGGGTGTTCAAGTGTAAGAAAGATGACCGATGGATCGTGACAAGGAACAAGGCTCGGTTAGTGATGAAAGGGTTCAATCAACAAGAACGGATTGATTATACTGAAGTGTTTGCACCAGTGGCAAGGTTGGAAGCGATTCGTTTGATCCTAGCCTTCGCATCATTCAAGGGATTTAAAGTTTACCAACTAGATGTGAAGAGTCGTTTCTTTACGGGAAAGTCCAAGAAGTGGTGTATCTTCACAACCAGATGGGTTCACTGATCCAAATTATCCAGATCGAGTGTACAAGTTGAATAAGGCATTGTATGGATTGCATCAGGAACCCAGGGCGTGGTATGAGACACTGTCAGCTCATTTGTTGAAGAATGGTTTTGAAAGAGGTCATATTGACAGTACAATTTTCATTAAGAGGAAGAAGAAAGATTTTCTGTTAATACAAGTATACGTCGATGATATCCTTTTTGGTTCATCTGATGAGAGCATGTGTCATGAGTTTGAAGAGGTGATGAAGGGTATGTTCGAGATGAGTCCAATGGGTGAGTTATCATTCTTCTGGGGGTTGCAAGTTGAACAAAAGAAGGATGGGATCTTTATTCATCAACGAAGTATGTGTATGACATTTTGACTCGTTTCAAGATGGAGGATTGCGCAACTTTTAATACACCCATTTTTGAAAATCACATCGGTCTAGATACTGAGAGTGTGGATGATGTTGATCCTACTCAATATAGGGCCATGATTGGATCGTTGATGTATCTTACTGCTTCAATACCAGACATTATGTTCGCCGTATGTCTATGTGCCAGATATCAAGCAAATCCAAAGGAGTCGCATATGAAGGCGATGAATCGAATTCTTCGTTACTTGAAGGGAAAACCTAAGTTTGGGTTATGGCATCCTGCTAATAAAAAGTGAGCATCTAATAAAAGTGAAACCCAAGTTGCAACCGTGGACGTAGGTCACCTTGACTGAACCACGTAAATTCTCGTGTTCTTTATTTTCTGCTAGTGTGTGTGTGTGTTTGTTTGTTCCGCTTCCGCTCGAGTCTACCTGATCCGATACCCCTAACAAGTGGTATCAGAGCCATAGGTTCGTTAAACACATAATTCACACGGTTATCGCAGGAGAGGGAGAGAGCTAGACGAGAAGTCTAGATCTGCTATTGCTGCCGCCGCCTGTTTACGGCCCGTACCTATTTTTTGGGTTACGGCTCGTAAGGTTTAGGGTTTTGTGCCGTCAGGTTGTTCGTTGCAGATCTGGTGGTTTTGGGTGTTTGGCGATTAGGGTTTCAGTTCTTGAACCCTGGTTATTCGTGGGTTTTACGCCCGGGTTTGTAGGAGAAGTCGCCGGTTTGGGTGCTTCGGGTTTCTAGTTTATTGAAGGTTGCTCGGGTTTCGTGTGCTTGGTTCCCTTTGGGGGGTTTTTTTTTCTGGTTTTCTCGTTTGCTATGGCTGAAGACGGGAAGTTCCGACTCGAGAAGTTTAAAGGTACTGATTTTGCATGGTGGAGAATGTAGATAGAGGCGTTGCTTGGTGAATGCGATTTGGATGTGGTACTGGAAGAAAAACCTGCTGGAATGGATAAAGCAGCCGAAACAATTTGGAACTCAAATGACAAAAAGGCAAGATGTAAAATTACATTGGCTTTGACGAGGAACGTTGCGTTTAATATCATGAAAGAAACAACTGGTCGTGGTATGTTAACAGCCCTGTCAAATATGTATGAGAAGCCGTCTGCCGGTAATAGGGTGTTCTTGAAGAGGGAACTGTTTAATATGAGAAGGAACGAGGGCAGTTCAGTTGCTGATCACATTAGCGAAGTCAGTTCAATTTTGTCCAGGTTAGCAACTGTGGGCATGAAGTTGGATGATGACATTCAGGCTGTGGCTTTATTATCTTCCTTACCTGCTAGTTGGTCAGGATTTGTGACAACGGTCACCAAAACTGCATGGAACTGGAAATATGACGTTTGATCGGGTTTAGGATAGTGTTTTGGGTGAAGACGTTCGCCGGAGGAACTCTAGTGGAGGATCTACTTCTGGTATGTTCAGTGTTAGTAGGGAAAGAGGTAGTAACAGAAGCAGTGGGAGTCGTAGGGAAAACTTGACTAAAGTTAGGAAGAATGTGAGGTGGTGGAACTGTGGTGAAAAGGGGCATGTTAAAAACAAGTGTCATGATCCTAAGAAAGAGGATAGCAAACAACATGTAAATAGTGTTGTGTCAGATGAATTTGATGGTGACGTACTAGTTTGCTGTGAAGAGTCTATAGAATCTTGGGCTATGGATACTGGTTCTTCGTTTCACGCCATGCACAGTGGGAAGACGATGGTGAATCTGAAAAAAGGAGACTTTGGAAAGGTACGATTAGCTAACGGTCATGTTCTTAACGTTACGGGTATGGGAGATGTCAATCTGAAGACTCCACTAGGCACTAATGGAACTTGCAGAATGTCTGGGTAATTCCAGGTTTATCAAAGAAACTTATTTCTGTTAGTCAACTAGATAAACAAGGGCTAGATGTTAAGTTTGGTGGTGGGAAGCGGAAGGTGATTGTGAGTTGAAGACATCAAACTTACCGAAAAAATCTGTTGTTGAAGACAGGGCAATGTTGGAACCGATTCGTTTGTTCCTAGCCTTCGCATCATTCAAGGGCTTTAAAATTTACCAACTTCGCATCCTTCGGGGCTTTAAAGTTTACCAACTAGACGTGAAGAGTGCGTTTCTTTATGGGAAAGTCCAAGAAGTGGTGTATGTCTCACAAAAGATGGGTTTACTGATCCAGATTATCCAGATCGAGTGTACAAGTTGAATAAGGAATTATATGGATTGCATCAGTTACCCAGGGCGTGGTATGAGACACTGTCAGCTCATTTGTTGAAGAATGATTTTGAAGGAGGTCAGATTAATAGTACACTTTTCATTAATAGGAAGAAGGAAGATTTTCTGTTGCTACAAGTATACGTCGATGATATCATTTTTGGTTCATCTGATGAGAGCATGTATCATGAGTTTGAAGAGGTGATGAAGGGTACGTTCAAGATGAATGCAATGGGTGAGTTATCATTCTTCTGGGGGTTGCAAGTTGAACAAAAGAAGGATGGGATCTTTATTCATCAAACGAAGTATGTGTATGACATTTTGACTCGTTTCAAGATGAGGATTACGCCAATTTTAATACACCCATTTGTGAAAATCACAACATTGGTCTAGATGCTGAGAGTGTGGATGATGTTGATCCTACTCAATATAGGGCCATGATTGGATCATTGATGTATCTTACTACTTCAAGACCCAGACATTATGTTCGCCGTATGTCTGTGTGCCAGATATCAAGCAAATCCAAAGGAGTCGCATATGAAGGCGGTGAAGTGAATTCTTCGTTACTTGAAGGGAAAACCTAAGTTTGGGTTATGGTATCCTGCTGATAGTGACTTGAAGTTTATGACATACACTGATCAGATTTCGGAGGATGCAAATCAACCAGAAAATCTACCACAGGTGGTTGTCAGTTCTTAGGGGAAGACTTGTGTCATGGCAGTGCAAGAAGCAAGCTTGTGTGTCTACGTCTTCGTGTAATACATTGTTGCGGGTAGCTGTTGCTCTCAGGTTCTATGGATCCAACAGCAAATGCGCGATTACGGTTTGAATTTCACTCCCACCCCTATTATGATAGACAATAATGCCACAATTTCCATAACAAATAATCCTGTAAAACACAATTTCGCACAAAACATATTGACATTAATCATCATTTTATACAGGATTGTGCTGAAAAAAGAATGATTGAACTACATAGAGTCGACACACTAGATAACCTGGCAGATCTTTACACAAAAGCTTTTGACAGGGCTCGATTTGAACATCTAGTCGAACTCAATGGGATGAGGAATCCTGAATAACCAGTTTTTCATAAGAATTTTGTAAATAGTTTACTGCTTTCTTCAAAATCAAAAACATAAAAATAGAAAATCATAAAAAAATGAAAAATAAAAAATGAGTTATCAGTGTGTTGAAAAAGAAGAAATGATAGTACATGAGCAAGTTGACTGTCACACTGAAATTGAACTTAAATGTGCATAAGTGTGAAAGCAGCTTTATCATATGATGTACCAGTAGGCAAGAAACATGAAATAATCAACTAACCATGGTGATATAAACATAAAGAACTGAGTATGAGTGGGTAACATATCTGTGGCGTATGGTTTTATAACCTTAAATCTTGCGTTGGTAGATTGCCAAAATCTGAAGTTTTGGGTCTTTATACTGTTATTTCATCCGGGGTATCAGGGTTGTCCTTCTGCTGCATCCAGATATATGCTGACCTGGACACAACCAAGATATCTTAAAAGAGCTAAAAATGCCAAATCCCAGAAATTGAAGAAGCTCTCCTAGAGAGTCATTTAAATGTGCAAAATGCATAAATCATACCAGAATCTGTGGCATTAGTCTTAACCCTCGTTGGATATTGGTCTCTTTGTTGTACGGAAGTACTAACCTGATCACCAATTATCTAACGTTGTAAAACACAAAGGATGAATTTCGGTATACTCACCTACTACGATGAATCTTTGTGCATACCTTGATCGAGGGGATATGTCCTGAAGTGGGACACACTAGTATGTCAGCATAAAATTACCTTAACATATCACTGGGTAAAGGTACTTGAAATGTTCATGTGCTTTTGTTTAAGTGGATAAACAATACTGGTAATCATCTTGAGCTGCTTTTCGTGAAACTTAAAAGAAAGAATGAACTGAAAGTGTGGAACTGTTTGATTTGGCTGATATGATCTTCTTAACCAGTGATTCTCACAAAAGCATAGTGTTTATTTTCGTGTTATTTATTTGTTTTCAGAAAATATAAAAATCCAAAAAGATTTTCTTTTTCTTTAAAATTCTTAATGTACGGAAAATGGTTGTTCTTGGAGGAATTGTTACCGAAAGGGGGAAGCCGTGTTAGAAGATGAGTTCAAAATTTTTACACTTGCAGGTTCTAGTGGTGTTGAAAAATTTTGAGTATTGGTATTGAATGGCAAATTGATTAATCTGTTGCATCTTTTGATTAATAATAATTTGTTAACTTGTGTTGAAAACTTCTTATGGTTTTTCGAGATGTTTATTTTTGTATACAGATAGTTGCAATTTGTTCTTGTGAAGTCCAGTGAAGTTTAGTGAAGAGGAGTCTGATTGGATGCATGGTTGAATCCTCCTTTCTACATTGCTGAGAAAGTTTGAAGAGTTTGAAGATTGCAAATGCTAAACTGGAGTTTACTCAATTGCTAACGATTTTGAAGATTTGGTGATTGGATGCATCAGCTTAGGGGGAGTCTGTTGCTAACAGAAGATATTGAAGCTGAAGCTATCCAAAGACCAATGACGATGAAAGATTACATGAAGAATGCAAGATGACTAAAGACAAAAGTTGTTTATGAAGCTATTGTCAAGGGGAGTCTGTTGGTGCATGTTTGTGACAAAAACTTTTAGATTCAGGTCTTTGAATATCTTGTAATTAGTGAAACGAGTAACGGTTAGCAGGTTTAGCTTTGTAATAGTGAGTTATTTGTGATTGGGCCAAACCAAACCATATTGGGGGAATGGTGTGCGAATTGGGCCTGTCTAATTCACAGTTCTGTGTGAAACCAGCCCAGAATGCATGTATTGTGTTATGTAAACAATGTTATGCATTAGGGTTAGGGTTAAGCACTTGAAATCAGTTTACAGAGAGTTAGAGAGAGATTTCGTGAGAGCTATAGTGCTTGGATGAATTTGTGTGTGGTTAGGATCTTGATTGATTGTAATCAGTTTGATAGATAATCAATAAAGATCAGTTTGTGGTGATTTCTTCTTCTACACATTTTCTGTGACAATCTGGTCTAGAGGATTCGCACTCTAGATTAGATAAACGATTCTGTGAAGATCTATAGGACTAAGGGGACCTATAAAAACCACATCATCAAACTTTTGATGCCACTGTTTGGGGGGCTTGCTTTAAGCCATACAATGACTTAACTAGCTTACACACCTTATGCTCATTACCTGGCATAAAAACCCTTCTTGTTGTTTTGTATATATTTCCTCATCCAAATCACCATTTAAGAAAGCTGTTTTCACATCCATTTGGTGAATCACAAGATTGTGTATTGCTGCTAGAGCAACCAATAATCTAATAGTGGATATCTTTGCTACAGGAGCATATGTATCAAAGTAGCCTATTCCTTCTTTTTGTCTAAAGCCTTATATGACCAATCGGGCTTTAAACTTATCAATTGAACCATCTACTTTCATCTTCTTCTTGAAGATCCACTTACAACCAAGTTGTTTACACCCAGGGGGTAGATCAGACAATTTCTAAGTGTTATTATACATAATAAAGTCCATCTCGTCATTTATACTTCTTTCCAGAAAGCTACATCCCGAGATTCCATGGCTTCACTATATGTTTTAGGATCTTCCTCAATGTTGAAACAATATTGATATTGAGTTTTAATTTCATCTCTAGATCCTTCAACCAAATATAGTTGAAAATCCTCACCAAATGATTTAGATTTTCTTGCTCTACCACTCCTCCTAGGTTCCGGAGGAGTATTGATCACTTGATCAGCCATGTGAGAGTTACTAGAACTTGGAACCATGTCCCTAGGCCTAGGTATTGAAGAGAATCTATTCTCATCATATTCTGCAGTTCTTGCCTCAATTACTGTATGCACAGACACGTAGTCTTTTGGTTCTATAACATAGAACATGTGAGCAAATGAACGCTCAGCATCCCAATGAAAATGCGGTCAATACCATGACCATCAACATCACTATGAATCAAGAACAAGACTGAGTTTTACACCTCCAAGATTCTTAGCGATTTTGAAAAAAATGATGATATGGGACTTGCTCTAGCTTGAATCTTTTTTGAAAACACTCTTAAATCTTTAAAAACACTTGAAAACAACTTGATATGATCTTGGATCTTCTTGAACAAGATTGAAATTTTGAAAATGGATATGTATAAGGGGTGTTCGGCTGAGATATGCAAGAGAGAGAGAGAGAGAGATTTTGTTTTTGATTTGCATTGGAAGATTATTTGTGTGTTTATATTGACAAAATGGTTAGTGCAATTCCCCATACCCACACTTGGCAACAAATTGAAAAAGGTGGCCTTGGAGGCCGCCACTGTGTCCCCATCTCTCATAATATACACGCTTTAATCACGTTTTAACGCGTTTTAAATTGGTATTTAACTGGTTATCGGGTGTTTTATCTAGCGCTTTAATCACGTTTTAACGCGTTTTAAATATTTTAATGCTCTATAAAATAAACTCATCAAAATATTACTGTATAATATTTTATTTGCCTGAGCTGGCTACGTTGCCCGTATTTGGCAGTATGCGCCCTGTGTTGCGCAGTACAGCGCTTAAACTCGAAAAATAGAGTTTCTAAGCGTTTTAATTTATTTTTATCATTCTATAGAAATAAACTCGCCAAATTATTAATGAAATAATTATCAGTTGCCGTGACTGGCTGTGTTAACAATATTTTGTCAGATACGCGAAGTATCGCGCAATACGACTTAAACTCGAAAATAGAGTTTCTTAGCATTTTAAATTATTTTTCCTCACAAATATGATTAAATATATTATTTTAATCATAACGAACTATTTTTAGGATTTTAACATTAACCAGGCGCTCATCGACGTTCATTTCAATTTTAACCGTTATACGATAAGCGTTTATCTTAATATTGCCAACATAATTTCCAATAAATTTTTAATTTATTAACACATCAAATAACATCAAATAATATCAAATTCAATAAAATTTTGCCTTTTATTTATTTATTACACGTGTCACGTTATTAGGGCTCAAAATAACCGGGTGCACAGTTTCCCCTTGTTTAAGGAATTTCTTCCACGAAATTCTTACACTACAGTTTCATTTTCGCACAGATTTAAGGATGCGGATATTTCCATTGCATCCGATCCTGTCATTCCCAACGAAATTGACTAAGTTAATCCGACTCCTTCTAAGCTTCTGAATCTTCTTATCCAGAACTTCTACCCGTTCTTCGATAAATCTCAGTTTATCATCTACTGAACCTCATCAGGGGGTATGATTAGTGTCTCGTCTGACAGACACTTTCTCAGGTTGGAAACCTGAAACACGTCATGAACTCCACTTAATACATGTGGCAGCTTAAGCCTATACGCGACTGATCCAACTCGAGAGAGTACTTCGAAAGGACCTATATAACATGGGCTAAGCTTTCCCCTTTCCCAAATCTAACAACACCTTTCCAAGGTGTCACCTTTAGTAGAACACGATCTCCGACTTGAAGCTGCAACGGTTTCCTTCGGTTGTCTGCATAACTCTTCTGTCGATCAGCGACAGCTTTCAACCTTTCCTTGATCTGGACAACCTTGTCGGTGGTTTCCTGGATAAGCTCAGGTCCGGTTAGTTGCCTTTTGCCAACTTCAGCCCAACACAGGGTTGATCGACATTTCCTTCCATACAAAGCTTCAAACGGAGCGGCTTTGATACTAGCATGGTAACTGTTGTTGTAGGAAAACTCAACTAATGGTAGGTGAGTATCCCAATTCCACCAAAATCAATCACACACGCTCTCAACATATCCTCTAACGTCTGAATGGTTCTATCACTCTGACCATCCGTTTGAGGATGATATGTAGTACTCATGTCCAAATGAGACCCCAGCGACTCTTGAAGAGATCGCCAAAATCTGGAGTCAAAATCGTCCATCTTTGTCAGAGATAATTAACACAGGCACTCCATGTCGGGCTACAATCTCGTTAGGTACAACTGCGATATCTTCTCTGTCTTGTCTGTTTCCTTAATGGGCAAGAAATGAGCAGACTTTGTCAATCGATCCACAATTACCCATATGGTGTCATGTCCACGTGACGTACAAGGTAATTTGGTGATAAAGTCCATAGCAAGATGCTCCCACTTCCATTTAGGAATCTCTTGTTGCTGTAGAAGCCCAGACGGCTTGTGATGCTCAGCCTTAACCTTCGAGCACGTCAGACATTTACTTACATACACCACAATATCTCTCTTCATATCCGGCCACCAATAGAATTCCTTAATATCCTGATACATCTTGGTAGAACCTGGGTGAATTGAATATCTGGACTTATGAGCTTCGTTCATAACCAGTTCACGTAGGTTACCTCTGAGCGGAACTCAAATCCGGTTCATGAAGTACATCACTTCATCCGCTTTTGGTATCAGTTCACATTCCAAACCTCTCAAACCTTCTCTTATCAGATTCTCATCTCTTAAAGCTTCTCGCTGTGCATTACGAATTTAATCAGTCAAACTCGTCTGTATTGTTAAATCCAAAGCACGAACAGCAGAGGCTTTTCGAGCTCTAATTCCTACTGAGCGTATCAGCAACAACAGTTCTGGGTGATATCGAATATCACACTCATAATCATTGAGTAATTCCACCCATCTTCGTTGCCTCATGTTGAGTTCCTTCTGATCAAATATATGTTGGAGACTCTTATGGTTTGTGTAAATTGTACACTTCGTGCCATACAGATAATGTCTCCAAATCTTCAAGACAAACACAACAGCTCCTAACTCCAAATCATGAGTTGTGTAGTTCTTCTCGTGCACTTTCAGTTGTCTGGATGCATAGGCTATAACTTTGTCTTTTTGCATAAGCACGCAACCAAGGCCTAAACGTGACGCATCACAGTATACAACAAAACCGTCATTTCCCTCAGGCAGGGAAAGAATAGGTGCACTAAAAACTTCTCCTTCAACATTCGAAAAGCTTTCTCCTGCTTCTTTGTCCAATCAAACTTCTTGTCCTTCTGGGTTAATAGCGTCAATGGCTACCTATTCTGGAAAAATTCTCGATGAATCTTTTGTAATACTCAGAAGTCCTAAAAATTGTCGCACCTCTGACGGAGTCCTTGGCGCTTCCCAATTCTTAATCGCCTCTATCTTCGACGAATCCACATGTATACCTTTCTCGTTTATGACGTGACCGAGGAAATGAACCTCTCGAACCAAAACTCACATTTAGAGAACTTGGCATACAACTTCTCGTTCTTCAACAGCTCCAACAAATCTTCAGATGTTGCTCATGATCTTCTTTGGTTCTGAATAGATAAGCATATCATCAATGAATACTATCATGAATTTATCCAAATAGGGTTTTCATACCCTGTTCATGAGATCCATGAACACTGCAGGTGCATTAGTTAAGCCAAATGGCATGACTAAGAACTCATAATGCCATAATGTGTTCTAAAAGCAGTCTTTGGAACATCTTCATCAACAATCTTCAATTGTGATATCCTGAACGTAAATCAATCTTCGAGTACTAGTGGATCCTTGCAACTGGTCAAACAGGTCATCAATTCTTGGTAGCGGGTACCGATTCTTGATTGTCAGCTTGTTCAGCTCCCGATAATCTATGGACATTCTAAAGGAACCATCCTTCTTCTTCACAAATAAAGCAGGTGCTCCCCAGGGCGAAAAGCTTGGGCGATGAAACCTTTGTCTAAAAGCTCTTGAAGCTGATTTGACAACTCTTTCATTTTGAAGGCACTAATCTATAAGGAGATTTTGCAATCGTTGCAGCTCCAGGAATAAGACCAATTCTAAACTCGATCTATCTCGCAGGGGGCAATCCAGGTAAGTCTTTAGGAAACACCTTTGGATAATCGCGTACTATAGGAATCTCTTCTATCTTCCTACCTTCAGTCTTCGTAACAACTACGTTAACTATGAACGCAGGATAACCCTTATGCAACATCTTGTGCATCTTCATAATACTAACGATTCTTGATTTCCGATCTGATCGATCTCCATGAATCACTAATGCTTCACCGCCAGGATGGGGCATATGCACTAATTTCTCTGAACAACCAATCTCAGCTCCATTCTTGGATAGCCAATCCATTCCAACAAATACATCGAAACTACGAGCTCTACTAGTAACAAATCAATATTAAAACTATGACCACATAACTGAATACTACAACCACGAATGAGTTCGCTAGTTTCTAGCAGTAGACCCTCGATTGAATACTTTTTGTCTAGCTTACTTGCTTGAGAACACAGAAATGGTTCAAAGTTTTTTGAAACATAACTCAAGTCAGCACCAGTATCAAATAGTACAAACGCAGAATGGTTATTGATTAAGAACGTACCGGTAACCACTGCAGGATCATCACGCGCTTTCCCAGCATTAAGCTCAAATGCTCTACCTCTGGCACCCTGGCCTTTCAACATAGGATAATTCGCTTAAAGTGTCCATGCTCTCCACATTCGAAGAACCTTCAAGCTTGACTCCATCCGATGTGCTTTTGGTATAGCATTCATGTGTCGCGTGCCAGATCGACCGCATCTGGTACATTTTCCCTGCTCATCACCATGAGTCCTTTTCGCTGAACTGCTCTTGCTATCCTTGATCACATCCTTTCTTGAGCCACTGTGTTAGCTACAAATGCCTTACCAGAACTGCGCTTCCTATCATGCCTATCATCAGAATCCGTCCTCGAACTTTTAGATTTTCGCTTCTGCGAACCTTCTGACCTTCGCTCGGAACGCTCATGTCGATCGAATTTCATGTCTGCAGTATCTTTCACCGACGATTTCCCGGTCTCATCCTTCTTGTTAAGGCTACTCATAAGAACCACATCATCTGTCAGAGATTTTAGCTAGAGAAGTAGCTTCCAGATAGGTAGCGGGTTTCGCTGATGTGACCATACTACGGATCTATGGCGCCAAACCCCAAATATACCTCTCTATCTTAACATACTCAGGAGTGACCATCCGGGAACCAACCTGGCCAAATCATTGAACCGAGACTGTAAGCTCTGACATTTAAGCCTTCCATGGTCAGATTCCAAAAATCAATCTCAATTTTCTACAGCTCACTACGGGGTAGTACTCCTTAAGAAGCATCTCCTTTAGTTCGTTCCAGGTAAGACCGTAAGCAACGTCTGTCCCAAAATATGAATTTGAGTGTTCCACCAGGATAAAGCTTCATCAAGAAATGAACACGAAGCATACCTAACCCTCTGATCAGCGGCAAAACCATTGATGGCCATCACAGACTCCATCTTCTCAATCCATCTAACGATATAAAGGGGGCCTTCAGCACCGGTAAATCATTTTGGGTTACAACCCTGGAATGTTTTGTACGTACATCCGTGCACTGTTCATAAGGTTAATGAAAAATCAAGATTACTCTTAGATTATATCATAATGTATGAAGCTACAAAAACTTTTCCAGTCATTACTCTACCTTGAGGGGCTCCAATTGGTGCTCCACCGAAACCAGGTGCATCACCACGTCCACATCCTCGCCCCATCGTCTGGTTAGCCTCGCGCTGTTCCATGGCGGTATTGATGTGCTGAGCGATAAGCTGCGCCAACTCCTCTGGTGTGGTAGGCAATCCAGTACCGTCAGTATGAATCAAGAACAAGACTGAGTTTTATACCTCCAAGATTCTTAGTGGTTTTGACAAAAATGATGATATGGGACTTGGTCTAGCTTGAATCTTCTTGAAAACACTCTTAAATCTTCAAAAACACTTGAAAACACCTTGATATGAGCTTGGATCTTCTTGAACAAGATTGAAATTTTGAAAATGGATATGTATAAGGGCGTGTTCTGCTGAGATATGCAAGAGAGAGAGTGAGATTTGGTTTTTGATTTGCATTGGAAGATTATTTGTGTGTTTATATTGACAAAATGATTAGTGCAATTCCCATACCCACACTTGGCAACAAATTGGAAAAGGTGTCCTTGGAGGCTGCCACCTTGTCCCATCTCTCATAATATACATGCACATATACATATATATTACATATGTAGGTCATAAACTGGTATTTAACTGGTTACCAGGTGTTTTATCTAGCGCTTTAATCACGTTTTAACCTGTTTTAATTTATTTTTAACGCTCTATAAAATAAACTCATCAAAATATTACTGTATAGTATTTTATTTGCCTGAGCTGGCTACGTTGCCCGTATTTGGCATTATGCGTGCTGTGTTGCGAAGTACGCGCTTAAACTCGAAAAATAGAGTTTCTAAGTGTTTTAATTTATTTTTTTTATCATTCTATAGAAATAAACTCGCCAAATTATTACTGAAATAATTATCAGTTGTCGTGACTGGCTGTGTTGATAGTATTTTGTCAGATACGGCAGTATCGCGCAGTACGCACTTAAACTCGAAAAATAGAGTTTCTTAGCGTTTTATATTATTTTTCCTCATAAATATGATTAAATATATTATTTTAATCATAACATACTATTTTTAGGATTTTAACATTAATCGGGCGGTCACCGACGTTCGTTTCGCATTTTAACCGTTATGCGATAAGCGTCTATCTTAATATTGCCAACATAATTTCCAATAAATTTTAAATTTATTAACACATCAAATAACATCAAATAATATCAAATTCAATAAAATTTTGCCTTTTATTTATTTATTACACGTGTCACGTTAGTACAGGCTCAAAATAACCGGGTGTCAGGAAAACACCCCAAATCTTTTTCAAAAATAATTTTTTATTTTGTTTTGTCTTGGTTATAGTTTAAGTTAGAAACCAAGTTCTAAAAATTTTGTTTTTATAAATTTACAACCGATAGCGCGTGATAGAAAGAATCATATAAGAAAATTATAAAAAGACATGACAATTTTTAAAATTTGATTGCATATATATTTTCACACTTTTACCATTTTCCCACAAATTGTGAGTTTTGAGCCTTTACCGAGCATTCAATATCAATATCTTTCTCAAATGCTCACTTTTCATTTCTTGTGTGAATAGCACGTACGGTTTCTTACAAATCTAAAACTTGACACAATAATACATTCTCAGTCTTTACCAACTAATCCAAGTAAGTATATGATGGAGGCATTAGGATTTTTATTTTTTAACTTTATTCTCCCCCACCAAAAACAAAAACAAAAAAATTCCCTAGTTAACACCTTTTAGCCTAAACCTTTCATTTCAAAAACCCATAAAATGTCATTTTGCACAAATCACCATCACCCAAAATCGATCTTTATTTTATACCCTTTTGTAAGTAAAATGAGGTTCTTTTGAAATTTATATAAAAATAAGTGACTTAGTTTATAAAAAAAAAGAAAAAATTCTCTAGTCGTTTGAAATAAAATAAGCAAAATTATTGCTTATAAGCCTTTGGTTTGTACCTAAGTCACAAATAAATAATTTTTCAAAAGAAAAGCGGCATTTTACGCTTTTAGCCACTTTCCAATAAAACCACCCGAACCCTTGCCAAAAACCTACCCTTTTAAAGTCCTCTTGATATTTACGAAAATTACGATAAAAAGGAGGAGGTTTGATTACGTGTCAAACATATGATAGGAGTAATTCCCATACCAGTATCGAGCGTTTCACTTGTACATTTTCGGGCGAGTGTTGAGTGATCACTTGTGAGGTGTGTGAATTTGTATATAGGTAAATGAAATTTTATAAAGATATGCTATGCCCAAAAATATTTATTTTTCTTAAAAGTGTTCAAATAAATCATGTCGAATAAGAATGTAAATAATTTAAAAACAAGAATAAAAAGAACTTGGATTCCTGACATTCTACGAATAAGACCCGAAAACTTCTCGTTTACGTATTCTATTTGGGTGTGTAAGCAATATTAAATAGTTTTGCTTGAGAACAACCAAAGATTCAAGTGTGGGGGTATTTGATATGCACCAAAAGCAACTTATAAATTGTATCAAATACGGTATAAAATCAACCATTTTGTGTACTAGTGTTGGAAAAATTGTGTTTCTTTGTATACTTTTGATTTTCAAAATTAAAAGAGTTTAAATGTACAAAAGAAACAAATTAACGGCAAAAACCAACATAAATACAAAAGAAGAGAAGTTGACACTTCATACCAACCCTCCGAGCTTCACCCCAAGGCCAAAAACAACAAGCCAGAAGACAGGCACGGGGCTGTGCCACTGAGGCACGAGGCCGTGTTCCACTCCAGATTCCATGAAGAAAAAAGACAAAGAGAAGCAGAAAAGAGACACGGGGCCGTGCCCATGGAGCACGGGCCGTGGTCAACTCTTAAATACGCAGAATCTTGGATGGTACAACAAGTACAATGGCCACGGGGTCGTGTCAATGAAACACGGGGCCGTATGAGCATGTGGTCTGACAAACTCATTAAATGAAGACAGAGAAGAAGGAAGGCACGGGTTCATGTAAACAGTCTGTTTCCAGCTATAAAAAGGGGAACTTGGTTTCATTTCAACTCATCCCTTGGCAAACCACTTCTCTCACACCAGCCACCACTCAACCACCATAATACCACCATTATCAACCACTTTCATCCATTCTCCAAGCTTAGAGTGTGTAGAAGTCTCAGGATCCAAGATTGATCGTAAGAGTTTTTGTCAATCAAAGGCCATGTTTCGCTAATCTCTTACATCACTTGGTGAAGACAAGTTATTTATGTATTACTTCTGATTTCTTAGCTTTGCTAAACTTTTTAATTGGGTATGTATTAATGACTTTAATAACTAGTTTTTTTCATATTGAAAGTGGTTTTTATTCTATCATCCTTCATGTTTCGTTGATTCACTCATTCGTGGTCTTTACGGTCTATATAAAGCGCGTTAACTGCCTGGAAAGGGGTTAGAAGGGTGGTTTGGGTAAAACTCTTGCCTCATTGAGTGTATAGATCATGGGAGGACTTGGTTCAAGCTTATTAAGACTTCCTTTGAGGCAGATAGCATGAAATCGGGGGAAGTAAGAATGCCTTGAATCCATTATAAATAAACTACTATTAAAACTTTAAACCGGTCCTTGCGGGACTGTTTCCCTGCTGACTCTGACCAATATGGCGAGGGTAGCGTTTCCTCCAAAAGAGGGACATGCCACGTTTTGCATTAATAAGTTACTTAATTATCTTTCAATATTCCGTCCTTGCAGGACTATATCCCTGCTGACTCATACCAATATGCCTGAGGGTGCTATTGCCTCCAAAAGAGGGGCATGTCACTATGACTAAGATAATCTCTTAAAAAAACCTAAAACATGGAAATCATCAAAGGATACGTAAAAATAAGTCGGTGCCAAGTGATTCTATCTTGTCTATTTATTTCTTTTATTACGTTATTCATTTATTCATTTTTAGCTATTAAAAACCTTTTTCCAAAAATTTGATTAGATTAGACGTCGATGATATTCCTGTATTAAAAGCTCTTGTATCCTAGGACGACCTCGGTATCTTACCATCACTATACCACGCAACATGGGTGCACTTGCCCTAGCGTGACGTAGAGAGTGGTAGTGTTATATCGTGTTTTTATAAATTTAAAGCTTGAGTAAACGCGTGAAAAGTACCTAAAATTTATACCCACCTCGCTCACGTCAATATTGAAACCGTATTCACCAAGAAACACCTCTATTTGCATTCTCCACCATGCAAATTCAGTACCCTTGGACTTCTCGATTTGGAACTTCCTGTCCTCAGCCATTGCAAATGAGGAAACCAGAAAAAAAAAACCATTGAAACCCAGCACTTGAAGCCCGAGCAACCTTCAATAAACCAGAAACCTGAAGCACCCGAATCAGCGACTTCTCCAAAAAACTACCATAATTGCAGCAAAACCCTGACAGCGCAAACCCTAAGCCGTACGAGCCGTAATCACAGACCAGGTAAGGGCCGTACCCAAGTCGGCGACAGCGACACAACAAATCTGGACCTCTTGAACAACTCTCTCCCTCTCCTGCAATAACCGTGTGAACTATGTGTTTAACTGAACTAGAAGCTCTCCCCTTATCAGGTATCAGCTCAGAGTAGGCTCAAGTGGAAGTGAAACACACACACACACACAAAAGCAAAAATAAAGAACACGAGAATTTACGTGGTTCGATCAAGGTGACCTATGTCCACGGGCTGCAACTAGGGTTTCACTTTTAATTAATTGCTCGCAACTGTTCACTGAATGACAAATATTACAATTACATCATGGGTAGAGTTTTTTTTTCCAAACTAAACTAGTGTTGCATGAAAACTATTTACCAAAATTGCGTTCCTTGTTTGTTTTGTGTTTACATGTTCTTTAACCAACTTATTATTATTAAACTTCTTTTTATTTTTCTATTAAACTAATCAAGTATCTATTTTTTATTCTTTAATAATTTATAATTTTTAATCAATTCAATATTTTTTATTACATATTATGTTCAGTTCTTTGACTTTCTAAGCGGAATACATATCCAAGCCAATAATTCGTAGGCTATTAAACTATTTATTTAGTTTTGAAGAAGTATAATAATGAGCCTACTTTGAATTTCTAAACAAAACAATCAATTAATTTGTAAATACATATTAAACAAAGAAAATTGAATGAAACCAAATGATACAGCAAATTACTTCCAGTTTCATCTAAAAGCAAAAAAAATTCCCATCATGTTTCGTTAAGGAAAGAAGTGAACATAATATCCAATAAGAAAAATATAAGATTGATTTTAAAAAAATATATAAATCATTAAAGAATAAAAAAAGATACTTGATTAATTTAATAGAAATATAAAAAAAAGTTTGATGTGTTGGTTAAAAAAGAAAAGATAAACACAAAACAAACAAGGAAATACTATTTTAGTAAATAGTTTTCATTAAACACCATTTTGTTAAATAGTTTTTCCACCAAAACCAGTTTAGAAAAAAATAAGATTAAGGTTAACTACCTTACTCAAAAAATTAACTAAATGAATCTAATAACCTAATTAAGATCGGTTGCCCTAATTAATTAGGGTTGGCTATCAAAGCCTACGAACCCAACAGGGCCTAATAACCTGATGGAAAACTCAACAATTGATTTGTTGTCCTTCATGCGAGTTATCTCCAAGTCACTTCTCAAGGTTTGAACTTTCACTAATTTCAGCATTCAACACCCACGTGCATCATTTGTGGCGTCTCTCATGCTTCGTTTGTTAAATGCTTCTCACCTAGCATAAGTCGCACTTCCTTAAACGCTACTTGGTAAATTACAGCCAGTGTCATATGATCTCATATTCTAATTGCTCTTCAACATGTTGCACCGCTACCGAGAATCCTTGTTCTTGTAAGTTTACCCGCATTTTCAAAGCCTAAAGTAAATAATTGGACTTTGTGAGCATCAAGGTAATGCAAGGTGAGACTACCTTTTTCACCTACCCTCTTAGCTTCTTACTAGGGGCGAATCTAGCCTCTTAGGAGGGGTAGCACCTGCTACCCCTCAACTTTTACGACGAAGTGTAATTTTTTCGTTTTTTGTATTCCGTTACCCTTGAAAAAAAATTACGTTACCCCTCAGATACTTGAACGCTTCAATTCTATTCCTAGTTGAAAGAAAAGTAGAAAACGAGGAGGCAACAACACTGTAATCTATTTCTCTGACGATATGGTGGTTTAGATGTTGGTGCTGCTGTAAGAGTGGATAATGAAGACGAAAGAGAGAAATAAAGATATAGCCCTAATTTGTTATTGTTATGGGGCTTATTAGTTTAGTGGCCCATCTCATTCCTAATAAAAAGTAATTTAAAAAAGACAACCTAATAAATACTATATTTTTCATTACTTGACAACTAGGCTTTTGTTTCTTAATTATTTTTTAATCTATTTATTTTATTACGTTTCTATATAATCCTTTACTTAGAGATGTAAATATGTATTTTATATGAGCGGAAATTTGTTTGTTTGCTTTTTTTTTAATAATTTGTATAATAACTTTAAAAAAATCTGAAAATGTAATTTGTATAGTAAATTTAAAGAAAAACTCAAAACAAAACTTTATCGGTAAAAATATTTAATCTAGGTTACCGTAAGTTAGCAAGTTAAAATCGTTATAGAGGTCGTAGTAAATCGAACAAAAAAATGTATAGTTAATTCGTATTTATGTATGTAAAAGTTATATTATGATCCCCTGGTTATAAAAGTCCGATTCTGCCACTGGTGCTTTTACATTACCATCGGCGATAACCTTGTCGAGTCGGTGAGAAAGGGTTCAACCGTCATAAAAACATTGCTAAAAAGGTGCATGGTTTTTACTTTCTTATATACTCATAGTATTTCTATATTATACATAAATATTTAACTAATATTTAGTTGGTTCATATTGTGCCATCCTACAAGAAAATTATGTATTTGTCAGCGGCTATTTGTTTGTATGAATTGTATCTTGTTCACTTTAAAGTTATAACATTATATTGTTTACTCATAAATTGTTCCTAATTTTATATTGTTCACTTGTAATTTTAGGGTTTATGTACGATTGGAAATAACATTCTAAACAAGCTCTTATTAGCAATTTATTTAAAAGAAAAGCCCAAAATGATAATATTAATGCTAATAGTGATATGCAATAGAAAAAAAATGCTTGCAGTGTATGAAAGTATGGTAAAAAAATTAGACGTTACCCTTATAAATTTAGTCTAGATCCACCACTGTTCTTACTCTACGTGCAAACTACTTGATGAGATTGAACCTGACATGGTTGGCCTTGGCATATACTTGGCATACATCAGGTTGCAGTTAATGTAGTGGCTTAATACCACTTATTTTTTTATTTTTTATATTTTGAATCTTCACAGAAGGTACCTTCGGCGGTAGAACGTAGAAGGACGAAACTTTTTAGGACAAGGTTTTCTTGAATATAAATAATTCTATATTAAAGAAGGAATTATAATGCTGGAAAACAATCTAGGTACATTTTCTTCGGATCTACTTTATCAATGGAAACTTGATCCTATTTATACATAAAAAAGACATCAAAGGACAACTAGAAAGTGGTGAGGGGAGCGGGAGGATGGACTAACTCTTACCACAACTCCAAGAAATGACTACTTGCTTAAATTTAAGATACAACTCCAACACCAAAGCTATGTATGTGCTCATAAGGAATGGAAATATAGCCTTTTATTTGATGGTACTACGAAAAAATAAGCACAATCCTAAAGGTGAAGTTACAGGTGCGCATTTTATCTAGCAACTACGTCTGTAACAGTAAAATCATTGGTTGAGCTGGTTGGATAAGTGCTTGAAAGAAATCTGCACCATGTAAGTTCCTTTCTGTAAAAAATGCTGGCTGTTTAGGTTTTTGCAATGGACCCTCACTGCCCAACATTCGAACCACAGATGACATATCTGGTCTGTCTTCTGGACTTTGTTGAACGCATAACAAACCCACTTCGATTGATCGTATTACTTCAGATGGATTGCTTGCTTCTAAAGTTAAATCAACGAGCTCCAATGATCTGCCTTCATTATGCAATCCCCATGCCTGCATATAATTTGGAAATAGTTATTTGGCTGTAGAGTAGAGAACTATAATTACAAATCAAAAGAGTATTTTGTGGCCAAACACTAACTTACATGCCCAATGAGGTTATTGTCATGCTTAGTATGAACAAATCCCCCGGTTTCTACTCCCACTTACAATCTCCAGCACTAAAACACCAAAGCTAAACACATCTGACTTTGTTGAGAAAAGACCATCCAGTGCATACTCTGGAGACATGTAACCACTGAAATCCGCAAAATATTTCTAAAAGTGATATGATGAACTTTAAGAAAAATAAAATGAATATACAGTTGGTTTTGTAGCTTACTATGTGCCAACAACTCTCTCTGTGTTTGCTTGAGTCTCATTTCCTCCAAAGCTTCTTGCTAAGCCAAAGTCTGCTATCTTAGGGTTCATGTCCAGATCTAGTAGAATGTTGCTTGCTTTAAGATCTCTATGAATGATTCTTAGTCGTGAATCTTGATGCAGATAAAGAAGTCCTCGGGCAATTCCTTGGATGATGTGGAATCTGTTTTTCCAATCAAGGAGTGTGCTTTGTGTTTTATCTACAAAACATGTAGGTTTAATTTGTTATTTATAGTTTCAGCAGATACGTAGTTCCTGATATTAAATCAATGGCCATTATATGATGCTGACCAAATAAAAACAAGTATAGACTTCTGTTTGGCATGTATTCATAGATCAACAATTTCTCATCTCCCTCTATGCTACATCCTAGGAGCTTAACAAGATTCCGGTGCTGAAGTTTTGAGATGCAGATGACTTCATTCTTGAACTCATCAGTTCCTTGTCTGGAAGTCGTGGACAGACGCTTAACTGCAATTTCTTTTCCTTCTAGCACACCCTGAAGATTCCCAGTTGCAATGTGAAACTATACAAAATGTGGCTTCCATTTTTATCCTTTTATAAGTGACATGATTATAACACACAGATCCGTCTTTTGTTATGTTTGATAAATTACTGTGTGTCTTTGTTGAGTCTTTGAAATACATTTCTAATCTTATGGATTATATATGATGGGATATTATGTCACACTTAGGCAAAATGCATGAAATGCTCTTCATACTTTTACCTTATAAACAGATCCAAATCCACCTTCTCCAAGTTTATTCTCTGGTGAAAAACTAGCAGTAGATTGTGCTACTGAAGAGAAGTTAAACAAAGGTAGGTCCATGGCTTCTTTCTGGCTTTCATGGACATGCGAGGATTCCCCTACGCATCGCAAATAAGACAGACGTTTAAACTGACAGCATCTGCTCAAGAGTTCATATGAGTCAAAACTGTACTTCAACATACATATATTGCTTACCTTGTCCCATTGGTTGTGCATGACGCCTTTTCTCAATGCATACCAGAATAGTATAGAGCTCAAGCCTATAAGAACAACTCCCAGAAAGACTGCTAATAAGATGAATTTGATGTTTCTTCCTCGCTTATCGCAACTGGTTGAGCACCATCATGATATCATAGTGACACATTGGTAAGTACTTAAGAGATACATAATAGCCATGAAAATTTGTAAGAGATAGTTACCTAATTCAGAGGAAGCCATTTTTACAAATATATTCTGACCACGTTGCCTTCCGTGATTACTCTGATTCTAAGAGGTCACCAAACCAAATCAAGCAGCCACTACCCACCCCTGTGATATTTGTATTTGCATAAGCCATACAAGTACAATTCTTATGGCATACTGCTCTACATTCCTTTAGGGTCATGCTCATGTTAAACCAGGAAGTCTGCGTGTCCGGCCATTTTACATTAGTGTACCTTATAAATCCATCTGTTCCATTTTCGCAATCCAATAGTGTTTGCCTCTCACAGCCATCTGCTTCCTTCCAACCCTGTGGGTTTCTAGGCACAAATTTTGTATCATCTAAGCATGAACATCTCTGTGAGTTCACGGTGCTGCAGCTTCCATAAGCACCACATATGTTGTATGAATCACAGATCCCTTTTCCTAGTGTAGCGATAGGCTGCCATTTTTTGGATCCTTCCACCCACACTGTACATTGCAGCTCCCCTAAAAAATTCAAGCTGAACCTTGATACAACAGAATTGTTTACGAGATCATAAGTAAAAGCTACCATTGTTTCATTAATAACCATATTGTATGTAAAGATCGTGTTTCGGTTGAATGCTGAAGCCCCACTAAACCGTATACCATTCCATGGTCCGGCCCGCCAATTGATAGCTGCCCCTTTTTGAGTACGTTCTGAGGATAGCAGCGTGTGTCAACACTAAAGGTATATTCTCCTGGAGCTGGATCCTCACTGCTTTTCCATGACGACAAATGCCATTCCTTGTGCGTCAACAAGTCCCTCCCGAACTTCATTCCAGGTAATTGAGTATCAGTTGGATAATCAAAACTCTGCCACAGAATCCGTGTGTTGTCTCCGTCCGTCATGACTAAATTTCCATTGTCATCAAGCTTTGCAGTTGCATTTCCTGATGATGTTGTGTTGAATGACCACATTATACCATTGGTACTATTGTCCTTTAGGACAAGACTTCCTGGATGGACAATCTTTAACACGCCTGATGATGCGATGGTGAGTGGCCGTTCTCTGTTGGCAACCCAAACCACTGTTTGGACAGATATTTTCTTATACCACATACCAAGATATCTATTATCAGAGCTACCAGGCTTGAAAAAGCCTAGTTCAAAGGTTCCGCCTGCCGAGACCAATGTATCTCCTTCTTTCAAGAACTGTAAATCTGAAATAATGTCGATTTCGGCCGTATAGATCTTCTGAATGGGGAGTGAAATAAGTAAAAAAACAAATATAGCTACTGATCCCTCCATTAAAATCTGATTGTCCTCCCAAGCTTGATCTGATAATTCAAATCTAGCATGAGATGGAAGTATTGTTCCACCTACCATAGTAGATATTAATTACATGTGCGCAATTAACTGACCCATTAATTGCTGGGGTCGCATTAATTGCTATGTCATATTTAGATAAAGTTAAAATGTTGCTCCATGAAGATTTTATTTTGTATTTTTGCGTTGTTGCCGTGTGGGTATATGGTTCCCCATATCCTGGGTAACACGGATAGAATTTTACTAGGTTGCTGAGCTATATATATTAAACATGCTGTCCTCTAACTCAGTGGTCCAAGAAACGTTTACCCACAGTCATTGTAAAATGGGATGAGTCTATGTGTTGAAGGTTGATAAACTGTTTAGTTGATCGATTATGGTTGGATTTCCAAACTATGTCAGAAAAGCATCACCTGGGCAGGGCGGCCCAACCTATTTGGCGACTTCTAAAAATGAGGCCCTTCAAAAATATTATTTTCCTGTTAATGAGTTGATTGCAGATTAATGAAGTATCTTTAATGATCCTCAACAACTCATAAGTTTTATATTTTAAAATGAGCTTCAGCACCAAGAGAGGAAAAAGACGGTGTAAAAACTTATAGAAGCATATAAGTTGTTGATGGGCACTGGTTTCCGACAGACTGGATCTATCATTAGGGTATAAGGGGCGTATGCGGTGAAGGTGAGCGGGGAGAGCTTGCCGCATGCGGGGAGGGTGCCACCGCGAAAGTTTTGCCCCGCGGGGAAGGGGTGGGGTGGAGGTTGAGCGGGGAGTACTTGCCAATGCGGGGAAGAGGGTGTTTGAGTGTGTACAGGTGGGGACCACAACCATCCTGAACAATCATACTTTTTTTTAATGGTTTGGGGAGAAACCACCCCTTGTGTTTTTGGGCAAGAGGGAAGAATAAGAGAGGAAATGACATGGCATATTATGACTTCCCAGAGATGCATCCCCTTCACCCATAGATAAAAAAATTGTTCACCAACATAACCAGCATCTAATATCACGTTAATCTGTAAAGTAAAAAATAATGTAATTAGCAAGTGAACTTAGTCACATAAGCTCAAAAAAAATAAAATAAAATAAAATAAGAGTGTGCATATTGGCACACCAAGTTACCTATTTGCACACCAAACCATACATGTACCTACACGCACTATACGTAGCGTAAACCCTATACGCAGTGTAGGTACATGACCAGTCAGTCAACCTTTACACTGTCAAATCATGCAGATATACGCTTCATGTAGAGCTATAAGCAGCGTATGTCAGACAAATTTGGCATTGATATGATGTTGTCTAGACATGTGAATAAAGGTATACGCCGACTGTAGAGCTATACGAGACTTATGGTTGTCAATTTAAAACAGTCTTTAGACATCCATATGCCTACGAATTCGAAACAGTATATCGCATTCTTCACTTCCTCAGTTATTCACTTCATCTGTTACAATTTATCGCATGATTGTGGAGCTAAAATGGCATCATTTTGGGACGAGATTTATTTCTTTGGTGTCACACCCCAACCGATGGCGGAAACATCGGGGCATGGCACTAGCGAACTAGATTGTCTCATGAGAAATTCCATAACACTATTTAAGTGACAATAATTAAACGTCAATATCCCATACTATCAACATATAATACTCAAATAAGTTACAAAATACCAAGTAATCTCATAAAACAATTCAGTTCGATCTCCCCTAGATTTTATTACAATGCGTTTCTAAAAGCACGATCCTAATCCAATTCAGCAAGAAAACCAACAAACCGCTAGTGCGAGGGACGCGAACAAGTGTCCATGTCCTAAAGAGAAAATAAACGAGAAGTAAAAATGCGAACCTTAACAACCCCGGGCCTCCGGGTGGCGGGTCAACCTCTAGCAAGCTATCATGTTAAGGGTGGCGTACTAGCAATCAAGTAACACATACAATTTAGCAGATTTCACGTATAGTCATGTAATAGCGGGTAGCGAATAACCGTTTGAGAGTTGTGTGATGTGTTTTGATATACGAACATATGTGACACCCAAAAGTGCATTTAAGCGTAAAAGGGTTCAAGTATACTCACATTGGTGCGATTAGAGGGAGAGACGGGATCTGATGTAGATGGAAGGAGCGCCGGATCAGCCTGTAAGCGAACAGAAGTGCATCAGTCTTCCGAATTGCTGAAACGGTCAAATGTGAAGGAGCAGAGTACAAGTTCGGGCGGATTTGGTACAAGTTCGGGCGAACTTGACTGTTTTGACTTACTAGAGGTACAAGTTGAACTTGTCTGGTTTCCTGAGAAACTGGACAAGTTTGGGCAACTTGCCCTGTTTTGCTAAGGTTTGATACAAGTTCAGGCGAACTTGTCTGATTTCCTTGGAAATCATGCAAGTTCGGGCAAACTTGGTTGAATATATTGGGAATTTGACAAGTTCGGCCGAAGTTGTTCACAAATATGTGACAACTTCGAGCGAACTTGATCAATTTGGAGCGAACTTGGCTGTTTTGGTCACCAAATCGTGCGTTTTCACGTCGTTTGCTGAGGAAATCGAGTGTCAAACCCTCCAACCTTAAGCTACTGAGCAAAACCTAGGCTGGAGGGGTCTTTTGGAGCGAGTTTTAGACATTTTACAGAAACTCGGACTAATCCGGGCGAACTTGATGGTTCGTACGGGTTAGTCCAGTTTATGCAAAGTGACGACATCGTCCTTGTGCTTCCAGATCTGAGATCTTGCTTGACAACGCCTTGTTCCACTTCATAGTGAACGAAACATATGTCATTAGTCCGTATTTTTGTGTAAAAATCGATGTTTAAAAGGTTTTACTTAGATCTAAGTGTAGATCTAAGTGTAAAAGAGAAGTTTTGTAGAAAAAGATGAAGATTTTTATAAATAGAAAAGTTTTGATGAAATCGAGGTAAAACCTTGTGCAATATCGTTGTAAAACGTTGTTGTTGCATGAAAACGGGTTTATTCTTACTTGGAAATCAAGGGTTTTCGGTTTCGAGAGGTTTCGGGCGAACTTGCACAAGGAGTACACGAATGGAGGTGTTGGTTATTTATAGGAGAAGAGGAAATGGGCTGAATTAGATCAAGTTCGGCCGAACATGCCCGTTTTCAAGCAAACTTGGCACAAATTCGGGCGAACTTGGCCAGTTCTGCTTGAAAATGGTTAAGTTCGAGCGAACTTGGGTAATATTTGATATGTTGATGGCCTGAGCAAGTTCGGGCGAACTTGGAATGTCCAATCGGCCGAACTTGCCCTAAGAGCTAGGTTTTGTTCGTTATTTTCGCGTTAGGCGTTCGTTTGGCGATTGGGTTCGTATTAGATAGTTATATTAAGCGTTTTAGCGAAGCGTTAAGCGTTATATTAGCATTGAATTGAGAGAGAGCGAGTTATGTGAGCGTGTGAGCGTTTTAGCGATAGTAAACCATAACATAAACAAACATAACACATATAAAACATAATTCCACATAATTAACTGCGTTTTGCGATGCGATGAGATAAGCGATGCGATGGCACATGTGGTTACTGTACAACAACACACTCGGCTATTGAAGTAACACAGTTACTTGTGATTGCGTTGGATTAGCGTTGAATTTAATAAGCGATTAGATGCGATAATGATGTGACAAAATATAATTATCTTAACATAAACTTTTTCATAATCAAATCTCGGAGTACAACGATCGGTATAAACGAAATATACGGAAATAGAATAAAACAAATAACACGGAAAATTGCGAGCTGTTACATTTGGACAGTATTTTAACGACTCGTGGGGAGTGAATAATGCTAATGAGGAGGAGGAGAAGGTTGTGTCTGGCGTCCCTGTTGATCAAAACATACAGTTGCTAGACTTGACCGAGGTTCCGACTCCACCTGTTGATGAACCATATTACCCGGTGCATCAAGTGTATCCCAATTATAGATACGTGTGTGAATCTCCGTACATGTAACAAGGTAATTTGGATGGATACGTATCCTACGGTGTTGAGCATGCCCCTGTTGATGAACCATATTACCGGGCACATCAATCGTATGCGGATTACGGATACAAGTGTGAAGTTTCATACGTGCAACAAGATAATTAGATACGGAGGATACGATGATGAGCCTCACAAACACGCCACTGTATGATGATTATCAACCCTTAATCCGGGCAATCCTTTCAAATTAATCAGGTATCACATTAATATTTGTATTATTGTTAAAATATTATTAATATTACTCTTATTGTTAATATTTGTATTATTGTTATAATATTTTTATTAATTGTATTTGCATTGTTGTTAGAATTCTTAATATTATTTATTATTGTTAATATTATAATTTATATTATTGTTAAAATATTATTAATATTTTTGTTAAATATATTTGTATAATCGTTAAAATTTGTATTATTGTTAAAATATTATTATTATTATTATTATTGTTAATATTTGTATTATTGTTATAATATAATTATTAATTATAATCGTATTGTTGTTAGAATTCTTAATATTATTATTATTGTCAAAATTATAATTATTAGTATTTTTGTTAATATTATATTTGTATTATTGTTAAAATATTATTAATATTGTTATTATTGTTAATATTTGTATTGTTTTTAGAATTCTAAATATTATTAGTGTTGTTATAATTATAATTATTATTATTGTTATTGTTAAAATTATAATTATTAATATTTTTGTTAATATTATATTTGTATAATTGTTAAAATTTTTATTATTTTTAAAATATTATTAATATTATTATTATTATTGTTAATATTTGTATTATTGTAATAATATAATTATTAACTATATTTGTATTGTTGTTAGAATTCTTAATATTATTATTATTATTGTTAAAATTATAATTATTAATATTTTTGTGAATACTATATTTGTATAATTGTTAAAATATGTATTATTGTTAAAATATTATTAATATTATTATTGTTAGTAACGTAACTGTTTTGTAGCGTTTCATATCTCTAGTTGATCTGAAGAATTAGATACAAGCAATGGCAAGGGAGAATGGTTACTTTATTATGACCCGTCGATCGAAAAATATTGGTGGTAGTGCGGGGATGGTATGGCTTTTGTGCGACCGTGATGGTGAGCATCATAGTAAAGCAACAATTAGGAAAGCTGGGAGCAAAAAAAATTGGTTTCCTATTTTCATTACTTGCGGTGCGGGATGTGACGAATGATATGTGGGAGTTAGTAGTGGACAACCTGAAACATAACCACGAACCTGCGTAGAGTCTGTTGGGCCACACATTTGTGCGAAGATTTACTGAATGCGAATACAAGTTGGTGGAGCAGCTGACAACTCAAAACATGGAGCCACGTAACATTTTTCAAACCCTAAGAAAGTAGTACCCGATAGCCTCCATGTTCAGAAAGACGTGTAAAATGTGGTTTAGAAAATTAGAGCATCACAGATGGACGGAAAGACTCCCAAGCATGCACTGGAAAACATGTTGCATGAAAACCAATTAATTTACAACACCTGACAGGAACCTAAGACAGATGTCATTACAGAGATTTTCTTTGTTCATCCCCATTCGATTACTATATGGCGTGCATTCTCGCACGTGTTGTTGATCAACGCGGACGTACAAAACAAACATCTACAACATGCCATTTGTCCAGGTTGTGGGTTTGACGTCGGCCAACAAGTCTTTTTGTATCATACATGCTGTTATTTACAAAGAACGAAGGGATAACTTCGTATGGGTGCTTGAAAGAATCAAGTTAATGTTGCATGAATGTATGATGTCACGTGTGATAGTCACGGATAGAGAGCTAGCCCTAATTAACGCGCGTGCTAAAGTATTCCCAAACACGTCTAGGTAACTATGCTGGTTTCACATCGAACAAAATAATTGTAAATACTGCAAGCAAGGGTTCAATAAAATATATTGGGAGATATTTTGTCGTGCTCGCGGGGAGTGTGCGACTCTGCAATTCAGAGCACATATATGACTACAACTTGGCAAATTGTATAACCGACTGTGGCTTGCAACCGTTTAAGTAAGTGTGTCTTCAACAAATGACTCACACAATCCATTATATTTACATACGCTTTTACATTTGATTATTTTACTTTTTTCAGGCATCTTTAATTATGTGTACGATAACTGGCTCAAAGACTATAAAGAAATGTTACTTTTTGCGTGACTAATAAGAGCAAGAGTCGCAATTTTGGTCAACGCACCATTAGCAGAGTTGACAGGCAGCGCATAAATTTGAAAAGATACATTCGAGATAGGAGTTCATTAGACTGAATCGTGGGGTGTGTCATTGATATAGTTGAAACTCAGATAGGGAAAAAATAGAAAAAAGTTTCACTAAACCACCACAGACTACCACTATTGGACACCTACGTGGAAAGGTTTCCCATACACCACTTGATTTGCTGGAAGGATAGCTAACAAGGAAGCTAGAGGTGTTGCAAAAACCTAACGCATCATGTGGTTTCCATATGTGGCTTAGTTGTGGGTTGTCATGTGCTTGTAGGCTGCAAAAGTACAGACGTACAGGTAAAAAAAATTAAACCTACCAACCTTTTGTTATTTAGTACGATTTTTGTAGGTTACACACTGTATTGATTTAACTGTGCAGAGCGTAAGATATAACTCGAAGACGTAGATGTATTCTGGCGTAAGCTTGACTTACTACCGTGTAAGCTGAGAGATAAGGATGTCGATGTTGCAGAAGAGCTCAATATTGTGTGGCAACAATTAGAGTTGCAATCCCCGCTTAGAAAAAAAATCTTGATTTCAAAAGCGGTCTTGAACCCAACAAAATCAACTAAGAAACCACTGTTAAAAGCTCTAGGCCATGAGCCTTTTTTTCCTTCCAAGTATGGACGACCACCTTTTCTGGCTATTTTATACAAGCTCACACTTGGAAGCTTAGAATTTTGGATTGTCTTGTAGTTGGTGGACATCCTTTCCACACTTAGGACAAGCTCACACTTTGGGACTAAGGATTATTTTGCACTAATTTACCGGCTCACACAAGGAATCTAATATATTGGAATTTTAAAAAAAAATTGAAATTGTTTCAAACAAAAGTTGTAATTTAAAATAAGTGTCAAACAATAAAGTTATATAAAAAGGAAAATAAATAAATATGTATATTAAATTCCTTGATCGATATTAAAGTAACGAGTCAATTATGATTTTGGCCCATGTGGTTATGTCACTTTTATCATATTAGCCCAAAAAGGAATCTTTTGACATCTATACCCCAATGTTATTTTATCTAACTATTTTGGCCCTTGCCACTAAAACCATCCATAACCTAGGTTAAATATTAGTCATGTGCATCTCACATGATGTCTATTAAAGTCATTTTATCTACCTTACCTTAATTCTTTTATAAAAAAACCCTGCCTATTATAGTTCACTTGACCCTCTTTGGATATTCACACACCTAAATTTCTTTTGACACCCATGATCCATTGACCCCATTTAGATATTCACACACACACAAATCGTTAGTGAGAAAACAGGGGAAACCAGTTTTGCTTCAAGTTGACTCACAGCGGCGACCCCAGTTACCAGCACCTCCATAACAAGAAACTACTAATCGAAGATCCAAGAGTCTAGCGGAGGTGTTGATCGGACATTCAAGTGCGGTGGTTGGTTTTCGAGGTCCGCTCGTCGAATTCATGTTTCTCCCTTTCAAACCCTAATTTTCAACTTCGTCTTTCGACAACGATGCTGCCACCATGAACACCGCACAACAGGTTGTCATACTTTCAATTTTAATTTGTTGTTGTTTGAGTTTGATAACTTGATGCGATAGTAGTTATATATTAATGATGTATGCATTGTAATAAGGTTTTGGATCTTGTCATCAGATACAAATGACCACTTTGCCAATTCTTTCCAGAATCTTAAAGGGACCCACGTATCGTGGCGCTAGTTTCTCTTTCTTTCCGAAGCGGATCACTCCTTGCCAAGGTGCAACCTTTAAGAGAACGTGATCTCCCACTTTGAACTGTAGGGGCTTGCGGTGTTTATCGGCATAACTCTTTTGGCGACTCCGAGCTTTCAAAAGATTGTCTCTGATTTGGAGAATCTTGTTTGTCATTTCTTGAATTAACTCGGGACCGGTGATTTGTGCTTCTCCTGCAATAGGCGATCGACATTTTCTTCCGTACAATACCTCAAAAGGAGCCATTTGAATACTAGTATGATAACTAATATTGTACGAGAATTCTATTAAAGATAAATGCGTATCCTAATTACCACCGAAATCTATAATGCACGCACGAAGCATGCCTTCGAGGGTGCGGATCGTGCCTAAGTCTGACCGCGGTTTGAGGGTGAAAAGCGGTACTGAGATTAAGCGTTGTACTGAGAGCGGATTGAAAAGTCTCCCAGAGATGTGAGGTAAAGCGACCATCGCGGTCAGAGATGATGTCACGAGGCGTCCCATGTCGACATATGACTTCGTCAGTATAGATTCGTGCTAATCGTTCTATCTTAAAGTCTTCTCGTATGGCAATAAAGTGAGCCGACTTAGTAAGACGATCAACGATAACCCAAATGCTATCGTGACCAGAGGAAGTGCGAGGGAGTTTTGTAACGAAGTCCATGGCTATGCTCTCCTACTTCCACATTGGGATTCAGGTTGTTCGAGCAAACCAGAGGGCCTTTGATGTTCGGCTTTAACTTTCGAACAAGTTAAGCACTTTGAGACGTATACGGCGTATCCTTTTTCATGCCCGGCCACCCATACTTAGGACGAAGGTCCTGGTACATCTTGTCGGCTCCGGGATGATTGGGGTATCGAGATTTATGAGCTTTGGTCATTAGCAATTCTCGAAGATTATCACGGCTAGGAATCCAAATACGGCCGAGATAATAATAAATGCCGTTTGGTTTAACTACGATCTGGGTTTCGGCACCACATTTTATTTCTTCTTGCAGGGTATTCTCATTAAACAAGCAAACTGGGCGGAGCAAAACAGAATTTCAAGATTATTCAAAGCTTGAGAGTCACGAACACTATACACATAGCTTCGTCAACTGAGAGCGTCGGCTACGACGTTTGCTTTGCCAGGATGGTAGCGTATCTCACAATCGTAGTCATTGAGAAGTTCAACCCATCTGCGTTGGCGCATGTTCAGTTCCTTCTGATTAAAGATATGTTGTAAGCTCTTATGGTCGGTGAAGACCGTACACTTGGTACCGTAAAGGTAGTGTCGCCATATCTTTAATGCAAAGACAACTGCATCGAGTTCGATATCGTGGGTTGTGTAGTTCTTCTCGTGGATCTTGAGTTGTCGAGATGTATACGCGATAACCTTGTCTCGTTGCATAAGAACACAACCAAGACCTAAGTTAGAGGCATCGCAATAAACAACGAAGTCGTCGTTTCCGTCGGGCAGCGTAACTACGGGAGCGTTTCATAGCATACGCTTGAGGGTTTGAAAGGCTTCCTCCTGTTTGGAATCCCAAACGAAAGGCTTGTCCTTATGAGTTAAAGCAGTAAGGGGAAAGAAGATTTTAGAAAAGTCGGCGATGAATCGACGGTAGTAACCCGCCAATCCAAGAAAAGAATGGATTTCAAATGCATTCTTCGGCGTGATCCAACTCTTTACAGCTTCTATCTTTACAGGGTCGACGTGAATTCCTTGACTGTTAACGATATGACCAAGGAATTGGACTTCTTCGAGCCAGAATTCACACTTGGGGAACTTGGCATAAAGGCGATTTCCTTCAAGAAGTTCAAGAACTAAACGGAGATGGTGTGCGTGTTCGGCTCTCGACTTCGAGTAAATAAGGATGTCATCGATGAACACAATGACGAATGATCCAAGAAAGCTTTACACACATGGTTCATTAAATCCATGAAGACCGCGGGTGATTTGTGAGACCAAAAGGCATGACCACGAATTCAAAATGGCCATAACGAGTACGAAAGGCAGTTTTCGGAATATCTTCTTCTAACACGCGGAGTTGATGATAACCGGAACGTAAATCGATCTTAGAAAAACAAGTAGCACCTTGAAGCTGATCAAACAAATCATCAATTCGGGGAAGAGGGTAGCGGGTCTTTATCGTGAGTTTGTTAAGTTCACGATAATCGATTCATATTCGGAACGTCCCATCTTTCTTTTTCAAAAAAAGAACGGCTGCGTCCCATGGCGAAGTGCTTGGGCGTATGAAACCTTTATCAAGTAACTCTTGAAGTTGGCTAGATAGCTCACGCATTTCGGATGGTGCGAGACGATAGGGAGCTTTAGCAACGGGAGTAGCACCGGGAATTAAATCGATACGGAATTCAGCGTCACGAGTAGGGGGTAAACCAGGTAAATCGTCGGGAAAAACTTTAGGAAATTCACAAACAACGGGTACATCTTTCCAGGTTTTCTTTTCTTTTCCGGGATCACAATGTGGGCTAGGAAAGCGACGCATTGCTTCGCAAGCACTTGCTTGCTTGGGTACATGACATAAGCATCAACTTCTTTGAGGGAGTCTCGCCATAGACATATAGTTGATCACCGTTTGGGAGAGGAAACGAATCATTTTATCGAAACAAACAACTTCAGCATGATTTTCACGAAGAAAATCTATGCCTACTATGATATTGAAGCTACCTAACTGCATAGGTATGAGATGGATCGAGAAGATGTGGTTGTTGAGATCGAGAGTACAACCACATAAGATGGAGCTAACGGTAACGGTTCTTCCGGTGGCGACTTCAACATCAAAAGTCTTTGGGAGTTTAGCGCGTTTACATTTTAAAAGCTTTTCGAATTCTAACGATACAAAATAGTTATCGGCACCAGTATCAAATAAACAAGAAGCATAAATACCATTAACAAGGAACGTACCATTGACAACATTGTTGTCGTTCTGAGCATGGCGATGATTGAGATTGAAGACTCTTCCACGCGCAGCCTGTGGTTGCTGCTGGTGGGCTGTCGTGGCTGTGGCTGAGGTTGTTGTTGCCGCGGCTCTTGCTTCACGACTTTGTTTGGGCAGACATTGTTAAAGTCGTTTGGATCACCACAAGTGTAGCAAGCACGTGCTTTCGGGACTGGTGCTTGCTGCTGAGGTTGCTACTAGTTGGTTTGAGGAGCACGAGGTGGAGCTGACAGTGATCTGGCCGTAGATATTACAGTTGGTACAGAAACGGCAATTGCCTCCAACTACGTGGTGATAAGTGCACTTCAAGCACAGTGGATGAGGACCAGTATGCGCACGCTTTGCTGGAGGTGCGTTTGGTGGACTGAAGCGGCTGAGGGTTCGGTGGTGCAACAGTTGCACAGTTCTTGCTTGGGTTCTCTCTCTTGCGACTTCGGCGATTGGACTTTGATTCTCGAGAGGGATCGGTATTAGCACTCGGCTCGGTGATAGCTTGATTTGCGACTTTGCTGTGGCTTTTGAAGTACCAGCCTGAACTCGTTTGTCATTGATTTCTGCGGCAATCTAATAAGTCTCCTCAATGGTGGTAGGACGCGCTGCTTGGACAAAATCAGCGACGCAATCGGGTAGAGCATGGAGGTATTTCTTGATTGCTTTCTCAATAGTGTCCCTGACTGGGACAGATAATACTCAACTGCTTGAAACGGGCTGTGAGACCAGCGTTGTTAGGGCCATCTTGCTTGATATCCCAAAATTCGTTCTCCAGCTTTTGAACTTCATGGGGAGGACATAATTCTTTCACCATGATTTCCTTGAGTTCCTCCCAAGTGAACCCGTAAGCTTCATCATTCCCGCGCTTGTTGCCTCCGCAGTCCACCAATCAAGTGCCCTTGATTGGAACACGCCGGTAGCGTTGATGGTGCGCAGAGCTTCGGGGCATCCGTTTTGGAGGAAGGTAACCTCGATGGAATCGAACCAATGGAACATAGCACTTGGTCCTTCTATGCCGGTGAAAGTAAGAGGTCCACACGCTTTGAATTGCTTGAAGCTGAACGAAGTCTTTGGCGTGTCGGTCTTGGGGACGAATTGCTGCTGACAGCATGGATCTCGCTGACAATCTGGGGGATCACCTTGGCCATCTGCTTGGCAACGAGCGAGGCGATACGCTTGTCAGCGTTGTTGCGCTGGATATTCCTCCTAGTGTGAGATTCCATGGAAGAGATCTACATGAAGGATTTGATTGAATGAGATTCGATTATAGTTGGTTATGTTCAAAAGTTTACTATTATTATTCAAGTAAGGCACAAAATCACATAAACACGTAGGCAAGTAAACACGTAGGCAAAAACAAGCACATAGCACATACTAAGCACGTAGTCACATAATTCATGTAAGCATATACTTTGCACATATTCACCCTCTTATAAGTAAAGCGTAGCGCGTTTGAGAGTTAGCGAGGTAGCGTAGTGCGGTTGCGTGTGGCGTATCGTAGGCGGGATGCGTTAGTTGGATTATCTGCGGTTTTACTAGTGTTTTAGATTTGCGACGCTGTGCGGGTAGTGCATATATCGATGGAACGTAAAAGCGATAAATCGAGAAATCGATAAAGCGAGAAATCAAATAAGCGTAAAATCCATAGATGCAAACATAATAATAAATTTGGGAGCGTCTGGGTTTTGAGACAGCGACTACCCAAAGTGATTCGAAAATTCTCTGAGTCCGGACACACGATTTGGCCTAATAGACAAATGCTCTCGCCGTACAACGGTTAATAGCATTTATCATTCTAGTTACGTCGTTTTCCGAGTTATCAAAATAATCGAGACTTTGGTGAGATTGAAAATCGAGGAGTGGAACTAGTTATTAAGATGCGGGTTTCACCCTTAACTTAATAACTTCATTCCTAGTTGTGGTTATGCTCACCGATCAAATCGGGAGTTCCACTAGATAGAAATGGAGATTTTCGTCGAGGTTTGGATATCACTCCTAACTCAACGAAAGTATCTCGTGTGATAAAGAATGCACGGGGTGAATGATCTTATCAAGAGTTCTTGGTTTTGACACCTAATCTCGACTTGATCACTCGTTTTGTGTGATACGAGCGTTCTTCACATGTATTGTGGTAGCTTTAGGAAAAGCATACGTAGTTTAGAAGTCCGTTTTCGAATGTATGTGATCAATTTCGGGCGAAGCTGTCCACTTCGGGCGAACTTGATCTTCGAGCGAACTTGCTTATGTACTTTGAGAGGACTGAACAACTTCGGGCGAACTTGATCAGGTTCGGGTGAACTGATCTGGTTCGAGCGAACTTGATCTGGTTCGAGCGAACTTGATCTGTCGAGCGAACTTGCCCACTTGGGCGAAGTTGTCAATTCGTGTTCATTTCGGGTGTTTAATCGATGCGTAACAGTCTGGTTTGGTTTCCTAACTATAGACTGGGTCAAACCTAGCAGTTCTACCTAATTTTCCCTATAGTTATGGCTCTGATACCAATCTGTCACACCCCAACCAATGGCGGAAACATCAGGGCGTGGCACTAGACGAACCAGATTGTCTCATGAGAAATTCCATAACACTATTTAAGCGACAATAATTAGACGTCAATATCCCATACTATCAATATATAATCCTCAAATAAGTTACAAAATACCAAGTAATCTCATAAAACAATTCAGTTTAATCTCCCCTAGATTTTATTACAATGCGTTTCTAAAAGTACGATCCTAATCCAATTCAGCAAGAAATCATCAACCTGCCACATATGTTAAAATAAAACGTCAATACAATTAAGTAAAAGTGAGCATACAGGTTTGCGTACATAATAGATATAAAAGCGTTTAGCATACACCGCATGACATTACGTAAGAGAAGTGAACTATGTATTTACTTAGATTCAAGTAAACCAACAAACCCGGAGTGCGATGCACGCGAACAAAGTCCACGTCCTAAAGAGAAAATAAACGAGAAGTAAAAATGCGAGCCTTAACAACTCCAGGCCTCCGGGTGGCGTGTCAACCTCTAGCAAGCTATCATGTTAAGGGTGGCGTACTAGCAATCAAGTAACACATATAATTCAGTAGATTTCACGTATAGTCATGTAATAGCGGGTAGCGAATAAGCGTTTGAGAGTTGTGTGATGTGTTTTGATATACGAACATATTTACACCCACAAGTGCGTTTAAGCGTAAAAGGGTTCAAGTATACTCACAGTTGGTGCGATTAGAGGGAGAGACAGGATCTGATGTAGATGGAAGGAGCGCCAGCTCAGCTGTAAGCGAACAGAAGTGCATCAGTCTTCCGAATTGCTGAAACGGTCGAAAGTTGAAGGAGCAGAGTACAAGTTCGGGCAAAGTTGTACCAAATCTCTTGGATTTAGTACAAATTCCGGCGACTTGACTGTTTTGACTTATGGAGGTACAAGTTCGGGCGAACTTGTCTGGTTTCCTGAGAAAATGGACAAGTTCGGGCGAACTTGCCCTGTTTTGCTGAGGTTTGATACAAGTTCGGGCAACTTGTCTGATTTCCTTGGAAATCATGCAAGTTCGGGCGAACTTGGTTGAATTTCTTGGGAACTTGACAAGTTCGGCCGATGTTGGTCACAAATATGTGACAACTTCGAGCGAACTTGATCAATTTTGAGCGAACTTGGCTGCTTTGGTTACCAAATCGTGCGTTTTCGCTTCGTTTGCTGAGGAAATCGAGTGTCCAACCCTCCAACCTTAAGCTCTGAGCAAAACCTAGGCTGGAGGGATCTTTTGGAGGAGTTTTAGCCATTTTACAGAAACTCAGAATAATCCGGGCGAACTTGATGGTTCGTACGGGTTAGTCCAGTTTATGCAAAGTGACGACATCGTCCTTGTGCTTCCGATCTGAGATCTTGCTTGACAACGCCTCGTTCCACTTCATAGTGAATGAAACATACGTCATTAGTTCGTATTTTTGTGTAAAAATCGATGTTTAAAAGGTTTTACCTAAGTGCAGATCTAAGTGTAAAAGAGAAGTTTTGTAGAAAATGATGATTTTTTTGTAAACAGAAGAGTTTTGATGAAATGAAATCGTTGTAAAACGTTGTTGTTGCATGAAAACGGGTTGATTCTTACTTGGAAATCAATGGTTTCGGTTTCGGAGGTTTCGGGCGAACTTGCTGCAAGGAGTGCACGAATGGAGGTGTTGGGTATTTATACGAGAAGAGGAAATGGGCTTAATTAGATCAAGTTCGGCCGAACATGCCCCTTTTCAAGCAAGCTTGGCACAAGTTCGGGCGAACTTGGCCATTCTGCTTGAAATGGTTAAGTTCTAGCGAACTTGGGTAATATTTGATATGTTGATGGCCTGAGCAAGTTCGGGCGAACTTGGAATGTCGAAGTTCGGCCAAACTTGGCCTAAGAGCTAGGTTTTGTTCGTTATTTTCGCGTTAGGCGTTCGTTTGGCGATTGGGTTCGTATTAGATAGTTATATTAAGCGTTTTAGCGAACGTTAAGCGTTATATTAGCATTGAATTGAGAGAGCAATTACGTGAGCGTGTGAGCGTTTTAGCGATAGTAAACCATAACATAAACAAACATAACACATATAAAACATAATTCCACAATATTAACTGCGTTTTGTGATGCGATGAGATAAGCGATCCGATGGCACAAGTGGTTATTGTACAACAACACACTCGGCTATTGAAGTAACACAGTTACTTGTGATTGCATTGGATTAGCGTTGACTTTAATAAGTGATTAGATGCGTTATTGATGTGACAAAATATAATTATCTTAACATAAACTTTTCCATAATCAAATCTCAGAGTACAACGATCGGTATAAACGAAATACACGGAAATAGAAAAAACAAATAACAAGGAAAATTGTGAGCTGTTACATTTGGACAGTATTTTAACGACTCGTGGGGAGTGAATAATGCTAATGAGGAGGAGGAGGAGGTTGTGTCTGGCGTCCCTGTTGATCAAAACATACAGTTGCTAGACTTGACCGAGGTTCCGACTCCACCTGTTGATGAACCATATTACCCGGTGCATCAAGTGTATCCCAATTACAGATACGTGTGTAAATCTCCGTACATGCAACAAGGTAATCTGGATGGATACGTATCCTACGGTGTTGAGCATGCCCCTGTTGATGAACCATATTACCCGGCACATCAATCGTATGCAGATTACGGATACAAGTGTGAGGTTTCATACGTGCAACAAGATAATTCGGATAGATACGGAGGATACGGTGATGAGCCTCCAAACACGCCACTGTATGATGATTATCAACCCTTAACCCGGGCAATCCCTTTCAAATTAATCAGGTATCACATTAATATTTGTATTATTGTTAAAATATTATTAATATTACTCTTATTGTTAATATTTGTATTATTGTTATAATATTTTTATTAATTGTATTTGCATTGTTGTTAGAATTCTTAATATTATTATTATTGTTAATATTATAATTTGTATTATTGTTAAAATATTATTAATATTTTGTTAATATATATTTGTATAATCGTTAAAATTTGTATTATTATTATTGTTAATATTTGTATTATTGTTATAATATAATTATTAATTATAATTATATTGTTGTTAGAATTCTTAATATTTATTATTGTCAAAATTATAATTATTAGTATTTTTGTTAATATTATATTTGTATTATTGTTAAAATATTATTAATATTGTTATTGTTGTTAATATTTGTATTGTTTTTAGAATTCTTAATATTATTAGTGTTGTTATAATTATAATTATTATTATTGTTATTGTTAAAATTAGAATTATTAATATTTTTGTTAATATTATATTTGTATAATTGTTAAAATTTTTATTATTTTTAAAATATTATTAATATTATTATTATTATTGTTAATATTTGTATTATTGTAATAATAAATTATTAACTATATCTGTATTGTTGTTAGAATTCTTAATATTATTATTATTATTATTGTTAAAATTATAATTATTAACTTTTTTGTGAATACTATATTTGTATAATTGTTAAAATATGTATTATTATTAAAATATTACTAATATTATTATTGTTAGTAACGTAACTTTTTGTAGCGTTTCATATCTCTAATTGATCTGAAGAATTAGATACAAGCAATGGCAAAGGAGAATGGTTACTTTATTATGACCCGTCGATCAAAGAATATTGGTGGTAGTGCGGGGATGGTATGGCTTTTGTGCGACCGTGATGGTGAGCATCGTAGTAAAGCAACAATTAGGAAAGCTCGGAGCAAAAAAAATTGGTTTCCTATTTTCATTACTTGCGGTGCGGGATGTGACGAATGATACATGGGAGTTAGTAGTGAACAACCTGAAACATAACAACGAACCTGCGTAGAGTCTGTTGGGCCACACATTTGTGCGAAGATTTACTGAATGCGAATACAAGTTGGTGGAGCAGCTGACAACTCAAAACATGGAGCCACGTAACATTTTTCAAACCCTAAGAAAGTAGTACCCCGATAGCCTCCATGTTCAGAAAGACGTGTAAAATGTGGTTTAGAAAATTAGAGCATCACAGATGGACGGAAAGACTCCCAAGCATGCACTGGAAAACATGCTGCATGAAAACCAGTTAATTTACAACACCTGACAGGAACCCAAGACAGATGTCGTAACAGAGAATTTCTATGTTCATCCCCATTCGATTACTATGTGGCGTGCATTCCCGCACGTGTTGTTGATCAACACGACGTACAAAACAAACATCTACAACATGCCATTTATCCAGGTTGTGGGTTTGACGTCGACCAACAAGTCTTTTGTATCATACATGCCGTTATTTGCAAAGAACGAAGGGATAACTTCGTAAGGATGATTGAAAGAATCAAGTTAATGTTGCATGAATGTATGATGTCATGTGTGATAGTCACGGATAGAGAGCTAGCCCTAATTAACGCGCGTGCTAAAGTATTCCCAAACACGTGTAGGCAACTATGCCGGTTTCACATCGAATAAAATATTTGTAAATATTGCAAGCAAGGGTTCAATAAAATATATTGGGAGATATTTTTGTCGTGCTCGCGGGGAGTGTGCGACTCTGCAATTCAGAGCACGTATATGACTACAACTTGGGCAAATTGTATAACCGACTTGTGGCTTGCAACCGTTTAAGTAAGTGTGTCTTCAACAAATGACTCACACAATCCATTATATTTACATACGCTTTTACATTTGATTATTTTACTTTTTTCAGGCGTCTTTAATTATGTGTACGATAACTGGCTCAAAGACTATAAAGAAATATTTGTTTTTGCGTGGACTAATAAGAGCAAGAGTCGCAATTTTGGTCAACGCACCATTAGCAGAGTTAAGAGGCAGCGCGTAAATTTGAAAAGATACATTCGAGATAGGAGTTCATTGGACTGAATCGTGGGATGTGTCATTGATATAGTTGAAACTCAGATAGGAAAAAAATAGAAAAAAGTTTCACTGAACCACCACAGACTACCACTATTGGACAACCTACGTGGAAAGGATTCCCATACACCACTTGATTTGCTGGAAGGAAGCTAACAAGGAAGCTAGAGGTGTTGCAAAAACGTAACGCATCATGTGGTTGCCATATGTGGCTTAGTTGTGGGTTGTCATGTGCTTGTAGGCTGCAAAAGTACAGAGGTACAGGTAAAAAATCTTAAACCTACAAACCTTTTGTTATTTAGTAAGATTTTAGCAGGTTACACACTGTATGACTTAACTGTGCAGAGCGTAAGATACAACTCGAAGACGTAGATGTATTTTGGCGTAAGCTTGACTTACAACCGTGTAAGCTGAGAGATGAGGAGGTCGATGTTGCAGAAGAGCTCAATATTGTGCGGCAACAATTAGTCGCAATCCCCGCTTAGAAAAAGAAACCTTGATTTCAAAGATAAAAGCGGTCTTGACCCCCACAAAATCAACTAAGAAACCACCGATAAAAGCTCTAGGCCATGAGCCTTTTTTCCTTTCAAGTATGGACGACCACCTTTTCTGGCTATTTTATACCAGTTCACACTTGGGAGCTTAGAATTTTAGATTGTCTTGCAGTTGGTGGACATCCTTTCCACACTTACGACAAGCTCACACTTTGGGACTAAGGATTATTTTGCATTTAATTTACCGGCTCACACAAGGAATCTAATATATTGGAATTTTAAATAAAAAATTGAAATTGTTTCAAACAAAAGTTGTAATTTAAAAATAAGTGTAAAAGAATAAAGTTATATAAAAAGGAAAATAAATAAATATGTATATTAAATTCCTTGATCAATATTAAAGTAACGAGTCAATTATGATTTTGGCCCCTGTGGTTATGTCACTTTTATCATATTAGCCCAAAAAGGAATCTTTTGACATCTATACCCCCAATGTTATTTTCTCTAACTATTTTAGCCCTTGCCACTAAAACCATCCATAACCTAGGTTAAATATTAGTCATGTGCATCTCACACGATGTCTATTAAAGTCATTTTATCTACCTCACCTTAATTATTTTATAAAAAAACCCCTGCCTATTATAATTCACTTGACCCCCTTTGGATATTCATACACCTAAATTTCTTTTGACATCAATGATCCATTGACCCCATTTAGATATTCACACACACACAAATCGTTAGTGAGAGAAGAGGGGAAACCAGTTTTGCTTCTGGTGGACTCACGGCGGCGACCCCAGTTACCTGCACCTCCATAACAAGAAACTACTAATCGAAGATCCAAGAGTCTAGCGGATGTGTTGATCGGGACATTCAAGTGCGGTGGTTGGTTTTCGGAGTCTACTCGTCGAATTCATGTTTCTCCCTTTCAAACCCTAATTTTCAACTCCGTCTTTCGACAACGATGCTGCCACCATGAACACCGCACAACAGGTTGTCATACTTCCAATTTTAATTTGTTGTTGTTTGATTTTGATAACTTGATGCGATAGTAGTTATATATTAATGATGTATGCATTGTAATAAGGTTTTGGATCTTGTCATCGGATACAAATGATCAGTTTTGAGAGTGTTTAAGTGAAATTGTTTGATATTTTTTGTGTTAGAGTTGTGAGGGTTAACAATAGCATTTGCTTCAGCAACAACAGCAGTTGAGGCAACAGTTGCAACAACAGAGCTTGCAACCTACAAATGGAATGGAACGACCCTATGATGGTGGTGTATCATGTATGCTCAAGAATATTGATGCAATACTTATATGATTCGAAAAAGATAACCATGGTGGAATTAGGGTTTGGAATGGAAAAGATGAAGAAGATGAAGTGCATTATAATAGGCATGAGTTTTTAATAAAGAAATGGGTAGGTAAAATGACTTTAATGGGCATTATGTGAGATGCACATGACCAATATTTAACCTGGGTTATGCATGGTGTTAGTGGCAATGGCCAAAATAGTTAGATAAAATAACCTTAAATGTACAGATGTCAAAAGATTCCCTTTTAGGCTAATAGGGTAAAAGTAACATAACCACATGGGTCAAAATTGTAATTTACTCTATATTAATTGATCAAGTCAACCCATTTGGTCAACATGATCATAGTCTCCCTCCGTTGTGCAAATATGTATATTAAATTCCTTGATCGATATTAAATTAATTGATCAAGTCAACCCATTTGGTCAACACGGTCATACTCTCCATCCCTTGTGCATGATTTTTTTGTAGGGTTATACATATTCAAACCTGAAGAATCAATCCATGTAACTTGCTCGTGATTAGGTCTACTGTTTTAAACTTGAACGTTGAAACCACTCATGTGTAACCTGAACCAGTAGTTTACGTTTATTTTTTTAATGTTTAATGTTAGGAAAATGAATTTATGTATTTATATAATTTTTATGAGTTATCCTTATTAGTTTTAAAAGAAAATTTATAGAAACAAATAATTATAAAATTAAAACAATGGTTTAAAAACTCAAAACCAAGCCTTGGCCAGTTTTCATTGCCTTTTTTAAGTGTGACAGCATCCCATTGTGGACTAGGGATGAGCATTTCGGTACTGATACCAAAAAATATTGGTACATATGGTATCGTACTCATTTTCGGGATTGGTACTTTCTATTCGTTATGGTACCGGTATTTTACTAATTTTTACCTTCAAGTACTGTATCGTACAGTCCCTCAACTTTGTTCCATATCCCATTTTAAAAATTTTGTCCATCAATCTGGAAGAGTTAGAGTTTTCAGACACATGTGTTTATGATTCTATAAAAATATCCGAGACGTTACAACAACGAATCTCCAACTTCTATGGTTGTCTTCTTCTACGTAGTGTCTGTGATAAAATCTCTTCAGGTGTCACCTAAACATGAATGCTAAAGCCTGTGTAATCTTTTGTTCATCCACAACCACACCGGTTGTTGGCATGATGGGTTCCCACAACCCTTGGGCGTCCATAATTGCTTCCATCTTAATAGAACGTATGTTTGGTATAGGGTAATGGAATGGAGAGCCAATATAGAATGTACGAGATATGGAATACACAAATAAATGAAATGGATCATTACTATTCCATGGTCTTGTTTGATTACTATGTGGGAATGAAAGACTCATTACCTTGTGATGTTTGGTAGGCAGGAAAAGAAGAAGAAATAAAATCGGTGATGTATAGGTGGTGGCGATGGTTGATGGCGACAGTGGATGGTGATGACGGTGGAGCGGGCGGTGGCGGCGATGATGCCGGTGTTCGGTGGTGGGGGTGGCGATGACGCGGTGTTTGGTGGTGGCAAGTGGCGGCGGCGGGTGGTGGTGGTGCCTTCAGTGTTCGGTGGCAGAGGGTGATGGCGGTGGCAGGTGGTGGCAGTGATCGGTGGTGGTGGTGGTGGTGGCACTGGTGTTCGGTGGCAGAGGATGGCAATGGTCGTGGGTTATGGCGGCGACGTTCGGTGGTGGTGGCGCTGGTGTACGGTGGCAGCGAGTGCCGGGTTGGGCGGGTAGTGGTGGTGGCGGTAACATGATCGTCGATGGCGCCGGTGGTCAACCCCGTAGGGTGGCGCGGCGACAGTGGGTAGTGGTGGTGGCAACGGTGGGTGGCTAGTGGTGGAGGTGGTGGGAGATGTTGGTGATGAAGGTGGGGAGAGAATGGAATGAAAAAAAAGGGTATGAATAGAAAGAATTTGAGGGAATTGAATGTCCTTTGTAATTATCCAACCAAACACATTTTTTTCATTCCCTCGTGATAGTCTATTTCATTCCGCCTCTTATTCTTGCATAACAAATACTACCTTATAGTTTGTAGGTGTGAGGATTGGGCACTAGAATGAAACGGAGTTGTCTTTGGAAGAATTACGGTTTGTAATGGCCTGCATGGTGTTGAAATGCGGAAATTTGGCATAAAATCAGATCAAAACTTGGAAGCTCTTGTTCCAAATGTTAGATTTGGATCAGATGCCAAAGCAATCAATCAAGGAAAGAATAGGGATCAAATAGTCAAATGATTTATGCATTATTAAATGATTTAAGGTTTCAGTCATGCTCAAATGCTTTACAGATTTATCTGTTGATTTGAATGAAAAGGATAAAAATAAAAATAAAAACCAAATCAACTAGAATGATGATATACCAAAATAAAACAACTAAACTCCTATTCAACAGGAGATCCTTTATTATTGTTTCTGCACAAGCCAGGGGCGGACGTAGGTTGTCGTCTGGATGAGCAGGCGCACCCCATGACTTTTTTTTTCAGTTAGTATATATGCATAATATGTCCTTTCTGAAATTTTGACACCACACCCTATGAAATATTAACACCCAACCCCATGAAGGATAAAGTAATAGTAGAACATAGTAATAGATAACATAATGATAGGCATTTTTTTTCCATTTGCATTTTTTTTCCATTATGACCCTCCAATAAGAAAAAAATAGTTCCATCACTTGACCGACTCCCTAAAACTTTTAAACTGACCCCTAAGAAAAATAGATTTACAAAAACATTTTAGAAAAATAATATAACCACTAGTTAAGTTAACTTAATTTATATAAATTACCAATTAGGCATTACTTCAATCCATGACTTGACCCGATCTGACCCGATACAAACCAAAAAAAAGTATTATATAGTTAGGGGCCTAAAATCCTTAAAAAAATTCCGCACCCTAGAAAAAAATTGATGGGTCCGCCACTGGCATGAGCTCAACTCTCTGTAATGTTTATCACCTGAAGATTCGGTCACCAAGATGTGAAGATCAATTCGTGGAGGTTTGGTCAACAATAAGCCAACACTCACAAACGATTTTCCAGCAACCCTGCACAGTCGACTACCACTATACGCCCCAGAACGCAAAGAGAAAAAAATATATTACGGAGTTATGAATATGATTGTTATCGAGGCAACTACATCTGTAACGGTTAAACCATTGGTTGAGCTTGTTGGATAAGTGCTTGAAGAGAAATCAGCAACAAGTAAGTTCCTTTCTGTAAAAAATGCTGGCTGCTTTGGTTTCGGCAATGCACCCTCACTACCTAGCATTTGAACCACTTATGACATGTCTGGCCTGTCATCTGCACTTTCTTGGACACATAACAACCCCACTTCGATTGATCTTAAAACTTGGGTGGATCTACTGGTTCATCTAAGGTTGAATCAATGAGTTCCATTGACCTGCCTTCTTTATACATTCTCCATGCCTGAACATAGTATAGAAATAGTTCTTTGGTTGTTGAGTAAGAACTATAATTACAAATCAAAAGAGCATTTTGCGGCAGGTGAACTTACATGGCCAATAAGGTTATTGTCATGCTTAGTATGAACGAATCCCCGGTTTCTACTCCCACTTACAATCTCCAGCACCAAAACACCAAAGCTAAACACATCTGATTTCGTTGAGAAAAGACCATCTAATGCATACTCCGGAGACATGTAACCACTGAAGTCGGCAAAATGTTTCTAAAATTAATGAACATAAGAAAAAATATAATGAATATACAGTTGGGTTTTGTAGCTTACTATGTACCAACAACTCTCTCTGTGTTTGCTTCGGTCTCATTTCCTCCAAAGCTTCTTGCTATGCCAAAGTCTGATATTTTTTGGTTCATGTCCAGATCTAGTAGAATATTGCTCGCTTTAAGATCTCTATGAATGATTCTTAGTCTTGAATCTTGATGCAGATAAAGAAGTCCTCGGGCAATTCCTTTGATGATGTGTAATCGCATTGTCCAATCAAGAAGTGTGTGTTGTGTTTTATCTGCCAAACATGTAGATTTGGTTCATTATAGTTTCATTTAAATCAACTATGATATTATATATGATGCCAGACCAAATATGAACAGGTCTAGGCTTCTGTTTGGCAAGTATTCATAGATCAAATTTTTCTCATCTCCCTCTATGCTAATCCAAGGAGCTTAACAAGTTTCCGGTGCTGAAGTTTTGAAATGCAAATCACTTCATTCTTGAATTCATCGAGTCCTTGTCTGGAAGTTGTGGAGAGACGCTTAACTACAATTTCTTTCCCTTCTAGCACACCCTGAAGATTACCATTTCCAATGTGAATACTATACAAACATCAAAGTGTAACTTCATTGGATCTTTAATATTATGTTATCCTTTGCAAAATGCATGCAAAGCACTTTATACGTTTACCTTATAAACAGGTCCAAATCCACCCTCTCCAAGTTTATTATCTGATGAAAATCTAGCAGTGGATTTTGCTATTGTAGCAAAGCTAAACAATGGTAGCTCCATGGCTTCTTCCTGCCTTTCACAGACATGCAGTGATCCCCCTATGCAATAGAAATAGAATAGATTTTAAACTGACAAAATCTGCTGAAAGAATTCATAGTACTCCAAACTGTACTTCAACATACAGACATTGCTTACCATGTTGCCTCTTTCTCCATGCATAGCAGAATAATGTAGAGCTTAAGCCTATAAGAACAACTCCCAGAAAGACTGCTAATAAAATGAATTTAATGTTTGTTCTTCCTCTCTTGGACACTGGTTGAGCAAGCCATGAATTTAGTAAGTTTGTACAGATGAAAATCAATCCGTGTAGATTGGTTTTTGTGTTGAAATATATATATTATATTTGTGTTGAAATATATATACATATATATGTATATATATACATATAATGTATATATATACATATATATGTATATATATACATGTTTGGCAAAATTTAGTAATAGATAGTTACCTAATTCAGAGAAAGCCATTCTTACAAATATTTCCTGACCACCGTTGCCTTCGGTGATTACTCTGATGTCTAAGAGGTCCCCAAACCAAATCAAGCAGCCACTTCCCTCCCCTGTGATATCTGTATTTGAATAAGCTATACAAGAGCAATTCTTCTGGCATATTGCTTTGCATTCCTTTAGGTTCATGCTCTTGTTAAACCAAGAGGTGTGTGTGTCCGGCCATTTAACATCAGGATACCTTATAAACACATCTGTTCCATTTTCGCAATCCAATGATGTTCGCCTCATACAACCACCAGACCAATCTGCATCCTCCCAACCCTTTGGGTTTCTAGGAACAAATTTTGGCTCATCTAAGCACGAACATCTCTGTGTCTTCACAGTGCTGCAGCTTCCATAGGCACCACAAATGTTGTATGAATCACATATATCTCTTGGGAATCTAACCACAAGCTGCCAAGTTTTAGCATCTTCTACCCACACTGAACGTTGTAGCTCCCCGGAAGACATCAAGGTTAACCTCGATACAACAGAACTGTTTATAAGATTATAAGTATAGGCTACCATTGTTTCATTAATAACCATATTGTACGTAAAGATCTTGTTCCTGCCAAACGTCGAATCCCCACTAAACCCCATACCATTCCATGGTCCTGCCCGGAATTTGATCGTATCTGCGCCTTGTTTGAGCATGTGCTAAGGATAACCATGTGTGTCAGTGCTGTGTGTAAATTCACCTGGAGCTGGATCTTCACTGCTTTTCCATGACGATAGATGCTGTTCCCTGCCCGTCAACATGTCCCTCCCAAACTTCATTCCAGATAAAAGAGTATCAGTGGGATCATCAAAACTCTGCCAGAGAATCTTTATGTTGTCTCCGTCTGTCATGACTAAATTTCCCATGTCATCAAGCTTTGCAATTGCATTTCCTGAAGATGTTGTGTTGGATGACCACATGATACCATTGGTATCGTTCACGAGGACAAGATTCCCTGGATGGACAATCTTTAACACACCTGATGATGCGACGGTCAGTGGGCAATCTCTGTTAGCAACCCAAACCACTGTTTTAACAGATATTTTCTTATACCAAATACCAAGGTAGCTATTCCCAGAGCTACCCGGCTTGAAAAAGCCAAGTTCAAAGGTTCCGGCGGGCGACACCAATGTGTCATTTTCGGTCAAGAACTGTAAATCCGAAATGATATCGATTTCGGCAGTATAGATTTTCTGAATGGGGAGTGTAACAAATAAAAGAACAAATATAGCTACTCTCTCCATTTTCCCTCTAAAGATTCTGATGATATATGTAAAATGTTCCTAGCTATATCTAGCATGAGATGGACGCTATATCTCACCTATTATAGTACATATATAGTACAGGTGCGTTATTAATTGGTGGGGTGCGTTATTAATGTCTAGTATATTTAGATAAAGTTAACTGTGATTATAACATGGCACAGAATGAGGAGAAAATTCGTTTGCACAGACTCAAGGATCCATCATACTGTTATGTCGCCGTTGCCGTTTGGGTATGTAGTTCCCCGTATCCTGGGTCACACGGCAAGGAATTACTTGGTGACTAAAATCTGACTTTTTGGTGGATGAAGCTGTCTTACATTAAACACATGTTGCGTTCAAACTCTGTATTTCATAAGTTTTTTTTTCTTGACTAGTTTTGTCCAACAATACCCAATGTCCTTAATTGTAACACGGAATGGGCCCATGTGTTGATGGCACCTCTACGATTTCCATCTCTTGGGCTTGGTGGGTAAGGGCGGCGCCTCCTATGCCAATTTTCAAGAAATAGCGCCTCCCAACTAGATGTGCACAAATACCTGGGTTCGGGTACATACTCGGGTATGGGTATGGGTATGATCGGGATTTGAATTTTCGGGTATTGCCAATACCCTGGTCAGGTTCGGGTATTGGTTTACGAAATCCATACCATATGTACCCAGATTCAGGTAGGGTTCGGGTTACCCGGGTATTAGAATACCATATTTCCGGATTCGTGTAGGGTTCGGGTATTTGTCGCGTATGAAAAACACCCGGGCGGGCATTAAAAAACCCGGATATGTATAAACATAAACTTTGTAATTTTTTATTCCAACTTCATTTTTGGGTTTATAAACAAGAACTTTAATAATATAAAATTTTAATTTAACGAAATTAATGTTACTAGGAACTAGAATAATCAAAGTGCATACATTCTTAAAACCCAGTATCGGGTATTTCTAAAACACGGGTACGGGTATTATTAAACTGGGTATACAAAAAACATGGGTATAAATCGGGTATGAAAAAACTCGGGTTCGAGTTCGGGTACGGATGACAATATGCATACCCTACGGGTAGGTTCAGGTTTAAAAACCCGGTTTTTTAATGCCCGAGTCAGGTGTTTTTTTTTCGAGTTTTGGTTTTTTTATGCACCTCTCCCCCAACATCGTTGCCTCTAGGCGCCATTGCGGGCGTTATTGAGTCTTTGCCAACCCAATCACGATGGTTAGTGGAAAGAAAGTGGTGGCGCCCGTGTTTTCAACCAAACACCATTTTATGTTTTATTATCTTTCTTTTTTTAACAAGAGGGTTTGTTCCATTGCATTTATTGAGAAGAGGTAATGGAGCCCTATGTCTACGTGACGACAGACGTGCTGATGAGGTGGGGCAATGGAGCCCCAGGTGCTCCGTTCTATCCGGAGAGTATGGGCTAGCACCCCCTCCAGCTCAGCCAATTTTGTGTCAATGCCCCCATACACAACGCATTTCCCAAGCGCTATTTAGGGGCACTATTGGAAGTCCGCCAAGGCAATAACGAGTTGAAGCGAGGGTGAGTGGTGGGCCATGCCTCTTTTGATCGTTTTCAATGGTCATTTAAAAAAATCAAATTAATTTATTTTTCAATATATTTTAACACAAACCCACATATTTTTTTACCCCATCTTTAATTTCAAATTCTCTACTCTCAAATTCTATACTATCAAAAACTCGACTTTCAAATGGCACATCGTTGTTGAACTGAGCAAGAGGATATCACTTTGGGCACAAGTTGGGTGGATACGGTTGAGTTAGGATTGCCCTCAGATTCGCTTAAATGTTGGAATAAGGTTATGTCCACGTTCTATCAACACGTGGGTGAAAATGTTCGTGGAAGAAATGAAATTTTAGGAAGGTTTATACTTCTACGCACAAAGTGTACACATTTTAAGATGTGCTATGTCCGTGCCTTGAACCCCTAGGAGGGTTTACTTGAAGATGAAGCGCTTGTCGCGTGACGTAGCAAGTTCCAACCATGGCACCAAATTCAGTTTGCTAACGTTGCGGCTTGGAGGATTTTGAGAAACCGGTTTGGATTAATTTCGTACCTTTAGTTTTAATATCTAAAATATTAGTAGTTTATGTTTTATTGCAATCCACTAGTTTTAATATTTAAATATGGTTTTTTGTTCAAAGTATTTTTTTTATTTAGTTTAAACTAGGAGGTGTTTATCTGGCTTCCCTTGACTTCTCAGATATGGATCTAAACGTTATTTTACACATAAATGTAAATTTCATCTCATACAGAATTATATAGATAACATATTTATTATAAGTTGCCAATTGTTTATAACTAGTATTAAACCCTCGCTTGTGGACGGGGCCATAAAACCGTGTCAAGTTATATCAATGCTATACCCTTGCTAATGACCTCCAACACAGAAAAATCGTAAAACAAAATAAATAAAAATTGGAAAATAACATCGGGCGAAACGTAGACGTAAAACCATTGAACCACACACGCGAAGAAATTAGGCCGAAACATAAAACATAGAAAAGAATAACTAAATTGATATAGGACCTTGCAAATTGCGACGAACCTGTTAAACGGGAAAAATAGATGTAAAAACATTGAACTACATACACACGTTGCGCCGTGTATGGAATCGAATAAAATTTCAAAAAGATAAAGCAAAATTTATTACAAAAATACAAACATAATTTAAGTAAGTAATAAAATTAAACAAAGAAATCATAAATAAATATAATAATATAATAATAATAATAATAATAATAAATAAAGATAACAATAAAATATCATGTCTCATGAAACTCACAACTAAAACTTTTTTGAAAAAACACACCAAACATAACATACAATGCATTTTATGTTTACAAAAGTTGCTAATTGATAGTATGGAAATGTTATCTTTTTTTAATGTTATGTTTTTTATTTATATATATGAAAGACCCTTCTAATATAACATTAAAATATTGTTTAACAAATATCAACTTGAAATAAACGTAAAAGTCAACAAGGTTTCGATTTAACAAAATACATATAGTTTAAGTCTTCAAAAGATAGATGACAAAAACACGGAAGCATAGATCTTGAGTTGTGTTCGGTTCTTCGTATGCGACTTGATCTTCATACGGTCTTCTTGAGTCACATTACCTAATATACCATATTTACTCAAACAATTAGTAATTCAAACATTTGAATGAAATAGTTAAATCCGGAAATCAAAACGATATTTTTTATGCATTATGGAGTATTGGAAGCATACACCCCCAAGTTGGAAGTTTAAAACATGAAAAACGGGAAGGTTGGTATCATTCGGCGCCACTAGGTGCTGATTTCAGTGCACCACAGTAGAGAATTACATTTTGGCGCACTATGCTCTGATTTTGGCGCACTGGGCGCTGAACCCAGACCTGACTCACAAATTTCATGTTTTTCCACCAAAAAATGTTTAGATCACTCTAAATCAAGTTTTTATGTTTAAAACTCATTCCTTATCATATCTAAATCAATAACCCATTACTTGGATCCATAATTTATATATTTTGCGCTCCGTTACCCGGTTTGCAGTTATATTTATTTGACCCGTTATGATGTTCAAGCATGAAAGCTTAAATTCTCCGCATCCTTTTCATGGGATTATTCCCCTATAACTACAACCCATTAACCGGGCTTATTAGTCTTTCATTTCACGCTCCAGTTACCTGGGTTGCGCTCATTTGACCCGTTCGGTTTGTTCGTGTGAAGTCCATCACTTATGAACAATCAAACTTATACATTCTTTATTTGACCCATTCGGTTTGTTCGTGTGAAGTCCATCGCTTATGCATAACCAAACTCTATACATTCTTTATTTGACCCGTTCGGTTTGTTCGTGTGAAGTCCATCACTTATGAACAATCAAACTTTATACATTCTTTATTTGACCCATTCGATTTATTCGTGTGAAGTCCATCACTTATGAACAACCAAACTTTATACATTCTTTATTTGACCCGTTTGGTTCGTTGTGTGAAATCCGTCACTTATGAACAACCAAAATTTATACATTCTTTATTTGACCCGTTCAGTTTGTTCGTGTGAAGTCCATCACTTATGAACAACCAAACTTTATACATTCTTTATTTGACCCATTCGGTTCTTTCGTGTGAAATCCGTCACTTATGAATAACCAAACTTTATACATTCTTTATTTGACCCGTTCGGTTAGTTCGTGTGAAGTCCATCACTTATGAAAACCGAACTTCATGGATATCACTTTCTCAAACAATAAATCACATTATTTAAACAAAGAATAACTACGAAACATATAGTCACGTACCTTATAGCTTCCCCTTCAAATGTGTGTTTGCTCCAGCTTGACTTCCCGAAGCTTCTCCCGAGTTACCTTATGATCCTCTAGCTTAGATGACCAGTATTTTTAGTTCATGCACCGATTTTAGACCCGGCCCTTTCAATTTTGAAGAATTGATGATTCTATGTCTTGGGGAGTTTTCCCCCCTTCTTGTTCCAGTTTTTGTCGACAAAAACACACACATTTGTTTGAGTTTTAATTTCCTTTTATTACAATTAGTTTCCTAATTGCCCATTTTGGCCTTCCATGTTTTGTTCATTATAAAAATGGACACTTTCTAATGTATTATTATTATTTATCAACAAGCTATTAATCAAGTTAAATTTACAATAGTATTTATGTACATAATATTTACCATCTAGGTAAATATTAATGTTAATATAGATATTTTTAGGGGTATTACAATAGAAAAACATTAAAAAATGATTAAGTAATTATTGAAGAGGCTTTATTCTATGACATGGTGTTAGGCTGTAGGGTATGAGGCGTGATTTCCTGCCACCTCACCATTTTTTCATCAATAACGCCGCTCCCCCATACCATGTTAGCTATTGGGGAGCGGTATTAGGGGGATAGCCAAAGGAATAGCAAGCATTAGTGGATAAATTGTGGGACCACTTAAAGTTTAAACCTTTAAAACTAAAAAAGATAAACAGAGGGGGCACCATTAGAGGCTTTAACCCATACCTTGGTTGTTAGAGGGGGACTCCATTGCTTATCTGGCACTGGTGTGCTTATGTCATTGACATGGCACAATGGATCCCCTCTCCATACCTTGCCACCTTATTAGAAGGGGAATAAAGCCACTGTTGACGTGGCGCTGCCCTAGGGGTTTTATTTCCATACCCTTCAACCTTTGTTTAAATGAAACTTTTACTTTTAATAAGTATCCTACATATTTGATGATGATAAATAGTTGTTTTTTATATAAAAAGTTATTGTAGCAATTTTTTAGTTTAGGTTTGGAGATATATGGAGATCGGATGTAGTGTCATTTTAAAAGTTAAAAAATAAGGAGTAGTTAAATGAAAGGGATACTTTAAAAGAAACAAAAGTTAGCAGCCAATATGAAAGTCAATAAACTAAAGTATTCCTTCACGAATTTTAATATAGAAATTTAATATATAGAAAATTGCCACCACATGTGATAGGGCTGCAAACGAATCAAACATTCACAAACAAGAAACTTTGTAGTTTAGTTAAATGAATGAACATTAACAAAGGTCACAGTCATTTATGTTCATGAACGTTCGGTAGCGTGTTGTTTATGTTCGATTGTGTTCAATAGTTCATCAATGCTTTAGTTTTTATATTATAATTAAATACTTCAAAATTCCTACAAATAAATATTTAATAATGTATACTATATTTTGTTCAAGAACTCATGTTTAGGTTCGTTTGTCTCCATTTGTGTTTATGCACATTAGTTTGGGTTCATCATCGTGGATTGCCTAAAATTAACAAACGAACACGAAAACGTTAATTTCCTTAACAAACGAACACCAACATAAAATCTTGTTCAAAGTGTTGTTCATGAGCAAATATATTTCTAACAAACGAACACAAACAAGTCTTGTTCGTGTTCGTTCAGTTTGTTTACAGCCCTAATTGGAGACCTATGTAAGAAAAGCATTACCTGCGGATTAAACCAAATTATGGATCCCATTTCATAAGCCAATATTATTGGCCTCAATAATATTATTGGCGTATTAGAGCATCTCCAACACAGGGTGACGTGGAGTGGTCTGAAAATCCAAACCCCACAAACCAAATAGAACATGCATTAGAGGGGTTGTCTGAGATGGTCATGTAAAGATATGCGGACTCGTTCAAATGGCTTTGTATGGATCCCAAGTGACCATGTCAAGTTTGAAACAGAAAAAAAACTATAGCGGCTATTTTTGTAAAAAAAAATTATTTAAATTAATCTACACACTATATATACAAACTTTTACATACATATATGACACAAACAAACACTCTCCACATGCACTTCCTATTGCCAATTCCGTATTCTTTTTCAAACACAATAACCTCAATTGACAAAGAAACCACGCAACCAGGGCTAACCCTGAAAATCCTTGAAACGTTTCGGGCCTAGAGCGAGTAAAAAATAGCGGGCCCAATGTAAATTTAAGTTTTTTACTTTCAAATATCAATAATTCAAGTTTCAACTTTAAATTATCATACATTAATACCTAAAAGAAATTAAAAGTAACTAAAATAAATCATTTACGGTAAACAAAATAGTACATGACAAAATTAAATCATATATTAAAAGCAAATAAAATATAAAGGACATAACAAACAATTTTAAATTTTAAATGTATGAAAAAAATAGAAACTAACGAAAACTTGGTCTTCTTCTTTAAAATGCATTGTTATAAAAAAATTGAATGGCAGAAGTTGGACACAAACCGAGATTCTTTATCTTGAAATGTAAGCCATCAACTAAGTCTTCTTGTTGCTCTTTTCCATGCCAAAATAATATAATTAAAATTTATACGTAAATATATTTTTTAAATAAAAAATTTTAGGCCTCCTAAGAGTTTGGAACTTGTTCGTTGCCCACCTCACCCATGCCCAAAATCGGGCCTGCACGCTACATCCACCTTCACGTTTTCTTGATGAACTCAAGGGACGAAGATAACACACAATCTCCACTTCTACCTCCGAATCCTATTTTATAATATATATATATAAAGTAAACTAACGAGGACATGTGTTACGGAGTAATATATTTCTTATTTTTTCCGCCTTTCAATCTTACTTAATCTATTTCTATCTCTATATACTTATATTTATCTTCTACTATATATAATCTTAATCTTTATTTTATCTTATTCTTATCTTTTATTTATTAATATTTTTTTCTTAACTGTTTTTTTATTTTTTCGCTTATTAATAATAACTATTTAATATTTTCTTGATCCGACCACGTGTAACACAAAAGTTTCTAACCTTTTAATAAATAAATAAAAAAACAAAGTAAAATATTATTATATGCAAACACTATACAAAAGTTCATTTCTCCCAAAAACGTATCTTGACGAATGTGTGTACACGTGTTATTGAAGGCATCTATTTTTAGTTTTTCCGAAGTTTCTTCCTACTTAATTATAGATAAATATTTTTTAATTAATTAATGTAACACTTCATAAATCATTTATCTATATCTATAGACTTATTTTTTTCTTCTAATATATATGCTCTTTATCTTTATGTTATCTTATTCTTATCACTTATTTATTTAATAAATATAAAAAACAAAGTAAAATGTTATTATATGTAAATACTACATCAAAGTTCATTTTTTCTTAAACCATATCTTGACGAATGTGTGTCATTCACTAGAGGCGTCTATTTTTTTGTTTTCCCGTCTTTCTCTCATACTTAATTATAGATAATTATTTTTTCAGTTAATAAAATCTAACACTTCACAAATCATTTATCTATATCTATAGCTCTATCTATATACTAATATTTATCTTCTAATATATACTCTTTATCATTATCTTATCTTTTTCTTATTTAATATTTTTTTCTTAACTATTTCTTTTATTTTTTCTTTTATTAATAATAACTATTTAATATTTTATTGACCCGACCAGGTGTAACACACACAGTTTTAACCATTTATGTCACACCCCGACCCGCAGCGGAAATAAGAGTCGGAGCATAATTGGGTTATCACCAAAGCACATGACATTTACTATTATGTTTCATAATTAATAAAGTCAAAGTTACATTTTCAAACATCCAAACATGTTCATTCAATACAAAGGAAATAATCAAACATAACAATCACAATACTAAATCGTTTTATTCTTCTAATCCAGGTCCTATGTGTTCCTAGCTGCTGCTGGTTCACCTGTATCATGTGTAAAATGGGAGTTTTTGGGTCAACATAAGTTGGCGAGTGAACCTTATTAGATAAACATTTGATAATGATTTTTATGGTTAGTTTATCAATGAAATATTGTGCATAATCATAAAAGAGCAAATGTAAGTAATCAAGCATTGGCAAATAGCAGTTACAATTATAACATACAATAACACTTGATAGCATACATGAACATACCAATATCATACGATAACTAACATAAATGAACTGTGCGATCAAGGCTCAATCAAACGGAGCCGATCGTATTGCATGTACTGAAATGTAAACTGAACTGTGCGATCAAGGCTCAATCAAACGGAGCCGATCGTATTGCATGTACTGAAAATGTAAAATGAACTGTGCGATCAAGGCGCAATCAAACGGAGCCGGTCGTTGCGGGCACGCCAGGTTCAACCGCATAATAAAATGGGGAACAAGCTCAAACCTCATAAATGGGGAGCGGCGGCCTCGGCAATTGCATGTACTGAAATAATAATTTACATCCAATAATAACTACTTAACAGCAACAAACTAAATACACATGTCATGATATGATGTATGCACAATAGTTTAGTTATAATATGTATATAAACAAAGACACATGATACACCCCAAAAACGTGATTAAAACGGGGAGTTTGAAAGGTTCACTCACATTGGGTGCGTTGGATTGGAGATGGTGAGATGCGCACGATTTAGATGAGCGGATCGACGAGGAATACTAACCTAAATAATAATGAAAAATATATTAAATGGATGGATTTTATTAAGGATTTTAATGAAATTTTTAGATATATTTTTGTGAGTTTATGGCTATTTTCTATCTTTAAAAATGTTATTTTTAAGTATTTTTAATTGATTTTTAAATTAAATTAAATAAATAAAAATATAAAAAAATATTATTTTTTTAAGTGTTGACCGTTGACCGTTGACGGGTTCGGTCAGCGGATAATTCTGCGCCGGGTGGGATTCGAACCGGCGACCTTCCGTTCGCGTGCACGCAGCTCTACCAACTGAGCTACGTGTCTAACCCGTTATAAACTCGTTTTTAATTATATTTATACACTTATTTGAATTAACCGAAAATTCCTTTATTTCCAAAAACGTTTTAATTCAATTGAACCGGTGCTCGTGGCGAGATTCGAACGCACGACGTGAAGTTCATGATGCACACAGTCCACCGCTGGACTGTGTGTCTAACCCGGTTATTATCTTGGTTTTTATTATACTTAACAACTATCTCTTTTAACCGGTTTAGTTCTTGATCAAAAAGGCATGTTATTACACAAGGCGTGCGTGTAGCAAGGATCGAACTCGGGACGTGTGTGTGTAATTTGCACACAGTCCACCGCTGGACTGTGTGTCTAACCCGTTTAAAATACCGTTTTTAATTAATCTTATGTTCTGTTATAACTTCATCTTCTTCGCCGATTTACACAGACAGCATAATTCGACTGGTTATGATTGATTTGTGATTTATACAATTCTCAGACATTAACAGTAATTCAAAAGTAGAGAATGGAGAGAGTTTAAGGAACAGAATATACCGATTGATGTTATTCACAGAAATCCGGCGGAGGTTCGTCGGTACTGGAAATGAACTCTGGCTGTTGAAACCAATTAACAGCGTCGATCGATTATTCATAAAGTTGAGTCACTTAAACAAGGTTTAAAAGAAGTTTTGGATATCATACCAGTTCACAGTGTGATTCCGGCAGTCTCAGAGATTTTCCGGCGAAGATAAGATTTTCGATAAACGTTGACTAGGATCGATTCTGATGATGGAGTTGTGATAGAGACTGATTAATCACATGTTTTAAACAGAAAGAGTCGGAGGAATTACCATGAGAATGTGAGTCCCGGTTTTCCGGTGACTTGCAGAAATTTTCCGGCGAACTGATTCAGAGGATCTTATGGTTCAAAAATGCGACGAAAATGAAATTGAGTATTGTTGTGATAGTTCTGAATTGCGAGAATGATCTGAAGCTTGAGTTAAATCAGAACTTGATGAATTTTCGGTTTCAAAAGCCGAAAATGATAAGACTTAAAGTTTCAATCAATTTTAACTTGATTAGAAACCGTAATACATCGGTTATAAGCTGAACAAGTGAATTAACAACGATTTGATGATTGGTTTGCCGATTACCGTTATTCAGATGGCTCCATCGGTTCAACTGAGTTTGTGTATAAGTTTCTTTTATGTCCCTAGAGTTAACAGAAAACACATTGTGGCGGAGTGGTTTAGGGAATGGATGTTAAGTCGTTGTAGCGACTCAGCTGACCCGGGTTCGAGTCCCGACAGCTTCATATATTTTTTATTTATTTTATTTTAACTTTTTATCAAATATAATTTTTATAGTTTAGTTTATTTATTAATTATGTATCGTTTTAACTCAAAATAACCATAAATAATTAATGCACTTTTATAACTTGGTACTTGATTACAAAACGGAGCGGGTTTTGGAGACCCGATTTTTACAAATGTTACAGTATCCCCTACTTTTAGGAATTTCGTCCCGAAATTTAAATAGTTGAAGTAGTAGGAAAAAGATGCGGGTATTTTTCACGCATTGAGTCTTCACGTTCCTAAGTAAACTCGGGCCCCCGTTTCGACTCCCAGCGTACCCTAACAATTGGAATGCGACTTCGTCGAAGACGCTTTTCTCCGTAGTCCATGATCTCCACTGGTCTTTCAATAAAATGCATGGATTCATCAATCTGAATATCTTCCAGCGGAATATGGAGATTCTCATCAGCGAGGCACTTCTTCAAGTTCGACACGTGGAATGTGGGATGAATCCTGTCGAGTTCTTCCGGTAGGTCAAGCTTGTATGCTACAGGACCTACTCTTTCGAGTATCTTGAAAGGTCCTACATAACGTGGTGCTAGCTTTCCCTTTTGACCAAAACGAACTACTCCCTACCACGGTGATACTTTTAAAAGCACACGATCACCAATGTTAAACTCTAAGGGCTTCCGTCGTTTATCTGCATAACTCTTTTGACGACTTTGAGCTGCTAGAAGATTGTTTCGGATTTGATGAATCTTGTCTGTGGTTTCTTGGATCAATTCTGGACCAGTAATTTGTGCTTCCCCAATTTCGTGCCAACAAACAGGAGATCGACACTTTCGACCATATAAGGCTTCAAAAGGTGCCATGCCGATGCTCGAATGATAGCTGTTGTTGTACGAAAATTCAACTAACGGTAGGTGGGCGTCCCAATTTCCCTTGAAGTCTATGACACATGCTCTAAGCATATCCTCAAAAGTTTGAATGGTGCGCTCAGACTGTCCATCAGTTTGAGGATGATAGGCGGTACTGAGATCTAATCGAGTGCCCATAGCGGATTGTACTGCTTGCCATGTTCATGAGGTGAAACGACCATCACGATCAGAAATAATACTTAATGGTACCCCATGTCGGCTTACGATTTCGTTGATATAAATACGAGCAAACTTTTCGTTCTTGAAATCTTCTCGAATAGGAATAAAGTGAGCTGATTTTGTAAGTCGGTCTATAATCACCCATATAGTGTCATACCCACCAGAAGTGCGAGGTAACCCGGTAATGAAATCCATGGTTATATTTTCCCACTTCCATACAGGTATTTCCGGTTGGACTAGAAGTCCTGAGGGTCTTGGTGTTCAGCCTTCACCTTAGAACATGTGAGACACTTGGAAACAAAAACGGCAATATCTTTCTTCATTCCAGGCCACCAATAGGTGTATCGTAGGTCTTGATACATCTTATCGGCTCCTGGGTGTATAGAATATCGCGTTTTGTGAGCTTCATTCATGAGAGTTTCACGAAGATTGTTGTGGTTAGGAATCCAGATACGATCTAGGTAATACAGAATACCGTCCGATTTAGTTTCAAGTTTTAGCTCGGCTCCACAGGACATCTCTTTTCGTACATCTTCTTCTGTTATCGAAACGTGTTGAGCTTCTCGAATTTGATCTTTAATATCGGTTATAATTTGCGAACATAGAAGATGAATGGAGTTCGCATAACCCTTTCGACTAAGTGCATCAGCCACCACATTTGCTTTACCAGGGTGGTATCTAATTTCACAGTCGTAATCATTTAGGAGTTCGACCCATCTTCGTTGCCTCATATTTAACTCTTTTTGATTGAAGATATGTTGAAGACTCTTGTGCTTAGTGTATATTTCACACTTAGTACCATAGAGATAATGTCTCCATATCTTAAGTGCGAATACAACGGCTCCAAGTTCTAGGTCATGAGTGGTGTAGTTCTTTTCATGTGTCTTGAGTTGCCTCGAGGCATAAGCTATGACTTTTCCTCTTTGCATAAGAACGCAACCTAATCCTTGCCCTAACGCGTCGCAATAGACTACGAAATCATCACAACCTTCGGGAAGAGTGAGGATTGGTGCATGACAAAGTTTTTGTTTAAGCGTTTGAAAAGCTTCTTCTTGCTTGGGTCCCCATACGAATGGTTTTCCCTTATGGGTTAAAGCCGTGAGTGGCACAACAATGCGAGAGAAGTTTGAAATGAACCGACGATAATAGCCAGCTAGTCCAAGAAAAGATCTTACTTCAGTTGGTGTACGTGGAGCTTGCCATTCTTGAACTGCTTTGATCTTTGAAGGGTCAACATGTATTCCTTTGTCATTGACTACATGCCCGAGGAATTGCACCTCTTTTAACCAGAATTCACATTTAGAGAACTTGGCATAAAGCTTTTCCTTTTCTAGAAGTGCAAGAACGAGTCGAAGATGACGCTCATGATCAGCTTTAGATTTTGAATAAATAAGAATATCGTCGATGAAAACTATAACGAATCGATCAAGGTAAGGTTTGCAGACTCTGTTCATTAGGTCCATGAAGACAGCTGGTGCGTTGGTTAATCCAAACGGCATAACCATGAATTCATAGTGGCCATAACGAGTTCGAAAAGCAGTCTTAGGGACGTCTTCTTCATGCACTCTAAGCTGATGATAGCCAGATCGAAGATCGATTTTTGAAAAGCAACTGGCACCTTGTAGTTGGTCAAGAAGATCATCTATGCGAGGTAAAGGATAGCGATTTTTGATGGTTAACTTGTTGAGCTCTCTGTAGTCGATGCACATACGAAAAGATCCATCTTTCTTCTTTACAAAAAGGACAGGTGCACCCCAAGGCGATGAGCTGGGACGTATGAATCCCTTGTCAGTCAACTCTTGCAATTGACTGGCTAGCTCTTGCATTTCAGAGGGGGCTAACCTATATGGAGATTTTGCAACTGGTGTAGCACCAGGTATAAGATCAATACGGAATTCGACATCTCTGATTGGAGGCAGTCCTGAAATGTCGTCAGGAAAAACTTGTGGAAAATCTTTTACTACAGGAATATCTTCAAGTTTTTTCTCTGCGGTCCCCTTCTTGATGATATGGGCTAAAAACGCGACATAATTCTTGCGAAGATATTTTTGAGCTTGAAGGCAAGACATTAGGTTGAGCCCTTTCGACGAGGTTTCTCCAATGATTCGAAGAGTCTGACCGTTTGAGAGAGGAATCCGAATAAATTTTTCACGACATACAACTTCCGCATGATGTTGACTGAGCCAATCCATACCGATTATGATGTCGAAACTTCCCAGCTTCATAGGAATAAGGTCGACTGAGAAATCGTGGTCGTTTAAGGTGAGTGTACAGTTGCGTAAGATAGAGTCTAATGAAACTGGTTTTCCGTCCGCAACTTCCACCGTTATGGATTCCGCGAGCTTATCTCGATTTTTGCTTAAGATAGGTTCAAATTCTAATGACACGAAACTTCTATCCGCACCAGTATCAAATAACATAGAGGCACATCTACCATTTATAAGAAACGTACCGTTGACCACATTGCCGTCAGCTCTGGCCTGGTTCGCGTTAATATTGAAAGCTCTTCCTCTAGCAGGTGGAGGAGCTTGGTTCGCTTGATTCACAGGGTTGGCTTGGGCCTGAGCATGAATAATATTAACCAGCCTTGGACATGTGTTTCTGAAATGACTTGGGTCGCCGCAATTGAAACAAGCCCGCATAGATTGGCCCATAGGGTAATTGGGTTGATAGTATGTTTGGGCTAAATGTTGAGTGGGTGGAAATGGTAGTTGTTGTTGTGCTTGACCCATTAGCTGTTGGTGGGTTTGGGTTAAAGGTTGGTGGCGGTTTGTTCGTTGAAGCATGCGGCAGTTTTGAACAGTATGTCCTGCGCGACCGCAGCCGGTGCAGTATTGGCAAGGATGATCAGGGGAGTGGTGATACTGACAACGGTTACATTTTGGTAATGGGCCTGTGTAGGGTCTTCTGTATGGCGCGGGTGAAGGAGTGACTTGAGTGATGGGTGTAACAGGAATAGGGGTGTTAGTTTGGGTGACTGCAAAATTCCTGGTGTTACGCTTCCTCTTGTTAGCAAACTTAGAGGAAGGAATGGGGTGGTTTGAGGTTTGTCCCTCAACAGGGGCTTTCTTCTTCTCTTATTTGAACTTCCCATTGCGAATTCGGTTTTCGGTCAGTTCAGTTGCCAACTCCATGGCAGCTTCGAGTGTTACCGGTGAAACGCTGAGAACCGAATCTTGAATTTTCGAGGGAAGTCCTCGAATATAATGTTCGATCAGACAATAGGTTGGAGTGAATAAGTTTGGAACCATTTGGTTCAACTCCAAGAACCTCTTGTTGTAAGTAGAGTGATCACCCTCCTTTTGCTTTAAGGCATGAAATTCATCCTCCAATTTCTTAATTTCACTTCTAGGACAGAAACGCCTAGTCATGATTTCCCTTAACTCCTCCCAAGTTATGGCCATCGCATCTTCAGTTCCCCTCTTCCGTTTCTCAGTATTCCACCAAGTGAGAGCTACACCAAGTAGTCTCCCGGTGGCGTAACGAACCTTGCGATCCTCACGACAATCGCAGTTTAAGAAAACGTTTTCCATCTCCTCGAACCAATGTAGGAGAGCAGTGACTCCCTCAGTCCCTTCGAATTTTGGAGGATCACAGGACTTAAAATGTTTGTAAGAGCATTTGATGGTAGGAGGGTTGTCGATGTTCTGGTCCTGTTGTTGAGGAGGGTTAGTAGGATTTGTAGCAAGGGCTTGTTGTACTTGTACCACAATGTCAGGCAATATCGTGGCCATTTGTTGCGCGATATGTGTGGCCAAACGTTCCTGAGTCTTTCCCGATCTTTTACCCCTTCGATGTTGTCTAGATGACATCTACAGGATCATAAAATGAGAAGATTGTGAGTTTATGGTGTCTTTTTAGGTGTCATGTGTCTTTAAGAAAATGAAAATAACATAAATATCAATAATGCAATTACATCCATAGGATGTCTTGGGTTCGCTCATGTTGGGCCTCAAATGTCCCCCATACCTTCACCTACATAGTCATGTGGGCCCCCATGGCTATTGGCTTGGTAGGATTCACATTAGTATTGGCAATTTAACACTCGCATCCCCGAATGCAAACCACAAAATATGTTCATGAGATGTTTAGTCGGAACGTGTCCAGGTGTAGACACAATGACAACTCAAAGTGGGATTAGCTCACACGACGTTTGGTATAGCATGCTTTGGCCTAATAGGTACTTCGTACTCTCATCGTTAGTCCCCAGGTAGGCAAACTGGTCCTTTATTTTGGATTTATACGAATGCCAGCCTAGACAGGACGTTCCGACAACCGGTACTAGTATCCTTCCAGTTACTACATGCCCATCATGAGAACTCACTTTGATGAGATTTGAAAACACGAAAATCATTGTAAAATCAATTATGATGTGGTGTGTGCTTTCATGGATGTGATATGTTATGATCATACGATTTCATGATAGGCATTATTTGATAATACATACTTATGAACATGCTTATACAATATCAAATGTAACATTTAACATGAAACATATAACATCATGAAATTTGGCATATAACACACAAAATTTTTTATAAGTTTCTAATCGACTATAGTATAGGCTCTAAGGGTCTAATAACCTATCCTATATCCCTATAGTCATGGCTCTGATACCAATCTGTCACACCCCGACCCGCAGCGGAAATAAGAGTCGGAGCATAATTGGGTTATCACCAAAGCACATGACATTTACTATTATGTTTCATAATTAATAAAGTCAAAGTTACATTTTCAAACATCCAAACATGTTCATTCAATACAAAGGAAATAACCAAACATAACAATCCCAATACTAAATCGTTTTATTCTTCTAATCCAGGTCCTATGTGTTCCTAGCTGCTGCTGGTTCACCTGTATCATGTGTAAAATGGGAGTTTTTGGGTCAACATAAGTTGGCGAGTGAACCTTATTAGATAAACATTTGATAATGATTTTTATGGTTAGTTTATCAATGAAATATTGTGCATAATCATAAAAGAGCAAATGTAAGTAATCAAGCATTGGCAAATAGCAGTTACAATTATAACATATAATAACACTTGATAGCATACATGAACATACCAATATCATACGATAACTAACATAAATGAACTGTGCGATCAAGGCTCAATCAAACGGAGCCGATCGTATTGCATGTACTGAAATGTAAAATGAACTGTGAGATCAAGGCTCAATCAAACGGAGCCGATCGTATTGCATGTACTGAAATGTAAACTGAACTGTGCGATCAAGGCTCAATCAAACGGAGCCGATCGTATTGCATGTACTGAAAATGTAAAATGAACTGTGCGATCAGAGCTCAATCAAACGGAGCCGATCGTTGCGGGCACGCCAGGTTCAACCGCATAATAAAATGGGGAACAAGCTCAAACCTCATAAATGGGGAGCGGCGGCCTCGGCAATTGCATGTACTGAAATAATAATTTGCATTCAATAATAACTACTTAACAACAACAAACTAAATACACATATCATGATATGATGTATGCACAATAGTTTAGTTATAATATGTATATAAATAAAGACACATGATACACCCCAAAAACGTGATTAAAACGGGGAGTTTGAAAGGTTCACTCACATTGGGTGCGTTGGATTGGAGATGGTGAGATGCGCACGATTTAGATGAGCAGATCGACGAGGAATACTAACCTAAATAATAATGAAAAATATATTAAATGGATGGATTTTATTAAGGATTTTAATGAAATTTTTAGATATATTTTTGTGAGTTTATGGCTATTTTCTATCTTTAAAAATGTTATTTTTAAGTATTTTTAATTGATTTTTAAATTAAATTAAATAAATAAAAATATAAAAAAATATTATTTTTTAAGTGTTGACCGTTGACCGTTGACCGGTTCGGTCAGCGGATAATTCTGCGCCGGGTGGGATTCGAACCGGCGACCTTCCGTTCGCGTGCACGCAGCTCTACCAACTGAGCTACGTGTCTAACCCGTTATAAAATCGTTTTTAATTATATTTATACACTTATTTGAATTAACCGAAAATTCCTTTATTTGCAAAAACGTTTTAATTTAATTGAACCGGTGCTCGTGGCGAGATTCGAACGCGCGACGTGAAGTTCATGATGCACACAGTCCACCGCTGGACTGTGTGTCTAACCCGGTTATTATCTTGGTTTTTATTATACTTAACAACTATCTGTTTTAACCCGGTTTAGTTCTTGATCAAAAAGGCATGTTATTACACAAGGCGTGCGTGTAGCAAGGATCGAACTCGGGACGTGTGTGTGTAATTTGCACACAGTCCACCACTGGACTGTGTGTCTAACCCGTTTAAAATACCGTTTTTAATTAATCTTATGTTCTGTTATAACTTCATCTTCTTCGCCGATTTACACAGACAGCATAATTCGACTGGTTATGATTGATTTGTGATTTATACAATTCTCAGACATTAACAGTACTTCAAAAGTAGAGAATGGAGAGAGTTTAAGGAACAGAATATACCGATTGATGTTATTCACAGAAATCCGGCGGAGGTTCGTCGGTACTGGAAATGAACTCCGGCTGTTGAAACCAATTAACAGCGTTGATCGATTATTCATAAAGTTGAGTCACTTAAACAAGGTTTAAAAGAAGTTTTGGATATCATACCAGTTCACAGTGTGATTCCGGCAGTCTTAGAGATTTTCCGGCGAAGATAAGATTTTCGATAAACGTTGACTAGGATCGATTCTGATGATGGAGTTGTGTTAGAGACTGATTAATCACATGTTTTAAACAGAAAGAGTCGGAGGAATTACCGTGAGAATGTGAGTCCCGGTTTTCCGGTGACTTGCAGAAATTTTCCGGCGAACTGATTCAGAAGATCTTATGGTTCAAAAATGCGACGAAAATGAAATTGAGTATTGTTGTGATAGTTCTGAATTGCGAGAATGATCTGAAGTTTGAGTTAAATCAGAACTTGATGAATTTTCGGTTTCAAAAGCCGAAAATGATAAGACTTAAAGTTTCAATCAATTTTAACTTGATTAGAAACCGTAATACATCGGTTATAAGCTGAACAAGTGAATTAACAACGATTTGACGATTGGTTTGCCGATTACCGTTATTCAGATGGCTCCATCGGTTCAACTGAGTTTGTGTATAAGTTTCTTTTATGTCCCTAGAGTTAACAGAAAACACATTGTGGCAGAGTGGTTTAGGGAATGGATGTTAAGTCGTTGTAGCGACTCAGCTGACCCGGGTTCGAGTCCCGGCAGCTTCATATATTTTTTATTTATTTTATTTAACTTTTTATCAAATATTATTTTTATCGTTTAGTTTATTTATTAAATATGTATCGTTTTAACTCAAAATAACCATAAATAATTAATGCACTTTTATAACTTGGTACTTGATTACAAAACGGAGCGGGTTTTGGAGACCCGATTTTTACAAATGTTACAGTTTAATATATCAATAAGAAACAAAGTGAAATGTTCTTATATGTAAATACCGTATCAAAGTTCATTTTTCCCAAAAATGTATCTTGACGACTGTCTGTACACGTGTCATTCACACTCACACTGAAGGCATCTAATTTTTAGTCTTCCCTCCTTTCTCTCCTACTTAATTATAAAAAAATTATTTTTTTAATAAATAAATCTAAAAATTCAGAAATCATTATTTATCTTCTAATATATATAATCTGTCTTTATTTTTCATCTTATTCTTATGTCTTATTTATTTAATCTTTTTTCTTAACTATTTCTTTTTTGTCCGTTTATTAATAATAACTATTTAATATTTTACTGATCCATCCACATGTAACATACACGTTTCTAACATTTTAATAAATACATAAAAAAACAAAGTAAAATGTTATGTACATCAAAGTTAATTTTCCCAAAAAACGTATATTGACGGTTGTGTGTGTTAACTGATTACATTATATTTATTCAAGTCGTATAATACACGTGTTTATACAACTCGTGCAATACACAGATTTTTAAAGATGTAACTTTTTTATTACTTAGTATAAAAAATATCTAATCAAACTATGTAATACGTAAGGTTCTAACCTAGTAACTTGTTATAAAAGAAAAAAATGGATAAAGATTAAATAAAAATAAAGTAGGTGACAATATGGATACTGAGTGGAGTAACAGTTTTGTGTTGAAGGAAAAAAATGGTTTTTTTTGGTTAGTTTAAAATCTAACTAATGTGGTACGTTGGGGTGGATATTTTTGATGATCTAGAAATCCTTACATTGTAGATTATCTAACATTTGTCAAACCCTATGTTGCAACAATTGTGAAGAAGGTTGCAACCGTATATATGGAACACACAACGTTCCATGAGTACGCATTTTGAACTAAGCTCTGTAAGCCCTTTACATTTTTGGGTCGAGTAAATAATTGTCTTTGCTATCTAGCACTCCTTTTTTATATGTTGGTAGAGATACTAATCATGTAGTTTTGTTACTAGAAATTAACTAGACTCCAATGTACGTGAACTACTTACTAACTAATTTTATGTTCTAAGGCGATGTGTTATGATTTCAAGGGAGGGTGCAAGGGGGCTGCCACATTATCACGGGGAGGTAGGGAACGTCATGCCCCCTCCCTCCTTATGCATGAATTTGTAGTGAAGGGGTTCCCCACACCGTTCATCATTGATCCACTTTCACTCTCTGTCTCTCTTCTTTCTCGGGGACACAAACACTTCTCTCTCTCTCTCTCTTATATATATATATATGGTGAGGTTATTGTAAAAAAATGTTTTTTTGTGAGAAGGGTAAGAAAGAATCTAAACTATTAAAGATCTATAATCTAATTGTTGAGATATTGATAACAATCTTGTAAATAGTGTAACAATTAAATTAATTAGTTTTCTAGAGTAAGGGTATACGGGTAAATTTCACATTTTTAAATTAAGAAACTAACATTAATGCACATGCAACTTCTCTCCCGTCTTTTTTAAACGTCAATAACTTTTTATATGTAACTTTTTTTAGAAAAAATTACACAATAATAACGAACGTTTTTTTATCTTTAATATGAGTACCATAGTGCTATAAAAAATTACGTATAGTTCAGCCTACTGAAATGCAGGTTTAGATATTGTACGAGAGCCCATGGTTTTATAGCCCAGTGGCATCTTGATGGTGGGATAAGACTTTGGGACCAATAGGTCCTGGGTTCAATTCCCACAACGAGGGTTTTCCCATATTTATTGGGTTTCCTCCTGAATTTGTATAAAGGCATTATGCCTAGTGGAGATGGATATGATCAGGTGGTTCCGCTAGTGGCACGATAATATTCCAGTGGTCCGTCAGTGATCCAAATTTGTCGTTAAAAAAATATTGTACAAGAACATCTACCTGAATGCAGGTGTAAAACACCTTGCAAAGAACAATTACTGGAATGCAGGTATCAAACACCATGAATGCAGATGTAAAACACAGTATGAAGAACACCTATTAGAATGCTGGTATAAAACACAATGAATAGAGGTTTAAAACACCATACGAAGAAGATCGACTAGAATTATAGTAGTAAAAACGCTACACATAATGTTTAATGCAATCATTCTAGATATTAAAAAACACCATGACTATATTACAATTTAAGTCATGGTGTTTTTAGAATCTGAATGGTGTTTTATACTTTCAAAAGACTATATTGGATTCAAGCTGTGGTGTCTTTTGGAATTCGTATGGTGTTTTATACCTGCGAATTAACTAAAATTTTGATATGAATTTTATACTTGTGAATTAATCTTTATGTATAATCATATAAAATTCAAAATTGGAATTCCTAAAATAACTACACATTAATTGAATCCTTAATTAGAATTATTAGTACAATTACCATTATATCGTTGATTTAAAAAATGGATAGGGAAAGATCTAATGACTGAGATTCTTTTTTACACTTCTCACACTTTTGGTCTTTTTTACAGGAACCTCAATATATATATATATATAAAAATCTAAATTATAATAAAAGAATTCAATTAATGCGACATGGCACTTCCTTCTTAATTTTTTATATAATAATAATAATAATAATAATCTCTAATGTTATTAATATAAATTGTTAAATGTAGTTAATAAATTGCTAGGTATAGTTGCCGATAATTATACATACTTATAATTTGCAACAATCTTATGCAATGGGTAATTGTAAGTTTTGCTTTATTTGTTTTATGTGCATAGGTAGTTGTACATTTACTTCTCTTTATTGTATAAATTAGCTTCTTTTTTAAGCTCTATAATTTATATTAACAGAAGAGAGAGACAGGGATAGATATACTTATAATTTGCAACAAGCTTATGCGATGGGTAATTGTAAGTTTTGTTTTATTTGTTTTATGTGCATAGTAGTTGTACATTTACTTCTCTTTATTGTATAATTAGCTTCTTTTTTAAGCTCTATAATTTATATTACAGAAGAGAGAGACAGGAGATAGAATACTTATAATTGCACAAGCATATGTAATGGTATTGTAGTTTGCATTATTTGTTTTATGTGCATAGGTAGGTGTACATTTACTTCTCTTTATTGTATAAATTAGCTTCTTTTTTAAGCTCTATAATTTATATTAATAGAAGAGAGAAACAGGAGATAGAGATGCAGATTCGTTTGAGAGAGAGAAACGGTGGAAGGACAAACGTCGTGGTTTACCAGGCGGCGCACGACGGCGCTTTTCACTTATGCCGCTACACAACTGACACTCAAAGAATCATCGACAAGGAGTGTGTTCCGCTGAACTATGACGAGTCTCCGGCGAAGATCCGGTAAGTCACATGTTACAGTTTCAGTTAGATCGGCTCTTGATGCGTCGTTTCAGACTATTTTCGGTGATAAATAATTCCAGCAAGATCCGGTCAAGTTCCGACCAAGCTCCGGTCAACGAAACTCGACCTGCATGTCTTGTTTGATGTAAAATAGAACACCAAATGTATCATCTTTCACCACGTTTTCCTTTATTTCAATAAATCTTTAGTGTAATTCATTCTAGCATTTTAGAATTAATACTCATTGACATTCGAAATAAATAATGAATGGGTTCTATTTGATGCAGTGTAAGAAAATTTGACAGCTGATATCTATTGAAACCAACAGTTCAAAGAGGCAGGGTGTGAAGATTTGACTCAAGGTATTACTAAATCATAAATAAAGTTCATATTGTGTGTTGGGGGCAGGGGCGCCTATCACTCATCATTTACAACTTCTAATCAAGTTTCGTCACGTCATTAAGCCAAATTCCACCACTAGTTTAAAAAATATATATACTTTTGAACTAAATTAAATTAATTTTTATATTATAGTCAAATTATATCTAAATCATATCTTAATATATTGTTGTATTTTTTATGTTTAATAAAAAAATTAAGTTATTTCTCATTATTATAAAAGATATTTATATAGCTTTTTGAGTTTACATTCGACGAATTAGATAAAATAATGGGATGTGTTTGATTTTTTTAGTAATTACCAAAAAAAATATATAATATAAAGTAATAACTACTAAAATCTCTCGCACGATGCAACGAGAATTCCATTTCAAACAATACTGGTTTGTTTGATTACGGTATTTGTACGGTAGTGTCACTCGGTAAGCAACCGGAAAAAACCAAAGAAATGTAGTTGTTACATTTCATACTATAAACTTTTTGTGATCATTTAAAAAGTTAAATATTTACTATTCCTTTCAAAAAAACATGATATAAAGTGAAGACCATATTAAAATATGTGCTCAAGCTGAAGTGTAAGATCTAATAATAGTTGTAGCATATTCTTCATATGTAGCTTTCCGTTTCAAATTATTTATAATTCAAGTTGTGTAAATTGTAACATTTAATTTATGTATTTGATGATAATTAAGAATACTTATTTACCTTTAAACTGGGTAAATTTATTTCAAAATTATTATGCTCTTTCTACAAATTTTAAAGAAAGAAATTAACATTTTTGTGATTATAACTGATTTTAAGCAATTTTCTATAGATTATCATTTTTTACTTACGTGACATACTTTCTATAATTCAATCCGTGTAATATACTATATATATATATATATATATATATATATATATTTCCTCTTTCTATTTCTCTTTCTTCTCTGTTTAGTAATAAATAAATATAGAAAAAGAGGGTGAAGGATGGGGATATGCATAAATAGGTAGAGGTGTGAGATGCAGGAGTTGGCATTTAGGGATGGAGGATTGGTATGAGTAATGTTTTAAAATCCGATTTTTATACCATACCGAATTGGGCTCTAAAACGGTTTAATCGGGTGTATTGGAAGTTCAACCTGGTGTACCGGGAGGTTTAACCGATTCTACCAGACGGTTCAACCGTACTACTGGCCGGTTTGAACCGGTTTTAAAACATTGCGGTATAAGTCACAGCCTAGCATGTGGGGCTATAACCATTCCAATATCTAGATATTCTTGAGTGAAATGACAAACAGCTTCTAACATTTGGTTCTTTCATGGAACATCGATTGACTGCAGTGACCAGTTACAATAAGCTTGTTGTTTTACATTGCATAAACTCAGTCTTAAAATGTACAATACATAACGATGTGGAAGATGTGTATATATTATCTAAAAAACCAAATTAAAATGGTCAATCTAACTTAATTAGTCACAATCCGCAAGTGTACAAGTCGTTATGTAGCAAGATCGGTAAGACCGAGTATCAATCCAAGGACACAATGGCGCATCTCGACCTCTATCGAGTCGTAGTAGAATGAATTTGAGTGGATTTTCAAATTTTATCAACTAAGAAAACAAATAAACAAGCAAATACTAAAACAGAGCACACATGGCAGATGTGGGTGCATATCATGGAAAAGGGACTACCCAAGCAAGAAACTCACTCACATAACTAAGTTTTGGCTAACGGGATCTTAAGGTTCACTAAACAAGACCTAAATTGGCTGAAGATCATTCTCCAAAGAGGAGCAATCTAGGGTCAAGAAAAGTGTATTAACTCACCGGTTAATGTCAGATCACTCTCGATCCCTCTAACTAGGTTATGGTACCCTAATCTAGACCACCTCTCGATCTCACTAGAAAAACGGTACATTGGGGAAGTGTAAGGAATGTACGGGGTAGTGACTCTAATTAGGTTCTAACACGGGTTGCTAAGAATCACTTATAAAACATAGGGTAATTCACTTTCATACATTATCACCTAACCCGTCTAATGATCAAGACAAACCAACATCTAATCTCTTCTCGGTCTCAAAGATGGTAAAATATTTAATTACCAATAGTTTATTAGTGATCCATAATCTCACATCAAAACATGAGGAATGATGGATCATAGATTAATCAAAACCCTAATCTATTTATGTAACACATGAACACTTTCTGAAATTCCAGCAAACAAACCTGCACTTTGGAGAGCCATAAATCCATCCAAACATGCTCAAATGGGCTTGATTTTCATAATTAATGTAGATCTTTGAATTATCTTTTGATCCATATATTATAAGTCGTCTAACTCCAAGTATTCATTCTTCTACAGCCCTTACAAAATCAGTACCCCAAAACTAATAAAATCTATTTTTAGAAACATCTTATTTTATCCAATCCGTTTCTTATGATATTTTTACTCCTTTGCATACGAATAGAATAACCATCAAATTGGTATGTAGTTATTTGGAAAACAAAAGGCTCTGGCTAGGATAAACGAGGTACTTGAGCGATTTTATCCACCGATCCATCCTGGGAATCCTTTCGTTGGACATTACTACTCTTGTTTAGTAAACATTTCTAGTATGGAATAACTTTCAAATTACACCCTCCAACATCATAAACTAATCTTATATAAACCTTAATACTTCAGGCATCCATAAATGGTTTTCGGGATCACATTCAAGTCAAGTTAAGCCACCCAATCATAAAGCAAGTACTTAGCCCCTTTACACTTTTTTTCTATAAACTTTGGGCCGGGTTTGAGTACATGCATAAAAATATTCTATGGGTATTTAGGGGTGTAAACGAGCCGAGCCGAGCCGGAGCTCAACTGGGCTCGAGCTCGCTCGGTTCGAGCCTACTTATTTAAGCTCGAGCTCGGCTCCGAGTAACCAAGCTCGAGCTCGGGTCGTTGAGCTACTTATTTAAGCTCGAGCTCGGCTCGCGAGTAAAACCCAAAGCTCGAGCTCGGCTCGACTTGGCTCGAATTATTTTAAGATAACCTCAGACGAGCTAAAAAATCGGCTCGAGCTCGCTTCAATATCGCTTAAACAGGTCAAAGCTCGGCTAGAGCTCGACTCGTCAATGTTATTATCATTATTACCGTATTACATATAAAATAAATAAATTTTTGTTTGGGCTCGTTTAGGCTCGCGAGCCTAAACGAGCTTTGTTTTTCAGGCTCGATCTCGGGCTCGATAACTAAACGAGCTCTAATTCAGGCTCGAGCTCGTTAAAGCTCGGCTCGTTCGAGCTTTTAACCGAGCTGATAACGAGTAGCTCTCGAGCTTCTGGGCTTGTTTACACCCCTATGGGTATTCATGCAAAGTCTAAAAAGGTTAACTTTGCAAAGCCAGCGGAAGTATGTAATAATTTAACTTTGCAAAGCACGAATGTAATTACTGCAAAGTCACAGTAGTACGTTGATAGATCTATTGGGACGACAAGCCCATCCAGAATCCCGGGTAGGAGTCTGGATGTACAAAGATCGACATTCTAGAAACCCACCATTATGATATCCCTAAGTCAAGGAGTCAGACAACAGGGGGCACAACATTCATGCCAAGAGTGTTAGTTGTGAACACGTGTATAAAATTTAATTTACTTGTATGAGTTAATGTGCTTATGACTTTATCGTTTGCTCACGTACTTCTTTTTTACTTTAAAACATGTCTCACCAACTATATATTGTAGTTGATACTCTCTAGCATGTTTTTCAGGTAATGAAAATTACAGATGATAATTGCTCACGTAGGATGCATGGACATGGACATAGTTAATCTAAAACATGTTTCGTATTTTCTTTGTTTATTTATATTATGTTGAAACAATTATTATCTTTTAATAAAATTGGTATTTCTTTATTCCAAGTGTGTGATTCAATTCGTCGTGCCTCGGCGTTTCCGCCTTTGGGCGGGGTGTGACTGTATCAGAGCCTTGGTTATAGAGATGTAGGTTATTAGTAACGGGTTGACCTATACTATAACCCTTAGGATCCCTATGTGAAAACTTTTGGGCTTAATGTTCAAACATGTTCTTGATAATTTTGTTAGGTTTGGAACCCTATACGATTGTATGTCAATAGTAACGCTATTATATGTCGTGTCTTGGAATATATATCCATCTGGTTCTAGTCATGAGAGTAATTTATGACTATTATTCATTAAATGCATGTCCTCTTTGAATTTCAACATCTTTCTGTTCTCCGTATATCCTTTGGTTCTAGGCCATAAGCCTTATCCTTTCAAGTATAGACAACGACCCTCTCTCCTACTTTTGTGATTCATCTCAGGTCAAGTCTGATCCTCACATAACATGGGAGCTACCACTTTAGACCTCACGCTCAGGTCCGGCCCTGAGCATGGGCCAGGTGGGTGACGACACGAGGCCAAAAACCTCATGGGGCCTGCAAAATTTTTAAAATTCTTAAATATATATTTATAAAAACCCTATATATCAAGTTTTAACTGGGTGAATTTGTTTTAATATTTGTAGTTACAACCATTTTAAAATGCCTCAAAATTTAACCCCAAACTAGATAACTAATAGTAAAATGACTAACTCAGTTTTAAATGCCAAAATTTCAAAAAAAAAAAAAAAAAAAAAAACAAACCCAAAATAAATATTATAGACCAATCGATTTAGGGGTAGGTCCCTATTTTTCCATCTCGCAGAAGGCTCAAAATTCTTTTAATATGAGGCAAACTGCCCACACTATTTCTTAGAAGCTAATAAGTGTGGATCGTCCTACCTTTGGAGGACACCCGGTCCAAACTTAGGGACCAACACACAATTGGGAGCTAATAAGTTTGGATTGGCCTAGTCTTGGCAGACGTTTGGTCCAAACTTGGGGTACAGCTCCCACTTGAGAGCTAATAGGAGTGGATCCTCTGGCAATACAGGCCTATTGTTGCACTTTGAACCAGCTCACACTTTGGAGCTTATAAGTTTGGATCGTCTCGCATTTGGGGGACATCCCTTCCACACTTGGGACAAGCTCACACTTTGGTACTATTTATAAGTTAGGATCATCTTGCACTAAATTACCAACTCACACTAGGAATCTAATAAGTTCAAATTCAAAATCATAAATTTAAACTAAGACAAGATAAAATAGAAAACTGAAACACAAATTTCAAAAGAAAGTTGGAATTTAGAATAAGTGTAAAAGAATTAAAGTTAGTTGGAATTTAAAATAAGTGTAAAAGAATTAAAGTTATTTGAAAAGGAAAATAAATAAATACGTATATTAAATTCCTCTTTTGAAGTAAACTTCATTAGAAAGCACCGGCAACCACAAATCGAGAGGCCGCAAACAGGAAAACTACATATTAACAAATTTACACCAATCTCCACGAGATATTTTTGTTTTTAGATCTACATTTGAACCATAAATACCCAACCGACTTAACCTTGCATATAATATCTTCTATCTTTATAACCTTGTTGTTGAACTTGGCTTCCTTTCTCGCCCTCCACATGCTCGAGGGTCCAATCCTGATTATGCCCTTTAAAGCTTCTTTCTGAAGACCTTTTAAACTGACGTGATCGTGAATCTCCAAAAGATCTTTAAACAAGAAACCTAGAAGGTGGGAAAATTTGCACCACACACTAATACGTGACCAAAGAATAGTGGCAGTAACACATGAGCAAAAGATGTGTTCCACGCATTCATCCCCATCTTTGCACAACACACACGTCGTCTATTGGACCCCAATGTTCCTGTTCAATAAAGCATCACAAGTCGCAATCTTACCATCTCAGCTCGCCATATGAAGACATTACATTTAAAAGGCAGCCACCTACATCACTCTGGGACATACACATTTGAGACAATCCTGTTTATATCGAGTAACTTTTTTACCGCCCCCACCGAGAACTCTGTATCCAAAACTCTAACCCACTCTGATTTGTCTCTCTCGTCTTTTAATTCGAAGCTAAAAAGGAGAGGAGGCTTCATAGATTCAGCAATACCTCCACCTCTAAATCTGCATTAATAGGTCGTTTCCATTGCCAACTATGTACACGATCATCTTCCTAAATTTTCACTCTATCGCTCACTCTACATCTTTTGTCCTCTTCCAACTTAAACAGCTCCGGAAACTTATCTTTCAATGGTTAATTAAATATCCATGGGTCTAAGCAAAAAGCCGTGTCCAAACCGTTACCAACCAAACTCTTGAAAAATCATCTCAAGGGGATCTCGTCCATATATATTTTAGATAACACCGAAGCTATGTTACACCACACACCTCCCATCGATTTTCTTGCCAGAATGAAATCCCACCCATATTTCGTCTCATGAATAGCTTCCACTACTTTGGTCCAAAGCTTGTTTTTATCCGACAAAAACCTCCATCCTCATTTAGCAAGGAGACACGTACTAATATTTTCCAATTTGCTAAGGCCAGGGCCACCATTTTCTTTAGGTAACGACACCCGACTCCACACTACCCAATGCATTTTCTTGTTAGACTCATCGAATCCCCATAGAAAATTCCTAATTTTAGCTTCTAATTCTTTTGTGACTTGAACTGGCGCTTTATATAGAGAGAAATAGTAATTTCGGAAAACTCTCGAGAACCGATTTGATTAGTGTAATTCTTCTTCTGATAGACAATAAAGAAGCTTTCCATTTTGCAAGTCTAGAATCAAAAATGTCGTACACAAGTTTCCAATTAGCAACCAAGTTCATGTTTGTGCCCACCGTTAAACCAAGGTATTTAAAGGGAAAATTCCTCACTTAACAACCCACAAGAGCCACCATGCCTTTCTATCTCGCCCTCTTGACGAATCCCCTTAGTAAATTGGAACTCAAAAGTTGGGGCATCATTGACAAGAACCAACGATCTTGTCGATATTAAAATCTCGTATATCCACTCACACCACTTAGTTGAGAGTCTCATTTGAGTCGTAATTGATATTAAAAAATTCCAATTCACATTATGATAAGCTTTTTTGAAGTCTATTTTTAAAACAAGCGCCTTTTTCGTGAATTTATTCCCCCAGGTTGATTCCTCATTAACAATAAGAGGACCGTCCAGAATATACGTCCCCTTCAAAAACGCTGATTGAGAGTCTCACACTACCAATCCAACAACCCTCTTGAGACGATTTGCAAGCACCTTGGAAATCACTTAACTAATAATACCAATAAGATTGATGGGACGATAATTATTTAGCGAAACCGGGTCTTTGATATTAGGAACCAACGTTATAAAAGACGAGCTACACCCAATGTTTATCTCCCTATGAACGAAGAAATACTCCAAAATATCTCTGAAATCATTCTCAAAAATTGGCAAAAAGAACTTAATGAATCTCATATTCATCCCATATGGCTCCGGAGCCTTGTATCCCCACTTTTGCTAACTGCCTTTTTGAATTCGCTAGAGCTGAAAGATTCCTCTAGACAATTCGATTCGACTTCACACAACCAACCTTTTGAGACCATCACAATTTAGTGGCGGTCTCATGGGAATCTCTTTCGTGAATCTCACTTTGAATGTGACAACCGGTACTTTGCATATAGTGAGTAGATTCTTGCACCTCTACTCTTTCTAATGGTCATTTCATTACGAGAATTTCATGCTTGATTAGTGGACACCCAATTACAGTTTCTTGACTAATTCATACGCTACGCATGCATTGTTTATTTGGCATGTGGTTAGCTTGATTCGTGGAAGCCATCAGGGACTCTGCATCGAATGGGTTGTTCTGTCGATATTTCATTTATTTTTTTCACTACACAGAGTATTGCATTGAAACTTTGATGACCTACATTATTGCAAGAGTTGACTCATTGATATCGAGTCAACTAAATTCTTGAAACACTTTTCTTGACAAGTTACATACATGGTCTTCGAATGGCCATGTTAAAAACTTCCTTGGTAATACATATATAATTATTGGTCAATATCGAAATTAAGTTTAGTTGGCTAAACTTGCTCACTATACCCATTCAATTCAAGGATTTTATATGATAGATTGAGGCCATCATATTCAAAGTAATATCAACAAGCATTTCATTTACTTCGAACCATAGTAGACTTGTGTGATCTCAAATCTACTAAATCATTTGTTGTTTACGACACCTTGTGGTGACGTTTCATTAATTTGAAGCTTGTACTGATTTCGTCTACACACTTCACATACGGATTCAATTATTTATTATTTATTTATTATTAAATCCGCCTTCTTGATTCGTTATCATTAAACATTCTTAATACAATCGTGCATTAAGAAATGGTACACAATTTCATGGCTTGTTTCGGTGTACCTCTAACGATTATTTCAGTGCCACTTGCAAACTCGATGATGTTCATTTGTTATTTATTTTGTCATCGACCCGAATTTCTATGAAGTTCATTTGGAATAAATTTTTGAAATTACTTTGTTGAACCTTCTATCTTATTGCAAACGCGGTGAATTTGTTCGTCCACCGCTATCGTCGAATTATTTCAATTACTACAACGCCTTGTGGCGTTGGCATAAACTTGTAGCTTGGGCTAATCATGATCAATCGTTTCATGCGAAACTATGTGTGCCTTTCGTTTGGCTCATAAATTAAACGGTCTTAATGCAACTATGAATTAAGACAATGATATACCAGGATTGGTTGTATTTCGGTGTATCCTTGCAGTTCGATAATGTCAACACACAGATTTTATTTCATTTAATGGTTCGATGGCTGACGAATCATTTTTCATGGTCCTATTCTACTTGAGCTTGTTGATTCCGAGTTTCGATCATACAACAACTAACATAAGGTACTATTCATAGTACACTTATTGTTTCTAGAATTCATTTGCATATTGTGAATGTTCATTTGAAATCTTATTGGTTGAATATCTCTTTTGTTGGACTCCTGTAACTTAGTCACATTGGTGACTGTATCATAACATCTCGTTCACTTGACACCCATTTCAGAAAACGAATACAGTTCAATCATTGGGATTCCTATTGTTTTAGTAAGTCGTTATACTCATATGACTCGTGCAAGTCTTGATTCATTCTCGTAGTCAACCACCTCAGTAGTATTCATACTTACCTGTGCATGACAAAACTTTAAGAAGATAATAAAGACTAAATTTCGAGGACGAAATTTCTATAACAGGGGGATAATGTGACAACTGGTACTTTTCAGCTTTTAATTACGCGATAAACAAATGTTTAAGGCGATAATAAACAGGGTTTAAGACAAGTATTAACTTAATTAGGCCCTTGGAGAGCCTAGGAACGTCTATTTAAATCGTACGCTACACGATTGGTGATTTCGATGATTTTACGCGCATTTAAAAACGACAACGAACTGACACCGAACGAAATACTGACGACGCATAAAAACACAAGTTTTATGCTTATACTTATCACACGTTTATAATTATGCGGATTATTCGAATTATAGGACATCACAGAGCACAAACGCGGAGTTACACGGAAACGAGAACGCACCGGCAATTAACAACAAAACGGAAGCACCAGACTTGAGTTACGTCTCGATATTAATATATCATGACATATTTAGCTTCGTAATTAAATTTTTACATCCGTAGTCGAAACCGAATCGAAGAACGGATTTAAGTCGGTGAACGACGCGTTTTACGCGATTTAGCGCAACCGACGATCAAACGCAACTACGACGAATACCGACACTATGTTACATATTTTTAAATCAAAAATTTTAATTTGTGACGTATGGAGAGTTTGGGTTTTGATAGCGGGTTCGTAGGAGCAGACAGACCGCGTAAAACACGACGATTGGGCTTGCGGGTCTTGGGCCCAAGCCCAATGGTATAAATTAGAAGTGAAACCCTAACCCTCTCATTTTGTTCAGCCGAAACCATACAAATCCCCTGCTCTCCTTCTTCATTCCTTGTTGAGAAACCCTAACTCTCAAAAACCATCTCTCTGCAACTAAAAACAAAACCTATACACACATAATTTCATCATTTGTCCTAAACACCCACATAACAACAACAGTCCCCTCTTCTCTCTCGATCTATAATTCAAACACACACACATGAAATCAAAATCTTGATCATATCTCTCTCTCAACATAGCCGACACCCTCCTACACCCCTCACCCTCTCGTATCTGTGAAAAAAAAGGCCGGCCACCACCAGATGATGGTGGCGCACGGCGGAAGCAAGACACGAGAGAGAGAGAGAGAAAGAACTGCGAGAGAGAGGGACCGAGCAGAGAGAGACCGAGCAGAGAGAGAGAGAGGATCAAACTCGGCCAGACTTGGTGTTCGGGTCAAACCCGGTCGTCAACGGTCAAAGCTGGTCAACGTCAATCTCGTTTTAGTTATGGTTTGGTAAAAGTTAGTCAACACGACTCGACCCGGTCAACTCGGTCAACATGGGTCAACACAGTCAAAGCTGGTCAACTGTCCGGTCAACTAGTGAATACAAGACTTGGTAAATTATTTACGACACGAAACTTATAGTATTCTTCTTATAAGCATCATTTTAAACGCGAAGCCGAGCTCGACCCGACCGACTAACATTATATATATAATATATTATATATATATATATATATTATGTATATATATCGTCAAATTCAAGGATAATTACATTGAATGTTTCATCAATCTAACGATTACGCGAAGTTGTTTATTATGCATATATCATATACTTGTTTAAAACGTAAATTGTGGCGTCATTGTTCGAGTATCGACATTCAATGTTGTTTGGTATAATGTTCTTGTTAAGATGTGTTTTGACAAAATAAATATAACTCTGCCCGATTTTTGTTAAAATATATATCTTTTATAGTTTTAACAGAAATGGAAACGTATCGGAAATCCAAATGAATTTTAGAAAAATAAAATAAATAAATAAATATAAGTATATATTTATTTCGGACGACTATTACATTTCACAAAACAAGATTATAGCTTTTTCAACGGAATAAGGATTACGAGTCAACGAAACCCGAGAATTTATATAACCTTAATATAATTCTTTGCAACAATTCGGGTTCCTATATTTCAAAACATCGATAAAACGAATGACTCCGAATATTTTTATAAAATAAATATAATGTTTATATTTATTTCGAACGTCGGATTATTTTATAAAACGAATATCATGTTTCATAATTATTCAAATGTCTACGATTTGGATACTTGTATTTAAATAAACATAGTCGTTTATATTTATTCAATTGTCGACGATTTGGATACTTTTATTTATATGAACATGATGGTTTATATTTAGTTCAAACACCAACGAGTCGGAGACTTTCATAAAATAAGTATAGCTATTTATATTTATTTTCGACATCTAAACAAGAACAACATTGTATCCAATAGTATAACAAGCGTCAATTATACAATTTTTATTATAAACTAGACACAAGACGTTTGTTTTGGACACGTAACGTTTTGGAATATATGCATATATATACTTACGTCTACGAAGTTTACGGCGAGTCGCGACATTATTTCTTCTACATATTTCCCTACGAAAACTAATAGGCCGTCGTAAGTATATTTATATTTAAATATATAATATATACATCCTAATTCACTCGAAAACTAAGTCACCCTTCAAGACTTAATTTTATCCCGATTATAAACGGGATCAAGTAACCATTGATCGGTTATTCTAAGTCAAGATAACAACACCCTTTTAGGATCGTTTGTTAACGATTCGGTAGAGCTCGGACACGTAGTATAACTACGTTGTCTTATTAGAATCTTATAAGCTTGATTTCTTGCTAGGATTGCTATAGTTGCACTCTAGCCAGTTCACGCTTTTGAAATATCATCACGGAATCACATTTAGCTAGCTTTGCACAAGGATAACAAGGTGAGTTCATAACCCCCTCTTTTTACCATTTTACATTTTTATAAATGTTTTTGGGGGTGGAAAGACATGCAAGTTTTGCGAAAGCACACAATATGTCGATAAACGCAAATCATATATTTCTAAACCATATTACAAACGTATTCCAGTTAACACAAATGGTTTATGAAATGTTTATGCCAAACATATCAGTTTTTACAAGAATATACGCGTTTTCGAAACATACTTGAATTTATAACATGGGCTAGGCCCAACAACATGGATAACAAGATAACATGGGCTAGGCCCAATAACACGGATGACTAGATAACATGGGCTAGGCCTAACGACACAGATTATGACATTTTGTATGTAGCTATGGAATTAGATGACAAAAGATCAATGTACGTAAGTAGGATTTGGACATTGGTAACCATTAATCACTTAGTGACCAAGGTGCAAAAGGTGTAGATCTATTGAGCTTGAGGCACGCTCCATTCCTAGTTGTTAACCATGGAGTGCTTTTGTCGTCCCAACTTGAGAACAAAAGTGTCTCGGTTTGGTTATTTACTTATGGTACATAGGTCAGTGTTTTAGCTACTCACTGATTGATCCTTAGATTCCATAGGCATCATACATGCTATGATTTCAACACCGGCTTTTCAAAGATGACTGAAAACATTTTTATACCAGTTACATACTATGATTTTATTAACCGGTTTACAAATACAACACTTACATGCATCGGTTTACAAACATAATGGAAAACATTTTAATACCGATATACAGTTATGACATTTCAAACGCTTTGAGATACTATGATCCCACAAACCGCTTTCAAATGCGTGATTTTCAAATACATGATTTTCGATCGCATGATTATCAAATGTTTTAAGATTCATTTGAAACAAAACAAACAAACTATGAACTCGCTCAACTTTATGTTGATTTTTCGCATGTTTCTTTCTCAGGTTACATTTTCAAACTATGGCACGGTTGGAATAGGAGAACCCATTTGGATTCATGTACTTAGCAGGCGTTCATTTCCTAGAAGTCTTAGCACTTTAACACTTCCGCTGTGCAATGAAGATACCAGTCCAGTCACGCCGGCTCTGATTTTTCGGGGTGTGACATTGAAATAATTCATTATCTCTCTTTTAACCTTAGCCGGCTTCGTAATCCACCTATCTCCAATGTTTAAACCCAGAATTCGTAGAAGCCTTTTAGGTATTAACGTACGCATGGAAAAACTACGAGTTTTCGTCCCTTTTAACGCACACCTAGTTCTCGACCTTTGCTTCATGTCCAAACTCTTCTTTCTCTTAATCTCAAGAAGAACTTTTTTATTTTCAACCTAATCCCATTCTTCTTCCGATAATTGCCATTCGTCCGAAATTTCCTCGATATCCTCTCCTCCATTGCTTTATTGAACTCTTCCCTTTCTTTTTTTAACATATCATCTCTCCAATCTTTCAGCGATCTTCTTATACAAGTGAACTTTTTTTTATAAACTAACATCAGGAGGGCCATGGAACCACCTTTTCCACAACTTCCACGTAACCCGACTTATCGCTCCAAGAATTAAAAGCCCCAAACAGTTTGGCACCAAAATTATTAGGAGCTACCGTTAAAATTAGGGGGCAGTGATCCAAATATAAGGTGGCAAAGCCCTCAAAACCACTTCAGGCCATTTATTAAAAAACTCCGAACAAACCAGGAATCTATCGATCTTGCTTAGTTTCTTACCGTTATCCCTAACACAAGTAAATCTTCTACCTTTCATATCATACTCCAATAACCCCTCTTGATTAGTGAAACTGTAAGAATTCTCTGCACACACGTTCATAAAGCTAGAGTTTTTGCGTTCAGAAGGAACTCTAACCACATTAAAATCACCAGCCACAACCCACTTGCCTTTGAAACCTACCATCGTAGACCTAATATCATTCCACTAAATCTGTTTTGAGTTCGTTCTTTGGGGAGCATACACATTGAGAACATTAGTTTCCTCCTGACTACCTTTAAGCTGACCATTGATCAGAAGGAAGTTCTTATTTTTTACCGAGTTAACAGCTTTGAAAATAGCCTTGTCCCATAAATAAACAAGACCACCCAATTGACCAGTCAAACCCACAAACTCCATCCCAAAGTTATTATTTCCCCAAAAATTAACAAAGTTAAATCCAGAAAGTTCTTCATGCTTTGTCTCTTGTATCATAACAAAATCAATACGATGTCTCTCTTTTAATCCCTTAATCCATCCATTCTTAACTGCACCCCTATACCACTTGTGTTAATAGAAAGAAAATTTATGATATTACAACATTATTACCTTCTTTTCTTTTCTGATAGTTTCCTCCACCAATTGATTATGCTCTCCGGAAGCTGCACAAACCATATCTCCCATCGCCAATGTCTCGACGTTGATATCAGTTTGCCCATTTTGATTAATAACCGCCCTGCTCTCATCCATAACATTTTTATGTTGTGCAAATGAAGAACTAAGAGTATCCTATCATGAGTTCGCACTATAATTAAGGTCGAAATTCCTCTTATCAGCTATCAGAACTTCCAACTGTTCACACTCCATATTAACACAATTAGTTTAATTATTAACAAATTTACCCATGCCCACATCTTCTTTCAAGCCTAACATATCCTCTATTTCCATCCTGGTCCATTTTTTAGGCCGTTCCCCACTATTTGGGCTCACAGAATTGGGCTGGTTTTATGCTTATCTTTTAAAAAGTCAAAAGGTTTCCTTTTAGGAAATCTAACCCCTTCATTGCATGAGAACACATAATTCTAACACTCTTGCACTGAAAATAAAAAAAAACTATTTAAACCACCCCAATTTAATACTAATCACTTTTATCCTCTTCCCCATGCACAACTTTAACGCTCCGAAACTTGAATTTTAATTCGATAGCTTGATCCCTTGTGCTATGGTATGAAATGAGATAACCCAATTATTTAATTTAGTTAAAACATAAGTTCAATAACAAGGAACAAATTACTTGTGACTAAACAAAAATAATGAACAAAACTATAGGGGTTAAAAGGGGGCAAGTTGAAAGATATTTTAATTAAAAACATGGGGGAAAAGGAAAAACCCATTCTTGGGTATGTGTGTGTGTGTCAAGACATGGAGCACGGAAAGAGAAAACCACTTCTTCAACTATAACATTTAGCTATTTGAGAGTGAATTAGGGCTGTATTCATATGCATGTGATGGGTTTCTTAAACATCTAAGTGTCCAGTTGAAATTTATGATTTTATAATCTTGTATGAAGTGGGTTATGATCAATCAACGGAATTGTATGAAATTAAGCATGAGTATATGTTAAAATCACCATAAGGAACATGAATTATGCAAGTTTTCGATGTCATTTGATGTTTGGGGTGAAACCCACTTGTAGTAGTGAGGAAGATGAAGTGAGTGAATCATCCATGTTCAATATTTGTGTAATTCTTGATGTATTATGTTGAATACGATGAACTCTTGTAAGTTAGGTTGAATATGGTATGAAGTTAGTTTCATGTTTTGCTGTGTTGATGATTGAAAGTAAGAACTTGGAAGATCATGCATGAATTAGTCTTACATTGTGCATTAAATGGTGTACGCACACCAAATGTTTGATGAAATGTCTAGGTGAGATTACTAGATGAGATCGGATGCAAGTAATAGATGAAAAAGTATAATATGAGGATGTCGTGTATTTGGTGGTAATTGAACATGAGAAATGTACTTTTGATGGAATACATGTACGATTATTGGTTGGTTATATGATTTAGTAAAAGTGTGCATTAAAAGGTTGTACTCTATGTTGGAGTGGCATGATGTTCACCATATGTTTGACTAATTTCTTATTTGAAATTAGGAATCAAATGTACACTAAATGTGAATCATATGAGATTTATAGAAAAGAGTAATATTGGATTGATATTGGTTTAGCTAACATGGGTTATAGTGTTAGTTGTAGAGACATGAAAATGCTAGTATGAATGAGATGTATTATGTATATGTGTGCGTGTAAGAAATTATATGCCCGTATGTGTGTCCTAAAACATGAGTATAAAATGTATATAGTGTCATTAGTATAGCCTAATAAGACGACACATATGTATAAGGTTAAGTCCAAAGTTCATGTGTTAACCCGTTGACTTCTCAAAGTCAACTGTGCATAGGAAGCATGCTAGACTTGTTGTCACAATTGTAAGATTATAGAAAGTCATATGGTACGTGTTATATCAATATGTGTTATATGGGATGACATGATGAATTATATGAGTTTGAAAGGATGTGATTTTGGGTATATGCCTTATGCTTGTGAGAATTGACTAATGAAAGTCAAATGTGAGATGTGCATTTGATATGATCGTTAATATATACAATCATGTATGCTAAAAAATGTGATTTCGATGACATGATAGTATAGAGATCATGTCGAGATGGACTCAAGCACAAAAGACTAACGGGTCAAGAGGAGGCAAAGAAGCGGATACGAACACGAAAGCATAAGGTAAGTGATTTCCGAAATCACTTCTTATTTATAAATGAAGTTTGATATGTCAAATTATTAGAATCATGTAAGAAGTTATGGGTAAGGGCAAGTACCAAGGTAAGTATTGATGTGGTAAGTCGTAGGTGGTCATCTATGTTTGGAATTACACGGTAGAAGTGAACGGGTCAAAATGTAGAAAGAAACATATCATGATGCGGTAGATGGTTTGATCTTGGGGTTAAGTAGTAAAAGGATACGGGGGCTAGCATTATGGTCATGCTACGTCTTGGAAGCATGAAAAATGTGGAAGAAGAAATTTCGAGGATCTGGCGGTTGTCTTGTGAAAATTAAAAAGGAAGACGGGTTAGAGTGAAAGAACCCACCATAAGCTACGGCAGGTCAGCTGTAGCTTACGGCCAAGCAGACAAGGGGAACAGCAGCAAGCTATCATAACCTATGGCCAATGTTCACTCAAGAGTTGAAATGTTCACTCAACAGTTGAAACGTTCACTCATTAGCAAGAATGTTCACTCAACAATGGAAGCATTCACTCATCAGCAAGAATGTTCACCCGTTAGTAGGAATGTTCACTCAACAGTTGTATGTATGTATGTATGTATGTATGTATGCATGCATGCATGCAGGCAGGCAGGCATGCATGCATGTCTGTCTGGCGTGGTGCGTGGTGCGTGCTGCGTGCGTGGTGTGGGTTGCCTTTGAGAATGAAATGAAATGCAGGCACAATATTGTTGACTCTTCGAAGGTTAAACACCAAGATGAAATGCTTGAATTCAGAAAGATAACCGAATGAAATGTATGTGAGGATAGAACACGGTGTGATGCTATACTTATGAATCTTAGATATATTTAAGGTCACCAAGTACTAATGATGTGAATTTATGTGGTGAATGCAGGTTGTATGGGATTAGGGATCATCATCACGAGGTGTAAACGGTCGAAGATCGAGTCAAAGATCAAGGATTGTACGGGAAGGGCGTTCACATAGCTTATATAAATCTATTACCAATGATACCTTATTTAGGAATGAATGTTGTAAATCATTTAAAGAAAGTCTTTTATATTCCATAAATGAACCTTCGAGTATGTTATATGGATAACAAAGAAAGAATTTTTGAGTCGATATTTTCCGTTGCGTCTCTTTTGGTTAGAACGTGTTAGGGTGTTTCAACAACCAACTTTTTATCTTCAGCATGTCTCTCTAGTTTCCTTGGATCTGCCACCGGAGAAAACTCACCTTCCTTTATTCTGTTCGGATCCTTCGGTAAATCCTCAACAGGCAAACAATTCGGAACCTAATCGTGGAGCTCTTCTGACATCCACACTTTGTACTTTTTACTATGACATCTGAGCCTTTTCAAGCATCAAACAATACCGAACAATTCCGACTCTAATGAAATCTTGTGTTTAATTCCTGAGAACTGTGTAAGTACATGTGACATTTATACATTTTAGTCCATGTACAATTTCAACTCCTCTAGTCTTTTCTGGAGGTTATACATAAGCTATTACGCAAAACAAAACCAATTTAATACGACATATGTTCCGGAATAGTTACGTAAGCTAAACATACCTTAAATAACCTTTGCATAACTTAGAAATAAGTTTTGAAGGGTTTGGTATGTCAAAAACAAGTTTATTCGATCACATGGACTATTTACGACAAACTGCGAAAATCTATCGATTCTCGCAGCGACGTACGCTCCGGAACAAGGTCACAAACTTAACATACCATAAAAACCCTTTACATAGCTTAGAAATAAGTTTTGGGGGCTTCGGTATGGCAAAAACACACTTTTGTATCTTCAGGGGCTATTTTGCAAATTCTGCGAAACTATGCCTTTTTGCGTATAACACCATCCGGAACATATACGGACATCCAAAAATTTTTTTGATCATTAAAATATGGTATTTTAGTGATTGGAATGCAAAAATATCATTCGTTACGTGTGTATGGTCATTTGCGCGTTTGTTACGATTTTCGTCGTAATTAACCGAAAACCACGATCGTACGGCCAAACGAACGGACCTATGGGATATTTTCGAACATATTTCAAGTTCCCTATACTTTAACGTCCTTATGGAGCTTTGAAATGAGGTTAACGAGTGTTAGAACTGCCCGAAACGTGACGAAACACGTGCATGGACCTGTTCTGCCAATTTTGAAACTTCAAAACTGAACATGGGAGCTCGGTGTAGCGCGACGCTCAAAGGGGTTACCCGTCGCGCGTGGCGACTCCCCTTTTTTCACAGAAGATTAGCTGGCAGCTTCCCAGCTCATTCCCTTGCCACCAATACGCAAATTATGACACCTATCTTGCATTTTGCCACACTTAACCTGCATCTAACACTTGTTATCATTCTAGAGCATTGGCCTAACACTTGTCATGATTTGGTGGACTTTGGATCATTATAAATACCAATGATCATGTGAATTTTGAACTCTTTAACCACCTTCTTGCTTCAACCTGCCACAAATCCGAATTTTCACTCATTGTGGAGCTTCCTCTGGTGTCTTTGATCTTTTCTCCTGTGTTTGTAAGTGATCCTTCATGCCATGTTCAATTTCTATAGCTTAATTTGACTAAAAATCAAACAGTTTGACTTCAGTTTGACTTTTAGTTTTGATCATGAATTGACCAAGTTATGGCTCAATTGAATCTTGCAAAATGATGATAATCAAGGTGGTTATGATCCCTAAAAATCATGCCCACTGATTATCACCATTTCTAGTCATTTTGGCAAGTCAAAGTTTCGGTCAAAATGCGATTTTTGCGAATAAATCAACTTTGAGCTTATGTAACATAAAATTTGAGATGTATTCTGATCAAATAACATTTTCAAACATGTTTAAGCATTAAAGACTTATCATAACACATATCTAACCATCCGAATGCGTAGTTACGCAAATGACGCGTTAAAGTGGCTTAAACTACCTTAACGGGTCATAACGGGTCAAAAGCACATAAAAATCTTTCCAACTCAGAATGATAACTTATTAAACCATGTCATACGAGTCCCAATACTCATTTGGTTTATAAGGTGCCATTCTATCCAAATCCTCCGTTTTCAAGTTCTGATATTTAATTGTTATTCGATTCATTAGGACACACACTTGATTCCTTGATCTTCAGACGTTGATCATACACTTGTACAAGGCTTATTCGCAAATCCCAGGCGAGTACATCGCTTCCCTCTTTTATATTTACAATTTTTTGGGGTGATTCATATGTGCTAATGTTTTCAAGTTTTCAAAGTACAAATACTATGGTTTATATAACAATATGGTTTCAATAATGCGATACAACTTGTTGGTGCGTTATCCAAGATACGAATGGCATTCATTAACATTGTTATGCCACCCAGTAGTAAGTTATGGTACCATAGGATTGACAATCCTGTTACTAGGCTATTCACTGGATTTGGTGGGTAGTTTGGTGAACGACAGAAACTGTTTATGACTAACAAATCATTCGTTGATTTGCTAGTCTTATTAAAGAGATCTTTTAGGATCTATTTAAGATAGCATTGGGGTATAGTCGAGTAAACAAAGGTTTGAATGTATTCATTAAAGAACGACCAAAAGTTTTCACAATTATAACAAGGAACGATTGGTTTATAACAAGGAACGATGAACAATGAACGATGAACGATGAACAATTGGTTTACAACAAGGAATGATGAACAATTTGTTTATATCAAATGGTTTATTATGAGGAACGATGAACGACGAACAAATGTTTTCAAACAATGTCACACAACGATTTTCGATTAAAGATATAAATCATACGAGTTATTTCAAGACGATTTACAAGTTGGAATTACAAAACAAATGTTTTCGAGTCAAGGTTTATGGCTACTAGATTTTTTAACTTTTAACCATTTGTTTTAGTTGAATAACTATTGCAATATCAAATTCTTTCAAAACAAGGTTTCACTTACGACTCTAGTAGTCGGGTTATTTATATTGCAATATATACAAAGCCATGGACTTGACATGTTCACAAAACCTATGTACTCGCCGGCATATTTTTGCTGACTCGTTTTCACATATGTTTCAGGGAACGATGCTAGATGATACTGATGCATGCTCATGTAGGATCGGACTTGGACCTAGTGCCTTAATAACAAGAAAGACAATAATTATGCATGCTTGTTGTTTCGTTGTTTAAAAATTTCTAAGACAAATATGACAATGTAATCTATGTTCAATAATCAAATAAAATGAAACTTCAAATACCGTGTGTTGTTGAGACAATCTGTTAACGTGACTCCCCAAGTGTTTCCGCCGCGTGTTGTTTTATGCGATTTGGGGTGTTACAGGTTGGTATCAGAGCACTGGTTATAGGGAATTAGGTTATTAGTAATGCTTTAACCTAGACTATAACCTTCCTAGGACCCCAACGCAAGTTTACTTGTGTTTAGATTCTTAAAACATTATCATCACCTATCCTTAAGTGATTACCAAAAACAAAGCATATCACATCTTTTGAAAGTCAAAATTTTTCCAACACTTCACAAGAAATCATCTATCCTTAGATGATTTATTTTTGGGCTTTGTGCCTTCTATGTTTTCAAAATCTCGTCAAAGTTTGGGTTTTATTAATGTGAACACGTGCAATCTGGAAGGGTGGGTGCCTGTACCCCGAGTTTTCTGTCTAAGGCTAGAGTGTTCGTACAAATCCACTTAATCGGACCAGTCACTCTTACCTGGGAACTCTTGGGGTGAGTGTCCACTTATAGGCTAAATCATGTCTTCGTGATACATTATAAAGACCTATTTACTTTGATTAGTCACTGTGTCATTTGTTTGTTCTTAGTACTAAACAATTGATCACAATCCTTATGCTTCGCCGATATTTCTTTTAAAAATTCATTTTGGCTATCCAATATCAATCTCATTCGGTTTCACTCATATTTTCCTTTTCTCTTTTAGAATGCCTCCTAGTCGCAACGATGCTCAAAAGTCTGAACTGGCTGCTACCATCGCCCAACAGATAGGCACATTACTCAGTGGGGCCGTTAAGTTAACCATAGCCTTTTCCAATTTTGATGCGACTACTCACGAGGCACCAAAGAAGACGGAAGCCAAGCCTTCAAAAAAATCAAGGAAGCGTAAAGCTTCAAAGAATCCTACATTGATTAATCAAATTCCGCTTAACCAAGTGGGACCTAGCCAGGTGACTCTGCCACCTGCTAAGAAACCATACAAAGGAAAAGCACCGCTGTGCAATCAATGTAACCTTCATCACTATGCCAGTGTTCACTGTCGAAAATGTTTTAACTGTGGACAAATTGGTCATACAGCCAAGGTCTATCGTTTAGCTACCCCACCAAACCAAGCAATGGCAGTTCCTACTCAACTTATCGCAACTCCTCATGCGATACTGGGTTGTCCTAACTACCCACATGGAATCTGCTTCAATGGTGGTTATCCTAATCATTTCAACTAATCGGGCTGGCAAATGACGACTAAACGTATGGACACAAGATCTGCACTGCAATGTTAAGGCTTGTGCTAATGTCTAAATAAACACTTAAACTTCTATGTTTGCTGTTTATTTCCCAAGAACCTTGAAAGCACTTTGATTGTCTATAAATAAATTTGGTTGTTTCCATATTATTTACAAATGCGATTATATATGTGTGTTCCTCCCCTACAATACCAATACCAATAACATGGTTTCTTGCGAATCAAACAACTCTTGTAGTTTCTTTCATTTTGCGATTGCCCGCGATCTCTACAAAAATCCTAAGTACTCGTTTCTTTTAAGAAACAATGTACAAGGTACAAGTTACAACTCTTAACAAATACTCAAAGTATCACTTTAAATCCTTGATTGGATACCTAAGGATACTTCCATGAGTCCTTAAATGGTCTTATGCAATATGTTTATGAGCATTTCAATGTTCTCTCGTTTTCATTATACCATACCTAATGATTTCAAAGATATCTTTCATGATTTCAAAAGACATTTCACATGGTTTTCAAATATTCTAACATAGCATATTTACCAAATATACATAGTGCATGATTTCATGCATATTTTCAAAAACCATACGTCTTAAATCACATATTTTTCATATGTTTTCAAAACATTTTAATATGGTATATTACCTAATATAGCTAGTGCATAATTTCAAAAACATTATATGTATGATTTCCAAAATCATTGAACATATTTTCAAAGACTCCATGCATGATTTTCAACGACATTTTGCTCTGTATATTGACCAAAAATACTTAGTGTGTTTCAAAACATTTTTGCGTACAAATCTTTATAAGATCTTCCTATCCTTATAGTTAGATTCTTCTGGATGTTTAAAGTGCAAATCGAAGTCCTTAATTGGATTTTTTGTGTACTTTAATGCAAGACAATGTGACAAGACGATGTGACTAAACCAAATCCTTACAAAATCTTTCTATCTTCATAGTTAGATTCTTGCGGATGCTTGAAGTACTAAATGAACTCCTTGATTGGGTTCCTAGTGTACTTTAACTACTTATGTACAAATTGATGATAAGTTAGTAACAAGTTGATGACCAAATTGACAATTATGTGATTATGTGTTTGTGTGTTAAGTTGATTCAAATGTTCATTATCCAAATCCTTGTAGAATCTTCCATATCTTCATATGATAGATTCTTAGAAAGATATCCGAAAGTACTATCTTAAATCCTTGAATGGGTTATTATATGCAAATAGTTAAGCCCTTGGATTCCAAAGTACTATTCCTAATTCGATTCATAGTTAAAGAGACCTTTCAGGGTCTAGTTAAAGAAACCTTTCAGGGTTTAGTTAAAGAGGCCTTTTAGGGTCTAGTTAAAGAGATCATTCGTTGATCTAGTTAAAGAAACCTTTCAGGGTTTAGTTAAAGAGGCCTTTCAGGGTCTAGTTAAAGAGATCATTCGTCGATCTAGTTAAAGAAACCTTTCAGGGTTTAGTTAAAGAGGCCTTTCGGGTCTAGTTAAAGAGACCTTTCAGGGTCTAGTTAAAGAAACCTTTCAGGGTTTAGTTAAAGAGGCCTTTCAGGGTCTAGTTAAAGAGATCATTCGTTGATCTAGTTAAAGAAACCTTTCAGGGTTTAGTTAAAGAGGCCTTTCAGGGTCTAGTTAAAAGAGATCATTCGTTGATCTAGTTAGAGAAACCTTTCAGGGTTTAGTTAAAGAGGCCTTTCAGGGTCTAGTTAAAGAGATCATTCGTTGACCTAGTTAAAGAAGTCTTTCAGGCTTGTTAAAGAGGTCTTTCAGGGCCTAGTTAAAGAGATTGCTCGTCAATCTAGTTAAAGAGATCATGTGTTGATCTAGTTAAAGAGATTGTTCGTCAATCTAGTTGAAGAGACTCTTTGGTGGTCTACTTAAAGGGATCATGCGTTGATCTAATTTAAGAGATCCTGATAAGGTCTAGACAAGTTATTCCATGTTTACTCATATGATTTTTCCCCACACATCACAAAATAAACTATGCGGACTGTGCAACGAATTGAGTAATTAGGGATGCATACATAATTATAAAATCCCTTGCATAGAAAACCATAGCAAGTTTGTCATGTGTGAGAACCTATAGTAATAAGAATAACGAAACGGGAACAATGTAATAAGGGCATGGTGGATACGCCGCTGGTACTTCCTATATATAAGTGTTCCTTATTACATTGCAAGCGTGGCGTTAATTAAGTTACTAGAAGTTCTGGACCTTGACCAATGTTGTTCTATCATACACTCTCTGACTCCAATTTCGAGCACACACAAGTTTCCTTACTAGTCTTCATGGGAAACCCTTATAAACAATCTTTCGTTCATTTTTCGAAATCCGACTCTTCTCCTTCAAGTTCACGCTCTTTTAATGGTGTGCTGTGACAAAAAGATACCACTATGACATTTACAAGAATCTTTTCTGAGGCTCAATACAATCAAAGGTGTCACGCACCTACCTATTGGAATGAGGTTAAGATTTTCGAATCTCAACTCATCACCATGGACAACAAACGAGTACAATAAACAAAGTTCGCTGGAGTCCAAATGTTCTCTAGAGATTTTTCTCTGGAAATGAAGGATCACTTGATGGCAATACCCTCTATTGTGTTTTTACAAGTTTCCTCTAAATTTAATTTTCGGGACGAAATTTCCTAAAGTAGGGGAGACTGTGACATCTGAGCCTTTTCAAGCATCAAACAATACCGAACAATTCCGACTCTAATGAAATCTTGTGTTTAATTCATGAGAATTATGTAAGTACATGTGACATTTATACATTTTAGTCCATGTACAATTTCAACTCCTCTAGGCTTTTCTGGAGGTTATACATAAGCTATTACGCAAAACGAAACCAATTTAATACGACGTATGTTCCGGAATAGTTACGTAAGCTAAACATACCTTAAATAACCTTTGCATAACTTAGAAATAAGTTTTGAAGGGTTTGGTATGTCAAAAACAAGTTTATTCGATCACAGGGACTATTTTCGACAAACTACGAAAGTCTGCCGATTCTCGCAGCGACGTACGCTCCAGAACAAGGTAACAAACTTAACATACCATAAATACCCATTACATAGCTTAGAAATAAGTTTTGAGGGCTTCAGTATGGCAAAAACACACTTTTGTAACTTCAGTGGCTATTTTGCAAATTCTGCGAAACTATGCCTTTTTGCGTATAACACCATCCGGAACATGTACAGACATCCCAAAATTTTTGTAATCATTAAAATATGGTTTTTTAGTGATTGGAATGCAAAAATATCATTCGTTACGTGTGTATGGTCATTTGCGCGTTTGTTACGATTTTCGTCGTAATTAACCGAAAACTGCGATCGTACGGCCAAACGAACCAACCTATGGGATATTTTCGAACACATTTCAAGTTCCCTATACTTTAACGTCCTTATGGAGCTTTGAAATGAGGTTAACGAGTGTTAGAAGTGCCCGAAACACGACGAAACACGTGCAGGGACCTGTTCTGCCAATTTTGAAACTTCAAAACTGAACATGGGAGCTAGGTGTAGCGCGACGTTCAAAGGGGTTACCCGTTGCGCATGGCGACGCCCCTGTTTTCACAGAAACATTAGCTTGCAGCTTCCCAGCTCATTCCCTTGCCACCAATACGCAAATTATGACACATATCTTGCATTTTGCAACACTTAACCTGCCTCTAACACCTCAATAACACTTGTTATCATCCTAGAGCATTGGCCTAACACTTTTCATGATTTGGTTGACTTTGGATCATTATAAATACCAATGATCATGTGAATTTTGAACTCTTTAACCACCTTCTTGCTTCAACCTGCCACAAATCCAAATTTTCACTCATTGTGGAGCTTCCTCTGGTGTCTTTGATCTTTTCCCTTGTGTTTGTAAGTGATCCTTCATGCCATGTTCAATTTCTATAGCTTAATTTGACTAAAATCAACAACTTGTTTGACTTTTAGTTTTGATCATGAATTGATCAAGTTATGGCTCAGTTGAATCTTGCAAAATGATGATAATCAAGGTGGTTATGATCCCTAAAAATCATGCCTACTGATTATCACCATTTCTAGTCATTTTGGCAAGTCAAAGTTTCGGTCAAAATGCGATTTTTGCGAATAAATAAACTTTGAGCTTATGTAACATAAAATTTGAGATGTATTCTGATCAAATAACATTTTCAAACATGTTTAAGCATTAAAGACTTATTGTAACATTTGTCAAAAACGGGTTTCCAAACCCGCTCCGTTTTGTAATCGAATATCCTGTTATAAAAGTCACGTTGTGTATTTATGGTTATTTTGGTTTTTAATGATACATAATTAATAAACAAACTAAACTATAAAAATTATATTTGATAAAATGTGAAAACAAAATAAATAAAAAAGAAATGTTGCTGCCGGGACTCGAACCCGGGTCAGCCGGTTTACAACTTCAAGACTTAACACACACACACATCACCACTTCCGCCACTTGTTTGTTTTCTGTCATCTTTAGGAAACAAATAGGTTTTATGGACTAAGGTAAATCAATCGATTTTACCAATTGTAACTGAAATCGGTTATCAAACACCCAAAGTCGATCTGGATACTCGCGATTCAGCGAGTATAACCGATAAACTGACGATTCCAATCAATGCTGCCGTGAATGTAACTTGAATTCAGAAGTGGATCGGTTTAATAACCGAAAGTTTTCAATTCTCGGATTACTTCAATCCTAGACCCTTCCTGTGACTCAAAACACTCTGCAAGACTTTCAATTACATTTCCGCAACCTTACAGTCCACCGGAGAAGCTTAAATCAACTCGCCGGAAAAATTCTGCAAGTCGCCGGAAACCGGGACTCACATCCACACGGTATTTCCTTCGACTCTTTCTGTTTCAATCATGTGATTAATCGGTCACTAACACAACTCCACCATCAGAATCGATCCTAGTCAACGTTTGTCGAAAATCCTACCTTCGCCGGAAAACTCCTGAAACTTCCGGAAACACACCGGGAACTGGTATGATCTTCCAAACTTCTGTTAAACTTTGTTTAAGTGCCTCAACTTCTTAAATAATCGAACAAAGCTGTTAATTGGTTTCAACAGCCGGAGTTCACCTTCAGCACCGACGAACCTCTGCCGGAATTCTGTGAACAACATCAATCGGTACATCTTTTTCCCCAAACTCTCTCCATTCTTTACTTTTAAATTACTTGTAATGTTTGAAAAGCGTATATGTCATGAATCGGTCATAACAGTCGGAATAGTTTTTCTGGGTAAAATCAACGAAGAAGATGAAGACGCAATATAACATAAGACTAATAAAAATCGATAAAATGAACGGGTTAGACACACAGTCCAGCGGTGGACTGTGTGCAAAACATATGCGCATGTCCCGAGTTCGATCCCTGCTACACGCACTCCTTACGTAATAAAATGCCTTTTTGTTTAAAAACTAAACCGGGTTAACTCAGTTAGTTATTAAGTATAATAAAAACCGAGATAATAACCAGGTTAGACACACAGTCCAGCGGTGGACTGTGAGCAACACTAAGTCACACGTCGCGAGTTCGAAACCCATCACTGGCACCGGTTCGTTGAATTAAAATGTTTTTTAAATTAAAAGAATTTTAGTTAAACTGAATAAGTATATAAATATAATTAAAAACAAGATTATTTCGGGTTAGACACGTAGCTCAGTTGGTAGAGCTGCGTGCACGCGAACGGGAGGTCTCGAGTTCGAGCCTCACCCGGCGCAAACTATGTCACTGACCGAGCCGGTCAACAAGTCTACAGGTCAACGGTCAACGTCAACGCAAATAAACAATTTTTTTTAATATTTTTATTTATTTAATTTAATTTAAAAATCAATTAAAAATACTTAAAAATAACATTTTTAAAGATAGAAAATAGCCCTGAACTCACAAAAATATATCTAAGAATTCTATTAACATCCTTAAGAAAATCCACTCATTTGCTATATTTTTCCGTTATGATTTTGGTTAGTATTTCTCGTTGTTCGCTCATCTAATTCGTGCGCATCTCACCATCTCCAATCGAACGCACCCAATGTGAGTGAATCTTTACAAATTCCCCGTTTAATCACGTTTTGGGGTGTATCATGTGTCTTGTTATATATATTATAATTAAACCATTGTGCATACATCATATTATGAACATGTGTATTCAGTTTGTTTCTGTTGTGTAGTTATTGTTGGATGCAATTTATTATTTTCAGTACATGCAATTTCATAGGCCGCCGCTCCCCATTACATTATGAGCGTTGAGCATGTTCCCCATTTTATTATGAGGTTGAACCTGGGTGCCCACATACGATCGGCTCCGTTTGATTGAGCCTTGATCGCACAGACATTTTCATTTTCAGTACATGCAATACGATCGGCTCCGTTTGATTGAGCCTTGATCGCACAGACATTTTCATTTTCAGTACATGCAATACGATCGGCTCCGTTTGATTGAGCCTTGATCGCACAGTTTCATTTATGTTATTTATCGTATGATGTTGGTATGTTCATGTATGCTGTCATATGTTATTGTATGTTATAGTTGTGACTGCTATTTGCCACTGCTTGATTATTTACATTTGCTCATCTATGATTATGCACAATTTTTCATTGATAAACTAACAAGTAATTCATTAATAAATGTTTATCTAATAAGGTTCACTCGCCAACTTATGTTGACCCCAAAAACCCCCATTTTTACACATGATACAGGTGAACCAGCAGCAGCTAGGAACACATAGGATTTGGACTAGAAGAATAAAAGATTTAGAGTTGGGATTGTTATGTTTGGTTTATTTTCTTTGTATTGTATGAACATGTTTGGATATTTGGAAATGTAACTTTGACTTTATTAAATATGAAACATATTAGTAAATGTCATGAGCTTTGGTGATAACCCAATTATGCCCCGACTCTTATTCCGCTGCGGGTCGGGGTGTGACACTTATCATAACACATATCTAACCATCCGAATGCGTAGTTACGCAAACGACACGTTAAAGTGGCTTAAACTACCTTAACGGGTCATAACGGGTCAAAAGCACATAAAAATCTTTCCAACTCAGAATGATAACTTATTAAACCATGTCATATGAGTCCCAATACTCATTTGGTTTATAAGGTGCCATTCTATCCAAATCCTCCGTTTTCAAGTTCCGATATTTACTTGTTATCCGATTCATTAGGATACACACTTGATTCCTTGATCTTCGGACGTTGATCATACACTTGTACAAGGCCTATTCGCAAATCCTAGGCGAGTACATCGCCCCGCTCTTTTATGTTTACAAATGTTTTGGGGTGATTCATATGTGCTAATTGTTCTCAAGTTTTCAAAGTACAGATACTATGGTTTATATAACAATATGGTTTCAATAATGCGATACAACTTGTTGGTGCGTTATCCAAGATACGAATGACATTCACTAACATTGTTATGCCGCCCAGTAGTAAGTTATGGTACCATAGGATTGACAATCCCGTTACTAGGCTATTCACTGGATTTGGTGGGTAGTTTGGTGAACGACAGAAACTGTTTATGACTAACAAATCATTCGTTGATTTGCCAGTCTTATTATAGAGATCTTTTAGGATCTATTTAAGATACCCTTGGGGTATAGTCGAGTCAACAAAGGTTTGAATGTATTCATTAAAGAACGACCATATAACAAGGAACATTGGTTTATAACAAGAAACGATGAACGATGAACAATGAACGATAAACAATTGGTTTACAACAAGGAACGATGAACAATTTGTTTATAACAAATGGTTTATTACGAGGAGCGATGAACGACGAACAAATGTTTTCAAACAATGTCACACAACGATTTTCGATTTAAAGATATAAATCATACGAGTTATTTCAAGACGATTTATAAGTTGGAATTACAAAACAAATGTTTTCGAGTCAAGGTTCATGGCTATTAGATTTTATAACTTTTAACCATTTGTTTTAGTTGAATAACTATTGCAATATCAAATGCTTTCAAAACAAGGTTTCACTTATAACTCTAGTAGTCGGGTTATTTATATTGCAATATATACAAAGCCATGGACTTGACATGTTCACAAAACCTATGTACTCGCCGGCATATTTTTGCTGACTCGTTTTCACATATGTTTCAGGGAACGATGCTAGATGATACTGATGCGTGCTCATGTAGGATCGGATTTGGACCTAGTGCCTTAATAACAAGAAAGACAATAATTATGCATGCTTGTTGTTTCGTTGTTTAAAAATTTATAAGACAACTATGACAATGTAATCTATGTTCAATAATCAAATAAAATGAAACTTCAAATACCATGTGTTGTTGAGACAATCTGTTAACGTGACTCTCCAAGTGTTTCCGCCGCGTGTTGTTTTACGCGATTTGGGGTGTTACATTTACCCTTCCAATTTAACGTGACTGTATCAGAACTTTTGTGACCGAAATCCACCAAGACCCCGACACAATTTGTGGATAAATCTTTATCTTGTGAGGGATGGATCACCTTCCCATAAAGTTCGGCCACTTCATTAAACACCTTGTTCTTCGAAAAGTGTAGTGGCACACCATGGAACTTAACCAAAGCTACTATCTCAAAAGGGAGCTCTGACTAGTCCACATATCAAGTGATAAGAACCATCTTCTCCAAAGTTCGGAGTTACCAAATAATTCAACAACTTCATAATTATAAGCCTTGTACAAAATTTCCGATCTTTTAAAAACTTTTTCTTATGGGAGTAATTCGTTAAGTAATACTTAAACGCAATTGGTTTAACGTAACGTACAGACCAGGATAAGAACATAAGCTACACATACCTTAAATATCCTTTACATAACTTAGATATAAGTTTTGAGGGCTTAGGAATAACAAAAAAAACACGTTTATACAAGTTCAGGACCACTTTTTTTACAAACTGCAAAAGTCTGCCCAAAATCTCAGCATACGGTCTGTATGTACAAATCTGAACATTTTTTGTACTCAATAAAATCTTGTATTTTATTTGCGAGAATGCATAATTTCAATCATGGTGCAATTTCGATCACTTTCGCGTTCAATAAAGTATCGTACATTTTTTGTGAAACGCGTAATCGTACGATCGAACGGATTGACATCCACGACATTCCCGAACCAAAATCCAAGTTATATATGCCTTAACACCTTTATATAGCCTATATGCCTTAACACCTTTATATAGCCTAAATATAAGGTTAAAAAGGTTTAAAATTGACAAAACGCAACAATACAAGTTCAGGGACCAAATCTGCCTAAATGCAAAACTTGTCCCCCAGGACATGGTTGCGGACCGTATCCACAATCCCATACGGTCCGTATGGAGGTGCCAGGAATAGATTTTTGCTTGGCCTCCAAGTTCTGCCATGTATTGCCACCTCTTGACACCTAGCTCGAATTTGCCACACTACTTCTACTTCAAACACCTCACTAAATACTTGTTATGATCCTAGAACAATCCACAACACTTGGCATCATCTCATTTCACTCCTTCAAGTATAAATAGCCACCTTTGTTCATACTTCCAACTTGCTCATTCAATCTTTTCTTTCTAGTCTGCTCTTGGAGCTTGTTTCCAGCCTCGTGGAAACCTCCTACTGAGTTCTTAAGTGTTCCTTAACACAAGTAAGTACTCACTTCTAGTCAATTTCTTTATTTTAGCTTATTATGAGCTAAACTCAAATAGTTTGACTTTCTATTTGACTTTTGGTTATGAACATTTTGGTCAAGTCAAAGTTCAATTGAACTTTACAACGTAATTGTAATCACGAAGGTTATAATCCCCTGCGATTGCACCTTCTGATTACCACGTTTACTAGTTGAAGCGACGAGTCAAAGTTTTGTTCATTAAAAGTCAAAGATGCGCATAAGTGCATTTTACGACGAAATGGTTTTCGAGTTTTGAAACATAAACTTTTGACACCAAATCAGTTTTATAAAGAGAATTAGACATGTTCCAACATGTCTAACTCGTCGTTTTTAGTTTAGCTCTTGTTTCCTTAGTCGTTAGTCGAGCGGTTTGACTACCACTTTTACTTTCGAATCGGACCCGTTTGGTCAACCTTAGGATCCAACCAAGACGATTATTATGACCACAGTATTATAGGGAATAACCCTCTGAGGTTTTACCTTATGGTCATATGGTTTGGTTAGTAAATGACGAGTCGATTATATATATTATTTAAAATGCTGAAAATACCCTTTTTGCGCATAAAATAGTTTTGAACATATAAGAACATTATTTGACATCTAAATTGATTATACACGCAAACCTATGAGTACATAGTCACCTCTTTTATGTTTTCAAATGTTTTGGGGTGATTCATATGTGTAACCAAATTTTTTTCTCAAATGTATGGCATATATGTGACTACTAAGTGCTTTTTGTGTATTATACTTACTAAGCAAAACACGACTTAGAACACGAACCGAATCCTTAAAGGATCTATCTATCTTCTGTTGGGATTGAACCATAACAAAGGAACATATGATATCAAAGCCAAATACACTATCCGAGCTTTGGACCAACTATCAGAGGTTACAACCTCTTATCTACCTTTACACTGCTTTCCTTAAACAACTGCTCCTATCATCTGATCAAACAAGAAGCAAAGGTCTAATAGAAGAAACAAGATCAGAGGATAGAAATCAGTGCTTAGACTAGTTTTAGTTTATTCAATGTAACAGTGTTATGCACTAATAGTGTTAGTTTAGCAGTGTTTTAGTTAGTTATGATTTTGTTAGCTGTCACTATCAACCATGACGTCATAAAAGATGCTCAGTGGTTAGATAGTTAGTATAAATAGCTGAACGTTGTAATAGTTAACTTGTCTTCCTAAATATGATCAATTTGCACTTTATCTTCTACATTTCTTACTATCAAACGATTGTAATTGGCTAAGGGGGAGTTTGTGAATCACATGCGAGTTTACCAACTTGAAAGCATGATGAAGAAAACAAACGACCGATTGCTTGTAGTAAAAGTTTTTTATTAATTCTGCTGCATATCTTCAAAATTCAATGTACTTTCCATCTTTAGAAACAAAAACTACAAGTGATTCAAACTTAGATCCTGACAATTGGTATCAGAGCTTGGTCAATCGATTTTGATTTAACAGTCAAATTGATTTGAACATATCAGCTCTTTGTGCTAATTCGTTTGATAGTTTTACTTGAATACAAATTTTTATTACTACAAAAGTTTTTAAAACACAAATCTGTTGTAAACAAGAGAAATGACACAAAACACACCGGAATCCAATATTGGATCCATGTTCAAACCACCGATGTTGAAAACGAAACGAATATTTTATTTGGCAACGTCGGATGGGTCATATTCTTGCCCAACAGAACACCAGGTGCTTGAGATCCGTTGTATTTGGACCTCATGTTCCCATGGTTCCAAGTACAGAGGATTCCCACACCCAGGTCCCTAAGAAACTTGAAAATTACTTGAACAGGATTTCCTCAAAATTGAATTGGATGCTAAGGCCTTTAGCATTGTTGCTTCGGATTTGCCCAATGAGATTTATGCGGGATTACTTCATTGTAATAGTGCTAAAGAGTTATGGGATGCTCTTAAAGAGCATTTCGGTGGTCCTGAAGATGTGATAGAGAATAATAGAGAGGTTTAAAATCAACAATATGAAACATTTTGCCACGTTAAGGGTGAGTCATTAACCCAACAGTTCGAACGATATAGCTGTCTCATCAGTGAGCTCAAATTGGTAAATGTGGAATTTCCAAATTCGACTGTCAATAGTCATTTCTTGAGATCTTTACCTGAGAAATGGGAGACTGTAGCTTATGTCACTAGAACAGTTGTTGGTTACAAGGAAATGACCTTGACACAACTTCATGGACGACTCCTCACTTACGAGAGAGAGTTGAACCAGAAAAGGAAGTTGCAAAGAGTCAGGGAAATGACTGATGATTATACTTTGGGAAACATTGCTCTATATAGTCATGAGGAGGGGTCTACCTGTGGAAAGGATCAGAGTTATGATCACTACATTGTCATAACATCTAGAAACAATTTCAACTCTGATCCCAGTACACCGAATTTTGCCTTTGCTGCAAATTGTGAAATCCAGACCTCTGACAGTCTGTCTTTTGAGATGAATGATTTACTACATTTTGAACCCACTAACCTTGAAGATATGGATTTTTGCATCAGCTGGCACTCTCAAGTGTTAGAGCAAGTAAATTTTACAAAATAACTGGTAGAAGATTTCCAAGATTCCATGGGGGGTTGAAAGTTAGGTTGGATAAGTCTAAAATCAAATGTTACAAATATAACAAGATGGGTCACTTTGCCAGAGAATCCAGATCACAATCTGTAGGACCAATTGTAACACATACTGGAAACAGACGTCAAAGCACTGTCCAATATTCCCAATATACCCCTGCACCTCAAATGCAAAACAATGCACACTTTGCACATCTTATTGCTACAGTTCCTGTCCATTATGTCCATATGTAACAATTGCAATTTTTCAAAGCATTGTACAATTTCGATCGTTTCCGTACTTAATAAAGTCTTATGTTTTATTACGTTTTTTACGTTTATGACATTATTCACAGTGATTGGTATTAGTTTATAATATTTGAAGTTTTGGCGAGTCCAAACTTTATTTAAAATTATGTTGGTAAAAATGCGATACAAGCTTATCGCATAACAGTCAAAATGCGAAACGAACGTCGGTGACCGTCCGATTAATATTAAAAATCATAAAAATATTTTGTTAGGATTAAAATGTTATTTTTAATCATATTCAAGAGGAAAAATTACTTAAAACGCTTAAAAATGCTATTTTGCGAATTTAAGCGCATACTGCGCAGTACTGCGCATATACTGCGAAATACCGATAACGCATCCAGTCTAGGCAATTAATATTTATTTCAGCAATATTATGGCAAGTTTATTTTTATAGAACAATAAAAATAATTTTATACATCTTAAAACGCATTTTAAACGCTAGATAAAATACCCGGTAGTCAGTTAAATACCTGTGTAATGCATGAATATATGTATATATGTGTATGTATATATGAAATGTGTGTGTGTACATATAGGTGGCGGCACCAAGGGTGCCCGCTTTTTTCTTGATTCTTCATTATTTTCCAAGTGGTGAGACGAACATGCATGCAATCTTCAAAATCCAAGAAAATCTTCCATAAATCTCACTTTCCAACATACATACACATTTCAACTCTCTCTCACCTCCCTCATCTCTCCCCCCAACCGTAAACCCCCTCTCTCTCCTCCATTGATGATTTTTGATGAGTTCTTGATGATTCAAGCTTGTTTCAAGTTGCTTTGAAGATCCAAGAAGGTTTCCGAGGTGATTCCAAAGAAGAGCAACCTCCATAACGTCAAAGAAATCATCAAAACCCACTACCATACTTGGAAGGTATAAATTTCTTTTAAAGTTAGTGTTCTTGCTTCTTAGTGATGATGTTGATGGAAGGTTTCTCAAAACTTGGATTTCTTCACAAACTTAAACTTACATCAAATATATGGTTTTGAATAAAAAAAATGGAAGTGTAAATATATATGCATGGATGGTCGTGAATATGGTGTGTGTGTATATATATATATATATATATATGTTAGTGGTTGTGTTTTGATTCTTGTTAAAATGATGATTCTTGAAAAGTGATTGCATGCATGATTAATAGGTTCTATATAAAGTTCACATGATTAAAGATGAACATGAAAAGTGAAATTTTGGAAATGTATATGCATATATATGCGTGTCATGTATATGTATATATGAATGCATTCACATAAGTTTTGCTCACAAGTTCATAAATAATACATGCATACATCTAATGATGATTAGGAATGATATGAAGTTGATTTGATGATGATATGTTATGGTGTGACAAAAATATGTTAAAACAGATTATCAACATTAAAAATAATGTTATTTGATGTATTATGATGATACAAAGTCATGACATAATTTTAGAAGCTTTGCATGTTGTACATTAGGCTTAAAAAGTGGTACAAAGGGTGAAATTGTGTTTTATGTGCCGTTATGTGAGACCTGCACTATCACGAGTATAACCACCATTTTAATCAGTAAATAACATGTATTGTGTCAAAATATCAAGTCGTTACGATTTGTGATGCTTATAGTAAAGTTCGGTGCAAAACTATGCGTTAAAAACGGTAAAAATACCCTTTTTAAGAGGTTTTTATAAGAGCTGTTTTAAATCAGTAAATAAAAGGATATTTTTGGTATAAAAATAAGTGTTTTAGCTTATATTAAGTATCTTTGGTGCTTGGCTAGTCATACGTGACTTCCGACTCCCGAAAACATTACCGAAAACGCTAAATACGCATATTTAAGGTACACGAACATGAGTAGTTTCATGCATGGATTGTTTGTTGATGTGTGGTATGTGAATATGACATGCAATTTGTGGAATGATAAGTAGTAGCATGATAATTGGATATAGATCTATGCATGCGTACTTGTGCGGTTTATATGCTAGTTTCGTCAAAAGACATGTTAAAATGCAACTTATATGTTAGAGCATGAAAATGATACATAGACTAACTTGTGAAATTATTGCATGTATAAAATAATTTAAGAGTAATAGATTATGTACTTTGATGAAATACGTGCACTAGGACATTCAATAATATGTTGAAATTTTGAGTAATTATGTTACATCGTACAAACTATGATTATTGTATATAAACGAGTGCGTAAACGGATATAATATAATAACGGTCATCAATAAATCGTTCAAATTCATAATATATATATATATATATATATATATATATATATATATATATATATATATATATATATTATACAAATTGCCAACATAACCAAAAAAATAACTTTTTGAGAAAATCTTGAAGTTATGTGAAGAATCATAAGTTTTGGAGAAATTTAAGGATTTTAGAATAATTGATATTATATATATTATACAAATTGCCAAATAACCAAATAATACTTTTGAGAAAATCTTGAAGTTATGTGAAGAATCATAAGTTTTGGAGAAATTTAAGGATTTTAGAATAATTGATCATTAAAACGTTCCTATTTGAAATTAGGGCGTGTAGATCAACATTGAGGAATTTGTGCTTATTAATTTAACGCACCCGAAGTTGAGTAACATAGTCCACTTTTTTACGTTTTCAAAAGTTTTTGGGGTGATTCATATGTGCCTATTACTATTTTGAAGATTTCAAACCATTATTATACATCATAATATAAGTGTTCAAAAAAACCTCTTTTTCATCTTCAACTACATTATTAATTTATCTTATCAAGGTATACAAAATTTACTATCATGCATTGTTGAATTGTATCTTCAACAATTACAAAAGCATGTTCACATTTCATATAACATATTTTCACATTGTGTGAGACTTGATTCATCAATTATACATTCATTATCTTATGCCAAGCCGACCGGTAGTATGTTATTGTAGCATAGGATTGACAACCCTATTCCTGCTTCCTAGGTTTGTTTGGAAGTTTGTTTAGGGAATGACAGAAACTGAGCAAATCAACGATAATCCCCTTCTGAGGGATTAGACATCAGTCAGAACAAAGGTTTGAATGTATTCATCATCAGATCATGGTTTATCACAATAAATCAATTATTGTATTCAATACAAGATATTTGATCATTATTCAATACAAGTTATTTGATCTTTTACTTAAAACAAGTTATTCGAACACTTATTCAAAACAAGCCATTTCATAACCAAAACCTATGTTACTCGCCAACATTTAATTGTTGACACGTTATTTTCACATATGTTTCAGGTGCAGATGTGTCATGATTTACAAGTTTGGATCATGTAGGAGTGGACCAGGGCCTTGTTTAAAATAAACAGTATTTATTTGTAATGGTTTGTATTTCCTAAGACAAAATTATGTTATGTAATCTAATTCGTATCACGAAACTTAATTACCATGTGTTGTGAAACAATTTGTAACGTGACTCCCTAGTGTTTTCGCCACGTGTTGTTGCTACTACGCGATTGGGGTGTTACAAGTTGGTATCAGAGCACTGGTTATAGGGAATTAGGTTATTAGAATTACGCTTGACCTAGGCTATAACCTTTCTAGGACCCAAACATGATGTAACTTGCGTTTAGATTCATGAAGTACACATAACCATTACCTATCCTTAGGTGAGTACACAATATACAAAATCAATTCTCATTCAATTCAAGCTTTCAAAAATTTACAAAATAAAATCATCATCTATCCTTAGATGACTTACTTTAGGCTTTTAGCCTCAAATATTTTACAAAAATCTCGTCGAAGTTTGGGTTTTAATAATGTGAACACGTGCAAGCTGGAAGGGTGGATGCTTGTACTCCAAGTTTTCTGTCTAAGGCTAGAGTGTTCGTACAAATCCACTTAATCGGACTAGTCACTCTTACCTGGGAACTCTTGGGGTGAGTGTCCACTTATAGGCTAAAGCATGTCTTCGCTATACATTATAAAGACCCGTTTACTTTGATTAATCAGTGTATCGTTTATTTGTTTTAATTAATGAATAAATGGGTACAATCCTTCGTTTTATATTCATTGTTTTAATTTCCTTTTTGAAACTTGAACCTTACTTGTTCGTATACGTGTTTTCTAGAATGGCTCCTCGAGGGACAACACTCAAAACGCCGAAATGGCAGCTCTAATCGCTCAACAAATGGTAGCTATACTCCCAAATCTCGCCACTCAGATAAACCAAGCTAACAATAACAATAACGCACATACTCCTTGCAACTACAAACAATTTCACTCTACGCATCCCGACATGTATTGCGGATCTGAAGGAACAACTGTCCTCTTACAATGGTTCGAAAGTATGGAAAGCACTTTCCACCATTGTTAATGCCCCAACGAGCGAAAGGTTGAATTCGCCTCGAGTGTCTTTCAGAAAAGGGCGCTCACATGGTGAAACGGCATTATGCGGGATAGAGGTGCGGATGTAGCAATGGTACTTACTTGGGAGGAGCTAAGAACTCTTATGATGAAGGAATTCTTCCCGCGTCATGAGATAAGGGCTCTCGAGAATGAATTTACGACCTAAAGCAAGACAGTGGAGAAAACCGTGCTTACACTGACTGGTATGTGGAATTGAGTCTTCTTTGTCCCTCTATGGTCGCGCCTTTGGATAAGGCGGTTGAGAAGTACATTGATGGTCTTCCTGATCCAGTTCAGGATATCGTCACGGTAGCAATCCTACTACCGTTAGACAGGCCATTGAATTAGCAGCTACCCTGACTGATTCATAAGTCAAGAAGGGTAAACTCCATCGCAAAGGCGACAAGCAACCACCCGCTAAGACTGCTCAGGGGAAAAAGAAAGACAACAAGACCGAAACCTCCAAGCATTCAAAGAAGCGCAAGGCTTCAAGAAACTTTGCTGTCACTACCCAAAACTCCGCTAAGCAAGCTGCCCCCAACCAACCAGTTCAAGCACCTACCAAGAAGCCATACCTGAGTACAGCGTCTTTGTGTAACCTATGCAACTATCATCATTCAACCCATACACAATGTCGCAAATGCACTAATTGCGGTCGACTTGGTCATCTGGAAAACTATTGTGTAATACTGCCCGAAACCAAACTGTTCCAAATCCTGCTCCACCCATGGCTCAAAATCAAGCAAACCCTGCTCGACCTCACTACCCACCTGGATCCTGTTACAATTGTGGCGACCTTACTCACTACAGGAATAACTGCTCCAAGCTCACAAATGCAGTTCAAGCTCATGGACGTGCATTCAATATCAACGCTGATGAGGCTCGTGCCAATAACAATCTGGTGAACGGTACGTTCCTTGTTAACAACCATCCAGCATCTATTCTTTTTGATTCGGGTGCTGATAAAAGTTTTGTATCCTTAGCATTTGTGCCTTTACTATCTTTACCTAGAACTAAACTAGGAAAACCCTTACCAGTGGAAGTGGCTAGTGGAAAAACAATTGTGCTCGATTCAATCATTTGTAATTGCCAACTAAACCTCAATGGTCATCTCTTTCCCATCAACCTCACACCTATGCAACTCGGAAGTTTTGACATCATAGTAGGCTTGGACTCGTTAACCCCACATCGTGCCGGAATTATTTGTTTTAACAAAACCGTTTGTATACCTCTTCCATCGGGCGAAACTTTAGAGATTCAAGGAGAAAGACCATCTAATAAACTCAAATTCATAACCTGCACTCAAGCCCAAAAATATCTGCAAAGGGAATATGTGGCTTTCATGGCATATATTGTAGAAGATAAAGGCAAGGGTAAAAATCTTCAAGACATTCCCATTATCCAAGACTTTCCCGAAGTTTTCCCTGAAGAACTACCTGGCCTACCCCCGGTACACCAAGTGGAATTTCGTATCGACCTTGTACCTGGTGCCAACCCAATAGCCAAATCTCATTATCGCCTTGCACCGTCTGAAATGCAAGAATTAGCAAAACAACTACAAGAGCTTTCATATAAAGGGTTCATTCGTCCGAGTCATTCTCCGTGGGGTGCTCCCGTGTTATTCCTAAAGAAGAAGGATGGATCTTTTCGAATGTGTATCGATTATCGTGAGCTCAACAAACTCACGATTAACAATCGATATCCCTACCTCGCATTGATGATCTTTTCGATCAATTACAAGGGGCATCCTGCTTTTCCAAGGTTGATCTCCGTTCTGGGTATCATCAACTATTCAACTTCGTGTACTCGAAGAAGATATTCCCAAGACCGCTTTTCATACCTGTTACGGACACTACGAGTTCACAGTCATGCCTTTTGGTCTGACGAATGCTCCTGTTGTTTTTATGGACATGATGAACAAGGTCTGCAAGCCTTATTTGGATAAGTTCATCATTGTTTTCATTGATGACATCTTGATTTATTCAAAATCTCAGTCAGAACACGCGCATCACCTCCGATTGACAATGGAAAGAAAGAACAACTTTACGCCAAATTCTCAAAATGCAAATTTTGGCTAAAATAAGTTCAATTATTAGGCCACATTGTCAACGAACAATGCATACATGTAGATCCCGCCAAGATCACAACAATCAAGGATTGGAGAACACCCACTACCCCTACTGAAATTCGTTCTTTCTCGGTCTTGCTGGTTACTACCGTCGCTTCATTTCGAATTCTCCAAAATCGCGGTTCCCCTCACTGCATTAACTCAAAAGAATAATCCTTTTAAGTGGGGACCCAAGCAAGAGGACGCCTTTCAAACCTTGAAACACAAACTTTGTAACGCTCCTATCCTATCCCTACCCGATGGAAACAATGACTTCGTGGTTTATTGTGATGCCTCAAATCTAGGCCTTGGCTGTGTTCTTATGCAAAGAGACAAAGTCGTAGCCTACACGTCAAGACAATTGAAGGTCCACGAAAAGAATTACACAACGCATGATCTTGAGTTAGGTGCGGTCGTTTTCGCTCTCAAAATTTGGAGACACTACCTCTATGGTACAAAATGTGTGATCTTCACAGATCATAAAAGCCTCCAACATATTTTAAATCAAAATGAGCTTAACATGAGACAAAGACGATGGGTTGAGCTTCTGAATGACTATGACTGCGAAATTCGTTACCATCCTGGTAAGGCGAATGTCATGGCTGACGCACTTAGTCGTAAAGAGCGTGTCAAACTCCATTGTATTCGAACCCAAACTGATATTCAAACACGTATTTACCAAGCCCAACGTACCTCTGTGACCCAAGGCGTGATGTCTGATGAAATGCCACACAATCTTGAGTTTCAGCTGGAAACAAAAGATGACGGGTTACTCTATTTTATGGGTCGTTTATGGGTTCCAAATCGTGATGATCTACGCACTTTGTTGATGAATGAAGCCCATAAGTCTCGTTACTCTATCCATCCTGGCACAGATAAGATGTACATGGACCTTCGTACCCATTATTGGTAGCCTGGTATGAAGTGTAACATCCGTCAAAAACCGGATTTACCAAACCCGCTTTGTTTATTAACCGAACAACCAGTTAAAAATTCCGTTGCGTATTTAATGCTCAAATTAATTTTAAACGATACATAATTAATAAGTATATTAGAATATAAAAGTTATATCTGAAAAAGTATTAAAAATAGTGATTTAAAAATAAAATGCTGAACCCGGGTCAGCCGAGAATCATGCAAAGTTTTAACTCACATCCTTCCAACCGCTCCGCCACTTGTGTAGTTTGTTAACATATTGACACAATTAATACATAAAATGAATCTGGAAAACAAACCCAGTTACACAGCGCGCCGAAATCCGCTGACGCCAGAAATCCCAACAAATTCGTCAAACGTTGCCGTTTCTTTTGGTCATAACGTTTACATTAACAGCCATATCGGTTATAACCGAAAAACTTAATCAATTTCATTCATTACCTTAATTTTCCGTCGAAACCGAAAGTCTAATTCAAATCCGGGATTATACTTTGTTCATCAGTTGAACTCACGAATCTATTCAACTTACACTCTTCATTTCGCTCAGAAAAACCTCGCCGCGGTCGCCGGAATTCTCTGCAAATTTACCGGAAATTATCGCCGGAAAACCGAATTCATTCCATCCCGTCTGCTTACCCAAGAAATAAGATCTTAGAGCTCATACTGACATCACCCACACTCACCTTAAACCTCTGAAGAATCTCTGTCGCAAGAAATTTCACTCGCCGGAGTTCTCTGCAAGTCGCTGGAAAACCGAGACTTTCATCTACACGGTAAATACCTCGACTTTTATGTTTCATTCCATTATTGGACAAATTCTAACATCACTCCATCACCCAGAATCAACCCCAGACGACATTGCCGGATTTTCTGTTTTCGCCGGAAAACTTCTGGATTTTCGGAAACACGCTGTTAACCGGTATGATCATTCAAACCTACTGATAATCGTTACTCAGTAGTTCAATTACACATCTAATCCCTCCAAACTGTTAATTGATTCTAACAGCCGAAGGTCACTAAAACAGAGCCGACGATCTTTGCCGGATTTCTGAAGAAGACGTCTGTTCGATACTTTTTTTCCCCAAACTCTTCCGTTCAATACTTTTCAAATGTTCATATTATTCATTAACCGAATTAATCAAGTAACAGTTAGTTAACCGATGTCTGTGTTTTGAACGAAGAAGACGAAGTTGTGTATGTTATAAGATTAATTAAAATCGATATTATGAACGGGTTAGACACACAGTCCAGCGGTGGACTGTGTGCAAACAATATGCACACGACGCGAGTTCGATTCCTATCACAACCTTAACCTCTGTAATAAAAATATTTTTTTTAGAAACCGAACCGGGTTAACTCAGTCAGTAAGATGTTAAGTATAATAAAAACCAGAATATTTACCAAGTTAGACACACAGTCCAGCGGTGGACTGTGTGCCAAACTAAACCACAGGTCCCGGGTTCGAGACCTGTGGAGAGCACCGAGTCGATACATTAAATCATTTTTAGAATAAATGATTTTCGGATTAACTTAATTAGTGTATAAATATCATTAAAAACATAAATATTTCGGGTTAGACACGTAGCTCAGTTGGTAGAGCTGCGTGCACGCGTACGGGAGGTCACGGGTTCGAGTCTCACCCAGCGCACACATATAATCGACCGAACCGGTCAACAAGTCAACGGTCAACAAGTCAATGATCAACAGTCAAAAATCAACATTTTTTTATTACTTTTATTTATTTATTTAAATTAAAAATACTTAAAAATAACATTTTTAAAGTTAGAAAATAGACTTAAACTCCCAAAAATATATCCAATAATCCTACTAAAAATTGATTAATAAAATCCGCTTATTTACCGAACCATTATGTTATTATCTAGGTTAGTTTCACTCGTGGTTAAATCCAACTTCGTGCGCATTCAACATCATCAACCGAACGCACCCAATGTGAGTGAATCTCTACAAATTCCCCATTTTAATCACATTTTTGGGGTGTATCATGTGTCTTACCATTTATTATATTTAAATCATTGTGCATACATCATATCATGAACAAATGTGTATTCAGCTTGTATCAACTGTTTGTGTGGTTATTGTTAGATTTAATTTATTATTTTCAGTACATGCAATATCATAGGCCGCCGCTCCCCATTACATTATGAGCGTTGAGCAGTTCCCCATTACATTATGAGCGTGAACCGGGCGTTGCCAACATACGATCGGCTCCGTTTGATTGAGCCTTGATCGCACAGACATTTATCATTTTCAGTACATGCAATATCATAGGCCGCCGCTCCCCATTACATTATGAGCGTTGAGCAGTTCCCCATTACATTATGAGCGTGAACCTGGCGTTGCCAACATACGATCGGCTCCGTTTGATTGAGCCTTGATCGCACAGACATTTATCGTTTTCAGTACATACATTTATCATAGGCCGTCCGTTCCCCATTACATTATGAGCGTGAACGTGACGTTGCCAACATATACAGTTTCATTCATGTTATATATTCATGCAAGTTGATATGTTATTGTATGCTATTGGTTTGTTAATGTATGTTATTGTTTGTTGTTGTTTGATATCGTATGCTATTGGTTTGTTATTGTATGCTATTTGTTGTTATTGTATGTTTATTTACGTCTGTTCATATATGAATATTGCACAATTTTTCCATATTAAATACAACAAGAAATAAATAATAAATGTTTTCTAACAAGGTTCACTCGCCAACTTTTGTTGATCCAAAAACCATTTTTACACATGATACAGGTGAACAGGATGAAGCAAGGAAAACATAGGAAATTGCCTTAGAAGAAAAATAATGAAGTTTAGAAGGAGGAATAGAACATGTTGTCTTTGTTTGATTTGGTTGTAGGATTCCTTGTAAATTGTAATAATAAATATGAAACCTTATAATAAATGTCATGAGCTTTGATGAAAACCCAATCATGCCCCGATCACCTTTTTCGCTGCGGGTCGGGGTGTGACAGATTGGTATTAGAGCTTTTGACTATAGGGATATAGGATAGGTTATTAGACCCTTAGAGCCTATACTATAGTTGATTAGATTTTAGTTGTTTATGTGGTTATATGCAAACTCATGATGTTTATTTCTTTCATATTTATTTCATATACAAATGCATGCAAACACTTCCAATATTACATTTTGTGATACATAATGAATTATACTTACAGTCAAACATACATACTTACATACATATTCATCATACATATTTCAATGTTCACATATTCAATTCATCTTCATACTTCCGTTATTCAAGATTTTGTCGCATTTTTCATTTTTCAAATCTCATCAAAGTGAGTTCTGCGACGGGCATGTAGTAACTGTAAGGGTACAAGTACCGGTAGTCGGAACGTCCTGTCTAGGTTGGCATTCGTATAAATCCAATATAACGGACCAGTTGCCTACCTGGGGACTAACGATGAGAGTACGAAGGACCTATTAGGCCAAAGCATGCCACACCAAACGTCGTTCGAACTAACCCCACTTTGAGGTGTCACTGTGTCCACACCTGGATACATTCTGAATATAATACGTTACATACATATTTCTCGATTTTCTCCGGGTTTTAGTGTACGTAACCAGGCAAACACATGCGAACCATATGAAAAACCCGGTAATCATGGGGCCCACGTGATTACGAAGGTGAAGTATGGCGGCATGCAAGGCCCAATTACGAGCAAAGCCCAAGACATCCTATGGATGTAGTAGATTTATTATGCTATGTTTATTTTATGAATGTTCATTCCTAAATACGACACATGATCCCAAAAACATCCAACTCATACTCTTCATATGTATTCCTTGTAGATGTCTTCTAATTCCGCTTGTAGGAAGATGAGGCAGGAAAAGCTCGCGAGCGTATGGCTGCCCAAATCGCTCAACAAATGGCTGCCGTAATACCCAACATTGTAGTTCAAGTCCAACAAGCCCTTACCGCTAATCCCGTCAATCAAGAAGTTCAAAATGTTGTCAACCCTTCCCCAAATACCACTAAATGCACCTACAAGCATTTCAAATCCTGCGACCCTACAAAATACGAAGGGACTGAAGGTGTCACCGCTCTTCTCTATTGGTTTGAAGAAATGGAAAACATTTTTCTAAATTGCGATTGCCCCGATGATCGCAAAGTGCGATATGCTACTGGTCGTTATTTGGAATAGCACTTACTTGGTGGAATACAGAGAAGGCCAAACGAGGTGTTGAAGATACTATGACTTTGACTTGGGAAGAGTTGAAGGAAATCATGACAAGACGGTTTTGCTCAAGGAGCGAAATCAAGAAATTAGAGGATGAGTTCTATTCGTTGAAACAAAAGGAAGGCGACCACACCACATACAACAAGAGATTCCTCGAGTTAAATCAAATGGTTCCCAACTTGTTCACTCCCCTCTACCGTTTGATCGAGCACTACATTCGAGGTCTTCCTTCAAAAATTCAACTGTAATAAGTACCACACCTACAACTTTGGAAGCAGCAATGGAGTTAGCTACAGAGCTCACCGAGAGCCGTATACGGAATAAAGACTTCAAGGAGGAGAAGAAGAAGGATAAAGCATCAACTAAAACTTCAAACTCCACCCAAACCGAATCCCCTTCTCAACCCATTTCCAAGAGAAAACGAGATGGGCAACTTTTTGCTGTCACCCAACGCAATCAACCAGTCTCACAAGCCGTACCCCTCCAAGCTATCCCAATCACTCAAGTAGCACCCAACTCAACTTACCCAAATAAGAAACCTTACCTTGGACCTCACCCTCAATGTAACACCTGTTTTTATCACCATCCATCTACCTTACTTTGTCGACTATGTGCGAATTGTGGACGCTATGGTCATTTGAGCAAGGTTTGCCGCACCCCTCAAAATTAAACCTCACCCCCTACTCAAAACATGATCCAAACATATCAACAACCCCAATACCCCATGTTACCTTATGTTCGAGCTTGTTTTAATTGTGGTGACCCTACCCATTATAGAAACACATGCCCTCGATTAGTTAACATCATACACGCCCAAGCTCAAGCAAACCCATTAACCAAGCAAACCAAGAAAACCCAACCCCTAGGTCACCAACAAGAGGAAGAGTTTACAACATCAACACCAATCCTGATGAAGATAATGACGGCCCAAATGAATCACCCAACTAGTTTCTTCACCAAAAATCAAGAATTCAACTCCAACCGCTTAGTGTTTATGTTTTATTTATGTTTATCTCAATCTTCACGTATCTCATTTGTAAATTGAAAATTGAATCCAAGAATCTTAATGCGAATTACTATCTCAAGTTTTTTTTTATACTCATTGTTTTAACATTCATATCATCAGACATCTCGACGTACCTCGATCTCATCATTTAAAGAAGTTGGGTTGTGTCTCACTTATATATAGACCAACCCCTTCATCATAACAAACGAGAGAGGTACCGTCATCATTCAGACTCAAGCTTTGGTTGTTGTGTTTACTTATGTTTTAGAGTCACATAGAATTAATCATAATTTACTGACAAAACCAATGAAAATTTGACAAGAATATGGTGGATACGCCGCTGGTACTTCCTATATATAAGTATTCTTGCCAAAGGATCAGAGGCATTGTCAGGCGGTTATGAAAAGTTCCATATAGGATTTAGTAATGTCTTGGTTGAAGTTTGTTTTATACTCACTGATTTAGCATTCATATCATTTCAATCTCATCATTTAAAGAAGTTGGGTTGTGTCTCACTTCTACATAGACTAACCTCTCCATCATAACAAACGAGAGAGGTACTGTCTTTATTCAAGCATGTATACTATCAGAATCAAGACTCAAGCTTTGGTTGTCGTGTTTGTTTATGTTCTGGAGTCACATCATAGAACTAATCATAACTTACTGATAAAACCAATGAATATTTGACAAGAATATGGTGGATACGCCGCTGGTACTTCCTATATATAAGTATTCTTGCCAAAGGATCAGAGGCATTGTCAGACGGTTATGAGAGGTTCCGTGTAGGTTTTAGTATTAGAAGTTTTGTTTTAGGATATAACCTTATCTTTCGAAACATATCAAAACTCTTGCGCATGAAATCATACTTAGTGAATCAACTATGCTTATCAATATTTTTACCGTAGGCAACAAAAAGCGATTCCTGTAGCAGGGTACTCAACCCTTACAAGGAACGTTACCGCCTCAAACAAAAATTTAAACTCTTACTCCTTTCTAAGTATGTAACTGTCAAACTAAACACCATCATTTTTAGACAAATATGTCACTACTTAAATTTCGGGATGAAATTTCTAAAAAGTAGGGGATACTGTAACATCCGTCAAAAACCGGATTTACCAAACCCGCTTCGTTTATTAACCGAACAACCAGTTAAAAATTTCGTTGCGTATTTAATGCTCAAATTAATTTTAAACGATACATAATTAATAAGTATATTAGAATATAAAATTTATATTTGAAAAAGTATTAAAAATAGTGATTTAAAAATAAAATGCTGAAGCCGGGTTTTGAACCCGGGTCAGCCGAGAATCATGCAAAGTTTTAACTCACATCCTTCCAACCGCTCCGCCACTTGTGTTGTTTGTTAACATATTGACACAATTAATACATAAAATGAATCTGGAAAACAAACCCAGTTACACAGCACGCCCAAATCCGCTGACAGCCGGAAATCCCGACAAATTCGTCAAACGTTGCCGTTTCTTTTGGTCATAACGTTTACATTAACAGCCATATCGGTTATAACCGAAAAACTTAATCAATTTCATTCATTACCTTAATTTCCGTCGAAACCGAAGTCTAATTCAAATATGGGATTATACTTTGTTCATCAGTTGAACTCACGAATCTATTCAACTTACACTCTTCATTTCGCTCAGAAAAACCTCGCCGCGGTCGCCGGAATTCTCTGCAAATTTACCAGAAATTATCGCCGGAAAACCGAATTCATTCCATCCCGTCTGCTTACCCAAGAAATAAGATCTTAGAGCTCATACTGACATCACCCACACTCACCTTAAACCTCTGAAGAATCTCTATCGCAAGAAATTTCACTCGCCGGAGTTCTCTGCAAGTCGACGGAAAACCGAGACTTTCATCTACACGGTAAATACCTCGACTTTTCTGTTTCATTCCATTATTGGACAAATTCTAACATCACTCCATCACCCAGAATCAACCCCAGACGACATTGCCGGATTTTCTGTTTTCGCCGGAAAACTTCTGGATTTTCGGAAACACGCTGTTAACCGGTATGATCATTCAAACCTACTGATAATCGTTACTCAGTAGTTCAATTACACATCTAATCCCTCCAAACTGTTAATTGATTCTAACAGCCGAAGGTCACTAAAATAGAGCCGACGATCTTTGCCGGATTTCTGAAGAAGACGATCTGTTCGGTACTTTTTTCCCTAAACTCTTCCGTTCAATACTTTTCAAATGTTCATATTATTCATTAACCGAATTAATCAAGTAACAGTTAGTTAACCGATGTCTGTGTTTTGAACGAAGAAGACGAAGTTGTGTATGTTATAAGATTAATTAAAATCGATATTATGAACGGGTTAGACACACAGTCCAGCGGTGGACTGTGTGCAAACAATATGCACACGACGCGAGTTCGATTCCTATCACAACCTTAACCTCTGTAATAAAAATGTTTTTTTTAGAAACCGAACCGGGTTAACTCAGTAAGATGTTAAGTATAATAAAAACCATAATATTTACCAAGTTAGACACACAGTCCAGCGGTGGACTGTGTGCCAAACTAAACCACAGGTCCCGGGTTCGAGACCTGTGGAGAGCACCGAGTCGATACATTAAATCCTTTTTAGAATAAATGATTTTCGGATTAACTTAATTAGTGTATAAATATAATTAAAAACAGAAATATTTCGGGTTAGACACGTAGCTCAGTTGGTAGAGCTGCGTGCACGCGTACGGGAGGTCACGGGTTCGAGTCTCACCCAGCGCACACATATAACCGACCGAACCGGTCAACAAGTCAACGGTCAACAAGTCAATGATCAACAGTCAAAAATCAACATTTTTTTAGTACTTTTTTTTATTTATTTAAATTAAAAATACTTAAAAATAACATTTTTAAAGTTAGAAAATAGCCTTAAACTCACAAAAATATATCCAATAATCCTACTAAAAATTGATTAATAAAATCCGCTTATTTACCGAACCATTATGTTATTATCTAGGTTAGTTTCACTCGTGGTTAAATCCAACTTCGTGCGCATTCAACATTATCAACCGAACGCACCCAATGTGAGTGAATCTCTACAAATTCCCCATTTTAATCACGTTTTTGGGGTGTATCATGTGTCTTACCATTTATTATATTTAAATCATTGTGCATACATCATATCATGAACAAATGTGTATTCATCTTGTATCAACTGTTTGTGTGGTTATTGTCTAGATTTAATTTATTATTTTCAATACATGCAATATCATAGGCCGCCGCTCCCCATTACATTATGAGCGTTGAGCAGTTCTCCATTACATTATGAGCGTGAACCGGGCGTTGCCAACATACGATCGGCTCCGTTTGATTGAGCCTTGATCGCACAGACATTTATCATTTTCAGTACATGCAATATCATAGGCCGCCGCTCCCCATTACATTATGAGCGTTGAGCAGTTCCCAATTACATTATGAGCGTGAACCTGGCGTTGCCAACATACGATCGGCTCCGTTTGATTGAGCCTTGATCGCACAGACATTTATCGTTTTCAGTACATACATTTATCATAGGCCGTCCGTTCCCCATTACATTATGAGCGTGAACGTGACGTTGCCAACATATACAGTTTCATTCATGTTATATATTCATGTAAGTTGATATGTTATTGTATGCTATTGGTTTGTTAATGTATGTTATTGTTTGTTGTTGTTTGATATCGTATGCTATTGGTTTGTTATTGTATGCTATTTGTGTTTATTGTATGTTTATTTACGTTTGTTCATATATGAATATTGCACAATTTTTCCATATTAAATACAACAAGAAATAAATAATAAATGTTTTCTAACAAGGTTTACTCGCCAACTTTTGTTGATCTAAAAACCATTTTTACACATGATATAGGTGAACAGGATGAAGCAAGGAAAACATAGGAAATTGCCTTAGAAGAAAAATAATGAAGTTTAGAAGGAGGAATAGAACATGTTGTATTTGTTTGATTTGATTGTAGGATTCCTTGTAAATTGTAATAATAAATATGAAACCTTATAATAAATGTCATGAGCTTTGATGAAAACCCAATCATGCCCCGATCACCTTTTCCGCTGCAGGTCGGAGTGTGACATGAAGAGGGATATAGCTTTGTATGTGTCCAAATGTCTTACTTGTCTCAAGGTCAAGGCAGAACATCAGCGTCCCTCCGGTTTACTTGAACACCAGAAATACCTGTATGGAAATGGGAAACAATTGCCATGGATCTCATCACCAAATTACCACGCACTCCTAAAGGTCACGATGCAATTTGGGTAATTGTTGATCGTTTAACCAAATCAGCTCACTTTTTGCCAATCCACGAGGAATACTCTGCAAGCAAACTTGCTAAAATTTATGTTGATGAGATTGTATCTCGTCATGGTGTTCCCTTGGATATCATCTCTGACTGTGACGCCCGTTTCTCTTCTCATTTCTGGAAAACCATGCAATCTGCAACAGGAACCAAGGTAAATCTAAGCACTGCCTATCATCCTCAGACTGATGGACAAACCGAAAGGACTATCTAAACTCTCGAGGATATGCTTAGAGCATGTGTGATCGACTTTGGTGGTAGTTGGGATTCACATTTACCATTGATCGAGTTTTCCTACAACAACAGTTATCATTCCAGTATCATTATGGCTCCTTTCGAGGCTCTTTATGGTCGGAAGTGTCATTCACCTGTTTGTTGGTTTGAAGTAGGTGAAGCTCAAATCACCGGGCCAGAACTCATTCAAGAAACCATAGACAAAGTTCTAAAAATCCGCAATAACCTTCTGACTGCTAGAAGTCGTCAAAAGAGTTATGCAGACAAACGACGTAAGCCGTTGGAATTCCAAGTTGGTGATCGTGTCCTTCTGAAGGTATCCCCTTGGAAAGGTGTCATTAGATTTGGAAAGAAAGGTAAATTGGCTCCTCGTTTTGTAAGACCTTTCAAGATCATCGAAAAGATCGGAAAGGTAGCCTATAAACTCGATCTACCTCCTGAGTTGGAAACATTCACCCAACCTTCCACGTATCCAATTTGAGGAAATGTTTAGCTGACGAAAGTCTCCACATTTCTCTTGACGATATCCGCGTTGATGACACTATGCACTTCGTCGAGAAACCCGTAGAAATCTTGGACCGTGAAGTTAAGAAACTAAAGCGCAATCGGATACCAATTGTCAAGGTTCGCTGAGAATCCAAACATGGCCCAGAGTTTACTTGGGAATGAGAGGACCAAATGAAGGCGAAGTATCCACAACTTTTCTCACAAGTCTCCACTAAAAGAATTTTGGGACGAAATTCCCAGAAGTAGGGGAGACCGTAACAATTGCAATTTTCAAAGCATTGTACAATTTCGATCGTTTCGGTACTTAATAAAGTCTTATGTTTTATTACGTTTATGACATTATTCACAGTGGTTGGTATTAATTTATAACATTTGAAGTTTTGGCGAGTCCAAACTTTATTTAAAATTATGTTGGCAAAAATGCGTACAAGCTTATCACGTAACAATCAAAATGCGAAACGAACATCGGCGACCGTCCTATTAATATTAAAAATCATAAAAATATTCCGTTAGGATTAAAATGTTATTTATAATCATATTCAAGAGAAAAATTATTTAAAACGCTTAAAAATGCTATTTTGCGAATTTAAGCGCATACTGCGCAGTACAGCGCGTATACTGCGAAATACCGACAATGCAGCCAGTCTAGGCAATTAATATTTATTTCAGCAATATTATGGGAAGTTTAGTTTAATAGAACAATTAAAATAATTTTATACGCCTTAAAACGCATTTTAAACGCTAGATAAAATACCCGGTGGTCAGTTAAATACCTGTGTAATGCATGAATATATGTATATATGTGTATGTATATATGAAATGTGTGTGTGTACATGTAGGTGGCGGCACCAAGGGTGCCCACTTTTTTCTTGATTCTTCATTATTTGCCAAGTGGTGATACAAACTTGCATGCAATCTTCAAAATCCAAGAAAATCTTCCATAAATCTCACTTTCCAACATCCATACACATTTCAACTCTCTCACCTCCCTCATCTCTCATCCCAACCGTAAACCCCCCTCTCTCTCCTCCATTGATGATTTTTGATGAGTTCTTGAAGATTCAAGCTCATTTCAAGCTTGTTTCAAGTTGCGTTGAAGATCCAAGAAGGTTTCCGAGGTGATTCCAAAGAAGAGCAACCTCCATACCGTCAAAGAAATCATCAAAACCCACTAACATTCTTGGTAGGTAAAAATTTCTTTTAAAGTTAGTGTTCTTGCTTCTTGGTGATAATGTTGATGGAAGGTTTCTCAAAACTTGGATTTCTTCACAAACTTAAACTTAAATCAAATATATGGTTTTGAATAAAAAAAAGTGGAAGTGTAAATAGATATGCATGTATGGCCGTGAATGTGTGTGTGTGTGTATATATATATGTTAGTGGTTGTGTTTTGATTCTTGTTAAAATGAAGATTCTTGAAAAGTGATTGCATGCATGATTAATAGGTTCTATATAAAGTTCACATGGTTAAAGATGAACATGAAAAGTGAATTTTTGGAAATGTATATGCATATATATATATATAATATGTGTCGTGTATATGTATATATGAATGCATGCACATAAGGTTTGCTCACAAGTTCATAAATAATACATGCATACATCTAGTAATGATTAGGGAATGATATGAAGTTGATTTGATGATGATATGTTATAGTGTGACAAAAATATGTTAAAACAGATTATCAACATTAAAAATAATGTTATTTGATGTATTATGATGATACAAAGTCATGACATAAGTTTAGAAGCTTTGCATGTTGTACATTAGGCTTAAAAAGTGGTAAAATGGGTGAAATTGTGTTTTATGTGCCTTATGTGAGACCTGCACTATCACGAGTACAACGACCATTTTAATCAGTAAATAACATGTATTGTGTCAAAATATCAAGTCGTTACGATTTGTGATGCTTATAGTAAAGTTCGGTGCAAAACTATGCGTTAAAAACGGTAAACATCACCTTTTTAAGAGGTTTTTATAAGAACTGTTTTAAATCAGTAAATAAAATGATATTTTTGGTATAAAAATAAGTGTTTTAGCTTATATTAAGTATCTTTGGTGTTTGGCTAGTCATACGTGACTTCCGACGCCCGAAAACGTTACCGAAAACGCTAAAATACACATATTTAAGGTACCCGAACATGAGTAGTTTCATGCATGGATTGTATGTTGATGTGTGGTATGTGAATACGACATGCATTATGTGGAATGATAAGTAGTAGCATGATAATTGGATATAGATCTATGCATGCGTACTTGCGGTTTATATGCTAGTTTTGTCAAAAGACATGTTAAAATGCAACTTATATGTTAGAGCATGGAAATGATACATAGACTAACTTGTGAAATTATTGCATGTATAAAATGATTTAAGAGTAATAGATTATGTACTTTGATGAAATACGTGCACTAGGACATTCAATAATATTTGAAATTTTGAGTAATTATGTTACATGTACAAACTATGATTACTGTATATAAACGAGTGCGTAAACGGATATAACATAATAATGGTCATCAATAAATCGTTCAAGTTCATAAAATATTAATATATATATATATATATATATAATATATATATATAATATATATATATATATATATATATATATATACAAATTGCCAACATAACCAAAATAATAACTTTTGAGAAAATCTTGAAGTTATATGAAAAATCATAAGTTTTGGAAAAACTTAGGGATTTAGAATAATTGATCATTAAAACGTTCCTATTTGAAATTAGAGCGTGTAGATCAACATTGAGGAATTTGTGCTTATTAATTTAACGCACCCGAAGGTGAGTAACATAGTCCCCTCTTTTACGTTTTCAAAAGTTTTTGGGGTGATTCATATGTGCCTATTACTATTTTCAAGATTTCAACCCATTATTATACATCATAAAATAAGTATTCAAAAAAACCTCTTTTTCATCTTCAACTACTTTGATTAATTTATCTTATCAAGGTATACAAAATTTACTATCATGCATTGTTGAATTGTATCTTCAACAATTACAAAAGCATGTTCACATTTCATATAACATATTTTCACATTGTGTGAGACTTGATTCATCAATTATACATTCATTATCTTAAGCCAAGCCGACCCGTAGTATGTTATGGTACCATAGGATTGACAACCCTATTCCCGCTTCCTAGGTTTGTTTGGAAGTTTGTTTAGGGAATGACAGAAACTGAGCAAATCAACGATAATCCCCTTCTGAGGGATTAGACATCAGTCAGAACAAAGGTTTGAATGTATTCATCATCAGATCATGGTTTATCACAATAAGTCAATTATTTTATTCAATACAAGATATTTGATCATTATTCAATACAAGTTATTTGATCTTTTACTTAAAACAAGTTATTCGAACACTTATTCAAAACAAGTCATTTCATAACCAAAACCTATGTTACTCGCCAACATTTAATTGTTGACACGTTATTTTCACATATGTTTCAGGTGCAGATGTGTGATGATTTACGAGTTTGGATCATGTAGGAGTGGACCAGGGCCTTAGTTTGTTTAAAATAAACAGTAGTTATTTGTAATGGTTTGTATTTCCTAAGACAATGTTATGTTATGTAATCTAATTCGATATCACAAAACTAAATTACCATGTGTTGTGAAACAATTTGTAACATGACTCCCTAGTGTTTCCGCCGCGTGTTGTTGCTACTACGCGATTGGGGTGTTACACCAAACACCTGGACCACAGATCCAATATGTCCAAGCACCACCTCAAGTACATGTGCAGCAAATGCCACAAGTTACTCAACCTACTCAAACTACTGTACACCAGCAGAGGTTAATTAAGAAAGCTTTTTCACACAAGGTTTTGTTGATTGCAGTAGTTTGCCTGAGGATTTAACTGATGAAAACTTTGCTCTTATTGTCACACCCCGACCCGCAGCGGAAAAGGTGATCGGGGCATGATTGGGTTTTCATCAAAGTTCATGACATTTATTATAATGTTTCATATTTATTATTACAATTTAAAGTAAATCATACAATCATATCATACAACTTGTTCTATACATCTTTCTAGGCTTCATTAATTTCTTCTAAGGCATTTTCCTATGTGTTCCTTGCTTTATCCTGTCCACCTGTATCATGTGTAAAAATGGTTTTTGGATCAACAAAAAGTTGGCGAGTGAATCCTATTTAAAACATTTAAACGTGTTTATTGAATTGATTATAAAATAAAGTGCATAACCACATATGAGTAAATGTAAATGTAAATTTATTCACAAAACACTTAATATGAAATATTGCACACACATACAACAATAGATAGTTTTGAGGCACGCGTTGTTCAACTCGTCTCCCACGAGGAACTGATGGGCCTAATGAATGAGTTTTGAGGCACGCGTTGTTCTACGAACTGATGGGCCTAATGAATGAGTTTTAAGGCACGTGTTGTTCAACTCGTCTCCCACGAGGAACTGATGGGCCTAACAATTAATTTGCATACAACTTGACAATATGTAATTCATTATAACAAACAATATTTACATTCTAAATTTAGATCATAATATGGTATAGCACGAGTTTGAATAAGCGAATTAGTTTAAGTGACACATGATACACCCCAAAACATGAATAAAAAGGGGAATTCGTAACAATTCACTTACAGTGGTTGCGTTTCGTGGATTGATGATGAATGCGCACGAATTTTGATTTAACCACGAGAGAAACTAACCTAGATAATAACATAACGGTTCGGTAAATAAGCGGATTTTATTAATCAATTTTAATAGGATTTTTGGATATATTTTTGTGAGTTTAAGGCTATTTTCTAACTTTAAAAACGTTGTTTTTAAGTATTTTTAATTGATTTTTATATTAAATAAATAAATAAAAATAAATAATAAAAAGTTGACTTTTGACCGTTGACCATGACTTTTGACCGTTGACCGTTGACTGGTTCGGTTGTGAATATTATTGCACTGAGTGAGACTCGAACCCGTGACCTCCCGTACGCGTGCACGCAGCTCTACCAACTGAGCTACGTGTCTAACCCGAAATATTTCTGTTTTTAATTATATTTATACATTGTTTAAGTTAATCCGAAAATCATTTATTTAAAAAGGATTTAACTGTATCGAACCGGTGATCTCCACAAGTCTCGAACCCGGGATCTGTGGTTTAGTTTGGCACACAGTCCACCGCTGGACTGTGTGTCTAACTTGGTAAATATTCCGGTTTTTATTATACTTAACATCTTACTGTGAGTTAACCCGGTTCGGTTTTAAAAAAAAAACATTTTTATTTCTGAGGATAGGGTCGTGATAGGAATCGAACTCGAGACGTATGTGTATTGTTTGCACACAGTCCACCGCTGGACTGTGTGTCTAACCCGTTCATAATATTGATTTTAATTAATCTTATAACATAAACGACTTCGTCTTCTTCGCTCAAGAACACAGACAATGATAAATCAACTGTTTCATGTTTAATTCGATTAACGAACATTATAAGTAATTGAAAGGTAATGAACAGAGAGGGTTTGGGGAAAGGATGTACCGAACAGGTGTCTTTCACAGAACTCCGGCAAGGATTCGTCGGCTCTGTTTTGTGAACTTCGGCTGTTAGGATCAATTAATAGTTTTGATTGCTTAGATGTGAAATTGAGTTACTAAACAATGATTAAAAGGAGGTTTAGTTGATCATACCGATTAACAGCGTGAGTTCGGAAATTCCAGCGATTTTTCCGGCGAGTACAGAAATCCGGCAACGTCGTCTGGGATCGATTCTGGGTGATGGATTGATGTTAGTAATGGTCTAACAATGGAATGGAAAAGAAAGAGTCGAGGTATTTACCGTGTTGATGAAAGTCTCGGTTTTTCGGCGACTTGCAGAAAATTCCGGCGAGTGAAATTGATTCGAGAATCGGTGCGATTTTGAGCGAAAAGATTACCAGAGGTTAGGGTGTGCATTTATAGGAAAGAATATCGATGAATTGGGTCCGATTTCTGTCTTGATTCGTTGGTCAATTATTCTCCGGCGGTTATGACTGATATCGCGGAACTGGACATCGGTTATAACCGATGGCGTCGTTAATACGTACGTTAAGTCAAAAGTAACCGACGATAATTGGCGAATTCGTCGGATTTTCCGGCGTCTGTGGATTTTGGCGCGCTGTTGACTGGGTTTGATTTCCAGATTTATTATATGTATTAATTGTTTCAATATATTACCAAATAACACAAGTGGCGGAGTGGTTGAATGTTTGTGTGTTAAGTCTTTGAGGTTACCCGGCTGACCCGGGTTCGAAACCCGGCATCAGCATTTAATTTTTATTTCACTATTTTTAATAAATTTTCAAATATAAATTTTGTATTCTAATATACTTATTAATTATGTATCGTATAAAATTAATTTGAGCATTAAATATGCAACGAAATTTTTAACTGAATGTTCAGTTAATAAACGAAGCGGGTTTGGTTAACCCTGTTTTTGACGGATGTTACAGTATCCCCTACTTTTAGAAATTTCGTCCCGAAATTTAAGTAGTGGCATGTTTGACTCAAAAGGATGGTGTTTTAATTTGACAATTACATACTTAGAAGGGAGTAAGAGTTTAAATTTTGCTTGAGGCGGTAACGTTCCTTGTAAGGGTTGAGTACCCTGCTACAGGAATCGCTTTTTGTTGCCTACGGTAAAGAATATTTAGAAATAGAGTTGATTGACCAAGTATAATTTCATGCGCAAGAGTTTTGATATGTTTGGAAAGATAAGGTTATATCCTAAAACAAACTTTTACTACTAACACCTACATGGAACCTCTCATAACCGCCTGACAATGTCTCTGATCCTTTGGCAAGAATACTTATATATAGGAAGTACCAGCGGCGTATCCACCATATTCTTGTCAAATTTTCATTGGTTTTATCAGTAAGTTATGATTAGTCCTATGTGACTCTAAAACATAAACAAACACAACAACCAAAGCTTGAGTCCTAATTCTGATAGTATACATGTTTGAATGATGATGGTACCTCTCTCATTTGTTATGATGGAGAGGTTAGTCTATGTAGAAATAGAACACAATCCAATTTCTTTAAATGATGAGATGATATGAATGCTAAATCAGTGAGTATAAAACAAACTTCAACCATGACATTACTAAATCCTACATGGAACTTCTCATAACCGCCTGACAATGCCTCTGATCTTTTGACAAGAATACTTATATATAGGAAGTACCAGCGGCGTATCCACCATATTCTTGTCAAATTTTCATTGGTTTTATCAGTAAGTTATGATTAGTCCTATGTGACTCTAAAACATATCAAACACAACAACCAAAGCTTGAGTCTTAATTCTGATAGTATACATGTTTGAATGATGACAGTACCTCTCTCGTTTGTTATGATGGAGAGGTTAGTCCATGTAGAAGTGAGACACAGCTCAACTTCTTTAAATGATGAGACTGAGATACATCGTGAGGTATGATGATATGAATGTTCAATCAATGAGTATAAAACAAACTGAAATAGTAATTCGCATTAAGATTCTTAGATAAATTTCCAATTTGTAATTGAGATACATGAAAATTGAGATAACATAAAGAAAAAAAACATAAAAACTAAGCGGTTGGAGTTGAATCTTGATTTTTGGTGAAGGAGACTAGTTGGGTGGTTCGTTTAGGCCGTCATTATCTTCAACAGGATTGGCGTTGATGTTGAAAACTCTTCCTCTTGCTGGTGGCCTAGTGATTAGGTTTCCTTGATTTGCTTGGTTAACTGGGTTTGCTTGAGCTTGGGCGTTTATGATGTTAACCAATCGAGGGCACGTGTTTCTAAAGTGGGTAGGGTCGCCACAATTGAAACAAGCTCGAACATATGGGAACATGGGGTATTGGGGTTGTTGATATGTTTGAATCATGTTTTGAGTAGGGGGTGAGGTTTGGTTTTGAGGGGTGCGGCAAACCTTGCTCAAATGACCATAGCGTCCACAATTCGCACATAGTCGACAAGGTAAGGTAGATGGATGGTGATAAAAGCAGGTGTTGCATTGAGGGTGAGGTCCAAGGTAAGGTTTCTTATTTGGGTAAGTTGAGTTGGGTGCTACTTGAGTGATTGGGATAGCTTGGAGGGGTACGGCTTGTGAGGCTGGTTGATTGCGTTGGGTGACAGCAAAAAGTTGCCCATCTCGATTTCTCTTAGAAAGGGGTTGAGAAGGGGATTCGGTTTGGGTGGAGTTAGAGGTTTCAGTTGATGCTTTATCCTTCTTCTTCTCCTCCTTGAAGTCTTTATTCCATATGCGGTTCTCGGTGAGCTCTGTAGCTAACTCCATTGCTGCTTCCAAAGTTGCAGGTGTGGTACTTATTACGGAGTCTTGAATTTTTGAAGGAAGACCTCGGATGTAGTGCTCGATCAAACGGTAGAGGGGAGTGAACAAGTTGGGAACCATTTGATTTAACTCGAGGAATCTCTTGTTGTATGTGGTGTGATCGCCTTCCTTTTGTTTCAAAGAATAGAACTCATCCTCCAATTTCTTGATTTCGCTACTTGGGCAAAACCGTCTTGTCATGAGTTCCTTCAACTCTTCCCAAGTCAAAGTCATAGCATCTTCAACACCTCGTTTGGCCTTCTCTGTATTCCACCATGTAAGTGCTATTCCAAGTAAACGACCAGTAGCATATCGCACCTTGCGATCATCGGGGCAATCGCAATTTAGAAAAGTGTTTTCCATTTCTTCAAACCAATGGAGGAGAGCGGTGACACCTTCAGTCCCTTCGTATTTTGGAGGGTCGCAGGATTTGAAATGCTTGAAGGTGCATTTAGTGGTAATTTGGGGAGGGTTGACAACATTTTGATCTTCTTGATTGACGGGATTAGCGGTAAGGGCTTGTTGAACTTGAACTACAATGTTGGGTATTACGGCAACCATTTGTTGAGCGATTTGGGCAGCCATGCGCTCGCGGGCTTTTCCTGATCTCATCTTCCTACGAGCAAGACTAGAAGACATCTACAAGGAATACATATCAAGAGTATGAGTTGGATGTTTTAGGGATCATGTGTCGTATTTAGGAATGAACATTCATAAAATAAATATAGAATAATAATTCTACTACATCCATAGGATGTCTTGGGCTTTGCTCGTAATTGGGCTTTGCATGCCGCCATACTTCACCTTCGTAATCATGTGGGCCCCCATGATTACCGGGTTTTTCATATGGTTCGCATGTGTTAGCCTGGTTACGTACACTAAAACCCGGAAAAAATCGAGAAATATGTATGTAACGTATGATATTCGGAATGTATCCAGGTGTGGACACGGTGACACCTCAAAGTGGGGTTAGTTCGAACGACGTTTGGTGTGGCATGCTTTGGCCTAATAGGTCCTTCGTACTCTCATCGTTAGTCCCCAGGTAGGCAAACTGGTCCGTTGTATTGGATTTATACGAATGCCAACCTAGACAGGACGTTCCGACTACCGGTACTGGTACCCTTACAGTTACTACATGCCCGTCGCAGAACTCACTTTGATGAGATTTAAAAAATGAAAAATGCGACAAAATCTTGAATAACGGAAGTATGAAGATGATTTGAATATGTGAATATTGAAATATGTATGGTGAATATGTATGTAAGTATGTATGTTTGACTGTAAGTATAATTCACTATGTATCACAAAATGTAGTATCGGAAGTGTTTGCATGCATTTGTGTATGTAATAAATATGAAAGAAATAAACATCATGAGTTTGCATATAACCACATAAACAATTAAAATCTAATCAACTATAGTATAGGCTCTAAGGGTCTAATAACCTATCCTATATCCCTATAGTCAAAAGCTCTGATACCAATCTGTCACACCCCGACCCGCAGCGGAAAAGGTGATCGGGGCATGATTGGGATTTCATCAAAGCTCATGACATTTATTATAATGTTTATATTTATTATTACAATTTAAAGTAAATCATACAATCATATCATACAACTTGTTCTATACATCTTTCTAGGCTTCATTAATTTCTTCTAAGGCATTTTCCTATGTGTTCCTTGCTTCATCCTGTCCACCTGTATCATGTGTAAAAATGGTTTTCGGATCAACAAAAAGTTGGCGAGTGAATCCTATTTAAAACATTTAAACGTGTTTATTGAATTGATTATAAAATAAAGTGCATAACCACATATGAGTAAATGTAATGTAAATGTAAATTTATTCACAAAAACACTTAATATGAAATATTGCACACACATACAACAATAGATAGTTTTGAGGCACGCGTTGTTCAACTCGTCTCCCACGAGGAACTGATGGGCCTAATGAATGAGTTTTGAGGCACGCGTTGTTCTACGAACTGGTGGGCCTAATGAATGAGTTTTAAGGCAGGCGTTGTTCAACTCGTCTCCCACGAGGAACTGATGGGCCTAACAATTAATTTGCATACAACTTGACAATATGTAATACATAATAACAAACAATATTTACATTCTAAATTTAGATCATAATATGGTATAGCACGAGTTTGAATAAGCGAATTAGTTTAAGTGACACATGATACACCCCAAAACATGAATAAAAAGGGGAATTTGTAAGAATTCACTCACAGTGGTTGCGTTTCGTGGATTGATGATGAATGCGCACGAATTTGGATTTAACCACGAGAGAAACTAACCTAGATAATAACATAACGGTTCGGTAAATAAACGGATTTTATTAATCAATTTTAATAGGATTTTTGGATATATTTTTGTGAGTTTAAGGCTATTTTCTAACTTTAAAAACGTTGTTTTTAAGTATTTTTAATTGATTTTTATATTAAATAAATAAATAAAAATAATAAAAAAATGTTGACTTTTGACCGTTGACCATGACTGTTGACCGTTGACCGTTGACTGGTTCGGTTGTAAATATTATTGCACTGAGTGAGACTCGAACCCGTGACCTCCCGTACGCATGCACGCAGCTCTACCAACTGAGCTACGTGTCTAACCCGAAATATTTCCGTTTTTAATTATATTAACTGTTTAAGTTAATCCGAAAATCATTTATTTAAAAAGGATTTAATTGTATCGAACCGGTGATCTCCACAAGTCTCGAACCCGGTACCTGTGGTTTAGTTTGGCACACAGTCCACCGCTGGACTGTGTGTCTAACTTGGTAAATATTCCGGTTTTTTATTATACTTAACATCTTACTGTGAGTTAACCCGGTTCGGTTTTAAAAAAAAACATTTTTATTTCTGAGGATAGGGTCGTGATAGGAATCAAACTCGAGACGTATGTGTATTGTTTGCACACAGTCCACCGCTGGACTGTGTGTCTAACCCGTTCATAATATTGATTTTAATTAATCTTATAACATAAACGACTTCGTCTTCTTCGCTCAAGAACACAGACAATGATAAATCAACTGTTTCATGTTTCATTTTATTAACGAACATTATAAGTAATTGAAAGGTAATGAACAGAGAGGGTTTGGGGAAAGGATGTACCGAACAGGTGTCTTTCACAGAACTCCGGCAAGGATTCGTCGGCTCTGTTTTGTGAACTTCGGCTGTTAGGATCAATTAACAGTTTTGATTGCTTAGATGTGAAATTGAGTTACTAAACAATGATTAAAAGGAGGTTTAGTTGATCATACCGATTAACAGTGTGAGTTCGGAAATTCCAGCGATTTTTCCGGCGAGTACAGAAATCCGGCAACGTCGTCTGGGATCGATTCTGGGTGATGGATTGATGTTAGTAATGGTCTAACAATGGAATGGAAAAGAAAGAGTCGAGGTATTTACCGTGTTGATGAAAGTCTCGGTTTTTCGGCGACTTGCAGAAAATTCCGGCGAGTGAAATTGATTCGAGAATCGGTGCGATTTTGAGCGAAAAGATTACCAGAGGTTAGGGTGTGCATTTATAGGAAAGAATATCGATGAATTGGGTCCGATTTCTGTCTTGATTCGTTGGTCAATTATTCTCCGGCGGTTATGACTGATATCGCGGAACTGGACATCGGTTATAACCGATGGCGTCGTTAATACGTACGTTAAGTCAAAAGTAACCGACGATAATTGGCGAATTCGTCGGATTTTCCGGCGTCTGTGGATTTGGGCGCGCTGTTGACTGGGTTTGATTTCCAGATTTATTATATGTATTAATTGTTTCAATATATTACCAAATAACACAAGTGGCGGAGTGGTTGAATGTTGTGTGTTAAGTCTTTGAGGTTACCCGGCTGACCCGGGTTCGAAACCCGGCATCAGCATTTAATTTTTATTTCACTATTTTTAATAAATTTTCAAATATAAATTTTGTATTCTAATATACTTATTAATTATGTATCGTATAAAATTAATTTGAGCATTAAATATGCAACGAAATTTTTAACTGAATGTTCAGTTAATAAACGAAGCGGGTTTGGTTAACCCGGTTTTTGACGATGTTACACTCATAGCCAAAAATGATTTTGAAAATGAAAATATATGTTTAATGGCTTTGGAGACCATTGTTGAAGGTGATGAATCTGTAGAGCAGGTGTTAAAGTATGATATGGTTGATTGTTGTGAAGCAGTTGTTATACCAGAAGTTACACTAGTGGTTGAAGTGAATGTTGTTGATGTTGAAAAAGATACTCTATCTGACCCTTGGAATGAGAAGGGGTGTGAGGAAGAAGAGTGTGATTGTGCTCTTATGGCTGCTTCGAAGGTATCACCTCAGAGATCCTTAAAGGTCTATGTTCTGACAAATGCATTATTGCTTTAGCAAACATAAAGCAGGTGAATGAAAACTTGAGAAACAAAATTTTAGAAGATGAACTTAATTTTGAAAAACTTATCAAAGAGTTGAAAACAAAGTTAAGTAAAAAAGATTATGAAATGAGTAGCCTAAGGCATTAATCAAGCATAACCAAAGACCAGCTCCAAACCATGGTAGAAAAATACCAAGTTTGCAAACAGGAGCTTGAATCTACCTAGATCACTTGTGAAAAATGCGTAGAGTCTTGTAAAGGTTATGAGCTTATGCTTGATTCTCAAATTAAGAGCAACATAAAGTTTGGAATAGGTTTTAGGGACTATGACCAGACTTTGAAAATGTTGCAAAAATTGATTCTGTGCCGGTTGAAATAGTCCCAACAAACTTGGCTGGTGAAGAAATTAAAATCACAGATAAAAATGGAAACAAAATCATTCTTGAAAAACCAGAGGTTTTAGCAAAAGATAAAGAAATTGAAAAATATCAGTTCAAACCAACCTGGTCAGATGAATGTGATATTTTGAAAAACTTCAAGCGTTAACCATTGATGGTATAAAAGCACCGAAAGCACTGGTGATCCCTATCAAAGATTTACCAGCAGAGGTCACACCCACTGCTCTCAAAAAGTCTGATAGGAAAAGGAAAGAAAAGGTTAAATACCTGTTTTGTGAATTTTGTGAAAAGAGAAATCAAGTGGCTGCAGATTGTTTTCTTCTAAAAGCCTTTGATATAAACAAAACTTGTGTTATACCCAAATCTCCTAGATGCACCATCTGCAACAAAACAAATCACATGACCCAAGAGTGTGCCTATCTCAAAATCTATCATCAAAAGGTAAAAGAGATTAGAGCAAAATCTCTTGAAAGAGAAAGTTCAAGCTTTTCTGAAAACAAATCTAAACAGAACTTTGAATCAATTGAAACATCTATCACAAAAGCCTTAAATCAAACGTCTGCTCACAGAGAAATTCAAGTGACAGATGCACCTCCATCAAACCAGTTTTCAAGAGGTAAAAACCAGCCTAGTTATCAAAAGGTGCCTATGGTTTTGAGACTTACAAAAAGTCCTCTAAGCCAAGGGAAAATAGGCATCCTCATGGTTACCAACAGTTGATAGGAAGAGGCTCACAACAAATGGTTACAAAAACCTGATCTAACCACTGCACATTTATCTGAAATTGAGTCTGGATCATCTGATACCCCATCCAAAGCCATTCTGGCTTTGGAAACCCACCTGAACTAATCATTTCAAAACATGTGCAGGGAGCTTCTATTTTCCTTGACAGTCTTTGGTATGTAGATAGTTGAGGCTCCAGGCACATGATAGGATGTAAAGCCCTGCTCAAAGATTTTAAAGCTAATGGTGGGGGTGATATATCCTTTGGAAATAATTCAAAAGGGAAGGTGTTGGGGTCAGGATGTGTTTTAGCTGGAAAACTCAAGTTTGAGAATGTGAATCTCAATGTTTTTAAGACCGGACCGGACCAGCCGGGACCCGCCACTCTTTACGGTCCGGTTCGCTATATTCGGCCGTTTGTGCAATGAGCCGGTGGTTCGGCTGGAACCTGGCGGTTCAACCGGAAACCCGGTGAAGGGGTTGGACCGGATATGTACTTATTATTAATATTATTATTTTTAATGTTTCAAAACCCTACCAAATACAATCAGACGTGCTTTTTTTTCCTCAGCCTCCATTTTTTGCTCAGCCTCCATTATTGACAGCCTTCATCCAAATTCCAAAATCCAAATCGATCATCCAAATCGATCGACATCATCATCCTAAATTCCACATCTTCATCTATCATCATTCATCAATTCATCATCCTAAGCCCCAAATCCTTGGATTCCAGGCGTGTTATTATAACTATTTACCCTTATCAAGCTCAAATTTCTTTATCTTGAAATCATATGTAAATGGCATGGAATCACATTATAGGTTTTTTGTAGTTTATTTATGTAAGATTCATTGATTTGTTTAATATGTGAATGGTATGAAATCAGATTTGTAGGTTTTTTGTAGTTTGTTTATGTAAGATTCATTGATTTGTTTAATATGTGAATGGTATGAAATCAGATTGGTAAGGTATGAAAATTGAAATCAGATTCCAGGTTCATCTTTTTGTTCCAATTTCAGAAGATTTGATTTATTTACAGTTAACTAGTAGATAGGAACTGAATGATGCATTCGGAATGAAATCACTTAACGTTGTTTTTTTTGGGGGATAAGAATTAATGTGGTGGATTAGAAATAAATGTTTGTGATGTTCGTTTCATATTAATTCCTTTTCCGGTTTAACATTATTTATAGTTTGTAGATCATGAGTTCACAAGACGTGCCTGATTCTAACCCCCATTCCGAGTCGACCACTAATTCAAATGTTCGCTTGAAGACGGATATCACATGGAAATATGTTACCGAAGCTCAAGATGAATTTGGGGAAAAGATGCGCATTTGTACATTTTGCAACAAGTCATTTCGTGGAGGGGGCATTATCCGAATGAAACAACATCTTGGTGGAGTTAGAGGGTATGTAGCTTCATGTTTAAAGGTTCCGGCGGATGTAAGGTTTCAAATGAAAGAACTTTTTGAAGAGAGTACGCAAAAAAGTAAAGATAGTGAAGTAAATATAGTTCAAGAAGATGAGACGGCTAGCACACAAAAAAGTCTTGGTAAAAGGGAAGCTTCTTCAACATCCGACAACGCACACTCATATTTTTCAAGAGGTATACATGATCCTACTCAACCTTCAATTAAATCTGATTGGCAAAGTAAAGAAAGACTTCATGATATAGATTTAGCGGTATCAATGTGGTTATATGAGGCTTGTATCCCGATAAATGCCGTTAATTCTCCCCTTTTTCCAATTGCAATGAGTAAAGTAGCTTCCATGGGGCATGTATATAAGGGACCCTCCTACCATCAAGTTCGTGTAAACTTGTTGAAAGATGCTAAGCAATCTGTGAAACTTATAGTTGATTCTTACAGATAGGAATGAGCAGAAAAAGGTTGCACTATAATGAGTGATGGATGGAGAGATGTTAGACAAAGAGCTTTAATCAATTTTTTGGTTTATTGTCCATCGGGAATTTCATTCATCAAATCCGTTGATGCTTCTGATATTGAGAGTAATGCTGAAAATTTATGCAATTTGTTTAGTGAAATTGTTGGTTACAAAAATATTGTTCACATGGTCACTGATAACGCTGCAAATTACAAAGCTGCAGGAAGATTATTAATTGAGAAATATCCAATGATTTCTTGGTCTCCTTGTGCGGCTCAATGTCTCAATTTGATCTTGAAGGATGTTTCAGAATTGGAAGATGTGTATAATCTGATCCAACTTGCATCACGGATTACAATTTTCATCTACAACCATAAATGGCCTCTAAATTGGTTGAGAAAAAGACCTGGTTGGACAGAAATTATTCGTCCAGGGGCAACCAGATTTGGCACAACATTCATTGTATGAAGAGTTTATACAATCATAAGTTTGACTTGCAAGCTTTAGTAACCACGCCTGATTTCATGAAGATGATGAAAGTGAGTAAAGCTGCTGATGTGAGACTAACTATCTTAGATGATAATTTTTGGCAAAATTGTTTGATAACGGTTCAGGTGATGAGTCCTATCTTGAAACTTTTGCGTATCCGTGATTCTGATGAAAAGCCTTCATTAGGTTATGTTTACAAAGGTATGCTAAGGGTAAGGAATGGACTCAAAGAGTTGTTTAAAAGGAATAAACGTAACTATAATAAGTATGTTCGTATTGTTGATGCTCGTTGGGATAAGATGTTACGCAAAAGTCTTCATGCAGCAGCGTATTGGCTCAATCCGGTATTTCAATATGAAAAAGATAATCGTGATTAAAAGGATAAGGCTTGGGTAGGGGTGCTTGATATGATTGAGAAGTTATCGGGTTTAGATGAAAATTTGCAAATAACTATTTCACAATTGGCCAAATTTCGGGATAGAGTAGGTATTTTTGGTCGAGGTATTGATATGTCTTCTGTAAAGCTTAAGACTCCCGGTTAATCTACTTAATTTTTATTTATGATATTAGTTTTATATTATAACAAACTTATATTTTTATGTTAATTTCATGATTAGCTGAGTGGTGGAAAGCGTTCGTGGAGATGTACCGGTGTTGCAAAAAATTTGCCATAAGAGTTTTAAGTCAAACCGCATCCTCTTCCGGATGTGAACGGAATTGGAGTGTTTTTGAGAGAATCCACACCAAAAGAAGGAACCGCTTGGAGCATCAAAGGCTAAGTGATCTTGTATATGTCCATTACAACTTACGTCTGTAACATTTGTCAAAAACGGGTTTCCAAAACCCGCTCCGTTTTGTAATCGAATATCAAGTTATAAATGTCACGTTGTATATTTATGGTTATTTTGATTTTTAATGATACATAATTAATAAACAAACTAAACTATAAAAATTATATTTGATAAAAAGTGAAAACAAAATAAATAAAAATAAAAAGTTGCTGCCGGGACTCGAACCCGGGTCAGCCGGTTTACAATTTCAAAGACTTAACACACACACACATCACCACTCCGCCACTTGTTGTTTTCTGTCATCTCTAGGAATCAAATAACTTTTATACACAAACCTAGTTAAACCGGTTGCGCCAACTGAGAAACCGAAATCGGCAAATCAACCGTTTAATCGCTTGATTAGTCGCACATTCAGGTTTATAACCGATGCGTCGACGATTTTTAATCAATTCAGATTGAATGAACATCAATTTTCATCATCATCGGTTTTTATAACCTGAAATAATCAAAGTCCCAATTACTTCAACTCAAGACCCCTCTCGCGACTCAGAAACATCATACCAACATTCCATTTCACTTTCGTCACACTTTCAGTCCGTCAGAACGCTTAAATCAACTCACCGGAAATTTCTGCAAGATTCGCCGGAAAACCGTATTCATCATCAAAACGGTAATTCTTTCAATAACGTTGTAGTCCAACAATTGTTAAGCTATTTCTAACTTAAACCTTTCAATTGAAATCGAATTCAGGCACTGTATTCAGCTAATTTCAGTTCGCCAGAAAAGTTCTGAAAATCTCTATGTTCATCTGAGAATCGGTAAGGGCATTCAACCCTCTGTTAACATTTGCTGATCACTTCAATTTCACGATTAGCTAATCAAAACGGTTAATTGTCTTGTTCAGTTGAAGAGCATAAAAACAGGGACCGACACATTGCCGGAATTCTGAAATAAACCGTTCATCGGTATGTTCACCTCCAATTATCGTTTCTGCCATTTCATATTAGATTGTACAATGTTTAACAATCAAACTACACAAGATATAACGGTATAATCGACTGCCTGTAAAATTCAATGAAGAAGATGACTGTGATAACACTATAAGTACAATTAAAATTGGTATTTTAAACGGGTTAGACACACAGTCCAGCGGTGGACTGTGTGCAAATAATACGCACACGTCACGAGTTCGATCCCTGATACACGCACCCTCTAAGTAATAAAATGCCTTTTTGATAAAAGCTGAACCGGGTTAATCCCGTTAGTTGTTAAGTATAATAAAAACCGAGATATTAACCAGGTTAGACACACAGTCCAGCGGTGGATTGTGTGCAACACTAAGTCGCACGTCACGCGTTCGAAACCTGTTACTGGCACCGGTTTGTTGAATTAAAATGTTTTTGAAATTAAAAGAATTTTGGTTAAATCGAATCAGTATATAAATATAATTAAAAACAAGATTATTTCGGGTTAGACACGTAGCTCAGTTGGTAGAGCTGCGTGCACGCGTACGGGAGGTCTCGGGTTCGAGTCTCGCCCAGCGCATTCATGCACTTTGACCGAACCGGTCAACAGGTCAACAAGTCAACGGTCAACGCAAAATAAACAATTTTTTTATATTTTTATTTAATTTAATTTAAAAATCAATTAAAAATACTTAAAAATAACATTTTTAAAGATAGAAAATAGCCTTAAACTCACAAAAATATATCTAAAAATTTCATTAAAATCCTTAATAAAATCCACTCATTTACTATATTTTTCCGCCATTATTTAGGTTAGTAATTCTCGTTGTTCATTTCTCCCGACTCGTGCGCATCTCATCATCTCCATTCAAACGCACCCAATGTGAGTGAATCTTTACAAATTCCCCGTTTTAATCACGTTTTGGGGTGTATCATGTGTCTTGTTATATATATTATATTTAAACCATTGTGCATACATCATATCATGAACATGTGTATTCAGTTTGTTTCAACTGTTGTGTAGTTATTGTTAGATGCAATTTATTATTTTCAGTACATGCAATTTCATAGGCCGCCGCTCCCCATTACATTATGAGCATTGAACATGTTCCCCATTTCATTATGAGCGTGAACCTGGCGTGCCCACATACGATCGGCTCCGTTTGATTGAGCCTTGATCGCACAGACATTTTTCATTTTCAGTATATGCAATACGATCGGCTTCGTTTGATTGAGCCTTGATCGCACAGTTTCATTTATGTTATTTATCGTATGATGTTGGTATGTTTATGTATGCTATCATATGTTATTGTATGTTATAGTTGTGATTGCTATTGCCACTGCCTGATTATGTACATTTGCTCATTTATGATTATGCACAATTTTTTATTGATAAACTAACAAGTAAATCAATAATAAATGTTTATCTAATAAGGTTCACTCGCCAACTTATGTTGACCCAAAAACCCCCATTTTTACACATGATACAGGTGAACCTAGCAGCAGCCAGAAACACATAGGATTGGACTAGAAGAATAAAATGATTTAGAGTTTGGGATTGTTATGTTTGGTTTATTTACTTTGTATTGTATGGACATGTTTGGATATTTGGAAATGTAACTTTGACTTTAATAAATATGAAACATATTAGTAAATATCATGAGCTTTGGTGATAACCCAATTATGCCCCGACTCTTATTCCGCTGCGGGTCGGGTGTGACAGATTGGTATCAGAGCCATGACTATAGGGATATAGGATAGGTTATTAGACCTTTAGAGCCTATACTATAGTTGATTAGAAACTTATAAGATCTTTGTGTGTTACATGCCAAATTTCATGATGTTTATATGTTTTATGTTAAATGTTACATTCAATATTATGCAAGCATGATCATAAGTATGTATTACCATATAATGCCTATCATGAATCATATACTCATAACATATCACATCCATGAAAGCACACACCACATCATGATTGTTTTTACAATGATTTTTGTGTTTTCAAATCTCATCAAAGTGAGTTCTCATGACGGGCATGTAGTAACTGGAAGGGTACCAGTACCGGTAGTCGGGACGTCCTGTCTAGGCTGGCATTCGTATAAATCCAAATAAAGGACCAGTTTGCCTACCTGGGGACTAACGATGAGAGTACGAAGTACCTATTAGGCCAAAGCATGCTATACCAAACGTCGTGTGAGCTAACCCCACTTTGAGTTGTCATTGTGTCTACACCTGGACACATTCCGACCATACATCTCGTAAACATATTTTGTGGTTTGCATTCGGGTGATGCGAGTGTTAAATCGCCAATACTAATGTGAATCCTAAAAGCCAATAGCCATGGGGGCCCACATGACTATATAGGTGAAGGTATGGGGGACATTTGAGGCCCAACATGAGCAAACCCAAGACATCCTATGGATGTAGTTGCATTATTGATATTTATGTTATTTTCATTTTCTTAAAGACACATGACACCTAAAAAGACACCATAAACTCACAATCTTCTCATGTATGTTCCTGTAGATGTCGTCCAGACAGCAACAAGGGGTAAAAGATCAGGAAGGTCTCAGGAACGCTTGGCCACACAAATCGCGAAACAAATGGCCACGATACTGCCTGACATTGTGGTCCAAGTACAACAAGCCCCCGACCCTCCCCAACAACATTACCAGAACATCGACAACCCTCCTACCAGCAAGTGCTCATAAAACGTTTCAAATCTTGTGATCCTCCTAAATTTGAGGGGACCGAAGGTGTCACTGCCCTCCTCCACTGGTTCGAGGAAATGGAAAACACCTTCCTCAACTGCGATTGTCCTGAGGATCGCAAGGTTCGATACGCCACCGGGAGACTATTTGGGGTAGCTCTCACTTGGTGGAATACTGAAAAAGGGAAGAGGGGAACTGAAGATGCAATGGCCTTAACTTGGGAGGAGTTAAGGGAAATCATGACTAGGCGTTTCTGTCCTAGGAGTGAAATTAAAAAGTTGGAGGATAAATTTCATTCTTTAAAACAGAAGGAGGGGGATCACACCACTTATAACAAGAGGTTCTTGGAGTTGAACCAAATGGTTCCAAATTTGTTCACCCCAACTTAACGTCTGATCGAGCATTATATTCGAGGACTTCCCTCGAAAATTCAAGATTCAGTTCTCAGCATCTCACTAGTAACACTTAAAGCTGCTATGGAGCTAGCAACTGAACTGACCGAGAACCGAATTCGCAACGGGAAGTTCAAAGAAGAGAAAAAGAAAGCCCCTGTTGAGGGTCAAACTTCAAACCATCCCATCTCTTCCTCTAAGTTTGCCAACAAGAGGAAGCGTAACACCAGAAACTTCGTTGTTACTCAAACCAACTCCCCTATCCCTGCTGCACCCATTACCCAGGTTGCCCCTTCACCCGCACCATACAGAAGACCTTACACTGGCCCGTTACCAAAATGCAACCGTTGCCAATATCACCATTCTCCAGATCATCCTTGCCAATATTGCACCGGCTGTGGTCGCGCAGGTCATACTGTTCAAACCTGCCGCATGCCTCAACAACGAACCGCCACCAGCCTTCAACCCAAACCCACCAACAAATAATGGGTCAAGCCCAACAACCCCTACTATTTCCACCCACCCAACATTTAGCCCAAACATATTACCAACCCAATTATCCTATGGGTCAACCAATGCGGGCTTGCTACAATTGCGGAGACCCAAGCCATTTCAGAAACACTTGTCCAAGGTTGGTAAACATTATTCATGCTCAGGCCCAAGCCAACCCGGTGAATCAAGCGAACCAAGCTCCTCCACCTCAAGAGGAAGAGCTTTCAATATTAACGCTAATCAGGCTAGAGCTGACGGCAATGTGGTTAACGGTACATTCCTTATAAATGGTAGATATGCATCTATGTTATTTGATACTGGTGCGGATAGAAGTTTTGTGTCTTTAGAATTTGAACCTATCTTAAACAAAAATTGGGATAAGCTCACGGAATCCATAACGGTAGAAGTTGCTGACGGGAAACCAGTTTCATTAAACTCTATTATACGCAACTGTACACTCACCCTAAACGACCACGAATTCTCAGTCGACCTTATTCCTATGAAGCTGGGAAGTTTTGAGTATGGACTGGCTCAGTCAACATCAGGCAGAAGTTGTATGTCGCGAAAAATTTATACGTATTCCTCTTTCAAACGGTCAGACTCTTCGAATCCTTGGAGAAACCTCGTCGAAAGGACTCAGCTTAATGTCTTGTCTTCAAGCTCAAAAATATCTTCGCAAGAATTATGTCGCGTTTTTAGCTCATATCATCAAAAAGGGAACCATGGAGAAGAAACTTGAAGACATTCCTGTAGTAAAAGACTTCCCGCAAGTTTTTCCTGAAGACATTTCAGGACTTCCTCCAGTTAGAGAAGTCGAATTCCGTATTGATCTTATACCTGGTGCTACACCAGTTGCAAAGTCTCCTTATAGGTTAGCCCCCTCTGAAATGCAAGAGCTAGCCAGTCAATTACAAGAGTTGACTGACAAGGGATTCATACGTCCTAGTTCATCGCCTTGGGGTGCACTTGTTCTTTTCGTAAAGAAGAAAGATGGATCGTTTCGTATGTGCATCGACTACAGAGAGCTCAACAAGTTAACAATCAAGAATCGCTATCCTTTACCTCGCATTGATGATCTTCTTGACCAATTTCAAGGTGCCAACTGCTTTTCAAAAATCGACCTTCGATCTGGCTATCATCAACTTAGAGTGCATGAAGAAGACGTCCCAAAGACCGCATTTCGAACTCGTTATGGCCATTATGAATTCATGGTCATGCCATTTGGTTTAACCAACGCACCAGCTGTCTTCATGGACCTAATGAACAGAGTCTGCAAACCTTATCTTGATCGATTTTGTCACACCCTCAATTTCCACTTGCGGAGTTTTACCGCGAGGCGTGTGAACAAACCAGAATCTGAAACACTAGTACGTCGAACGACTCTATATGATTTGATAATACGTTTTCCAAAAATCATTTGATTAACCAATTATCGTAGATTTTAGATTGTCTTAGTTAGTTACCAAAGTTTAGCGGAAGCATTAGTTTAAGTGGTTGAGCGGAAGCATAAAATAAGTAGAGAAACGGGCGCCAACACAAACGCCAAAACAAATGAAAAACCCAAAACAATGTTTGTAAATGAGACTCGATAAAAGATGTCTTGTTCAATGCATGTGAGTGCACCTAGAGCTCCTACGTCCTGAGAAACATGTAAAGAAACAAGTGTCAACATTAAAGATGAGTGAGTTCACAGGTTTTCATAAATTCGTTTGTTCGGTTATGAGTTTGTTTCCCCCGTTATCCTAACCCGGGATAACGATTTAGTTCCATTATTCCCAACCCGGAATAATAATGATGTTGATTCCATTATTCCAACCCGGAATAATAAGTTGTTGTTTCCATTATCCTCAACCCGGGATAATATAGTTGTTGTTTCCATTATCCTCAACCGGGATAATATAGTTGATTCGTAATTAAGTTCAATGTTAACATATATAGGTAGCTAGCCTAAAGTTATGTCACGTAAGTGTTCGCGATCGAAGCTGACTGTTGTGCCTCCGTGTTGCCAGGCCTATCACTGACCATGGCGAAGTTAGGCCGAATTATTCACCCGTTGACCATACCCGGTCGGCTAGCGCGACTAGCTCGGATGGGGCTTGTCGGGCCCAGTAGTACTACTTATAACTCCCCCGCTATTAAAACCCAATACTAACGATCCGAGAGATTGATGAGGACTTAAGTGATATAGCTGCTTAGTGACCATAACATTACATTAACATCAACTTAGTTACCGAATAGTTATGTGACGTTAATTTCGTATAACGTAAAGAGATTGAGTTTGAAGAGTGTATACATGTTTCTCCCCCCTGTTGTTTAAAAACCGATAAAGTTAGGGGCCGTGAACTCACCTTTAGTTGCTCGGTTAGTGTAGCAAAGAAGTTGTAAGGGATGGGACCGCTAATTGCGTCCTAACAAACCAATTGATTTCAAGTCAGTGTGTGCACACCAATACAGATTCTACACTTAATTTACGCACAAAATGATACACACAAACAACATACCTAACACTCAAACATGCATGCAAGTATCCTCATGTGATCATAGTAATCAAAACAATTTATCATGAACATAATCCAATCCATGCAACACTTTGGTGCACACAATCACAAGTTATCAAATTTCAGCTTAATACTCATAATTCAGCTGTTTTCTAGGATTTTTATAAAATAGTTCCAACGTTCCAAAAATTCCAATTATCTTACAGCAGGTGAAATTTATAATGTAGAAATTTATATAAATTTTCCAAGTCCTAAATCTTTACCAATTAACCACAAATATTAATATACTAGGCTGCAGTCAGATTCGTCGCTTTCTGACTGCAGTCACGGAAGAATTTATTTAAAAATCACTGATCGTCCAATTAACAAAATTCCAGTTTGAGTTGCCCGGAAATTTCCATACCTAGTTTCTGTACAAAATTCATGACTCGACTCCCTACTGATTATAAAATCCAACTCGATAAACAACTAACAAAATTTCAGGATTTTCACAGCTTTAGTTACTGAACTTTTTGGCCATTTAAAAATATCAAACGACTTCAGAAAAATATGAATCCAGCGCCATTAGATTCGTTATTCAAATCTCTACATTCTAGACATCAGAAAATCCGTTTTCCGACAACTAATGACCGAGTTACAGCCAGATGAAGTCGGCTGTAACTATTACTCAGCAACCTGTTTCAGCATATTGTTATCATAGATTCGCATAACCCGTCCATATCATTAACCTAGGCGATCAAGAACTGATTTTCTAATCATAGATCAATACCTATAACATATCCATGCAAACCCTAATCCACACCTCTAGTTTTTATAAACAAAACATACTTGGCAAACTTATAAGTTCCGAAAACAATCATGCATGTAACAATGATAAATCAGCCGATTCAAACACATATAATCCGAAAACAAACCAATCACTTCATTCAAGCACATATATCCGAATATGATCTTGTAATCAAAAGATAAATCCTAACCTTTAATAACTAGGTAAGTAAGCCGAGACTTGGACAATAATGATTCGGCTGTTCAAGCAAAATCACGACCGAATGAGATGAGCAGTTCTGCTTGTCGCGACCGAGACTGAAAGGGACTGAAAGGGAAGACTGCTCGCGATCAAAAGGGAGTCAAAGGGGGCTGTTTGCGGTCAAGGGATGGAGGATTTGCTGCCGTCGGCTGTCTTTATCAACTAGGGTTTTGTGTTGTGAATGAAGCATGCATGGCTAGTATATATAGGCGCAAAGAGATAAGGATTACGGTTTTGGTTTGAGCTCGTGGCCGAGGACTTGGGTTGGTTCGGTTTGGGTTTGATCTTGCGGCCGAAGACTTGGGTTGGTTCGGTTTGGGTTAGAACTCGGTTCACTCCTAGAGTCACAAGGAGTTTAGGGTTTGGGTTAGAACTCGGTTCACTCCTAGAGTCACAAGGAGTTTAAGGTTGGTTCGTGTCGCGGTTCGGTTCGTGTACATATTTGCCATGATTATTTTATAACTAACACAATCACATAATCGCACATCACGTATTCACTAACTCGTACACGTTTAATACATAGCATATAATTCACTCGACAAGTATTACGTTTAAGTTATCCGAAAAACCCGGGATGTCACAGATTTGTTATAGTCTTCATCGACGACATTCTTATTTATTCAAAGTCTAAGTCTGATCATGAGCGACATCTTCGGCTTATCCTTACACTTCTAGAGAATGAAAAGCTTTACGCCAAATTCTCCAAATGCGAATTCTGGTTAAAAGAGGTGCAATTCCTCGGACATGTAGTCAATGACAAGGGAATACATGTCGACCCCTCAAAGATCAAAGCGGTACAAGAATGGCAAGCTCCACGTACACCAACTGAAGTAAGATCTTTTCTTGGTCTAGCTGGCTATTATCGTCGTTTCATTTCAAACTTCTCTCGCATTGCTGTACCACTCACGGCTTTAACTCATAAGGGAAAACCTTTCATATGGGGACCCAAGCAAGAAGAAGCCTTCCAAACCCGTAAACAAAAAGTTTGTGATGCACCAATCCTCACTCTTCCTGAAGGTTGTGATGATTTTGTGGTCTATTGCGACGCGTCAGGGCAAGGATTGGGCTGCGTTCTAATGCAAAGAGGGAAAGTTATAGCTTATGCTTCGAGACAACTCAAGACGCATGAAAAGAACTACACCACCCATGACCTAGAACTTGGAGCCGTTGTGTTCGCTCTTAAGATATGGAGACATTATCTCTATGGTACTAAGTGTGAAATATACACTGACCACAAGAGTCTTCAACATATCTTCAATCAAAAGGAGTTAAACATGAGGCAACGAAGATGGGTCGAACTTCTAAATGACTACGACTGTGAAATTAGATACCACCCTGGTAAAGCAAATGTGGTGGCTGATGCACTTAGTCGAAAGGGTTATGCGAACTCCATTCGTCTTCTATGTTCGCAAATTATAACCGACATTAAAGATCAAATTCGAGAAGCCCAACACATTTCAATAACGGAAGATGATGTACGAAAGGAGATGTCCTGTGGAGCTGAGCTAAAAATTGAAACTAAATCTGACGGTATTCTGTACTACCTAGATCGTATCTGGATTCCTAACCACAACAATCTTCGTGAAATTCTTATGAATGAAGCTCACAAAACGCGATATTCTATACACCCAGGAGCCGATAAGATGTATCAAGACCTACGATATACCTATTGGTGGCCTGGAATGAAGAAGGATATTGCTGTTTTTGTTTCTAAGTGCCTTACATGTTCCAAGGTGAAAGCTGAACACCAAAGACCCTCAGGACTTCTGGTCCAACCTGAAATACGTGTATGGAAGTGGGAAAATATAACCATGGACTTCATTACCGGGTTACCTCGCACTTCTGGTGGGTATGACACTATATGGGTAATAATTGACCGACTTACAAAATCAGCTCACTTTATTCCTATCCGCGAAGATTTCAAGAACGAAAAGCTTGCTCATATTTATATCAGCGAAATCGTAAGCCGACATGGGGTACCGTTAAGCATTATTTCTGATCGTGATGGTCGTTTCACTTCACGAACATGGCAAGCAGTACAATCCGCTATGGGTACGCGATTAGATCTCAGTACCGCCTATCACCCTCAAACTGATGGTCAATCTGAACGCACCATACAAACTCTTGAAGATATGCTTCGAGCATGTGTCATAGACTTCAAGGGAAATTGGGACGCTCATCTCCCATTAGTTGAATTTTCGTACAACAACAGCTATCATTCAAGCATCGGCATGGCACCTTTTGAAGCCTTATATGGTCGTAAGCGCCGATCTCCTGTATGTTAGCACGAAATTGGGGAAGCTCAAATTACTGGTCCAGAATTGATCCAAGAAACCACAGACAAGATCCATCAAATTCGAAACAATCTTCTAGCGGCTCAAAGTCATCAAAAGAGTTATGCAGATAAACGACGGAAGCCTTTAGAGTTTAACATTAGTGATCATGTACTTCTAAAAGTATCACCGTGGAAGGGAGTAGTTCGTTTTGGTCAAAAGGGCAAGCTAGCACCACGTTACGTAGGGCCTTTCAAGATACTTGAAAGAGTAGGTCCTGTAGCATACAAGCTTGGTCTACCAGAAGAACTCAACAGGATTCATCCCACATTCCACGCGTCGAACTTGAAGAAGTGCCTCGCTGATGAAAACCTCCACATTCCTCTGGAAGATATTCAGATTGATGAATCTATGCATTTTATTGAAAGACCTGTAGAGATCATGGACTTCAGAGAAAAACGTTTACGACGAAGTCGCATTCCAATTGTTAGGGTACGCTGGGAGTCGAAACGGGGACCTGAGTTTACTTGGGAACGTGAAGACTCAATGCGCGAAAAATACCCGCATCTTTTTCCTACTACTTCTACTACTTAAATTTCGGGACGAAATTCCTAAAAGTAGGGGATACTGTAACATTTGTCAAAAACGGGTTTCCAAAACCCGCTCCGTTTTATAATCGAATATCAAGTTATAAATGTCACGTTGTATATTTATGGTTATTTTGATTTTTAATGATACATAATTAATAAACAAACTAAACTATAAAAATTATATTTGATAAAAAGTGAAAACAAAATAAATAAAAATAAAAAGTTGCTGCCGGGACTCGAACCCGGGTCAGCCGGTTTACAATTTCAAAGACTTAACACACACACACATCACCACTCCGCCACTTGTTGTTTTCTGTCATTCTAGGAATCAAATAACTTTTATACACAAACCTAGTTAAACCGGTTGCGCCAACTGAGAAACCGAAATCGGCAAATCAACCGTTTAATCGCTTGATTAGTCGCACATTCAGGTTTATAACCGATGCACCGACGATTTTTAATCAATTCGGATTGAATGAACATCAATTTTCATCATCATTGGTTTTTATAACCGAAAATAATCAAAGTCCCAATTACTTCAACTCAAGACCCCTCTCGCGACTCAGAAACATCATACCAACATTCCATTTCACTTCATCACACTTTCAGTCCATCAGAACGCTTAAATCAACTCGCCGGAAATTTCTGCAAGATTCACCGGAAAACCGTATTCATCATCAAAACGGTAATTCTTTCAATAACGTTGTAGTCCAACAATTGTTAAGCTATTTCTAACTTAAACCTTTCAATTGAAATCGAATTCAGGCACTGTATTCAGCTAATTTCAGTTCGCCGGAAAAGTTCTGAAAATCTCTATGTTCATCTGAGAATCGGTAAGGGCATTCAAACCCTCTGTTAACATTTGCTGATCACTTCAATTTCACGATTAGCTAATCAAAAACGGTTAATTGTCTTGTTCAGTTGAAGAGCATACACATTGCCGGAATTCTGAAATAAACCGTTCATCAGTATGTTCACCTCTAATTATCGTTTCTGCCATTTCATATTAGATTGTACAATGTTTAACAATCGAACTACACAAGATATAACGGTATAATCGACTGCCTGTAAAATTCAATGAAGAAGATGACTGTGATAACACTATAAGTATAATTAAAATTGGTATTTTAAAGGGGTTAGACACACAGTCCAGCGGTGGACTGTGTGCAAATAATACGCACACGTCACGAGTTCGATCCCTGATACACGCACCCTCTAAGTAATAAAATGCCTTTTTGATAAAATCTGAACCGGGTTAATCCCGTTAGTTGTTAAGTATAATAAAAACCGAGATATTAACCAGGTTAGACACACAGTCCAGCGGTGGACTGTGTGCAACACTAAGTCGCACGTCACGCGTTCGAAACCTGTTACTGGCACTGGTTTGTTGAATTAAAATGTTTTTGAAATTAAAAGAATTTTGGTTAAATCGAATCAGTATATAAATATAATTAAAAACAAGATTATTTCGGGTTAGACACGTAGCTCAGTTGGTAGAGCTGCGTGCACGCGTACGGGAGGTCTCGGGTTCGAGTCTCGCCCAGCGCATTAATGCACTTTGACCGAACCGGTCAACAAGTCAACGGTCAACGCAAAATAAACATTTTTTTTATATTTTTATTTAATTTAATTTAAAAATCAATTAAAAATACTTAAAAATAACATTTTTAAAGATAGAAAATAGCCTTAAACTCACAAAAATATATCTAAAAATTTCATTAAAATCCTTAATAAAATCCACTCATTTACTATATTTTTCCGCCATTATTTAGGTTAGTAATTCTCGTTGTTCATTTCTCCCGACTCGTGCGCATCTCATCATCTCCATTCAAACGCACCCAATGTGAGTGAATCTTTACAAATTCCCCGTTTTAATCACGTTTTGGGGTGTATCATGTGTCTTGTTATATATATTATATTTAAACCATTGTGCATACATCATATCATGAACATGTGTATTCAGTTTGTTTCAACTGTTGTGTAGTTATTGTTAGATGCAATTTATTATTTTCAGTACATGCAATTTCATAGGCCGCCGCTCCCCATTACATTATGAGCGTTGAGCATGTTCCCCATTTCATTATGAGCGTGAACCTGGCGTGCCCACATACGATCGGCTCCATTTGATTGAGCCTTGATCGCACAGACATTTTTCATTTTCAGTACATGCAATACGATCGGCTCCGTTTGATTGAGCCTTGATCGCACAGTTTCATTTATGTTATTTATCGTATGATGTTGGTATGTTTATGTATGCTATCATATGTTATTGTATGTTATAGTTGTGATTGCTATTGCCACTGCCTGATTATGTACATTTGCTCATTTATGATTATGCACAATTTTTCATTGATAAACTAACAAGTAAATCAATAATAAATGTTTATCTAATAAGGTTCACTCGCCAACTTATGTTGACCCAAAAACCCCCATTTTTACACATGATACAGGTGAACCAGCAGCAGCCAGAAACACATAGGATTGGACTAGAAGAATAAAATTGATTTAGAGTTTGGGATTGTTATGTTTGGTTTATTTACTTTGTATTGTATGGACATGTTTGGATATTTGGAAATGTAACTTTGACTTTAATAAATATGAAACATATTAGTAAATATCATGAGCTTTGGTGATAACCCAATTATGCCCCGACTCTTATTCCGCTGCGGGTCGGGGTGTGACAACGTCTACAAAATAGGTATGATATTAGCACAAACTTTACTTATTTTTATTTTGAATATGAGATTTGACATTTAATCTTGTTAGGCTTAATATGAGCAAAAGGCCATATGACCCGGTTGATTACCAAAGCATTGATAAAAATGAATTTTGGGTGGTGGAAGACGAGCATGAAGCCGGGCTTAATTATGATGAATTAGAAAATATGCTCGAAGAAGAGCTCCCAATTAACGATGATCCACAAACACAACCATCCGATGGTTAGTATTTTTCTTTTCGATAAAATGGTTACTAAATAATATTTATGATGCATAATTTTTTGTTCAAAAACTACATACTTAGACTCGTCAATTTTTCTCAATTTTAGGCCAAGAGTACAACGAAGAAAATTATGTGGTTCTAGGTGATGCTAGTACTATGTTGGTGATGGTGATTTTGATGATGATGACTTGCATTCGCTAGAAGATTGGTAAATTAGTATGTTGTTGGATTGTTATTTTTTTATGTCGTTGGATTCGTACTTTTGTTTGTTGTTGGATTCGTACTTTTTTATGTTGTTGGATTTGGTACTTTTCTATGTTTTGGATGCTTATTGGTTGTTTTTTGAGTTCATTTAGTGTTTGGAATTTTATCTTTTTTTTTCTGTATTTTATCTATATTTTTATATGATTTATTACATAATTCGGGTCTTGAATCCTGTCCGACCGATCCGACCGGTCCAACCATTGACCCCGTAAGGCGACCGGTTCGACCTCCGGTCCGGTCATGAAAACATCGGCGAATCTCATTGATAATCTAAAATTAAATCTTTTGAGTGTCTCACAAATGAGTGATAAGGGTTATGGATCCTTCTTCACAAAGGAAACTTGTAAGATAGTTGGCCCAGAGGTTGTTAAAAAGATTAATCAAATAATTGCAGAGAGCAAAGCACAACTTACTGCTAATAGGGTAGGAAATGTGTATGTGGTAGACATGGTAAAAGATAATCCTATGTCAAATGCATGTCTGTTCTCAGTTGCTTCAAGCAAAGAAACAGAATTATGGCATAAAAGACTAGGTCACACTAATCTAAAAACCATCTCCACTATCTCAAATCAATATCTTGTCAGAGGTTTTCCTCACAAACAATTTACTTGTAAACAACATAAAACTTCTTACAAGTCAATTAAAGAGTCCAAAACAAGTCAATGCTTACAGTTACTTCATATGGACTTGTTTGGACCTGTGAAAATCGTGAGCTTAAAACACAAAAGGTACTGCCTGGTGATAGTTGATGATTTTTCCAGGTTCACATGGACTTTCTTTTTACACTCTAAAGATGAAACAACAAATATTTTGCAAAACTTTGTTAAACAAGTTGAAAAGCAATTTAATCTTCCTGTACAAATCTTTAGGAGTGATAATGGGACAGAGTTTAAGAACAAAGAGTTGGATGCCTTATGTGAGTCAAAAGGGATTGTTAGGCAATATAGCATCCCTAGAACTCTAGAACAAAATGGGGTTGTTGAAAGGAAAAACAGAACTTTGATTGAATCAGCAAGAACTATGCTAGCAGATTCTGGTTTACCCTTGTCTTTCTGGGCAGAGGCTGTAAACACGAACAGAGGTTTGATAAACCCCAGGCATCAAAAGACTTCTTATGAATTGCTTTATAAAATCAAACCTCTGCTCTCTTATTTTAAAGTCTTTGGCTGCCCATGATTCATTTTAAATTTAAAGGATTCAATATCCAAGTTTGCAGCCAAAGTTGATTGTGATTATTTTCTAGGATACTCAACCATTGCCAAAGCCTACAGAGTTTTTAACTCTAGGACCAAGTGTGTTGAAGAAACTCTGAATGTGAAGTTCAATGAACTTTCATCTTTGAAAATCCCAGCAAATCCTGCTGAACTGTTTGACCTATCCAAATTTACATTTGAAGATGTGTCTGTCAAGACTAACCATGCAGGTACCCCACAATCATCAAGTCAAGAGCAAGGATATGATTGCATTCTTCCAAACTTCAAAATCAATCCTTCAGGCATAGGAGCAGATGTTAGTAGCAATGGTTAAAGCTCTGCTAGGTCAGCAGTGGTTAATACTCAAACCTCTGCCAGCTCTCAAAACCAAACATCTGTTGATAAAAGTCCACAACAAATGGACATAAGTCAACCCACTTTCACATCCATTCCACCAATTCCTCCACCACCATTCCAATCAGAGGCTGACCATCAAATTCACCAACAGAGGATAGCTCAGATGATACACATTTGCAAGCTTCCCCACAGAATGCCATTGTCCCATACCAAGGTGAATTGATTTTCCTCAAAAGCCATCCGTTGGATCAAGTTATTGGCAACATCAATGAGGGAGTTATCACCAGAAGCCAATCCTAAAACATTTGTCTTTTTGCTGGTTTTCTATCACTCACACAACCTGTCAAGTACCAAGAGGCACTAAAAGACAACAGTTGGGTAGAAGCCATGCAAGAGGAGCTCCTACAGTTCAAAAGACAACAAGTATGGGAAGTTGTACCATTGCCAAAAGATGTATGTCCTATTGGCAAAAAATGGGTCTTCAAGAACTAAACAGATGAAAGGGGCATTGTTGTCAAGAACAAAGCAGAGCTCGTGGTTCAAGGCTATAGACAGGAAGAAGGCATAGACTATGATGAAACATTTGCTCCAGTTGCAAGATTGGAGGCCATTAGTCTGTTCTTAGCTTTTGCTGCTAACCACAACATCAAGGTGTATCAAATGGACATCAAAAGTGCATTCCTGTATGGAAAGATCAAGGAAGAAGTGTATGTGTGTCAACCTCCTGGTTTTGAAGATGCATTTCATCCTGATCATGTTTACAGGTTAAACAAAGCACTATATGGTCTAAAACAAGCACCCAGAGCCTGGTATGAAACTCTATTAACTTTTCTCTTATCCATTGGTTTCACCAGAGGTAGGATTTATAAAACCTTATTTTGAAATGGAAAGGAAATGATTTGATGCTTGTCCAGATTTATGTGGATGACATCATTTTTGGATCACATGCACTGCCATGTGTGAAGAGTTCAGAAAACTCATGGCAGCAGAGTTTGAGATGAGTGCAATGGGTGAGTTCCAATGTTTTCTTGGTTTACAAGTCAAACAAATGCAACATGGAACTTTCATCCATCAAAATAAGTATGTGAAAGAACTACTTAAGAAATTTGATATGGATGATTGTAAACCTTGCAGCACACCCATGGCAACATCCAAGCTAGTCACATTTAATGGCAAAGATGACCTTGTTGATCAAGTTGCATCGAAGCATGATTGAGTCTCTACTGTACCTAACTGCATCAAGGCCAGACATCATGTTTGCAACATGTGTTTGTGCCAAATCACAGTCATTGCCAAGAAAATCAGATCTTATTGCTGTAAAAAGGATATTCAGATACATAAAAGGTGCTCCCACACTTGGTATCTAGTATCCAGCTAATGGTAACATTGAGCTTGCAGGATATTCTGATAGTGACATTGCTGGATGTAAAACAACAAGGAAGTCCACATCTGGAGGAGCCCAATTCCTAGGTGATTGCTTAGTGTCTTGGCAAAGCAAAAAAGCAAGTTGCAGTTTCCACATCCACTGCTGAGGCAGAGTATATAGCTGCTGCAAGTTGTACTGCTCAACTCTTGTGGCTTCAAAATCAATTGTTGGATTTTGGTATCACTGCTTTAAAGACTCCACTCAAAATTGATAGTCAACCAGCAAAAAATATCATCAAAAATCATGTCTCTCATTCCACCACCAAGCACATTGACATCAGACATCACTTTGTGAGGGATTGCTATGAAAAATGTTTGATTTCTTTACAACATGTCCATACCAAGGATCAACTGGTAGATGTGTTGACAAAAGCACTTGATGCTCACACTTTTGTCAGTTTGATATCTAGGCTTGGAATGCTAAACATGGATTAAAAACAATTTTTTTTTGTGAATCCATGTGTATATAGCAATAAAATGTTTTTAGAAAATCAAAATTCATCCTTAAAAATAGTTTAAAATTGATTTTTTCAATAAATCCTCAAAGTCTGTTAAAAGCACTGATAGCACAACAACACTGTTCGTTTAGAAAAGTCTATCCACTGTCAAAAAGTGTATCCTCTGATAGTTGCAAACATTGTTCTTATCCACTGATCAAAAATTTCAAACAGTGTTTAGCCAAACAACTGTCTTCCATTTTCAATCAGAGGTTACACGTGGTCAGATGTTATTCGACAGTCGTTGCATCAGATGCCACGTCCTCATCACTTTTTCAAAAACCCTAAAAAACCATGTTCTATTCAGAACAGAGGATTCACCAAGCTGTGTCGATTTCAAAAATCTCAAAACAGTTTGCACTCAAATCATGGCTCCTAAAACAAAATCAAAGACGAAATCAAAGCCAGATTTACCACCATACGTTTTGATTATCAAAACCCCGCACAATTACACGGGGATCTTAAAAGAAACCAAAGCCAATACACGATATCACACCACACAATGATTCGGATTCTAAGAAATTCAAAATTTAAGTATATGCTCGAAGTAAAAGCCTAAATTTACATCGATTCTCTTCGGGATTTCTGGAAAAATGCTAAGGTCAAAACATCCGCTGATGGTGTTCCTTATGCAATAATCTCAAAGGTTGGGGGTACTTCTATGCAAATTAGCCCACAATTGATCTCTCAAGTTTTTCAATTGAATGATATGGCACATCCTGTGTCATTTTCTTTAAGAGAGATGCAAGAAGAGTTTGTGGAAAGGGGTTACACTGGTCAATTGAAAGGTATGACAATCTTTAAACCCCATTTTCCAGCAGAGATGAAATTTTTTTTCCATACTCTTTTAACATGACTCTCTGCAAAATCTACTGCAATTTTAACTGATTCTGATTTTAACTACTCCCAGGTATTGTTCAATGATTTGGTAAATAATTTTAAAAATATCTCAAAAAGAAAAGCTTTCTTGATACATCCTCGATTCTTGAGTGTTTACTTGCAAGACCAGATCAGATCTGCAGCAAGTAAACAAGGTGCAGTGACCACACCTGGTTGCCTAACTCATGAAACTTTTACACGAATACCAAATCAAGAAAAGGTTTCCAAAACAGAAGTAGAGGAGGTTGAGCCAGTTTTACAAGAACAAAATGTTCAATCTCTTCCTCCTGCTACTGAGCCCACTGCTCTAGGTGATCAGAGCATTGAAACCACTGCTCTGAAACCCACACCTAAACTCACAAAAAAGAAACCAACAAAAACATTAAGAAAACCTACCAAACCAAAAAGGGTCCTCTAGAAGATGAGATCCCAGAGGTAAACCCTATGACAACACCAAAGTCACAAATCACTACTGCTACTTCTTCACAGCAGATGGTTGACAGATCTCCACCTGGCTATAAAATTCCTCCTGCATCCTCACAAAAGGATCAGGTTGTAAACACAGGGGTGCCAAATTATGAAGCTCTAGGACCACTTGGTTCTATCTTTCACAGCCCATCTCCTAAGGCAATGTCTCTTTCTGCACCTATCCCTTCTCCAATAAAATCACTACCACAAACTTTTTTACCCTTGCTGTATGCAATAGAACTAGAGCAGACATTATCCAGCACTTCATACCAACCTATCACTGAGAATATACTTCAACATGATGCTGGGTCTGAATCTCTATTCTTTGTTAGCCCATCAGCAAATGAAGAGGCGACATCCCTCGGGTTACATGTAACCCTTGGTGATAGCTCAACTAGAGCAGCCACTACAATTGCAAAACTACCCAGTTTTCCTTTGGACAGTGGTTACATTACTAAGTCTCTGTTGAAGGCAACCACTGCTGAGGCTACGAAGGTAACCTCTGATGTTGTAGGAAGTCCCCAGTACCAAGAACAAGGGGCATCTAAGGTTGAAGCTAGTGACAAAACACTTGCTCATGATACCTTAGATATAACTACCACCTCATGTAGGAGTTCAGATGATCCTATTAAATTAGGTGATGATCTAAATACAAAGATTTGACGGAGAATATCAAAGATTGAAACTTCTGTTGATGAGATCAAAAATCTCTTGAAGCAGTTGTTAGCTACAAAGAGCCAACCCTCTGTCTTAACCACTGCTGATCTAAAAGAAGCCCTAGACCCTCTGTTTCAGCAACAAAAGCTCTTCTCTGATCTACAACACAAACATTAAATGCAGGAAGTACGAAACATGGTTGAAGCTAGATTCATGGATACAATGGCAGACATTAAAGCGATAAAAGCTCATCTTCTCCAAACCACTGGTACTGCTCCACCTGCAGTAATTTTTGTAAACACTGAAGATGATGCCAAAAAGGGGGAGAAACCTTTGGGAAAGAAGAAGTTTACAATAGATGATCAAATGGCAAAGCCAACAGTGGATATTCCCAAGCCAGATGGTTCAAAGAAAAAGGATCTAACAGATGATATCTTGGCTGGAGAAAGTGTTTCTTGATGGCAAGGTATTGGTTGAGCTACAGAAAAAAAGGAAGAGGTTGGTACCTCAGCAAAGAGGAGACCTGCTAGAAAAGTAAGGTAACCAACTCCCACATCTTCCAAAACTGAGCCTGCTGTAAATCCAACCATTAAAACCTCTACTCTCCAAAAATCAAGCACACCTACTTCAACTTCCATATCCATTTCCACCAAAGCAGATCACAGCAGAGGTTGCAGCAGATGCAATCTCATCCACTCCCATGGTCAATTTTAATACAACCACCCAACCTCTACCAACACCAACCAGAATTCCAACTCATCCATCATCACCTAAAATCAAATTTAAGAGGAGAAGGACTACAAGGATGGTGAATGAAGAAGAGATCTTTCCTACACCTACTCCTTTATCATCACAACCACTGACCTCCACATCAATGCTTCCCCAATCTTCAACCCCAACCACTGATCCCCTTACAGTTATACCTGCAGCAAAGAAATATCCTCTTGATTTACCAACAGTCAGGGAAGAAATTCTAAGCTTCTATTCTAAGGAAAACCCTGATAAAAGAATCATATTATCTCTTGATGGCTACCCAAGACCTGCAAATATTGATGATTATCTAGAACTCAAATAGAAACAAGCAGAGGATATAGCAAAAAGAGATTCAACTGGTAAAAGTGATAGAGAGATACAGACCAACATGTCCTTTCAACTAAGCAAAGCCAGGGCATTGCAATTGTCAAAGACCTGAGTAATAAGCTGTCAGAAAGGGAAAATCAATATCTTACACATGAACTCATTGAACATATCATGAAGAACAAGCAATATAAGTTAACAAAGGCACAGTTCAAGGATTGGAGTGTGGATGAGCTGAGAGAAGAAATTGTAAGGATGCAAGAAATGTTAAAAGATCCTCACAAGAAGCCAACACCTCCTAACTGGGAAAAACATAAGAAAAACATGCCAGATAGAGATTTGAAGATTAGAAGGATGAAAGAATAATTGATACAGAATCACTATGGTTCAAGGAACCAAGTGACAAGGTGGGAAGAAGTCAGGGTGATTGATACTTACAAGATGTTAGAATAGAGGAGGAAGAAAGATCCAAACATGCCTCCTAAACCAGTTTACCCTCCATCAGATGATGTTCATAAAGCTCAACACTCTAAAAAGTCTATCTCATTATCTGTCCCCTCCATCCTTGCTTTCAATCAATTAAAAAGGCAAGAAAGGATAGATGAAGAAGACAAGAGAGTGTATAAACACATCAAAGAGGTAATTAAAAACATGATTGACTATCACACAGATGAAGCTAGTGAAAAGCTCAGAGCAGATTTGACAAAGATAGTTCAACAAAAAGCTCTTCAAACCTCAACCAATAAAAGTCATCCTAGAAAGCTAGAAGACCCAAAAATTCTAAAGTGGAAAGTCGATAAAGACTCCCATGAATTGACCCTTCTCAAGTCTAATGGTGATGCTGTCGAGATTAGCATGGAGGCTGCATATGAGCTAAGTGCAGAAGACCATCAAGATCTTTTGAATCTGCACTCGAAAAGGATGAATGATGATGATGATGATGAAATTTCTCTGAATTTTGAATTACAAGTTAAAGGCCAAATCAGAGAATTTCTGTTGAGGAATAAAGACCAAGAATAAACAAGTGTTTTGGCATCATCTGTTCCAGGGGGAGATTGTTGGGATTGAACCCTAACAAAGGAACATATGATATCAAAGCCAAATACATTATCCGAGCTTTGGTCCAACTATCAGAGGTTACAACCTCTGATCTACCTTTACACTACTTTCCTTAAACAACAGCTCCTATCATCTGATCGAACAAGAAGTAAAGGTCTGATGGAAGAAACAAGATCAGAGGATAGAGATCAGTGCTTAGACTAGTTTTAGTTTATTCAATGTAACAGTGCTATGCACTGATAGTGTTAGTTTAGGAGTATTTTAGTTAGTTATGATTTTGTTAGTTGTCACTATCAACCATGACATCATAAAAGATGCTTAGTGGTTAGATAGTTAGTATAAATAGCTGAACGTTGTAACACTTAACTTGTCTTCCTGAAAAAGATCAATTTGCACTTTATCTTCTACATTTCTTACTATCAAACGATTGTAATTGGCTAAGGGGGAGTTTGTGAATCACATGCGAGTTTACCAACTTGAAAGCATGATGATGATGAAAACAAACGACCGATTGCTTGTAGTAAAAGTTTTTCATTAATTCCGCTGCATATCTTCAAAATTCAATCCAATTTCCATCTTTAGAAACAAAAACTACAAGTGATTCAAACTTAGATCCTAACATCTTCATAGTTAGATTCTCGTAGGATATTTAAAGTACTACTTTAAATCATTCTATCTTCATAGTGAGATTTCTAAGAAGTGCTTGACATATGAACGCACTGATGGTTATTGTTATGTGTCGAGTATTGTTGGTGATTTAGCTAACGAAACGAGAGTAATACAATAAGGACGTGGTAGATACGCCGTTGATACTTCCTATATATAAATATGCTTATTGTATTACCATTCGTGGCGTTATCCAAATCACCATTAGGACTTAGGATTTTAGGATTTAATGTGACCAAACCAAATCCTTAAAGCATCTATCTATCTTCATAGTTAGATTCTTATAGGATGTTTAAAGTGCTAAATTGAAGTCCTTGATTAGATTCTTTGTTTACTTTAATGCGTATGTACAAGATCATGTGACCAAACCAAATTCTTATAGCATCTATCTATCTTCATAGTTAGATTCTTATAGGATGTTTAAAGTGCTAAATTGAAGTCCTTGATTGGATTCTTTGTGTACTTTAATGCGTATGTACAAAATGATGTGACCAAACCAAATCCTTATAGCATATATCTATCTTCATAGTTAGATTCTTATAGGATGTTTAAAGTGCTAAATTAAAGTCCCTGATTGGATTCTTTGTGTACTTTAATGCGTAGTTGTCAAGTATTGAAATACCAAACCTTTTGCCATTAATTTGGCTAATAAAACCTATGTATTCACCAGCATTCTTTGTTGACGTCTTTTCACATATGTTTCAGGTTATTGATTATTCAAGCATGCTACAGATAGGATCGCATCCGGGCCTTAGACTTCTTTAATTAAAAGACAATTACATGTATTCTTTGTATTGAAAACAATGTTAACATAATGAAACAATTTAGTACCATGTGTTGTGAGCAATTTGTAATGAGACTCGCCAATGTTTCTGCCGCGTGTTGTTGTATTACGCGATTGGGGTGTTACAGATTGGTATACTTGTTATAGGGAATTAGGTTATTAGAATGCCTTTAACCTAGTCTAACATTCCTAGGGACACAAACAAGAGTAGACTTAGGATCTTTATCCTAATCTTCATCCTCATCCTTATTCTGCCACAACTACTCTATGATTTACAAATCATCTAACCTTAGATGATTTATCTTAAACCCTTATGATTTATGCCTTAAGGTGTTTATCAAAATGTTTTCTCAAACATTTTCATCAAATTCTTAGGTTTTAATAATATGAACACATGCAATCTCGAAGGGTGGGTGCATGTACCCCAGTTTTCTGTCTAAGGCTAGAGTGTTCGTACAAATCCACTTAATCGGGACCGGTCACTCTTACCTGGGAACTCTTGGGGTGAGTATCCACTTATAGGCTAAAGCATGTCTACTAGAAACATTATGAAAACCCATCTACCTTGATCAGTTGAACGATTTCTAAACACTACAACCTCTGTGACACTAATCTATCATATTACCTTCGGTAATATGTTTTTATTTCAAAACCTTCGAAACAAATTTCCCGTTATGACACTACTCCATCATATTACCTTCAGTGATATGTTTTTATTCAAAACTCTCGAAACAAATTCAATTTCATCTCACGACACTTTGTAATCTTATTTCATTTTCAAATACTATCTTTTGTCTTTCATAATTACAATAATATATTATATATATATATATATATATATATATATATATATTATATACTCCTTTGGATGAGAATTTTAAAATTTTAATATATACATAATTTCTTTATTTTAAAAATTCAATTAAAAATATTTTTATTTCTAAAAGTTAAGGAATTTATAACACATCCCATTAACTTCGTTTGTATTTTTCCCATCCAAAAATATTACAAAAGTGTTATGAATTATTAAACCTACTTATTGTGTGACTATCCACTTGTACTTACCATTATGTTATGACTCTCTACACACTTAACTCCCATCTTGTAAGCCTATAAATAGAGGCATCACACCAATAAGATATCTCTTTTCTCATTCTCTCTTTTCTTATCTCTATAATGTTAATATGCTAGTTATTTTAAAACACGTTAGCAGCACGACTTTCTTTTTCGACTTGGATCACATCTAAGGTAAATAAACTTTTCATTGTTTCATATAATTTTCAGTTGCATTAGAGATTTGTTTAATCTACTCTAAAATATTGTAATTTATACAATATTAGATTGAATCGAGACTTAAATTTTTATTTCAAAACAATTTATATGATAGATTATGATGGAGTTTTTAGATAACTCTAGACTTGAAATAAAAATCATATTATGATATATGACAATTTTGAATATTAATTATTTGGTGCATTAAAAACTTAATAACCTCATTAACAATTTGTAGTAAAACTGTGTTCAATAAAATGTTCCTTTTGAAACTAGAAAGTCTAGAAATTGTTTTTTTTTTCTTTTTTCGATATTCGTCTAGCATTTTTTTTCTTTTACTTGATATTATTGTTCAGCAAATTGTTATTATTATTAGAAAATCAGTAAACTATGTTTTCTGATTCATCATATTATTTTCTCAAATATGATCCTATATAATTCCATTGATTAATAAATATATCGATTTGAATTGACTAAACTGGACATTTCAACATAACCGAAGCGAAATCGACGTCGATGATAGTTTTTCATATAATGTAGCGCTAGAAGTAATGGAAAAAGATGAGGATCAAAAACCAAAATCAGTTGACGAATGTAAACAAAGAAATGATTGGCCAAAATGGAAAGACGCGATAGAGGCAGAGTTAAATTCCCTCAATAAGCGAGAAGTTTTTGGACATGTTGTCCATACACCTGAAGGTGTAAAGCCTGTTGGATATAGATGTGTCTTTGTGCGAAAACGTAGAAAAATAAATTGTAAGATACAAGGCAAGATTAGTAGCACAGGGATTTTCACAAAGACCTGGAATTGGTTATGAGGAGACATATTCTCCAGTGGTGGATGCGACAACTTTTCGTTATCTTATTAGTCTGGTAATAGAAGAAGGGAATGATTTGCGTCTAATGGATGTTGTGACAGCCTACCTCTATGGATCACTTGATACTGATATTTACATGAAACTTCCTGAAGGATTCAAATTGCCAAACTCATGTAAATCTAGTTCTCAAGAACATCTTTCAATCAAATTAAACAAGTCATTATATGGGCTAAAACAATCTGGGCGTATGTGGTATAATCGTCTTAGTGAGTATTTGTTGAAAGAAGGCTATAAAAATGACCATGTATGCCCGTGCATTTTTTATAAAAAGGTCAGGATCTGAATATGTTATAATTGCCGTATATGTTGATGACCTGAATATAATTGGAACTCCAGGGGAGCTTCAAAAGGCAGGTGAATACTTGAAAAGAGAATTTGAAGTGAAAGACCTTGGAAAGACAAAGTTTTGTCTTGGATTACAAATTGAACACCTTAAGGGCGGAATCCTTGTGCACCAAGAAACTTACGTAGAGAAACTGCTAAAACGATTTTATATGGAAAAATCACATCTATTGAGTACCCTAATGGTTGTAAGGCCGCTTGATGTGGAGAAAGACCCATTCCGACCTCCCAAAGATGGAGAGGAAATCCTTGGTCCAGAAGTACCATATTTAAGTGCAATTGGTGCACTAATGTTTCTTACTAGCCATACACGACCAGATATATCATTTTCTTTAAATTTATTGGCAAGATATAGTTCATGCCAACGAAGAGGCATTGGAATGGGGTAAAACAAATATTTAGATACCTTCAAGGTACAAAAGATATGGGTTTGTATTTTACAAATCAATCAAAAACAAGTTTAGTTGGTTTTGCAGATGCAGGGTATTTGTCTGATCCCCACACTGGACGATCTCAAACTGGATATTTATTTACAAGTGGAGGTACTGCAATTTCATGGCGTTCAGTAAAGCAGACAATCACAGCCAAATCATCTAATCATGCAGAAATATTGGCGATACATGAAGCTAGTCGAGAATGTACTTGGTTAAGGACTGTAATACAACACATTCGTGGATCTTGTGGTATTTGTTCGGGAGATGAGGGACCGACAATCTTACATGAAGACAACGCAACATGAATTGCTCAACTTAAGGATGGATACATCAAAGGTGACAGAACAAAGCACATTTTACCAAAGTTCTTTTTCACACATGATTTGCAAAAGAATGGAGATACTACTGTCAAACAAATTCGTTCCAGCGACAATTTGGCAAACTTGTTTACTAAATCACTTCCGACCTCTACATTCAAGAAACTGGTTCATGGGATCGGGTTGTGTCGACTCAAGGAGTTTAAATCATCAAGGGGAGAATAATACGCGCTGCACTCTTTTTCCCTTAGCTATGGTTTTGTCCCACTAGGTTTTCCTAGCAAGGTTTTTAACGAGGCAGCATCACCAAGCGTATTATAAGAATAATATAGTATTTTATCACGTGGATAGTCAAGGGGGAGTGTTATGAATTATTAAACCTATTTATTGTGTGACTATCCACTTGTACTTACCATTATGTTATGACTCTCTACATACTTAACTCCCATCTTGTAACCTATAAATAGAGGCATATGTGATCCATATTACACACCAATAAGATATCTCTTTTCTCATTCTCTCTTTTCTTATCTCTATAATGTTAATAGGCTAGTTATTTTAAAACAAAAACGATTATTTTCAAGCATTTCTTATTTCAAAACAAAACCCACAACACTATTTTTCCTATATTGAAGAACAAGATTATTGAACAAATACCAAGTTAGAAATTTCATTTCACTACGGCATTTCATTCTTATGGCCTTCTCTGGAACTCACTTGTTTATTTTCACTAGTAACTATTTCTTCAAAAGATGCATCCTCGTCGCCACGCTACTCAGGACACAGAAATGGCGGCAATGATCGCTCATCATATAGATGTTGTACTCCCAAACCTTGCGATCCAACTTAATCAAGCCTATAACAACAACAACAACAACAACAATGTTCCCACGCCTTGCAACTACAAACAGATCAACTTGGCTAAACCACTTAAGTTTAATGGATCTGAAGGAGCTACTGGGCTCCTACAATGCTATGAGAGTATCGAGAGCACATTCCGGTATGTTCAGTGTCCTAGTGAGCGCAAGGTAGAGTTCGCCTCTAGTGTTTTCCAAAAGAGAGCACTCACTTGGTGGAAAGGAGTCACGAGAGACAAAGGTGCAGACGTAGCAATGGCACAAACCTGGGAAGAATTCGGGAATCTTATGATGAAAGAATTTTGTCCACAAAGCGAAATGAAGGGCACTTGAAACCGAATTTTATTACCTCAAACAAGATAGTGGTGAAACCGTGCTTACACTGATTGGTTTGAAGAGTTGAGCTTACTCTGTCCCACTATGGTCACACCCTTGGATCGGGCCATTAAGAAATATATTGATGGTCTACCTGATCCAGTCCAAGATATTGTCACTGGTAGCAAACCCGTAACTGTTAGGGAGGCTATCGAACTAGCCGCTACCCTAACCGACTCCCAAGTTAAAAAAGTGAAACTTTTTCGAAAGGGAGACAAGAAACAAACTGCTGAAACTACTAAGGAGAAACCAAAGGAAACAAAAGCCGAACCCTCCAAAAATTCTAAGAAGCGTAAAGCTTCAAAGAATTTCATGATTGCTGCACCAATTCCACTAAACTCAGTACCCGTTAGGGGATTTTACCGTGGAAAACAACCTTTGTGCAATCGTTGCAACTATCATCTCTAAGCAAATTCTTCATGCCGCCAGTGTACAATTTGTGGTCTTCTAGGCCATCTAGCTATGACTTGTCGCAACCAAAACCAAAACCCAGCTCGCCCCTACTCAAACTCGCCCTCGCTACCCAGCTGGAGCATGTTTCAATTGTGGTGATCTAAATTATTTCAAGCGAAACTGCCTTAAACTTGCTAATGCTGACTTAACTCATGGACGAATGTTCAACGTTAATGAGGCTCAAACTGATGATCAAGCACTTATGATCATTTGAACCTTTACATTTTCTTTTTATCATCAAAAAACAATGAACATCTCTCAATTTGTAATGACAATATGAATTTCAAGAAGTTTCTTCATTCTTGAACCTTTACATTTAGAAAAACCAGATCAAAAGTAATGTGAATTTAGGAAAAGCATTTTGCAAAAAATGACTAAGGTTCTCAAAACATTAATGTAAGTGATTTTGGATTGATTATTCTTTCCTTAAAAGCCTTCCAGTGAATGTTACGACATTTGCCTATGGAAAGGATAAAAGGGGAATAAAAGAAAAATCACTAAACTCTGAAAGTGTGTTTATCTCAAAACTTTTAGTGACAAGAGAAAAGAGTATAAACATAAAACACCTAAGAGTTCACAGGCTAGTACTACAAAAGGAAAACCTAAAATTGAATTTTCGTCTCTGCTCAAACATCTGTTACCAAACAAGCTGAGTGCAACCACTGTTTACAGGTAGATTCAGTAACTGATGTATGTCAAGTTAAAAATTGTTTTAAAGGAGGACTTAGGACATCAATCAGGTCTAATTGATTCATTTATCAAGAATTTTTTACTTAATTTTTAATAGTAAAGATTTCATGTATATATCAGGACATGTGTTATTTCTTTTCAGTATTTTTGTTTTCTGGAAAGTAATACATTTTCACTTGTTTTAGATAGTTAAAGCTCAAAACCTGCCAGGAAGTAAAACCTTTCTATTTTTAGAGAGAAGGGAGTTACTCTTCCTTGATAATGAATCAAAAGAAGTCTGTTGATGGTCAAGGTTATCTCATAATATGCTTGTCTAGGCTAACTTTGCAGGTACTCACATTTCTCACCACAAGAGCAGCAGATGTTCAAAACAACTGTCAAAGCTCATCCTCTGCTGGTCCAACAGTTGTTGATCAAAACAGCATCAAAATCACTGCCATCACACGATATCCAAACAATGATGACATCAGACATCATTTATGAGGGATTGCTATAAAAAGGGTTTGATTTCCTTATAACATGTCCAGTCTAAAGATCAGTTGGGAGATGTACAAACCAAAAATTGGAATCATCTGTCCTTAAAAATTTGGTCTCTAGGTCTGGAATACTAAACATGGATTAAAACAAGTTTCTTGTATTTCATGTGTAAATAGCATAAAAATGTTTTCGAAAATAAAAAACAACCTAAAATAGCTTAAAATTAATTTTTCAATAAATCCTCAAAGTTTGTTCAAAGCACTGATAGCATAAAAAATTGTTAGAATAGAAAAATCTATCCACTGCCAAAGTGTATCCTCTGTTTGCTTTAAAGGCACTGTTTGCTATCCACTGACCATATTACTCAACAGTGCTTGACCTAACAATTGTCTTCCATACACAACAGAGGTTACACGTGGACAGATGTTATTCGATAGATGTTTGCATCAGATGCCACGTCATCATCACTTTTCAAAAACCCTATAAAAACCTTGTTCTATCCATAACAGGGGTTTTCATCTTACTGTCTGATTTCAAAAATCTAAAAGCAGTTTTTACCATAAATCATGGCTCCCAAAACAAAATCAAAAGGAATATCTAAACCCGTATCATCGACATTAAAGTTAATCATCAAAACTCTTCATAACTACACTTCTATTTTGGAGGAAACCGAGTCAAATACGAGATATCATACAATGATTCGGCTACTAAAGGAGTCCAAATTCAAGGAGATGCTGATGGAAAAAGCCCCAATTTATGAAGGTTCACTCTGACAATTTTGGGCAAATGTTGAGGTTCACTCAACAGAGGGAGTACCTTATGTAATAATCCCAAGAGTGGGCAAAACCTTGATGAAAATTACCCCACAATCGATCTCACATGTCTTTAAATTGAATGACATGTCATATCCTGTGACATTTCCTCTGGGTGAGATCCAAGTGGAGTATATTGAAAGAGGGTATTCTGGTCAACTCAAAGGTATGACTATATTCAAACCAAATTTCCCTGCTGAGATGAGATTTTTCTTTCATACTATTTTGACATGTCTCTCAGCGAAAACTACTGGTTTTAATGAAATTCCATTGAACATGCAATATTTAGGATATGCTATTTTGACTGATTCAGATTTCAATTTTTCCCAGGTCTTGTTCAGTGACATTGTTAATAATTATTATAATATTGCAAAAGAAAAGGCTTTTCTGATACATCCCAGGTTTTTAAGCATATATCTTCAAAATCAATTAACTGGAGATGATTCTAAAATTGGCCCAGTTAGCCAGGCAGGAGCTATGGGTCATGAAACTTTTACACGCATTTCTAATCAAGATAAAGTTTCAAAAACCCAAGGTAGAGGTGGTAGAGAAAGATTTATCAGAACAACCTGCCCAAACTCAACCACCTGCTACTGAGCCCACTACTCTTGGTGACCACAATAGTTTAACCACTGATGTGCAACCCCCACCAAAAACCACCAAAAAGACCAAAAAGAAATCTACCAAGCCCACCAAACCTACCAAAAAGGGTCTTCAGGAAGATGAGATCCCAAAAGTTAACCCAGTGACAACACAAAAGTCACAAGAAACCACTGTTGCTACTTCCTCACAACAGTTGGAAAGATCTCCACCCAAAACCACAACTCCTCATGATTCCTCACAAAAGGAACATGTTGTAAGCAAAGGGAATCCACAACATGAGATATTACCCTAATTTGAGAGTATGTTGAATAGCTCTGCTCCCAGGGCAAATTCTCCTTCCTTCCCTCACCCCATATCTAAATTTCCACCATCTTTACTACCACTGTTTGGTGCCATTGAAACTCAGACACAAAATAGTCCCTCTCACCAAAACATTACTGAGAGTACAATTACAACAAGGGCTATGTCTGAATCATTTCAATTGGTTAACCCACAAACAGATGAGGAGGCTACACCACCTGAATTTCACGAAATTCATGTTGGTAGTTCAAGTGGAGCAACTACTACAGATGTTAGACCAACTGGTCTATCTCTGGAAAGTGGTTACATAAGTAAGTCTCCCTTGAAGGCAATTTCTACCATGGTATCCACCGTTGGTGTTAAAACCACTGTTGGAATTACTAAGGAGTCTTCTTCTATAGAAAGAAGACCCCAGTCCCAAGAAAAAGGGGCATCAGCTAATGAGAAGTTGGAAATCCATCCTATCTCAAAAGTTGATAAAACCAACTCTGGTGGGAGTTCAGATGATCCCATTAAATTGGGTGATGATTTAAAATACAAGGAATTGACGGAAAGGGTCTCAAATGTTGAAAATTCAGTTGCAGACATCAAATCTGTGATGCAGCAGTGGTTACAATCCTCAAAGAGTCAACCAACTGTTCTACCACACTGCTGAAATAGTGAAACAATTGCATCCTCTGCTTCAATCTCAACGCCAACATATTGACACTCAATATGAACAAAACATGCAGCTGCTCAAAAATTTAGTTGATGAAAGATATAGAGAAACTCAGGCAAACCTCAAGGGTATCAAAGAATTCCTTACAAAGAAGTCTGCCACTTCCTCTGCACCTATCTTTGAAAAAGAATATGCCAAAAAGGGGTAGAAAACTGAGTATGTGGATAATATGTCAAAGCAAAAGCCAGAACCTGCAAAAGAATCCTTGGTAACTTCTGATGAAACATCTGTCAAAGAAAAGAAAAAGGGAGTTGATGAAACCCTAGACATTCAAGCAGATGATGAAGATATAGGAAAAAGGACTTCTAAAAAGGATATTGGTACTTCAAACAGAAAGAAATCACCACCACAAGAACCTAAAGACAAACCACTGCTGGTCTCAAAACCACTGCTGGTACTATATCCACTGCTGCACCTAAACCAACAACCCCACCTCACAAATCACCTGCTAAAAAGCAGAAAACAATGCCACCACCTTCATCACCAACCTTCACTGCAACATATGTTGTGACTACAAAAGGTACAACAGATGTTAAAACAACAGTGGTTGAGACAACAGTTCCTTCAGCTGTTAGCCAAGCCACTGTTATCATATCTTCTCAAATCCAAACCCATGTAACACACACCTCCACAACAATAACTCATTTACTAAGCTCAGTCTATACAAGAAAAAGAAAATTCAAAGTGACTTATGATATACCCACACCTACACCACTTATTCTAACCAATCCAGAACCTTTCATCCCTCCATCATCACCAACATCAAACCCACTTACTCAATCACCAGCTGGTCGTAATCCTACAAGAGAAATACCCTTGGCAGTAAATTATCCTCTAGAACTGCTTGCAGTTAGAGATGAAATGTTACAATTCTTCACAGAGGATAATCCATCCAAAAGAACATTCCCATCTCTTTTTGGCTACAGAGATCCAAGGAACAGTGAGGAGTATCTGAAATTAAAAGTCAAACAAGCCAAAAACATTGCAAAAGAAGAGAGTAAAGGGAAAGGTGAATTTCACTTGTCAAGTCGAAAGTACTTAGTAAAGTTAAGAAACTCGAAGACTTTGCAAAAGACTTAAACAAGAAGATGTCAACTCAATCACCTGATGTTGATATTCAAAAGAAACTAAGAAGAGACTTCATAGAAATTATCATGAGAGACAAACCATATCAAGCTGAAGAGCATCAATTTGAAGAATAGCCTCTCAAAGCTCATCAACAAGAAGCAAACAGGTGTGAAAGAATGAAGAATGATCCTCAGATAAGGAAGATTGCACCAGCTGGAACAAGTTCAAGAAAACTAATTCAAGTGCAGATCTTGCCTTAGATGAATACATCCAAGCCTTCAATCAAAGGAAAGAGCATCAAATGGGTAAGATATATGAAAAGAAGGAAGATGAAAACATGAAAGAATCAAAAATGGATGCTACTTCATCAGATTGTCAGGATCCACCTACTATCACTGCCACATCCTTATCAAGCAAACCAACTTCACCAAACTCATCACAAATAAAACTTCTCTAAGAAACCCATTGAACTCAAAAATACTAAAGTGGATGTCTGATAAACAGACCCATGTATTGACTTTCCTCAAGTTCAATAGGAAAGTTGAATATATAACAAGGAAGGATGCACTAAGCTGGGTGTAGCTGACCGTCAAGATCTTTTGGAACTTCAACTATGCAGGGATGAAGATGATGAAAATTCCTAGAATTTTGAACTACAGTTCAAGAGACAAATCAGGGAAAAATTGATGAGAGAATAAAGATCATGAATAAAGAAGAGTTTTGGCATCATCTGTTCTAGGGGAAGATTGTTGGGATTGACCCCTACAAAAGAACATATGATAAAATGCCAAAACAGGTCTGTTCTAAATGATCAAGAATAAACAGTGTTTTGATTTACAACTTCCTTCAATGGCAAGATATCTAACATCTGATGGTTCTAACATCTGCTCAAGGCTAAGCTCTTGGTTATAAAGACTGGTGAAGACCAAACCTCTGTTTGAAGTCAAAAGCCTGCTGGAAGTCAAAGGTATGATCACCCTTTAAAGAAGATTTGAAAGCTTCATCAGTGGTTGACCTCATCAGTGGTTAGCATTATAATTAGTTAGATATCAGTGTTTTGTAAATGTATCAGAGGATAGCATCAGCATTTGTTAGGTTTTTTAGATGTCATTATCTTGGTGATGTCAGCAAAGATGCCACAGAGGTTAGGAATGGTACTATAAAATAGACAGTGCATATACTGTTCTATTTAGCTACACACACACACCGCACACTTATCTTGTACAATCTAACCTGTGTGAGCTCGGGATGAGGGGGAGTTAGTGATTCATGCATGTAATTACTTGCAATCTTTTTCATTCTTTTGAGTAATGAAAAAATTGTGTGGTGAAAGCTAATCTCTCATTTGATTGTGTTACAAAGTTTTAAATCGCATTCCGCTGCAAGGTATTATGTGTTTATCTTATTTTATGATCAATTTGTTTAAAACAACACAATCAGGTCAAACTCAGATCCTAACACTATAACAACAACAACAACAATATTCCCACACCTTGCAACTACAAATAGTTCAACTTGGCTAAACCACTTAAGTTTAATGGATCTGAAGGAGCTACTGGGCTCCTACAATGGTTTGAGAGTATCAAGAGCACATTCTGCTGTTTTCAGTGTCCTAGTGAGCGCAAGGTAGAGTTCGCCTCTTGTGTTTTCCAAAAGAGAGCACTCACTTGGTGGAATGGAGTCATGAGAGACAGAGGTGCAGACGTAGCAATGGCACAAACGTGGGAAGAATTCCGGAATCTTATGATGAAAGAATTTTGTCCACGAAGCGAAATGAAGGGCACTTGAAACGGAATTTTATTACCTCAAACAAGATAGTGGTGAAAACCGTGCTAACACTGATCGGTTTGAAGAGTTGAGCTTGCTCTGTCCCACTATGGTCACACCCTTGGATTGAGCCATTGAGAAATATATTGATGGTCTACCTGATCCAGTCCAAGATATTGTCACTGGTAGCAAACCCGTAACTGTTAGGGAGGCTATCGAACTAGCCGCTACCCTAACCGACTCCCAAGTTAAAAAAGGGAAACTTTTTCGAAAGGGAGACAAGAAACAAACTACTGAAACTACTAAGGAGAAACCAAAGGAAACAAAAGCCGAACCCTCCAAAAATTCTAAGAAGCGTAAAGCTTCAAAGAATTTCATGATTGTTGCACCAATTCCACTAAACTCAGTACCTGTTAGGGGATTTTACCGTGGAAAACAACCTTTGTGCAATCGTTGCAACTATCATCACCAAGCAAATTCTTCATGCCGCCAGTGTACAATTTGTGGTCTTTTAGACAATCTAGCTGTGACTTGTCGCAACAAAAACCAAAACCAAGTTTCCCCTACTCAAACTCGCCCTCGCTACTCAGTTGGATCATGTTTCAATTGTGGTGATCTAAATTATTTCAAGCGAAACTGCCCTAAACTTGCTAATGCTGACTTAGCTCATGGATGAATGTTCAACGTTAATGAGGCTCAAACTGATGATCAAGCACTTATGATCATTTGAACCTTTACATTTTATGTTAATCATCCAAAAACAATGAACATCTCTCAATTATATTTGTAATGACAATATAAATTTCAAGAAGTTTCTTCATTCTTGTTATTCGTATTACAATTACAAATTCCAATATGATTATACTTATGTGTAATATACAACTACATACCAACTTCGAGGATCCTGTTCTTTACTATTATGAACTAAATCTCGTAGTTTAGCATATTGTGATCGCACACTAGTGCGTCCACACAATCTCTACAAATACTATGATCTTATTTCTATGTAAAACACATATGACAATCCATGCTTAATATGTAATGCATACTAACAATTTTGGTCAGTATGAAGCACATATTATCATTTGTACTAGTGTGGAATATGTACTACTAATTTTGCTGAATGCAAAACAAGTAGTGCTATTATTGCTAGTATGAGACACGTTTTGGTGCAATAGATGTTGTATTATTTGATTTAGATGTTACTTTGACCTTATTATTTGATTCCCCACTTAACAAGATGAGCTATGTGGACCATGCGACAAAACAAATAATTATGGATGCACACATAATTATGAGGTTCGATGCATGGAAATCATAGTAAGCCTTGTTAAGTATGGTGGCATAAAATCTTGAGTGATTAGGTAACGGGACGAGTATGATACAATAAGAACATGGTGGATACGCCGCTGGTACTTCCTATATCTAAGTGTTCTTATTGTGTTATTCATCGGAACGTTATCCGGATCACTTGAAGATTTTATGTTATCTTGGACCCTTATGTGATTATGTTTTTAATTGTTTAATTGTGTGCTTATTAAGTATAATATCCGAACCAAGTACATTCATCAACTCAAATCGAACCGACAGGAGTATATTATGGTGTTAAAGTTGACGACCTTGATACATAGGTATGTTGACCCGTCTCCTAGGCATCAAATGCTCATGGTACATGGGATGTACCTCATGTGACGATAAAACCGTGTATGTATGGCCAGGCTTGAATGTATACCTATTGTTTGCTTAGGATTTTCACTAAGTGCCTTCGTATAACATAATGCCATACGAAACAATTTTTATTCACTTGACCATACCTTTCAAATTCATAAGTTCTAAAGGTTGAATCCCTTGAGATACTTAGAATATCACTACTCACAGTTTGAATCCCCAAAATTTCCAACACCAAATGCTTTGTTTATCCTTCAATCATTCCAAACATACTTTATTGTCTCTTGCGAATGAATTTCGGGACGAAATTTCCTAAAGTAGGAGAGACTGTAACCCTTGTGCAAAATTCAGAACTTTCAAAAACTTTTTCTTTTGGAAGTAATTCATTAACTAATACTTAAACGTAATCGATTTAACGTAACATACACACCAGGATAAGAACATAAGCTACACATACCTTAAATACCCTTTACATGACTTAAATATAATTTTTGAGGGCTTAGGAATAACAAAAAAACACGTTTATACAAGTTCAGGGACCATTTTTTTACATACTGCAAAAGTCGCCCAAAACCCTCAGCATACGGACTGTAGGTACAAATCTAAACATTTTCGTACCCAACAAAATCTTGTATTTTATTTGAGAGAATGCATAATTGCAATCGTTGTGCAATTTCAATCATTTTCGCGTTCAATAAAGTCTCGTACATTATTTGCAAAACGCGTAACCGTACGATCGAACGAACCGACATCCACGACATTCCCAAACCAAAATCCAAGTTTTATACGCCTTAACACCTTTATATAGCCTAAATATTAGGTTAAAAAGGTTTAAAAGTGACAAAACGCAACATTACACGTTCAGGGACCAAATCTGCATAAATGTAAAACTTGGCCCCTAGGACATGGTTGCGGACCGTATCCACAATCCCATACAGTCCGTATGGAGGTGCCAGCAACAGATTTTTGCCTCCAAGTTCTTCAATGTATTGCCACTCTTAACACCTAGCTCAAAATTGCCACACTCCTCCTGCTTCTAACACCTCACTAAACACTTGCTATGATCCTAGAACAATCCACAACACTTGGCATGATCTCATTTCACTCATTCAAGTATAAATAGCCACCTTTATTCATACTTCCAACTTTCTCATTCAATTTTTCTTTCTAGTCTTGTATTTGAGCTTGTTTCCGGCCTCATGGAAACCTCCTACTGAGTTCTTAAGTGTTCCTTAACACAAGTAAGTACTCACTTCTAGTCCATTCCTTTATTTTAGCTTATTATGAGCTAAAAGTCAAATAATTTGAGTTTCTATTTGACTTTCGATTATGACCATTTTTGGTCAAGTCAAAGTTCAATTGAACTTTTCAACGTGATCGTAATCACGAAGGTTATAATCCCCTACGATTGCACCTTCTGATTACCATGTTTACTAGTCGAAGCGACGAGTCAAAGTTTTGTTCATTAAAAGTCAAAGATGCGCATAAGTCCATTATACGACGAAATGGTTTTTGAGTTTTAAAACATAAAGTTTTGACACCAAATCAATTTTATAAACATAATTAGACATGGTCCAACATGTCTAACTTATCGTTTCTAGTTTAGCGCTTGTTTCCTTAGTCGTTAGTCGAGCGGTTTTCCTACCGCTTTGACTTTCGAATTTGACCCGTTTGGTCAACTTTAGGATCCAACGAAGCCCATTATTATGACCATAGTATTATAGGGAATAACCCTCTGAGGTTATACCATATGGTCATATCGTTTGGTTAGTCAAATGATGAGTCGATTATATGTAACACCTCGGAAATTTTTGTCGAATTATATAATGACACATGTCTAGATAACTCTCAATTATGCCACGTTGTTTGGTGAGAGGAACCAATTATGTCAACATGCCAAGTTTGGCCTCTAAGGGACCCTTACGGACTATGTGGCTTAATAGCTTACGGACCCTAAGATTAATAAAATTTTGTAGCTGCAAGTCGGTTACGGTTCTAAAATGTAATGTCTTACGGACCGTAAGAGATTCAAAACCAAGGGCGGTAAAGAGGCTTACGACTCGTAAGCCTGAGACCCTTATGATCCGTAAGGGACTACCAGTGGCAGTTTTGTTTGGAGGCCAAGAAACTCTGCCCTTGTGCCACCTCTCTCGCACGTAGCCACATTTCCTCAGTTTTTTCCACGACCATAGACACTTGAGATGATCCTAAATCACCTCTAACACCTATCTTGATCTCCATTCAAGCTCCTAAACTATAAATAACAACTTTGTTGAGCTTGAATACTTGCTCATTCCTCAAATCTCTTCTCATCTCGCTCTCTGGAAGTTCCTGATCTTATAGGAGCATCCCACGGAGTTTTAATCATTCAAAGGATCACTAGTAAGTGTTTCTTTCCAGCTCTTTTCATTTTTATAGGCTTTCATAAGCCGAAAGTCAAGCAAATTGACTTTTGCTTTAACTTTCGATTTAGACCATTATGGTCCAGCCATTGTTGAAATTGCAAATGGCTACATGATCGTAATAAGGTAGGTGTTAATCCCTCAAAAGGGCACCTCTTGGAAATACGTTAAGTTGGTTAAATGACGGATCAAAATTATATTAATTAAAAGTAAAAATGCCGTTTTTCGGAAAACCTATAAAATAAACTTATAAATGTTTAACACACATGTTTTGATACTTAAATAAGTTGGTAAAAAAATATTAGAACATGTATAAACATGTTCAGCCTGTCATTTCCAGTTTTAATGTCGGTTCACAACTGAAAGTTAAGCAGTTTGACTTCTGCTTTGACTTCTGGTTCTTACCCGATTTAGCAACTTGAGCTACTGATTCTAAGTTGCATTATGATCATATTATAATGTAGAATAACCCTCTAAGGTTATACTACATGATCATATCAGATTCTGAGTTTATATGCAAGTTTCTATTATATGCCTAACTTTGACCAAAATGTCCCTTTTGCATAAAACATGGTTTTAATCAACAATGAACTTGAAAATGCTTTACCTACTGACATCTTAATATAATTAACATATTTTGAAACTATGATTTTGATCATAACCTGAGTTTTGATTACCATCGTAAATTATGTTATTTCACGACCAAAACGCCTTTTTGGCACATAGTATACTTTTCAACCATGACTATCAATCAAAACTTATTACCTACTGACATAATGACATAACTAAAGTATTTTCACAGTAAGTAATTGATCATAATTCAGATTATTATGCAAGTTCATAAACTATGTCACATAATGAATAAAATGCCCTTATGGTGCATGTTTTGTTTTTAAAACCTTAATGTTCATATAAGTTGATAACCTACTGGACGTTACAACTTAATTAAAGATAGTGGCATTTAGAACTTGTTTATAACTTATCTGGTTGCCGGTATCGCTTATATGTGTACGGTTAAGCTTATGTAACTAGTTTACGTAAATAACCGAAATGGGTAAAACCTTATCATTTTCACTTCAAATTCCAGAATGTATATTGTTCACCCATATTATACAAGACTTAGTACTTGTTGAGTTTAAACTACGTTCTATTCTTGTCATCGCTTAATCTAGCTTATCGTATAGTTTTCATTAATTTAAGTTAACCGGTCCAAGTCTATGACTTGAATGGGACCCATTGACATTCTAATTGGTTATAATACCATTCATTCCAGACTAGGGCCTTCCGGCGGATTGCAACAACCTTATTTAATTGTTAACGGCGGCGCTTACGTATAGATCTTGCACTAAGCAAGGTAAATACTCTTAACCTATTTTCCCTATACGGGCTTGGGATACGGTAAATTATTACCGCTTGGTCGGGTATGAGATCAAATGTCGGATTGTAACTAGAAAATCCGCATAACCCGTTTTAATATGTATTATCTGATAACTTAAGTTATTACCGCTTGGTCGGGGTTAACGCGACTGTGTCCTGGATATCCACGGCTCTTTTAAGTTACTAATAGTGTCACACCCCTAATTTCCACGTCTAACCCGGTGGGCCCGGTTGGGGAATATCGTGACGTAAGTTGATATCATCATTACCAAACAATACAATAATACACAGCGGAAGTCTGAGTTACTATTACAAACGTTTGAATGTTCAAAGTTCAAAAATAATAAATACAACGCTTGTAATTAGATCCACATGCGGATCGAAATGTGAATAAAAATGAAACTTGACAGACTAGGCCTTCTAAGCAAAGGGTTGTAATTCCTCTTAAGCTTCGCCGAGTACTTCCAGCCTATTTACGTATACTTGTCACCTGCGCTTAGTCTTTTGAAAATACGTCAATTTTCACTGGTAAATGCATTTAACCGACTCATTTTGAAAACATTTCGAAAACATTTAGTGTACACAATGGTACTTTGTTTTATAAATAACTTGGGATAAATAATTTCATGTTATCAGTTTTACATGCTAATAATACATTTAGAGCCCGAAAACTATGCCGGGATCATGATTAATTGACACACCACTTTAACACCTTTAATAGGTGCACCCTTATTGGGTAATACTTTATTTTAGCATCTAACGGGTGTAAGCCTACACCCCGTGCTTAGGTCGTGGCCATTTGCAATTAAATGAGCCGTGGATATCCAGGACACGGTTGTTTTAACCCCCAAATGTTTAATATTAGGCAATACGAATTAAAATGGATTATTTGAATTCCTGACTCATTAGTCTTTGATCCTATATCCAACCATGCGGTATTAGTATGCCATATCCCAAGCCCGTATAAGGGAAAATAAGTTAAAGTATTTACCTGGCTTGCAAAATCTTTAATAATAAGAAAAATAAGCAAAGCTCAGCCGTAATCAAAATAACTAGCTTGGCGACAATCTACTGGAAGTCTCTAGTCTGGAATGGATGGTATTATTAACCGATTAGTTGGTTAGCGGGTCTTTATTTAGTCATTGACTTAGACCGGCTAACTTAAAATAAAAATAACGGTACGCAACGCTAGATTAAGCGGTGATCGGAAAAGAATGTATTTTGGACCCGACAAGTACTAGGACTTGTATAATATGGGTTACCATTTTACATTCTGGAATATGAGAGTATTTCGATATAGTTTAACCCGTTTCGATTAAATTACGTAAACTAGTCACGTAGGCTTAACCGTACGCATATAAGCGAAACCGGGTAACCGGGTGAGTACTATACAAGTTCCATATGCCATTATGTTTAAAATATGTTATTATAACAGTAGGTTATTGATTTGACGGCCCGTTATGGTTTTAAAAGCAAAATATGCCTTAAAGGGTGTTTTCGTCATTTAAATATGATAAGTGAGCTTATATGTAAACTGATGTTATTAATATAAACATTCTACAAAAATGCTTATTTTATGATGCTATATCAGTAGGGCATCAATTATATGTGTGGCTTATGGCTTAAGACCAAACTATGCCTTGAAAGGGTAATTTGGTCATTTCACATATAATTGATAACGTATTTGGGAATCTGAGTTTGGGACATATACCTACTATTAATAATTTGAAAATATGTTTTGAAATCAGTAGGTATCAAGTCTCAATGCTCTAATGTGGGTTTAAACCACATTATGCGCCGAAATGGCGATTAAGTCGCTAAATGACGGTTTAAACGATATTTAAGTATAACTGTGGTTGTGACCAGGTTTGAATGACCAAAATATGTTAATTCAAATATTATATCAGTAAGCATAAGGTTTTGGTTCATAAAAATGTTTAAAACTTATTTTAAGTGCCAAAAGGGCGTATCGTCATTTAAGGACATAATGCGTAAACTATAGATTAAACTCAGTTTGCAACCTGAACAAATATTCCAAATAACCTTAATAATGATTTACATCAGTAGGAATAGAGTTTTGATGTCAAAATTATGTTTAAACCATTTTATGTGTAAAAAGGGCATTTTAGGCATATTTAACGGATACTTGTAGACTCGGATTTCTACATGACCATGTCCCATAACTCCAGATGGTTATAGTACATTATAACATGGTCATAGTGCAACTTAGGGACAGAAGGTAATGTGGCTAAATCGGGTCAGGATTGAAAGTCAACGCAGAAGTCAAACTTTGCGACTTTCGGTTGAGAATGAGCAAGTGAATGAGGCAATTCAAGTGCCCTTTTATAGTTGAGGAAGGAGTATGAGGCCTTGACAACTGTCCAAGGGTGCTACCAGGGGTCTCCAGGTGTTTTGGACGTGTCACAACCAGCCAAGAGAGTGGCATGGCGAGCAAGGTGGCAGGGCAGCAGGTTGCCATGCATTCTGTCGCTGGCAGTCCCTTACGGACCGTAAGGGTCGCGGTCCGTAAGGACCTCTGACACCCACCGATTTGAATTGGTTACAGACCGTAACCATAAAGGCTTGCGGTCCGTAACCGCCTTACTGAAACAATGATCTGTTTAACCTTACGGTCCGTAACCTGAGATGGTTACGGTCCTTAAGGACCTTCAGAGATTGAAAGTTTGGCATTTTAATCACATTGGTCCCCCACTTTTCTGGATGCACATTCAGAGGTTAATAAAATAACATGACGGCGCCTTTAGTCCTTCTCGGCTACCGGTGGCTACCAAGAATTTTCGGGACACGTGTCGGAATTTATTGGGTGAAATTTTCGAGGTGTTACATCTTCACCCCCTCAATAAAAATCTCGACCTCGAGATTTATTCAAATAGATAAGGGTACTTTTGTCGCATATTGGACTCGACCTCCCAAGTATATTCGGGACCTCGATGGGCATCCCAGTTTACCTTCACAATAGGTACATGCTTCCTACGAAGCTTCTTAACTTGCCGATCCTCGATCACAATTGGTTTCTCTATGAAACGCAAGTTTTCATCGATCTGTATATCTTCGTGAGGCATTGCTAATGACTCGTCCACGAGGCATTTCTTCAAATTGCTGACGTGGAACACATCATGGATTCCACTGAGCTTTTCCGGTAGCTTAAGCCGATAAGCTACGGGTCCGACACATTCGATTATTTCGAATGGTCCAATGTACCTCGGGCTTAACTTGCCATTTTTCCCAAAATGCATTACACCTTTCCAAGGTGATACTTTTAACATAACTTTGTCCCCAACTTGGAACTGTAAAGGTTTACGCCTTTTGTCGGCATAGCTCTTTTGTCTATCATGAGCTTCCTTAAGTCGATCACGGATTTACACAATCTTTTATGTGGTTTCGAGGATGATTTCAGGTCCAGATAGTTGGGCTTCTCCAACTTCGGCCCAACATACAGGCGTTCTACATTTTCTTCCATATAAGGCTTCAAAAGGAGCGGCCTTTATACTTGTGTGATAACTATTATTATAAGAAAACTCGATTAGGGGTAAGTGATCATCCCAACTTCCACCTAAATCGATCAAACAAGCTCGAAGCATGTCTTCCAAGGTTTGAATGGTACGCTCACTTTGTCCGTCCGTCTGAGGGTGGTAAGCAGTACTGAAGTTTAATCTCGTGCCCAGAGATTGTTGGAAGCTTTTCCAAAAGTGAGATGTGTATCTTGTATCTCTATCAGATACAACTGATACTGGTACTCCGTGCAAGGACACAATCTCATCGACATAAAGCTTAGCCAGCTTGTCAGAATCGTATGTTTCCTTAATTGGCAAGAAGTGAGCAGATTTGGTTAATCTATCAACAATAACCCATATTGTGTCATTGCCACGCTTGGTCTTAGGTAACTTAGTGATAAAGTCCATGGTTACCATTTCCCATTTCCACACTGGGATCTCAAGTTGTTGTAAAAGTCCTGACGGTTTCTGGTGTTCTGCCTTAATTTGAGAACACGTTAAGCACTTTGCTACATGATTGGCTATATCTTTCTTCATACCCATCCACCAATAACTGGGTTTAAGATCTTGATACATTTTGTCGCTACCCGGGTGAACCGAATATTTAGAGTTATGTGCTTCCTAGACGATTAAGTCCTCCAAAGATCGGAACCCAGATCCGATTTTTAAGTCTTAACATCCCATCACTTCCAGGTGCTAACTGATCGATAGTTGCACCTAATCCTTCCTTGGCAATGTTTTCCTTAGACATGGCTTGATTTTGTGTATCTAGCAGCTTTTCATTCAAGCTGTTCTTCAGTTCAGTGCTCTTGGCATTGATCCTTAAAGGTTTGATTCTTTCCTTGCGACAAAGCGCATTTCCTGGATGATATCGAATCTCACAGTCATAGTCGTTGAGCGTCTCCATCCAACGATGTTGCCTCATGTTCAAATCCTTCTGATTGAACAAGTGTTGAAGGCTTTTATGGTCAATGTAGATGATACACTTTGTTCCATATAAATAGCGCCTCCAAAGTTTAAGTGCGAATACTACCGCACCCGATTCTAAATCATGGGTGGTGTAATTTCTCTCGTGCACTTTTAGTTGTCGTGATGCATAGGCAATCAATTTGCCTCTCTGCATAAGCACACATCCCATGCTAGTGTGCGATGCATCACGATAAACTACAAATTCTTCAATTCCTTCTGGCAAAGTTAACACTGGGGCATTGCTCAACTTATGCTTTAACTTCTCAAAGGATTCTTGTTGTTTTAGGCCCCAGTTAAATTTAGCATCTTACGAGTTAGGATTGTCAAAGGAGCGGCTATTCGAGAGAAGTTCTCGATGAACCTTCGATAATAACCAGCCAATCCTAAGAAACTATGTATCTCAGAAGGTGTCTTTGGGGCTTCCCAATTCATTATTGCTTCTATCTTTGCTGGGTCTACTTGAATACCGTGTTCAGTTAACATGTGACCAAGGAACTGAACCTCACGTAGCCAGAATTCGCATTTGGAAAATTTTGCAAACTTTTCCTAGCGTAGAATTTCAAGAATGCACCGTAAATGTTTCTCGTGATCCAGTTGATTTCGAGAGTAGATGAGTATGTCGTCCATGAATACAATGACAAACTTATCTAAGTATGGCTTGCAGACTCTATTCATGAGATCCATGAATGTTGCGGGTGCATTAGTGAGTCTGAAAGGCATCACTAGAAACTCGTAATGTCCATATCTTGTCCTGAAAGCAGTTTTCAGAACATCTTCATTCCTAACCTTATGCTGGTGATATCCTGACCTTAAATCAATCTTCGAGAAGTAACTTACACCTTGTAATTGATCAAACAAGTCGTCGAGAAGTAACTTACACCTTGTAATTGATCAAACAAGTCGTCGACCTGGGCAAGGGATAACGATTCTTGATTGTTATCTTATTGAGCTCACGGTAATCAATGCACATCCGCATTGATCCGTCTTTCTTTTTGACAAAAAGGATAGGAGCTCCCCAAGGCGAAGAGCTAGGTTGAATAAAACCTTTCTCTAAGAGTTCATCCAGTTGGGTCCTTAATTCTTTCATCTCGGTTGGCGCTAATCGGTACGGAGCTTTAGCTATGGGAGCTGCTCCAGGTATGATGTCAATTCGAAACTCTACCTGCCTATCAGGAGGTAGGCCAGATAATTCTTCTGGGAATACGTCCGGGTATTCAGAGATGATAGGGATATCCCCAATCCTCGGTTTGGGTTTATCAACGGTGACTTGTGCCATGTAGATGACACATCCCTTCGTCATACATCTAGATGCCTTAAGTAAAACTGCCTTATCAGGCAATCCAAAATGTTTGTCTCCATGAATGGTGAGGATTTTACTAGATGGGGATTTGATCTCGTGAGTTTCTTACCGCAGGCAATGCGTGCTTGGTTACGCGATAACCAATCCATGCTTAAGACTACATCGAATCCTGCTAGTTTCATGGGCAAAAGAGAGACATGGATAGAATGATTCTTGACGGATATGAAGCATCCGCCAAGAATGGAAGAAGCAGTTTCTATGGTTCCATCAGCGAGCTCTACTCCATAGGTTATGTCTAGAGTTCTTACGGTCAAGTTTAATAGTTCACTAAATTTATGATCTACAAACGATTTATCGGCGCCCAAATCGAAAAGAACTCTAGCAAAAGCGTCGTTGATAAGGAACGTACCCTTATGACATTGTTATCCTTCACTACTTCCTTAACATTCATTTGAAAGGCTCTGGCAGTGGCTTTCTTTGCCTCTGAGGTTTTGGGTTTACCCTCGGTGTTTGCCTTTGGGCAACTTGTTTTAATGTGGCCCTTCTCACCACATCCGAAGCAAGTAGCATCCTTAATATTGCGGCACTTATGAGACCGGTGCCCAGTTTTCTTGCAGATGTTGCATTGCTTCGGTTTTTGTTCTAGGCGACACTGCCCTTAATGTTGCTTGCCACACGTTTTGCACGTGGGTTTGTCGCCCGATTTCTGATTGTCCTTGTTGAACCCCTGTTTACTCTTCTTGTTAAACCCCTGGGAGTTATTATCCGCCCTTTTCCTCTTTCCATCAGTGTCAGTCTTAACTGACAGCTGCCTCACATAATCCTGTGTGAGGGAGTGGGATAACTCCACAGCAGACTTGTAGGTGCCAGGCTGCACTGCTTTAACCATACTCCTGATTTCAGGAGCTAGCTCATTAATGAAACACGCAATGCGTTTGGGCTCCGAAGTAACTAAATACGGGACTAGCCTAGAGAGAGAGTTGTAGTCGGTGACGAACTTCCGACAGTCCATGTTCTTCATTGTCAGATTTAGGAAATCTGACTCAATTTTCTCCACCTCATGAGGTGGGCAGTAGGTATCCTTTACCAAGTCCATAAACTTGGACCAACTCAGGTTGTAGAGATGAACCTTGCCTGTAGATTGAACTAAGGCTTTCCACCAGATAAGGTCATCGCCCATGAACGATTGTGATACATACTTAACCACATTTTTATCAGCGCAACCGCTGATATCCACCACCGTTTCCATCTCGTCCAACCATCTCAAACATTCCACCGCCCCTTTCTCCCCATTAAAATCTCAGGTCTACAAGATACAAAGTACTTGTATGAGCATCCGTCGCCAGCGACATTCGGTTTCTTGGGATGCGCATCGCTTTTTGTTATACTCTTCACATTTGAAGAGTGTGGCTCACTCTTTTTCGGTTCGGAGGGGTTAGGCTGAGATTTGGGTTTAGAAACAGCCTTAGAGCGAGTAGCACTCGACTCTGGTTGACGATCAGATCTATCCTTTAAGGCCTTGCCAACTTCTGCGGCAATAAGTTCTCTTAAATCGTTCTTACTAATAAGGATGTTCTCGTTGGCATCATCGTCATTGTGCTTGCGGTTTACTTCATTTGAATCAGCCATTGCTGTAGTTTACTTCAATATTTTAGATGGATTCAATTAGTTGCTATGGTGTACCCTTATTCACGACATGGTTCTAAGACCACATATGATTTGAATGTTATATGTAGTACATTTTTATATATATAACCTAGGTCTTGAAAGACCATCATAGGCATTTATAGATTGGACATAGTCCAGAATTTATCAGTTAGTGCATCAAGTGACACTACTGTATTTTGCACATTAGCTTTACACTACTATTGAGTGTTTGAATAGTTTAACCAGGATCTCACTGGATCACTTAGGCGACTGGGTACGAACATTGTCATTTACCCTTTTTAATAATGTGGCAATAATTGTCACGGGGAATTTAAAGGGTAACCCCTCATTGAGAATTAAATGTAGAGAAATGATAAATTTGGAAGTTGAACATTGTTCACCTTTGCTAGACAGAAGGTTACTTCCGAAATTTTCATTTGCCAATTCCTAGTTGTTCATAGTCATTGGCTAATAGATCTTGGGATAATATAGCGGACCAATAAAATTTGATTAAAAATCATGATGATTGATTAAATAAAATACATAAATAAGGAAATCTTACTAAAAAGGACATTACATAATTGCCTAATATATAGGACTTGGAAATAACAAAATGGTTCACGCAGGAACCTAACAAATATAATAATGTCCTCGTAGGGACTGAAAAGGAAATAGCATTGTCCACGCATGGACTTTTGGAATTTAAATTACATATATGAAAATACAATACTAGTCATCCTTCCTTCCTTTTACGGCTTTGTAAAGCTTCTTGATAAATCTCGTTGTTTTCTTCTCTGACTTCTTGACCTGTTGTCGCATTTCCCTCACTTAATCCAAGGCTTCGTTAATAGCCTCAAGTGGTGCTTGTGGTTGAGGCTGAGGTGGGGGTGGTTGCGTCTGAGGCGCAACTGGATACGGATACCCGTAAGGCGGATATCGGTAGTGGCATAAGGAGGTGGGTAACTAGGGTAAGAGGAATGGTAGAGGTTATTATGAATGACTGCATCATAATAAGGGTCCTGCTCCATTCCATGATGGATATAGTTATATAGACCAGGAGGGTTGACAGTGTGAAAACCTGATGGTCCTGTATATGCAGGTATTGGATTGGCAAAATCCGGCGGTGGTAGAGGTGGTTGAGGCAAAGGCTCAACAGCTGGTTGCGGCGGGGGTTCCGCCACTGGCGTGGTGTTTGAGGGTCCACCCATTTGTGGGTCCTCAGGGATGATGGGGTAAGAGGGTGGCAAAGGTGGTAGCGAACTCGACCTTTGACCAGCACGTACCAACATACGTGCCCCACGCTTTCGTCGTGGTTGTGATGATGATTCAGGTGGCGGCTGAGGTTGGTCCACCTGTTGCATTTCTACATCCGCGGCTTGAGGATGTGGTGATGGGGAGTGCTGTGGTATGAGGGTGTGTTTACAAACACATATTGTGCCCATCGTTGCTCATAATCATTAGGACCTTGGAACGGAGATCCTGCCAAGGAGGTCGAGCCACTAGACAGCTCGATAGGGTGACCATACGATCCGGTTTGTGGAAATTCCTTCGGGTCGGAATCTTCCTCCATATGGGTCGGTGAGTCAACTGGAGGGTTTCGGGTGAGGGTTGGTTGACTGGGTTATCGAAATAGGAGTTGAAGTATTCTTGTTGGGAATGGGAGTGCGAATGGTGCGATTGGTGGGAATGGTGAGAATGGTAGGAATGCTGAGAATGTGAATGAGGTGGGAGTATTCATGAGATATCGAATGTCGGTAAGGTTCAAAGGGTGATGAAGAATCTCTGGATCCTTAGTAAGGGTTGTGTTCAGGTAAATGGGCTGCTCCAGCTAAAGAAGGTCTGTATGGTGGTCTAAAGGATGGTCCAGTGAAGGATGGTCCAGTCATTGAGGGTCCACCCCTCATGGGGCCTTTACCCTTTCCTCCACGTCTAAACTTAGGCGGCCTTGTTCCTATTTCAAAAACAAGTTAAACAAAATACAAAGCTAGAATAATAAGAAGGAAACGATTAAACCTAGGTCAAAGTCTAGACTCGAAAGTCTAAGAAATGTGTGTTATTATGTATTCCCGAGATTAAACACAAAAGGCTAGTGTTTAATTCACTCGAGAGTTGGCTCTGATACCAACCTGTCACACCCCTAATTTCCACGTGTAACCCGGTGGCCCCGGTTGGGGAGTATCGTGACGTAAGTTGATATCTGTCACACCCCGACCCGCAGCGGAATAAGAGTCGGGGCATAATTGGGTTATCACCAAAGCTCATGATGTTTACTAAAATGTTTCATATTTATTAAATTCAAATTACAACTTAAATATCCAAATCAAATTCATACAATTACAAGGAAATGAAACTATGTAAATAATCAAAAGCTTAAACTGGTTTATTCTTCTAGGCATTCCAATGTGTTTCTTGCCTTAGCTGGATCACCTGTATCATGTGTAAAACGGGGGATATTTTGGGTCAACAAAAGTTGGCAAGTGAACCTTGATAAAACATTGTTATTAATTTCTTGTTTTATTTAATATGGAAAATTTGTGCAATAATCACATGTGAGAAAACATATATATGTAAAGAAACACAAACCACTTTGGGTGATTATATGATATGAATGATGATGAATGTGAGATCAAGGCTCAATCAAACGGAGCCGATCTTATGAGGCACCTGATGCTCAACCCGTCTCCCACGGGGAACTGATGGGCCTAATGAAATGCGTGCACTGAAAATGATAAATCCAAACTACATATAATCCACACAACAATTGATACACATTTGATCACGAATATGATGTATGCACAAGTGTTTAAATATGATAAAGAATTAAACGACACATGATACACCCCAAAACATGATTAAAACGGGGAATTGATAGAGATTCACTCACAATGGGTGCGTTCTTTGATGATGATGAAGGCGCACGAATTTATGATTCGATTGACGAGGGAAGAGCTAACCTAGATAATAACAAAATGATTTGATAAATAAATAAATTTTGGTTGAGATTAATATTTTTAATTAGTGTTCTTAAATGGGATTTTTAGAATTATTTTTGTGAGTTTAAGGAAGTTTCTAACCTTAATAATCTTATTTTTAAGTATTTTTAAATAATTTTCTAATTAAATAAATAACTAAAAAGAAATAAATAAAATAAAAAAATTTGACTTTTGACCGTTGACCGTTGACCGGGTTTGACCGGTCAGACTGTGTTTTCTATGCGCTGAGTGAGGTTCGAACTCGGGACCTCTCGTATGCGTGCACGCAGCTCTACCAACTGAGCTACATGTCTAACCCGAAATAAACTCAGATTTAATTATATTTATATACTAACTAGAATATTTCAGAAATTAGTTATTTTAAAAAGGTTTTAAAATCTGCAGAACCAGTGCGTATAACCCGCGTCGAACCCGTGACCATTGCTTTGATTGGCACCCAGCCCAACCAACTGGGCTGGGTGTCTAACCCATTTAAATTAAGATTTATATTAAACTTAAGTACTATCTGAGGGGTGTTCTGTTAAACTTAAAAGAGAAAAAAATAGGTTTTCTTATTGCGGGAACCGGATACGTACACGAATCGAACTCGGGACTTGAACGTTATAATTGCACACAGTCCACCGCTGGACTGTGTGTCTAACCCGTTTAGTTTTCTGATTTTAATTATACTAATACTTATTTGCGACTTCATCTTCTTCGTTTATAAGAACACAGGACAGTGAAATCCGACTGTTCTGTTTAAATCGATAATCAAAACTTATAATTGGTCGGAATGAAATAGATAACGAAATTAAGGAATAGAATGTACCAAAACAGAGCGTTTACTTCAAATTTCCGGCAAGAGCGTCGGCTCTGATTTGTGACTCTCGGCTGAGTGAATAGTTTGACAGTTTAGATCCTTGTGTTACGAAATTAAGTTACTGAGCAAGAGATATCAAGAGGGTTTAGTTGATTATACCGATCGACAGTGAGACTTCGGATTTTCAGTGATATTCCGGTGAGTGTGGGTTTTTCCGGCGGCGTAGTCTGAGACAGATTCTGGTTGAATGATTAAAGTTAAGACATGCCGAATAATGGATTACAAACAAAAGAGTCGAGAATTTTACCGATTTGAAGTAAGCCTCGGTTTTTCGGTGAAAGTCCGGTGAATGCAAAATATCTCGGCGACGTGTTTTGGGATGAATAAAGCTTCAGAAACGATCGTGGTGCTGAGCGAAAGGATTTCCAGAGTGTTCAAGTGGGTATTTATAGTGGAAACAGGCTGAATTGGGTTTGAATTGAGTCAAGGTTCGCGATTGAAGATTTCCGTCGGTTATGACGGAAATTGACTGCCGGCAACGGTTATAACCGACGTCGGGATTAAATTGTGCGTTTCAATCAAAAAGGATTTGGCCAAAATCGCGGATTGCCGGATTTTCCGGTGATTGCGAGTTCTGGTGTGCTGATGTCCGGTTTTGACTTTCTGGTTTTACCTTAAGTATTATTTGTTTCCTTGTTTATCACAAGTGAAGTGTGTGGCGGAGCGGTGTGTTGTGTGTTTGGGTTTGTGGGTGACCCGGGTTCGAAACCCGGCATCTCCATTATTTTTTTTAATCCATGATTTTTTTGTTATTTAATAATTTTGGTTTAAAATTCATATATATATATTATTTATGTATTGTTTAAAATTTATCCGAGTAATAAATGCGCAACGAAATTTATAACTGAGTATTTGATTAATAAACGAAGCGGGTTTGGAAACCCGTTTTTCGACGAATGTTACAATATCATCATTACCAAACAATACAATAATACACAGCGGAAGTCTGGATAGTTACTATTACAAATTTTGTTTGTTCAAAGTTCAAAAATTATAAATACAACGCTTGTAACTAGATCCACAGGCGGATCGAAATATGAATACAAAATAAAACTTGACAGACTAAGGCCTTCTAAGCAAAGGGTTGCAATTCCTCTTAAGCTTCGCTGAGTACTTCCAGCTATTTACGTATACTTGTCACCTGCGCTTAGTCTTTTGAAAATACGTCAGTTTTCACTGGTAAATACATTTAAACGACTCATTTTGAAAACATTTCGAAAACACTTATGTACACAACGGTACTTTGTTTTATAAATAACTTGGGATAAATAATTTCATGTTATCAGTTTTACATGCTAATAAACGACTCATTTTGAAAACATTTCGAAAACATTTATGTACACAACGGTACTTTGTTTTATAAATAACTTGGGATAAATAATTTCATGTTATCAGTTTTACATACTAATAATACATTTAGAGCCCGAAACTATGCCGGGATCATGATTAATCGACACACCACTTTAACACCTTTAATAGGTGCACCCTTATTGGGTAATACTTTATTTTAGCATCTGACGGGTGTATGCCTACACCCCGTGCTTAGGTTGTGGCAATTTGCAATTAAATGAGTCGTGGATATCCAGGACACGGTCGTTTTAACCCCAAATGTTTAATATTAGGCAATACGAATTAAAATGGATTATTTGAATTCCCGACTCATTGGTCTTTGATCCCATATCCAACCATGTGGTATTAGTATGCCGTGTCCCAAGCCCGTATAAGGGAAAATAAGTTAAAGTATTTACCTGGCTTGCAAAATCTTTAATAATAAGAAAAATAAGCAAAGCTCAGCCGTAATCAAAATAACTAGCTTGGCGACAATCTACCGGAAGGCTCTAGTCTGGAATGGATGGTATTATTAACCGATTAGTTGGTTAGCGGGTCTTTATTTAGTCATTGACTTAGACAGGCTAACTTAAAATAAAAATAACGGTACGCAACGCTAGATTAAGCGGTGACCGGAAAAGAATGTATTTTGGACCCGACAAGTACTAGGACTTATATAATATGGGTTACCATTTTACATTCTGGAATATGAGAGTATTTCGATATAGTTTAACCCGTTTCGATTAAATTACGTTAACTAAAGACGTAGGCTTAACCGTACGCATATAAGCGAAACCGGGTAACCGGGTGAGTCCTATACAAGTTTCCATATGCCATTATGTTTAAAATATGTTATTATAACAGTAGGTTATTGATTTGACGGCCCGTTATGGTTTTAAAAGCAAAATATGCCTTAAAGGGTGTTTTCGTCATTTAAAATATGATAAGTGAGCTTATATGTAAACTGATGTTATTAATATAAACATTCTGCAAAAATGCTTATTTTATGATGCTATATCAGTAGGCATCAATTATATGTGTGGTTATGGCTTAAGACCAAACTATGCCTGAAAGATTTGGTCATTTCACATATAATTGATAACTGATTTGGGAATTGAGTTTGGGACATATACCTACTGTTAATAATTTGAAAATATGTTTTGAAATCAGTAGGTATCAAGTCTCAATGCTCTAATGTGGTTTTAAACCACATTATGCGCCGAAATGGAGATTAAGTCGCTAAATGACGGTTTAAACGATATTTAAGTAAAACTGTTGTTGTGACTAGGTTTGAATGACCAAAATATGTTAATTCATATATTATATCAGTAAGCATAAGGTTTTGGTTCATAAAAATGTTTAAAACTTATTTTAAGCGCCGAAAGGGCGGTATCGTCATTTAAGGACATAATGCGTAAACTAAAGATTAAACTCAGTTTGCAACCTGAACAAATATCCCAAATAACCTTAATAATGATATTACATCAGTAGGAATAGAGTTTTGATATCAAAATTATGTTTAAACCATTTTATGTGTAAAAAGGGCGTTTTAGGCATATTTAACGGATACTTGTATAATGACTCGGATTTCTACATGACCATGTCCCATAACTCCACAGGGTTATAGTACATTATAACATGGTCATAATGCAACTTATGGACAGAAGGTAATGTGGCTAAATTGGGTCAGAACTGAAAGTCACCGCAGAAGTCAAACTTTGCGACTTTCGGTTGCGAACCGACCTTGGACCTGGAATTGACAAGCCGAACATGTTCCCACATGTTCTTACAATTATTACCAAGTTATTAGGGTGTCAAAAAAGGTTTTATAACATCTATATTGCTAATTATGATTTTATTTCAAAACTGACCCGTTTTTCTTTTTATTAACATAACTTTAACCCATCAATTGACCAAGCAAACGTGGTAATCAGGAGGTTCCCTCTTGAGGGATCAACACCTACCTTATTACGATCACGTAGCCATGTTCTTTATGAACATTGGCTGGACCATAATGGTCTTAGCACAAAGTCAATGCTTTGACCTTGACTTTAAGCCTAACAAAAACTGAACAAAGAGGGTTGGAGCACTTACAAGTGATCCAAACAATTACTAAGAACTCAGAGGGTGCTCCCAAAAGTCTCAGGAACTCCCAAGTGAGCAAGAGAAGAAGAGAAATGAGAATGAGCAAGTGAATGAGGCAATTCAAGTGCCCTTTTATAGGTGAGGAAGGAGTATGAGGCCTTGACAACTGTCCAAGGGTGCTACCAGGGGTCTCCAGGTGTTTTTGGACGTGTCACAACCAGCCAAGAGAGTGGCATGGCGAGTAAGGTGGCAGGGCAGCAGGTTGCCATGCATTCTGTCGCTGACAGTCCCTTACGGACCGTAAGGGTCATGCCTTGCGGTCCGTAAGGACCTCTGGCGCCCACATATTTGAATTGGTTACGGACCGTAACCATAGAGGCTTGCAGTCCGTAACCGCCTTACTGAAACAATGATCTGTTTAACCTTACGGTCCGTAACCTGAGATGGTTACGGTCCGTAAGGACCTTCAGAGATTGAAAGTTTGGCATTTTAATCACATTGGTCCCCCAACTTTTCTGGATGCACGTTCAGAGGTTAATAAAATAACATGATGGCGCCTTTAGTCCTTCTCGGCTACCCGTGGCGACCAAGAATTTTCAGGACCCGTGTCGGAATTTTATTGGGCGAAATTTTCGAGGTGTTACAAATAGCCACGACTAAGAACAGGATGTAGACATACACCTGACAGATGCTAATGCTATAATAAAATGTTTTTTACCCATATTGGGGATACCCCTTTGTAGGTTAAAAGTGGTGTGTCGATTAATCATGTTATTCGGTTTCTGCACCAGACCCCATATGTATTGACAGACTTGTAAAACTGTATACAAGATCATTTTGAATTGTCCCAAGTTATCTATAAAAATCATGTGCCTTGGGCACCTAAAACAATTTTGAAATATATTCAAAATGTGTCGGTTATGTGTATTTACTAGTGTAAACTGACGTATCTTCAAAGACTAAGTTACAGATTGCAAGGATACGTAAATAGGCTGGAAGCTGCCTGGTAATGCTTTAAGAGGAATTTGCAACTCCTTTGCATATAGCCGAGTAGTCTGTTAAACCTGCTTTTGTACATTTTCGATCAGCCTGTGGATCTTTATTACAAGCTCGTCTGTATTATTATTATTCTGAACTTTTGTACATTTGAGTTTGTAATAATATTTTAAATCCAATACTTTCGTTGTGCTATCTGTGTTATGATGTAATGGTATTAATCTATGTCACGATACACCGGGCCCACCAGGCGACGTGGTCAAAATAATGGGGTGTGACAGGTTGGTATCAGAGCCAGCCTTTGAGAGAATTAAACACTAGCCTTTTATGTTTAATCCCATCAACACAATAGCATATTCCTTAGACTTTCCAAGTCTAGGCATTGACCTAGGATCACTCGTATCTGTATTAAGATATTATTATTGTGTTCGATATTTAATCAGGTAAAATCCCGCTAAGAGTCCGAGGAAGAGGAAAGGTCCAATGCGGGGAGGACCATCTAGACAAATACCCTCGTCGTCTCATAGCTCGGATCACCTAGAATATTCAAACAAGTCTCACTCGTCGCAGCCTTCGAGATACTCTATTTCACATCATTCTTCTCATCATTCACACCATTCCTCCCACTCACACCAATCACAACATTATCATTCACATTCACATCCCGATTCTTTTAACACTAACCAATACATAAACACACCCCTGGTTGGCCAAAACCAGTAGGACGATGATTCTGATCCGGAAATGCCACCATCTGGAACCAACATGAATCCAATTGAGATATCAAGCGGAACTGCATCTTATGCAGGGTCTCCTTATCGAGGTCCTGACGAATGGGACCAATACTTTAATCGTTTCCTTTGTAAACACACCTCCTTACCCACCTCCATAAACTCCGCCGCCTCCTCATAAGGATGAGCCAATGGAACCTGCGGAACAACCACAACCACCACCACAACCAAGGAAACCTCGTGGTGCACGTATGTCTGTACGTGCAGGGTAATGGTCGGATTCGCTTCCACCTTTGCCTTCAACTTATCCTACTATCTCATAGGACCCATAAATGGGCGGACCCTCCAATACTGAACATGTTGTTGAGCCACCTCACAATCATCTGCTCAACAACCACCCATGGGTTTTGATAACCCAATCCCCACATATACAGATATGACTGGATATGATCCTTTAAATCTAACAGCGCCAATGGATTATAATTATCCAACGCCATCATACGACCCCTACGTACAGGCGGTCGTACATATTGCACTTTACCAATCTCCTTTCCCTCCACCTATCCAACTACTGGATATCCTAGTTATGGGTACCGGTATCCTGTTGTGCCTCAGCCATAACCTCAGCCACCGCCACAACTTGAGGCCATTAATCAGGCCCTAGAGCGGGCAGAGCAGATTCAGCGTCACGCTGAAAGGAATGAGAAGAGAACAAATAAAATTTTCAAGAAATTGACCAAGATATGGAAGAGGAAGAAAGATGAATGAATAATTATTTATCTTTTTGTAATCTATTTAAATTCAAAAAGTTCCTGCATGGACAAGTAATTTCTTTTAGTCCCTGTGTGGGCAAGTATTTCCTTTTAGTCCTTGCGTGGACATGTTTTTCCTTTTTAGTCCCTGCGTGGACAATTAGCCTAAGTTATCTCAAAATCCTGTTTAAGGCAATATTGTAATTTCTATCATTTAATGAAAATTTTGGAGTTATATATATATATATGTATGTATATATATATATATATATATATATATATATATGTATGTATGTATGTATGTATGTATGTATGTATTCATTACATCCTTTTACAAGCGATCGTCTCGATTTTAATTCATATCGATCTGCTACATAATTCCATATGTATCTATGTATGTATCTATGTATGTATGTATGTATTCATTACATCCTTTTACAAGCGATCGTCTCGATTTAATTCAAATTTTATCGATCTGCTACATAATTCCAAAAGATCTCCTTCATGGTTTTTACCAGCCAATTGGCAATGTCCTATTATTTGGCAATTATAAATGATAGTTAAGGAGGAATAACCCTTCTATCATGATAGTTAAGGAAGAATAGCCATTCTCTCCAGATGTGGTGAACTATGTTCAAGCCTCAAAGTCATTATGATCAAATGTGACCATGACTTTTATTATTCAACGATTAAGATAATTATTCTATGTTAACATTCAAGTAATGTTAAAACTCCTGGCAGTGTGACCTGGGAAACCACACTAGCCATCTAGGTGATGGACTATGTCCAAGCCTTATAGCCTGTATGATCAAGTTAAATCATGGCTAATATCATCAATGCGATGATCATAGTTTAACATCCTTAGTGATGTACTGCCTACGGGCTATGTTTTAACTTCCTTAGTGATGATTTGCCTACGGGCTATATTTTATTGTCAATTGAGACAATGACAGTTGTAACCATATGGTTCCTTGTCCAAGGTGGTGGGCTATGCCCAAGCCTCATGGTCTATATGATCAAATGAGATCATGACAAATATGACCAGTGCGATGATTTTCTATTTTAACAACCTATGTGAGGTCAATTGATTTGCCTGCGGGCCATACTACATCGTCAATTATGACAACGACAGTTGTGTGTTATGACTCCCTGTCCAAAGGCGGTGAACTATGTTCAAGCCTTAAAGCCCTTGATCAGATGAGATCGCGACTTATATATTTTATTTCCTTCATGATAGGCCAATGTGCCATGTTTTAATGTCCTTCAAGACAAGCCTACGAACTATCTATAATTGTCATTAAGACAATGACAGTTGTGACTTTATGATCCACTGTCCAATAACTGATGGACTATGTTCAAATTTTGATTGCCTTTGATGATCCTTTGAGACCTAGGCTAATATACTTAAATAATCTATATAACATTCATTTGAAATGTTAAAGCCTGGCAGTTGTGACATTGTGCACACTGGTCCAAGAGGGCGAAGGATTTATATATCCAAACCTTAAAGCCTATGTGGTTTAACGATACCATGGCATGTACATGTTAATTCGTCAAAATGCGATGACTAACTATTGCAATGATCTATTTTGGTGTTTTAGTACCAAGCATACATTATGGCTCATTCTGATGGAGCCAATAGCAGTCGCAACAATAATGATGACGCAAATGTAAACTACAATAGCGAAGGAGTTAATCTTCAGGGTATGATTGCCGCAGAGGTCGACAAGGCTATGAATGCGTTCATGGCTAATTATAAGGAATCGAGTGCTACTCATTCCAAACCACTATCAATTCCACTTTCATCAGCTCGTAAGGAGAGATCAATTCACTCTTCAAATGCGAGGAGTGAACCTAAGAAGCAAGTGCTTCAGGATAGGTCTTCTTCCTCTAAGGACGGTTGTACCTACAAGTATTTTGTCTCATATAAGCCCTAGGACTTCAATGGTGAGAAGGGGGCTATTGATGCCTTAAGATGGTTAGACGAGATGGAGACTATTGTGGATATTAGCAGTTATGCTGATAAAGATGTTGTGAAGTTTGTTTCACAGTCATTTAAGGGCGATGCCCTAATTTGGTCGAAGGCGATGATACAATCAACAGGGAAGGTACCCCTATACAACTTAGGATGGTCTAAGTTTGTGGACCTCATCAAAGAGACCTACTATCCACCACATGAGGTGGAAAAGTTGGAGTCATATTTTCTAGACTTTCACCATGAAGAACCTGGACTGTCAAAGTATGTGACCGACTACAACCCATTGTCTAGGTTACTATTGTAACATTTGTGGTGATCCGATCATGTAACGATTCCGAACGAATAATCAATCAATGAAATTTTTGTGTTTTATTTACGAGATTTGTATTTTTATCATAACAATTGCACGTATTCAATTCTTGCACGATTCCGAACTCTTAAGCAACTTCAAGAAGTGAAATCGCAAATTATTACGCAAACGTAATCAGTTTAATATGACGTACACTCCGGAACATCGACATAAGCTAAACATACCCTAAATACCCTTTACATAACTTAGAAATAAGTTTTGAGGGCTTCAGTATGGCAAAAACACGCTTATGCAAGCTCGAGGGCTACTTTACAAATTCTGCGAAACTATGCCGATTCGCGTATATCGTTATCCAGAACATGAACGTACATCCAAAAATTTTTGTAATCATTAGTATTTTAATGATTGGAATGCAAAAATATCATTTGTTACGCGTTGTAGTCATTTGCATGCTAGTTACGATTTTCATCGTAATTAACGGAAAACTGCAACCGTATGACCAAACGAACCGACACCTGGGACATTTTTGGACATATTTCAAGTTCCTTATACCTTAATGTCCTTATAGAGCTTAAAAATGTGGTTAACGGGTGTTAAAAGTGCCAAAACGCGTCAAAAACAAGTTCAGCGGCCTGTTCTGCCAATATTTGAAACTTGCTGCCAGCTAGTGTGGATGCGGACCGCATCCAAAAACCCATGCGGTCCGCATGGGGTGCCCAGCACAATAGTTTCCATGTTTCAACTTGGCAGCTTCTTGCTTCTTTCCTTGGAAACTTGGCTCACAAATTTGTCATTTCCTTCTGCTCATTACACATCCATAAACACTTGTAATGATCCTAAATCAGTGCCTAACACTTGGAATGATCTTGTGTATCATCCACAAGTATAAATAGGCCCTCAAACTCACCTCACAACTTGCTCATTTCTCTCTTTTCACCTCCCACACTCTTGGAGTTTGTTTCCTGATCAAAAGGAAGCCTCCTACTGAGTTCTCTGAGATCTTGGGTGTTCCTAAACACAAGTAAGATCTCATCCTTAGTCTTTTTATTTCTTTTGGCTATTTTAAGCCAAAAGTCAAATAGTTTGACTTTCTGTTGACTTTTTGTTTGACTTTCGATTTAGACCATGAATTGGTCAAAGCAAAGTCCAATTGGACTTTGCAATGTGATCGTAATCACAATGGTTATGATCCTTAGCGATCATGCCTACTGATTTACCACGTTACTAGTTAAAGTGACGAGTCAAAGTTTCGGTCAAAAGTGCGCATTAAGTGCATTTTACGACGGAAACATTTTTAGGTATCAAAACACCTTGTTTGATACCAAATCAGTTTCTAACTAAGTTAAACATGTTTGACATGTTTAACTCGTCACTTTTACTTTAGTGCTTGTTTAGGGTCGTAAGTCGAGCGGTGTTGACAACCGCTTTGACTTTCGAATCCGACCTGTTTGGTCGATCTTAGGATCCGACCAAACTCATATTTGTGACCATAGTTGTATAGGGAATAACCCTGTGAGGTTATACCTTATGGTCAGGTCATTTGGATAGTATTATGTTAAGTCGCTAGTTATGCCTTTATAAATGACCAAAATGCCCTTTTTGCGCATAAATCAACTTTAAGCATATGCGACCAATGTTTTGACATAAAAACTGATGTTGCAACTATATTAAACTTATTTTGGCATATTAGACTTATCATAACACATATCTAACCATCCGAACACGTTTCTACGTAAATGGCATGTTAAAGTAGCGTAAACTACCTTAACGAGTCATAACGGGTCAAAAGCACTTAGGAATCATTTTCAAATCAGAATGTAGACTTTGTTAAACCATTTCATATGAGTACCAACACTCATTTGGTTTACAAGACCTCATTCTATCCGATCTGCCAATTAAAGTCCCGATATTTACATAGTTATCCGATTTTAGGACACGTTTGATTTCTCGACCTTTGAGCTTGTTTAATCTCTTTGATTCAAGGTTATTTTGCAACCCCAAGTGAGTACATAGCTCCCCTCTTTTATTTTATTAAAATATTTTGTGGTGATTCATATGTGCTAAATTGTTTTCAAGTTTTCAAATTACAAATGTTATGGTTTATATAAACACGACGATTTCAATAATATGAACGAGCTTGTTGGTGCGTTATATACATGACACGAATGACATTCATTAGCTTTAGCCAAGCCGACCAGTAGTAAGTTGTGGTACCATAGGACTGACAATCCCGTTACCAAGGTTCCCGGTGTTTATAGGGAAGTTTGGGGAATGACTGAAACTGTTTACTTTAACAAACCCTTTGGTGGTTTGTTATTGCAATTTAAAGATACCCTTTGGTGGTATAGACGAGTCAACACAGGTTTGAATGTATTCACCAAAACGACCAAAAGTTTTCACAATTAAAAACAATGAACAATGTGGTTTATGACGAGGACAACGAACAATTTGGTTTATGACACAAACAATGGACGAATGGTTTATGATACGAACAATGGACGATTGGTTTATGGTAAGTGATTTAGATAACGGTACGTGTGTAATGTGATAAAAGCATGGTGGATACGCCGCTGGTACTTCCTATATATAAGTTTTTTTATCGTATTACATTCGTGGCGTTATTTGTATCATTTGGAACAAAGGTTTTCAAACAATGACACGCAACGACTTTCAGTTAAAGATATAAACCATACAAAGTTTCTTCAAGACGATTTACTACTCGAATTTACAAAACGAATGTTTTGGTCAAGATTCATGGCTACAAGTCTTTTATAAACTACACCTAACTTGTTTTAGTTGGTTAGTTATCATTGCAATACCAATTAATTTTTGTTAACAAGGTTTTCAATTAACGACTCTAGTAGTCGGTGAGGTATTGCAATACATATTCAAAGCCATGAATTTGACACACTCACAAAACCTATGTACTCGCCGGCATATTTTTGCTGACTCGTTTTCACATATGTTTCAGGGAACAATGCTTGATGTTGATGCATGCTCACTTAGGATAGGACGCGGACTTAGTGCCTTAAAATATGAAAGACAATAGTTTATTAAGTTTGTTTTAAATTCAAGACAATGTAACTATGAAATTTCAATATTCAATAAAACATAACTTTAATCTTTGATTCAAGGTTATTTTGCAACCCCAAGTGAGTACATAGCTCCCCTCTTTTACTTTTTTCAAATATTTTGGGGTGATTCATATGTGCTAAATTGTTTTCAAGTTTTCAAATTACAAATGCTATGGTTTATATTAACACGATGATTTCAATAATGTGAACGAACTTGTTGGTGCGTTGTATACATGACACGAATGACATTCATTATCTTTGGCCAATCCGACCAGTAGTAAGTTATGGTACCATAGGACTGACAATCTGTTACCAAGGTTCCCGGTGTTTGTGGGGAAGTTTGGGGAACGACCGAAACTGTTTACTTTAACAAACCCTTTGGTGGTTTGTTATTGCAATTTAAAGATACCCTTTGGTGGTATAGACGAGTCAACACAGGTTTGAATGTATTCACCAAAACGACCAAAAGTTTTCACAATTAAAAACAATGAACAATGTGGTTTATGACAAGGACAACGAAAAATTTAGTTTATGACACAAACAATGGACGAATGGTTTATGACACGAACAATGGACGACTGGTTTCTGGTAAGTGATTTAGATAACGGTACGTGTGTAATGTGATAAAATCATGGTGGATACGCCGCTGGTACTTCCTATATATAAGTGCTTTTATCGTATTACATCCGTGGTGTTATTTGTATCACTTGGAACAAAGGTTTTAGAAACAATGACACGCAACGATTTTCAGTTAAAGATATAAACCATACAAAGTTTCTTCAAGACGATTTACTACTCGAATTTACAATACGAATGTTTCGGTCAAGATTCATGGCTACAAGTCTTTTATAAACTAAAACTAACTTATTTTAGTTGGTTAGTTATCATCGCAACACCAATTACTTTTTGTTAACAAGGTTTTCAATTAACGACTCTAGTAGTCGACGAGGTATTGCAATAGATATTCAAAGCCATGAATTTGACACACTCACAAAACCTATGTACTCGCCGGCATATTTTTGCTGACTCGTTTTCACATATGTTTCAGGGAACAATGCTTGATGTTGATGCATGCTCACTTAAGATCGGACGCGTACTTAGTGCCTTAAAATATGAAAGATAATAGTTTATTTAGTTTGTTTTAAATTCCAAGACAATGTAACTATGAAATTTCAATATTCAATAAACATAACTTTAATTACCATGTGTTGTTGAAACAATATGTTAACGTGACTCCACGATGTTTCCGCTGTGGTTTGTTGTTTTTACGCGGTCGGGGTGTTACAACTACCCTATTTGATCTTCCCGGAATCCAAACGCATTGCACGTTTCATCGACGGTTTAGCACCGGAAATTAAGGGTATGGTAAAGGCTTTAAAGCCTACCACATATAGATCTGCTATGGATCTATCCCTTTCCCTCACCTTAGATGTAGTAAGGAAGAAATCGGTCAAGGTTGCGACTGATGGGAAAAGTAAACGGGAGGATGATAACTCCCAAAGATTTAAGAAGAAGGGTAAGTATGGGTTCAATAGGAACCAGCATAGGTCTGATGAGAGACCAGTTTGCAAGACCTGCAATAGGAGGCACTGGGGATAGTGTGGTTCAGATCAGCAGGCGAAACCTTGCAGTATTTGCAAGAAAACGAGGCATAAGACCTTAGATTGTAAGGATCTTAAGGATGCTGTTTGTTATAGCTGTGGTGAAAAAGGCCACATTTAGACTAACTGCCCCAAAGGTACCAAGCCCGAAGGGGCGAAGAAAGGAAATGCCCGAGCCTTCCAGATGGATGCGAGGGAGGCGGTTAATGACACGAATGTCATAACTGGTACGTTCCTCATTAACGACATCTTTGCGAGAGTACTTTTTGATCCGGATGCTGATAAGTCTTTTGTAGACCATAAGTTTAGTAAACTACTAAACCTACCTATAAGAACTCTAGATGTAGCTTATGAAGTAGAATTAGCCGACGGTACTTTAGAAACTGCATCTTCAATCCTTGATGGGTGTTCTATATCCATTAAAAAATCATTCCATCCTCACGTATCTTCTGCCAATGAAATTAGCGGGGTTCGATGTAGTCTTAGGCATGGACTGGTTATCCCTTAACCAAGCCTGCATTGCCTATGATAAGAAACTCATCGAAGTTAAAGCCCCATCTGGTGAATTACTCACCATCCATGGAGATTTACACCATGGACTGCCTGAGAAAGTGTCACTGCTCAAGGCATCCCAGTGTTTGAAAAGAGGTTATGTCATTTATATGGCACAAGTAACGATTGATGAATCAAAGCCAAAGATTAAAGACCTTTCAGTCATCTCTAAGTACCCAGATGTATTGCTAGAAGAACAACCCGGTCTACCCCGGAGAGACAAGTGGAGTTTAGGATTGATATTATACCAGGAGCTGCACCAATTGCAAGGGCTCCATATCGACTAGCGCCGACAGAAATGAAGGAATTGAAGACTCAGCTTGATGAGCTTTTGGAAAAAGGCTTTATTCAGCCTAGTTCTTCACCTTGGGGAGCTCCTATCTTGTTCGTCAAGAAAAAGGACGGGTCAATGCGAATGTGCATCGACTATCGCGAGTTAAACAAAATAACGATCAAGAATTGTTATCTACTGCCCAGGATCGATGACTTGTTCGATCAACTTCAAGGGGCTAGCTACTTTTCAAAGATCGACCTAAGATCGGGGTATCATCAACTGGAAGTTAGGAACAAGGATGCTCCAAAGACGGCTTTCTGAACCAGATACGGTCACTATGAGTTTCTAGTGATGCCTTTTGGGCTCACTAATGCACCAGCAGCATTCATGGATCTCATGAATAGAGTCTGTAAATCATATCTAGATAAGTTTGTCATTGTCTTTATAGACGACATACTTATATATTCTCGTAATCAAGCTGATCATGAGAAACATCTACGGTGCATCCTAGAGTTGCTAAAGCAGGAGAAGCTCTATGCAAAATTTTCCAAGTGCGACTTTTGTCTTAGAGAGGTCCAGTTTCTTGGACATGTTATAAGTGAGCATGGTATCCAAGTGGATTCCACCAAGATTGAAGCTATTATGAATTGGGAAGTACCCAAGACTCAATCTGAGATTCGTAGTTTCTTAGGACTGGTCGGTTATTGTAGAAGGTTCATTGAGAACTTCTCTCGTACAGCCACTCCCTTGACTACTCTGACCCGTAAGAATGTCAAGTATGACTGGGGTCCCAAGAAGCAAGAATCTTTTGAGATTCTAAAGCACAAGTTAAGCAATGCTCCAGTGCTAACTCTTCCCGATGGTATTGAAGATTTTGTCGTGTATTGTGATGCCTCGCACACCAGCATGGACTGTGTGCTGATACAGAGAGACAAGGTGATTGCTTATGCATCACGACAATTAAAAGTGCATGAAAGGAATTACACCACTCATGACTTGGAGTTTGGTGCCGTTGTATTTGCACTAAAGTTATGGAGACATTATTTAAATGGCACCAAGTGTATTATACACATTGACCATAAAAGCCTCCAACATCAGTTTAACCAAAAAGATTTAAACATACGACAACGCCGCTGGATGGAGACTCTTAATGATTATGATTGCGAAATGTGGTCCCCGATGCACTAAGTCATAAGGAAAGGGTTAAGCCGATTTGGATTAACGCCAAGAGTATTGAACTCAAGAATTGCTTAAATGAGAAGCTATTGGATGCGTAAAAGCAAGCCCTATTAGAGGCTAATATTCCTAGTGAAGGATTAGGTGGAACTGTTGATCAGTTGACACCTGGAAAAGATAGAATCCTTAGATATAATGACAGAATCTGGGTTCCAATCTTTGGAGTACTTAGAGATGGAATCCTCCAAGAAGCGCATAATTCCACATATTCAGTTCACCTTGGAGATGACAAAATGTATCAAGATTTAAGGAAGAATTATTGGTGGATGGGTATGAAGAAATCCATAGCCACCTACGTAGCTAAGTGTCCGACTTGTTCACAAGTTAACGCTAAACATCAAAAACCGTCAGGATTTCTACAAAAACTTGACATTACCACATGGAAATGGGAAATGGGAAATGGTAACAATGGATCTGATTACCAAGTTACCTAAAACCAAACATGGTAATGATACGATATGAGTCATCTTTGATAGGCTGATAAAATTTCTTGCCAATTAAATAGACTTATAGTTCCGACAAGTCGGCTAAGTTATATGTGGACAAGATTGTGTCCCTACATGGTGGGCCAATATCTATTGTATCTGATAAAGATACTAGATATACATCCCACTTTTGGAAAAGTTTCCAACAATTATTAGGCACGAGGTTAAATTTTAGTACGGCTTACCATCCTCAGACTGATGGACAGAGTGAGCGTACTATCCAAACATTGGAAGACATGCTTAGAGCATGTATGATTGCTTTAGGTGGTAGCTGGGATGACCACCTACCCCTAATTGAATTATCCTACAATAATAGTTATCATACTAGTATCAAGGCTGCTCCATTTAAAGCCTTGTACGGGTGAACGCGCAGAACGCCCGTTTGTTGGGCTGAAGTTGGGGAAGCCCAACTATCTGGACCAGTGATTGTCCTAGAAACCACGAAAAAGATTGTACAAATCCATAATCGTCTCAAAGCTGCGAAAGATAGGCACAAAAGTTACGCTGATAAGAGGCGTAAACCTCTTAAGTTCCAAATTGGGGACAAAGTTTTGCTGAAGGTATCACCCTGGAAAGGCGTGATACGCTTTGGAAAGAAGGGCAAGCTGAGCCCAAGATATATTGGACCATTCGAGATAATCGAATGTGTCGGATCAGTAGCTTATAAGCTTAAGCTACCTGAGGAGCTCAGTGGAATTCACGATGTGTTCCACATCTGTAATTTAAAGAAATGTATATCCGATGAGTCGCTAGCAATGTCACATCACGATGTGCAAATTGATGAAAACCTGTGGTTCGTTGAGAAACCAATTTCGATCGAGAATCGACAGGTTAAGAATCTCCACAAGAAAAGGATACCTATTGTAAAGGTTAAATGGGATGCTCGTCGAGGCCCCGAGTATACATGGGAGGTTGAGTCCAATATGCGACAAAAGTACCCAAATCTTTTTAAATAAAATCTTGAGGTCGAGATTTCTTTTAAGGGGGTGAGGATGTAACACCTCGGAAATTTGTGTTGAATTATATAATGACACGTGTCCAGATAACTCTCAATTATGCCACGTTGTTTGGTAAGAGGGGCCAATTATGTCAACATGCCAAGTTTGGCCTCTGAGTGACCCTTACGGACCGTATGGCTTAATAGCATACAGACTGTAAGATTATTAAAATTTTTAGCTGGGATTCGGTTATGGTCTGTAAAACGTAATGTCTTACGGACCGTAAGAGATTCAAAACCAAGGGTGGTAAAGAGGCTTACGGACCGTAAGCCTGAGACCCTTACGGTACGTAAGGGACTACCAGTGGCAGTTTTGTTTGGGGGACAAGAAACTCTACCCTTGTGCCTCCTCTCTCACACATTGCCAAATTTCCTCAGCTTTTTCCACGACCATAGACACTTGGGATGATCCTAAATCACGTCTAACACCTGTCTTGATCTCCATTCAAGCTCCTCAACTATAAATAACAACTTTGTTGAGCTTGAATACTTGCTCATTCCTCAAATCTCTTCTCGTCTCACTCTCTGGAAGTTCCTGATCTTATAAGAGCATCCCACTGAGTTTTAATCATTCCAAGGATCACTAGTAAGTGTTCCTTTCCAGCTCTTTTCATTTGTATAGGCTTTCATAAGCCGAAAGTCAAGCAAATTGACTTTTGCTTTGACTTTCCGTTTAGACCATTATGGTCCAACCATTGTTCGAATCGAACATGGCTACGTGATCGTAATAAGGTAGGTGTTAATCTCTCAAAAGGGCACCTCCTGGAAATTGCGTTAAGTTGGTCAAATGATGGGTCAAAGTTATATTAAATTAAAGTCAAAATGTCGTTTTTCATAAAACTTACAAAATAAACTTATAAATGTGTAAAACACATGTTTTGACACTTAAATAAGTTGGTAAAAAATATTAGAAAATGTATAAACATGTTCAGCCCGTCATTTTCAGTTTTAGTGTCGGTTCGCAACCGAAAGTTAAGCAGTTTGACTTCGGCTTTGACTTTCGATTCTAACCTGATTTAGCAACTTTAGCTACTGATTCTAAGTTGCAATATGATCATATTATAATGTAGAATAACCATATAAGGTTATACTACATGATCATAATCAAATTCTGAGTTTATATGCAAGTTTCTATAATATGCCTAACTTTGATCAAAATGCCCTATTTTCATAAAACATGGTTTTAATCAACAATGAACTTGGAAATGCTTTACCTACTGATATGTTGATATAATTAACATATTTTGAGATTATGATTCTCATTACCTGAGTTTTGATTAAACATCGTAAATTATGTTATTTCACGACCAAAACACCCTTTTAGCGCATAGTATGGTTTTTAACCATAACTATCAATCAAAACTTATTACCTACTGACATAATAACATAATTAAAGTATTTTCATAGTAAGTAATTGATCATAACTCAGATTATTATGCAAGTTCATAAACTATGTCACATAATGACTAAAATGCCCTTATGGTGCATGTTTTGATTTTAAAATCTTAATGGTCATATAAGTTGATAACCAACTAATGTTACAACTCAGTTAAAGTATAATGGCATATAGAACTTGTTTATAGCTTATCTGGTTGCCCGGTATCGCTTATATGCGTATGGTTAAGCTTATGTAACTAGTTTACGTAAAATAACCGAAACGGGTCAAACGTTATCATTTTCACTTCAAATTCCAGAATGTATATTGTTTACCCATATTATACAAGTCTTAGTACTTGTTGGGTTTAAACTACATTCTATTCCAGTCATCGCTTAATCTAGCGTATCATACCGTTTTCATTAATTTAAGTTAACCGGTCCAAGTCTATGACTTGAATGGGACCCATTGACATTCTAATTGGTTATTATACCATTCATTCCAGACTAGGGCCTTCCGGTAGATTGCAACCAACCTTAGTTAATTGTTAACGGTTGTGCTTACGTTATAAATCTTGCATTGTAAGATAAATAAGCCAGGTAAATACTCTTAACCTATTTTCCCTATACGGGCTTGGGATACGGTAAATTATTACCGCTTGGTCGGGTATGGGATTATATGTCGGATTTTGACTAGAAAATCTTCATAACCCGTTTTAATATGTATTGTCTGATAACTTAAACATTCGGGGTTAACGCAACCGTGTCCTGGATATCCACAGCTCATTTAAATTACTAATGGCCACGACTAAGCACGGGGTATAAGCATACACCTGACAAATGCTAATGCTATAATAAAATCTTTTTCTACCCATATTGGGGATACCCCTTTGTGGGTTAAAAGTGGTGTGTTGTTTAATCATGTTATTCGGTTTTTGCACCCGACCCCGTATGTATTCACAGACTTGTAAGACTGTATACAAGATCATTTTGAATTGTCCCAAGTTATTTATAAAAATCATGTGCCTTGTGCACCTAGAACAATTTTGAAATATTTTCAAATGTGTCGATTAAGTGTATTTACAAGTGTAAACTGACGTATTTCCAAAAGACTAAGCTACAGGTTGCAAGGATATGTAAATAGGTTGGAAGCTATCTGGTAATGCTTTAAGAGGAATTTGCAACTACTTTGCATATAGCCGAGTAGTCTGTTGAACCTTCTTTTGTACATTTTCAATCCGCCTGTGGATCTTTATTACAAGCTCATCTGTGTTATTATTATTCTGAACTTTTGGACATTTGAGTTTGTAATAATATTTTAAATCTAAGACTTCTGTTGTGCTATCTGTGTTATGTTGTAATGATATCAATCTACGTCACGATACTCCTCACCGGGCGACGTGGTCAAAAAACGGGGTGTGACAATATATATTCTTTAAATACCGAAATTGCACATAAAATAGTTTTGAACATATAAAACATTATTTTGACATCTAAACTGATTATACAACTTATATAAACTAGTTTTGACATATTAAACTTGTCATAGGACAAATTTTACCATCTGAGCCCATAGTTACGTTTACAACCCGTTAAAGCGGCATAAACCACTTTAGCAAGCCGTAACAAGTCAAAATACTTTGAAACACTTCCGAATCAGAATGTATGGTATTATGAACCATGTTATACAAGATCAAACTCTTGTTTGGTTTATAAACCTCATTCTATTCGATCTCCCGTTTCAAGTTTCGATACACTAACACATAGTATCTGATAAACTAGGAACAACTTCAACACTTGAACATTGAGCTTTGCTATTCGATTGAACAAGACCTATACGCAAACATGTGAGTACATAGTCCCCCTTTTTACGTTTTCAAATGTTTTCATATGTGTAACCAATTTTTTTCTCAAATGTATGCCATATAAATGTTTGCTAAATGCTTTTTGTGTATTATTCTTATTAAGCAAAACACGATTGAGAACACGAACCGAATCCTTATAGGATCTATCTATCTTCATAGTTAGATTCTCGTAGGATATTTAAAGTAATACTTTAAATCTTTCTATCTACATAGTGAGATTTCTAAGAAGTGCTTTACATATGAACGTGCCGAATGGTTATTGTTTATTTGTAGAGTATTGTTGGTGATTTAGATAACGAAACGAGAGTAATACAATAAGACATGGTGGATATATCGCTGGTACTTCCTATATATAAGTGTGCTTATTGTATTACCGTTCGTGACGTTATCCGATTCACATTAGGACATAGGATTTTAGGATTTAATGTGACCAAACCAAATCCTTATAGCATCTATCTATCTTCATAGTTAGATTCTTATAGGATATTTAAAGTGCTAAATTGAAGTCCTTGATTGGATTCTTTGTGTACTTTAATAAGTATGTACAAGATGATGTGACCAAACCAAATCCTTATAGCATCTATCTATCTTCATAGTTAAATTCTTATAGGACGTTTAAAGTGCTAAACTGAAGTCCTTGATTGGATTCTTTGTGTACTTTAATGCGTATGTACATGATGATGTGACCAAACCAAATCCTTATAGCATCTATCTATCTTCATAGTTTCATTCTTATAGGATGTTTAAAGTGCTAAATTGAAGTCCTTGATTGGATTCTTTGTGTACTTTAATGCGTATGTACAAGATGATGTGACCAAACCAAATCCTTATAGCATCTATCTATTTTCATTGGATGTTTAAATGCTAAATTGAAGTCCTTGGATTCTTTGTGTACTTTAATGCGTATGTACAAGATGATGTGACCAAGTTGATGATTATGTGTTTATGTGATTAGTAATGATTTAGATAACGAAACAAGTCTAATACCATAAGAACATTGTGGATACGTTGTTGGTACTTCCTATATATATGTGTTCTTATTGTATTTCCTTTGTAGCGTTATCCAAATCACTTTAGGATTTTGTGTTCAATTGATTCAAATGTTCAATATCCAAATCCTTGTAGAATCTTTCTATTTTTAATCTGCTAGATACTTAGAAGGATATCCAAAGTACTACTATAAATCCTTGATTGGATTTCTAATAATACTCTCACAAGTTTATGACCGATTTCAATGTTGTAATAAAGACCAAAGTACAATTTTCAATGGCATAAAAATTACCTAGTAATAATCATATTGCCATATACAAAACTCTTGTGTCACAAGTTTCATAATCAAGATAATGTATTGCATGCTAAACCTTTTTGCCATTTAATGGTTTCAAAGAGTACATTTTCAATTGACAACTCTCGTAGTTGTCAAAGTATTGCAATACCTAACCTTTTGCCATTGATTTGGCTAACAAAACCTATGTATTCACCAGCATTCTTTGTTGAAGTCTTTTTCACATATGTTTCAGGTTATTGATTATTCAAGCATGCTACACATAGGGTCGCATCCGGGCCTTAGACTTCTTTAATTAAAAGACAATTACATGTATTCTTTGTATTGAAAACAATGTTAACATAATGAAACAATTTAGTACCATGTGTTATGAGCAATTTGAAACGTGACTCCTCACTATTTCCGTCACGTGTTGTATTACGTGATTTGTAACATCCGTCAAAAACGGATTTACCAAACCCGCTCCGTTTATCAACCGAACAGTCAGTCAAATTTTTAGTTGCGAATTAAATGCCCAAAATAATTTTAAACGATCCGTAATCAATTATTATGCGGGGATATGTATTTAGTTTTTGAAAATCTGTTAAAAATAACAAAATAAAAATATTTTATCCATGCCGGGTTTCGAACTCGGGTCTGTATCCGGTTCAACCAAACACTTAACTCCCACACCGTAAACCACTCCGCCACTTTGATTTTCTGTTAAGTTAATGGAATTATTAAATCAAATAATGATGTGCGGAAATTCAAATTCCGTCAACTTGCGCCCAAACAGCTGTCGTCGGAAATCCCGACGACTTCGCCCATAAAACACGTTTTCGCTCAATTTAATCAATCAATTAACTCTCGCCAGCTATAGCCAACGTCTGAAAACGCGTCATTTGCCAAAATCGCCGGAGAACAGTTGACTTCGAATATAGACCGAATTCAGACCCCATTCATCTCGTTGCTACCCTATAAATACACCCACAACTCGCCAGAAGTCTTTCACACTCAAATCGCACCCTTTATCAGCGAAACATCACTCGCCGGAAGTATTTGATACATCGCCGGAAAACCGTATCATTAACCTTCGAGCTTACTGAACCCCCTAAACTTTCACATAAGTCACCCACCCCTTTGTAACCTTTCGGAAGACTCTCTGCTGCAAGAAGTTGTCGCCGGAAAAAGGTTTCTGTCGCCGGAGTTCTGCCGGAAAACAGAGTATAACCAGTCGGTATATCTCACGCTTAAATTCATTCCCTTTTTACTTTTATCTCATTTGTAATTGATCATTAAACGCTAAAGAAACATGAAACAACATTTCGAACCAGTCCGTCGTCACTTCCGGTTAAAAACCGGTGAAGAAGACGAAGTTCGATAATGGTTAAGTATAATTAAACTCAAGTTATTTACCGGGTTAGACACACAGTCCAGCGGTGGACTGTGTGCACTTTTAACGCTAAGGTCACGAGTTCGATTCCGGTTTCACACACGCCGCCTTGATAAAAATCCTATTTTTAGCAAACTGAACCGGAGTCGCCTTGAGTATATGTTAAGTATATTGATAACCGAGTTATAACCAAGTGTGACACACAGTCCAGCGGTGGAGTGTGTGTCCGCTAACCCACAGGTCCCGGGTTCGAGACCTGTGGAGCGCACCGGTTCTCGAGTCTTAATCTGTTTTTAAAATAAATTGATTTCTGTTAAATCTAATTAATATATATATATAATTAAAATCGGATATATAACGGGTTAGACACGTAGCTCAGTTGGTAGAGCTGCGTGCACGCGTACGGGAGGTCTCGGGTTCGAGCCTCACCCGGCGCACAACAATATGCTATAAACCGGTCAACGATAGTCAAAGTCAACGGGTCAAAGTCAACTGTAGCAAAAATAAAATATTTTTTTATTATTTTTATTTAATTATTTTAATTAAAAATACTTAAAAATAACATTTTTAAGGTTAGAAAATAGCCTCAAACTCACAAAAATACACCCAACAATCCTACTAAAATAGATTCATAAAACCCGTTTACTTACCAAACCGTAACGCGATTTATCTAGGTTAATTTCACTCGTGGTTAAAACCTTTTCGCGCGCATCCAACGTCATCAACCGAACGCACCCAATGTGAGTGAATTCTTACAAACTCCCCTTTTTTTTTATTCATGTTTTGGGGTGTATCATGTGTCGCTTAAACTAATTCTCTTATGCAAATTCGTGTTATACCATTATATGAACTAAATTAGAATGTAACTATTGTTTGTTTGTGATGTATTTCATATTGTCAAAGTTGTATACAAATTATTTAGGCCCATCAGTTCGTAAGAACAACGCGTGCCTCAAAACTCATTTATTAGGCCCATCAGTTCCTCGTGTGAGACGAGAACAACGCGTGCCTCAAAACTCATACATTAGGCCCATCAGTTCGTAAGAACAACGCGTGCCTCAAAACTCATTTATTAGGCCCATCAGTTCCTCGTGTGAGACGAGAACAACGCGTGCCTCAAAACTATCATTTGGTGTTTGTATGTTCAATATTCAATATTATGTGTTGTGTGAATAAATTTACATCTACATTTACTCATATGAGGTATGCACATTATTTATAATCAATTGGATAAACTCGTTCAAATGTTTTTCCATAGGATTCACTCGCCAACATTATGTTGATCCAAAAACCTTTTTACACATGATACAGGTGGACAGGTTGAAGCAAGGAAAACATAGGATATGCCTTAGAAGAGAAACAAGAAGCTTAGACTGATAGTTAGAACATGTTGTATCATTTATTGTAAACTTCCATTAAATTGTATTAATGAATATGAAACATATAATAAATGTCATGAGCTTTGATGATAACCCAATTATGCCCCGATCACCTTTTCCGCTGCGGGTCGGGGTGTGACAGATTGGTATCAGAGCCAGGTTATAGGGATATAGGATAGGTTATTAGACCCTTAGAGCCTATACTATAGTCTGCCTAAATTTTAAATTGATTAGGTGGTTACATACAAACTTGTGATATTTATTTGTTTCATATTTGTTTACATTTCAGTCAAACATACATGCTCATTCATTATACATATATACATATATCGATGTTCATGTATTCAATTTATTTTCATACTCTCAGTATCCAAAGATTTTATGCAAATTTCAAATCTCATCAAAGTAAGTTCTGCGACGGGCATGTAGTAACTGGAAGGGTACAAGTACCGGTAGTCGGAACGTCCTGTCTAGGTTGGCATTCGTATAAATCCAAAATAACGGACCAGTTTGCCTACCTGGGGACTAACGATGAGAGTACGACGGACCTATTAGGCCAAAGCATGCCACACCAAACGTCGTTCGAACTAACCTCCCTTTGAGATGTCACCGTGTCTACACCTGGACACATTCCGAATATCACACGTTGTATACATATTTCTCGATTTTCTCCGGGTTTTGTGTACGCAATCAGGCAGAAACCATGCAAACCATATGAAAAACCGGTATTCATGGGGGCCCACATGATTACACAGGTAAAGTATGGCGGCATGACGGGCCTAACAGCGAGCAAAGCTCAAGACATCCTATGGATGTAGTAGAGTTATTTTTCTATAATTATTTTATGAACGTTCAATCCCAAACACGACCCACGATCCCAAAGGCATTCAACTCATACTCTTGACATGTATTCCTTGTAGATGTCTTCTAGCCTCGCTCGTAGGAAAATGAGAGCAGGAAAAGCCCGTGAACGCATGGCTACCCAAATCGCTCAGCAAATGGCGACCGTAATACCCAACATCGTAGTTCAAGTTCAACAAGCCCTTACCGCTAATTCCGTTAACCCAACCCAACAAGAAGATCAAAACACTATCAATCCTTCAGTCACTAAATGCACCTACAAACATTTCAAATCCTGCGATCCTCCAAAATACGAAGGTACTGAAGGTGTCACCGCTCTCCTCCATTGGTTCGAAGAAATGGAGAACACTTTTCTAAATTGCGATTGCCCCGATGATCGCAAAGTGCGTTATGCTACCGGTCGCTTACTTGGAACGGCACTCACATGGTGGAATACAGAAAAGACCAAACGAGGTGTTGAAGAAACTATGACCTTGACTTGGGAAGAATTGAAGGGAATCATGACAAGACGGTTTTGCCCAAGAAGTGAAATCAAGAAATTGGAGGATGAGTTCCATGCTTTGAAACAAAAGGAAGGCGACCACACCACATACAACAAGAGATTCCTTGAGTTAAATCAAATGGTTCCCAACTTGTTCACTCCCCTCTACCGTTTGATCGAGCACTACATTCGTGGTCTTCCATCAAAAATTCAAGACCCTGTAATAAGCACCTCGCCTGCAACTTTGGAAGCAGCAATGGAGCTAGCAACCGCGCTCACCGAGAACCGAATCCGGAATAAAGATTTCAAAGAGGAGAAGAAGAAGGATAAAGCATCAACCGAAACCTCAAACTCCACCCGAACCGAATCCTCTACACCACCTATTTCTAAGAGAAAACGTGATGGGCAAATCTTCGCCGTCACCCAACGTAACCAACCAGCTTCACAAGTTGTATCTCCTCGAACTATCCCAAACGCTCAAGTAGCACCCAACTCAACTTACCCAAAAAAGAAACCTTACATTGGACCTCACCCTCAATGCAACACCTGTTTCTATCACCATCCATCTACCTTACCCTGTCGACTATGTGCGAATTGTGGACGCTACGGTCATTTGAGCAACGTTTGCCGCACCCCTCAAAACCAAACCTCAACCCCTACTCAACCCATGATCCAAACATATCAACAACCTCAATACCCCATGTACCCATATGTTCGAGCTTGTTTCAATTGTGGCGACCCTACCCATTTTAGAAACACGTGCCCTCGTTTGGTTAACATCATAAATGCCCAAGCTCAGGCAAACCCAGTTAACCAAGCAAACCAAGCAAATCCAGCTCCACCGCCAGCAAGGGGAAGAGTTTTTAACATCAATGCCAATCCTGTTGAAGATGTTAACGGACCAAACCAACCACTTAACTAGCCTTCTCTCACCAAGAATCAAGATTCAACTCCAATCACTTAGTTTTTATGTTTATATCTCGATTTTCATGTATCTCAGTTGGAATTTTTATCCAAGAAATTTTAATGCAAATTACTAGTTCAGTTTGTTTTATACTCATTATTCATATCATCATACTTCACGGCATATTTCAGTTTCACATAGACTAACCTCTCCATCATATTAAACGAGAGAGGTTTTGTCAAACACGGATACTATCAGAATTAAGACTCAAGCGCTGATTGTTGTGTTGTTTATGTTGTAGAGTCGCATAGAACTAATCATAATTCACTGATAAAACCAATGAAAATTTGACAAGAATATGGTGGATACGCCGCTGGTACTTCCTATATATAAGTATTCTTGTCAAAGGATCAGAGGCATTATCAGGCGGTTATGAGAAGTTCCATGTAGGATTTACTATTGCCTTGGTTGAAATTGTGTTACATTTATATCATCTCACTATTTAAAGAAATTGGATTGTGATCCATTTCTATATAGACTAACCTCTCCATCATAACAAATGAGAGAGGACCCATCACCATTCAAACATATATGCTATCAGAATGTGGATACAATTGTTAGTTGTTGTGTTTATTTGTGTAGATTGTAGAATTTCTGCCTTAGGAAATAACCCTAAGCATATTCAAACTCTTATGCATGTTATCATTTTAGCGAATCATTCCTGCTTAACAATACTTATACAGTAGGCAACAAAAAGCGATTCCTGTATTAGGATACTTAACCTTTACAAGGAACGTTACCGCCTCAAACAAAAACCTAAACCCTAATTCTCAAAAATGTAACCGGCAAACTCAACACCATCATTCTTTTAGTCGATTATATCCCTAATTAAATTTCGGGGCGAAATTTCTAAAAAGCAGGGGATACTGTAACATCCGTCAAAAACAGATTTACCAAACCCGCTCCGTTTATCAACCGAACAGTCAGTCAAATTTTTAGTTGCGAATTAAATGCCCAAAATAATTTTAAACGATCCGTAATCAATTATTATGCGGGGATATGTATTTAGTTTTTGAAAATCTGTTAAAAATAACAAAATAAAAATATTTTATCCATGCCGGGTTTCGAACTCGGGTCTGTATCCGGTTCAACCAAACACTTAACTCCCACACCGTAAACCACTCCGCCACTTTGATTTTCTGTTAAGTTAATGGAATTATTAAATCAAATAATGATGTGCGGAAATTCAAATTCCGTCAACTTGCGCCCAAACAGCTGTCGTCGGAAATCCCGACGACTTCGCCCATAAAACACGTTTTCGCTCAATTTAATCAATCAATTAACTCTCGCCAGCTATAGCCAACGTCTGAAAACGCGTCATTTGCCAAAATCGCCGGAGAACAGTTGACTTCGAATATAGACCGAATTCAGACCCCATTCATCTCGTTGCTACCCTATAAATACACCCACAACTCGCCAGAAGTCTTTCACACTCAAATCGCACCCTTTATCAGCGAAACATCACTCGCCGGAAGTATTTGATACATCGCCGGAAAACCGTATCATTAACCTTCGAGCTTACTGAACCCCCTAAACTTTCACATAAGTCACCCACCCCCTTTGTAACCTTTCGGAAGACTCTCTGCTGCAAGAAGTTGTCGCCGGAAAAAGGTTTCTGTCGCCGGAGTTCTGCCGGAAAACAGAGTATAACCAGTCGGTATATCTCACGCTTAAATTCATTCCCTTTTTACTTTTATCTCATTTGTAATTGATCATTAAACGCTAAAGAAACATGAAACAACATTTCGAACCAGTCCGTCGTCACTTCCGGTTAAAAACCGGTGAAGAAGACGAAGTTCGATAATGGTTAAGTATAATTAAACTCAAGTTATTTACCGGGTTAGACACACAGTCCAGCGGTGGACTGTGTGCACTTTTAACGCTAAGGTCACGAGTTCGATTCCGGTTTCACACACGCCGCCTTGATAAAAATCCTATTTTTAGCAAACTGAACCGGAGTCGCCTTGAGTATATGTTAAGTATATTGATAACCGAGTTATAACCAAGTGTGACACACAGTCCAGCGGTGGAGTGTGTGTCCGCTAACCCACAGGTCCCGGGTTCGAGACCTGTGGAGCGCACCGGTTCTCGAGTCTTAATCTGTTTTTAAAATAAATTGATTTCTGTTAAATCTAATTAATATATATATATATAATTAAAATCGGATATATAACGGGTTAGACACGTAGCTCAGTTGGTAGAGCTGCGTGCACGCGTACGGGAGGTCTCGGGTTCGAGCCTCACCCGGCGCACAACAATATGCTATAAACCGGTCAACGATAGTCAAAGTCAACGGGTCAAAGTCAACTGTAGCAAAAATAAAATATTTTTTTATTATTTTTATTTAATTATTTTAATTAAAAATACTTAAAAATAACATTTTTAAGGTTAGAAAATAGCCTCAAACTCACAAAAATACACCCAACAATCCTACTAAAATAGATTCATAAAACCCGTTTACTTACCAAACCGTAACGCGATTTATCTAGGTTAATTTCACTCGTGGTTAAAACCTTTTCGCGCGCATCCAACGTCATCAACCGAACGCACCCAATGTGAGTGAATTCTTACAAACTCCCCTTTTTTTTTATTCATGTTTTGGGGTGTATCATGTGTCGCTTAAACTAATTCTCTTATGCAAATTCGTGTTATACCATTATATGAACTAAATTAGAATGTAACTATTGTTTGTTTGTGATGTATTTCATATTGTCAAAGTTGTATACAAATTATTTAGGCCCATCAGTTCGTAAGAACAACGCGTGCCTCAAAACTCATTTATTAGGCCCATCAGTTCCTCGTGTGAGACGAGAACAACGCGTGCCTCAAAACTCATACATTAGGCCCATCAGTTCGTAAGAACAACGCGTGCCTCAAAACTCATTTATTAGGCCCATCAGTTCCTCGTGTGAGACGAGAACAACGCGTGCCTCAAAACTATCATTTGGTGTTTGTATGTTCAATATTCAATATTATGTGTTGTGTGAATAAATTTACATCTACATTTACTCATATGAGGTATGCACATTATTTATAATCAATTGGATAAACTCGTTCAAATGTTTTTCCATAGGATTCACTCGCCAACATTATGTTGATCCAAAAACCTTTTTACACATGATACAGGTGGACAGGTTGAAGCAAGGAAAACATAGGATATGCCTTAGAAGAGAAACAAGAAGCTTAGACTGATAGTTAGAACATGTTGTATCATTTATTGTAAACTTCCATTAAATTGTATTAATGAATATGAAACATATAATAAATGTCATGAGCTTTGATGATAACCCAATTATGCCCCGATCACCTTTTCCGCTGCGGGTCGGGGTGTGACATGATTGGGGTGTTACAATAATCTTCCTGAAACACTATTAGAAGGTAAAGGCCACCAATGTAATGAATTTTTGCTCCTTCAACCGTAGCTTCGTTCAGGTTCTCGTACATTCCGATGAGTGCATTGATATTTGTCGTTCAACCAATCATAGCCCTACCATGAAGGTCGAAAAAAGCACTAGTTTCATCATAAAACCTTAACCACCTTCTCCGGGCTCGAACCAACCGACTCACGAGAATGGACTGATGGCACCGAGTCTCTATACGAAACCCCTTCTTTGAGAAACTGGTCCTGCACCCGGAACTCCCCACCTGCCTACCTTCCAATTGTTTACTCTTTCCTTGCATCTTCTCATCCTTTTTAACCGAGTCCCATCGTTTTACCAGATCCCCGCATTCTCTACCGCGAACTTCGCAATGTTAACTCTGAGTTTACATCCACCCATCTTAACTCCGTTCAGCACTCTCTCCAATTCCTTAACATCGCTTACGTTTTTGAAATTTAACAAACCAAACTAATTTCCAAATCTTTTCCTGACAATATAACTTTTGGCCACTTCCCCGAAAACTCCGACAAAATCCGCCACATCCCATGGGTTACAGCCTGTTGAGGACTTGTGACAAAAAAAATTAATGGTGTTACCTTTTTTGCCACAACCATCTTGCTTGTCTTCATTGCCGATGTCATTGTTATTTCCTCTTCCTCGCTCGATCGGAACGTTCAGCTAGGGTTTCTCCTCTTCAGCGTTTCCTCTTCCTGCCATAAGTAAAGAGTTGCTGGTATTCGTATATTAAATTCCTAGATCGAGATAAAAGCGATTCACCAAGTCAACCCATTAGGTCAATTTGGTCATAGTCTCCATCCCTTTGTGCGTGATTTTCTTGTATGGGGTAATCAAACCAAAAGGATAGATTGGTATGACTTGCTTGAGATTAGGTCTACGGTTTGAAACTTGAAACCATTCTTGTAACATGAACCAATAGTTTACCTTTATTTTAAATGTTTGGAAGATACATTTATGCAATTATATACCATTCATCCTTAGTAGTTTTAAAAGAAAACTAATACAAACAAATAACTTTTAATTTTAAACAATGGTTCAAACCACAAAACCAAACATTGGCCAGTTTGCATTGCTTTTTTAAAATTGTAACAACACCTAAATGCGGACGCTTTTAGTTGTACGTGAGGGAGATGGCACCAACGTGAAGGGGAGAGAGTGAAAGGCATCCATCCCCAAGGATGCATTTATACAGATTTTGTGACTGGGAGGAGAGGAAGATGGGAATTCAAGTGCGTTCATGGGACAAACTCCGGACATATGCAACACAAGTGCGTTTTTGGGCTTCTCATTATAGACGCTCTAACATACATAAAGAGCCCCTAATTCCATCACAAAAGTCGTTGACGCTTTCATAGTTGCCACCGATGCAGATGGAAGCATAATAAATCAAATTGCAATCAAGAACATGTGAAATAATCAAAAGCTTGAATAGGATGATTGGCAAGCTTAAAGCTTTGCAATTGTTTACCAAACTACTTAAAAACTCACTAAACAAAAAACCCTAGATCTTATTTTATAGTTGGGAATCATAACTATAATAAGAAACTTAGGGAACAATAAATTGGAAATTAAAATTTAAATAAAATATATTAGATAACTATGCATTAGCCATGCTCAGGCATATCCCCTCTTCTCTACCGCGACATAGCGACACGGCACGGAAACCCGAAACATAGGTAACGAATAACATGGTGGGTATTTGGTATGGGACCAGGTATGGGGTTAGTTCCAAAAAAAATCATAGGTATGAAAAGGGTATGGTTTTAGGTGGTACCCAACTCGATTACCCGAAAAATACATACTTGTAAATGTTTCTTTTCTAATTTTTAGGTAACCAAGTAATCTACTAATTCACAGATTTTCGTTTTTTATTTTATTTTTTAATTCCCTTGGCTAATAAAATTATATAACAACTAAAATAGTAAGAACGTATTTAGAAATCCCAACGAGTATAAGACACGATTTATATCGGGTATGGAAGTGGGATTACTAATACATGCATGTCCCATTGCCGTCTCTACTCACATCTGGTTTTCCAGCAACCCCACACAGCCAACCACCACTATACGCCCCCAACGCCAAGAAAAATTATATATGACGGAGTTATGAACATGCGTGTTATCGAGCAACTACTTCTGTAGCGGTTAAATCATTGGTTGAGCTTGTTGGATAAGTGCTTGAAGAGAAATCAGCACCATGAAATTTCCTTTCTGTGAAAAATGCTGGCTGCTTAGGTTTCTGCAATGCACCCTCACGGCCTAACATTTGAACCACTGATGACATGTCTGGCCTGTCATCTGCGCTTTCTTGAACACATAACAACCCCATTTCGATTGATCTTAAAACCTGGGATGGATCTACTGGTTCATCTAAAGTTGAATCAATGAGTTCCATTGACCTGCCGTCTTTATACATTCTCCATGCCTGAACATAGTATAGAAACAGTTATTTGGTTGTACAGTAAGAACTATAATTACAAATCTAAAGAGCATTTTTGAGGCAGGTGAACTTACATGCCCAATAAGGTTATTGTCTTGCTTAGTATGAACGAATCCCCGGTTTCTACTCCCACTTACAATCTCTAGCACCAAAACGCCAAAGCTAAACACATCTGACTTCGTTGAGAAAAGGCCATTTAATGCATACTCCGGAGACATGTAACCACTGCAGTCAGCAAAATGTTTCTAAGAATAATGAACTTAGCAAAAAACATAATGAATATACAGTTGGGTTTTGTGGCTTACTATGTACCAACAACTCTCTCTGTGTTTGCTTGAGTCTCATTTCCTCCAAAGCTTCTTGCTATGCCAAAGTCTGATATCTTTGGGTTCATGTCCAGATCTAGTAGAATATTGCTCGCTTTAAGATCTCTATGAATGATTCTTAGTCGTGAATCTTGATGCAGATACAGAAGTCCTCGGGCAATTCCTTTAATGATGTGTAATCGCTTTGTCCAATCAAGAAGTGCGCTTTGTGTTTTATCTGCCAAACATGTAAATTTAGTTCATTATAGTTTCATTTTAAATCAACTATGATATTATGTATGATGTTGACCGAATATGAACAGGTCTAGGCTTCTGTTTGGCATGTATTCATAGATCAACAATTTCTCATCTCCCTCTATGCTACATCCGAGGAGCTTAACAAGATTCCGGTGCTGGAGTTTTGAAATGCAAATCACTTCATTCTTGAATTCATCGAGTCCTTGTCTGGAAGTTGTGGAGAGACGCTTAACTGCAATTTCTTTCCCTTCTAGCACACCCTGAATATTACCATTCCCGAAAATGAATACTATACAAACATCAAAGTGTAACTTTCATTTTTATATTTTTATATATGTGGCATGACTATAATACAAACCATGTCTTCATTGGATCTTTGATATTATGTTATACTTTGAAAAGTGGCAGCATGCAAAGCACTTTATACTTTTACCTTATAAACTGGTCCAAATCCACCCTCTCCAAGTTTATTATCTGATGAAAAACTAGCAGTAGATTGTGCTACTGTAGAAAAGCTAAAGAATGGTAGCTCCATGACTTCTTTCTGCCTTTCACAGACTTGCAGTGATCCCCCTATGCAATTGAAATAACACAAAATTTTACAGAATCTTTCTGCCTTTCACAGTCTTCATTGGATCTTTGATATTATGTTATACTTTGAAAACTTACAGAATCTGCTCAAATAATTCATATTACTCCAAATTGTATATATTGCTTACCTTCTCCCAATGGTTGCGCGTGATGCCTTTTTCTCCATGCATACCAGAATATTGTAGAGCTTAAGCCTATAAGAACAACTCCCAGAAAGACTGGTAATAAAATGAATCTGATGTTTGCTCTTCCTCTCTCGGACACTGGTTGAGCAAGTGCATGATATTAACATAGCAACAACATTGGTAACTTAGTGATACATAATAGCCATGAATTTAGTATGTTTGTACGGGTGAAAATCAATCCGTGTAGATTGGTTATTGTGTTAAAAATATAACACATGTTTGGCGAAATTTAGGAAGAGATAGTTACCTAATTCAGAGGAAGCCATTCTTACATATATATCCTGACCACCGTTGCCGTCGGTGATAACTCTGATGTCTAAGAGGTCATTATACCAAAGCAAGCATCCACTTCCCTTCCCTGTGATATTTGTATTTGCATAAGCCATACAAGTACAATTCTTTAGGCATACTGCTTCGCATTCCTTTAGGTTCATGCCCCTGTTAAACCAGGAATTGTGTGTGTCTGGCCACTTTACATTAGGATACCTTATAAACCCATCTGTTCCATTTTCGCAATCCAGTGGTGTTCGCCTCATACAGCCATCAAACCAATTTGCTTCCTCCCAACCCTTTGGGTTTCTAGGCACAAATTTTGAGTCATCTAGGCACGAACATCCCTGTGAGTTTACACTGATGCAGCTTCCATAAGCACCACAAATATTGTAAGAATCACATCTCTCTTTTGGTAATGTAAACACAGGCTGCCAGTTTTTAGCATCTTCCACCCACACCGAACGTTGTACCTCCCCAGAAGATTCTAAGGTGAATCTCGATAGAACAGAACTGTTTATAAGATAATAAGTGAAAGCTACCAGTGTTTCATTAATAACCATAGTGTATGTATAGATATTGTTGTGGCCGAACGCTGATTCCCCACTAAACCTTATACCATTCCATGGTCCTGGCCGGAATTTGATCATATCTGTGCCTTGTTTGAGTAAGTACTGAGGATAACCGTGTGTGTCAACACGAAAGGTAAATTCACCTGGAGCTGGATCATCCTTGCTTTTCCATGACGATAGATACCATTCCCTGCGCGTCGACAAGTCCATCCCAAACTTCATTTCAGGTAACTGAGTATCAGTTGGATAATCAAAACTCTGCCAGAGAATCCTTTTGTTATCTCCGTCCGTCATAACTAAATTTCCGTTATCATCAAGCTTTGCAGTTGCATTTCCTGATGATGTTGTGCTGGATGACCACAATATACCATTGGTATTGTTCATGAGGACAAGATTTCCTGGATGGACAATCTTTAACACCCCTGATGACGCGACGGTGAGTGGGCGTTCTCTGTTGGAAACCCAAACCACTGTTTTAACAGATATTTTCTTATACCAAATACCAAGGTATCTATTCTCAGAGCTACCCGGCTTGAAAAAGCCCAGTTCAAAGGTTCCGCCTGGCGAGACCAGTGTGTCTTTTTCTGTCAAGAACTGTATATCCGAAATGATGTCGATTTCGGCAGTATAGATTTTCTGAATGGGGAGTGTAACAAGTAAAAGAACAAATATAGCTACTCTCTCCATTTTTCCTCTAAAGATTCTGATAATGTCTTTATATTTTGTTTATTATATATTCCTAGCTATATCTAGCATGAGATGGAGGCTATTTCTGACCAACCATAGTAAGTGTGCCATCAATTGGTGGGGTGCGTTCATCTTCTTTTTTTATTTTATTTAATGTCTAGTATTTAGATGACGTTAAAAGATGTAATTATAACATGGGTCCATCCAAACTTTATGCCACCGTGCCTTGTGGGTATGTAGTGCCCTGGGTCACACGGTAAGAACTGTAAATCCGAAATGATGTCGATTTCGGCAGTATAGATTTTGTGAATGTGGAGTTAAACAAGTAACATAACAAATCTGATTTTCCTTCCAACCTTCTGATAATTATCCTTGCTATATCTAGCATGAAATGGAAGTGTGTTTTTTTCCACCTACCATAAGGCTAGTGGGTATGGTGAGGCTCATCCTTGGGAGGATTGCCGGCCACGTAGGATGTCACGTAAACGGGTGTGAGGATAGGGCTAAAGAGGATGGACCTAGGAGGTGGGGGATGAACCCCTTTATATATATGTATGTATATATGTATAGATGTGTGAGAGGTGAAGAGGCACGGCTTGGGCGGCAGGGATTTGGCGGATTTGCCGCTGCCGGGCCTACCGGGGCGGTGTGGGGTGAAGCGCTGGGCCTGGCCGGGCCTAAGCCGCCCCCATACCCACCAGCCTAATAGATCGATATTACCTGTGCGTTATTAAGTGACCCATTAACTGCCGGGTCGCATTAATTGCTGTCATAAATTGATTTTTTGTATTTTTTTTCAACTTGCAAGGTGGAAGGACCGAAAGGTACTTCATGGTTTGACGAAATCGCCATTTATAAATATAAAGTTCCTTATTATTGACTCATTCGTCCAAGAAAGTTCATGCGTTGATGGTGTCTTTTTGTTCTCCAAGAAAAGTTCATGCGTTGATGGTGTCTTTTTGTTCTTCGATTTCCTTGTGGTTCGCATGAGTTTTTTTTTTTAAACGGTCAACGAATCCTTCAAATGGGCTACTGGCAACGAATTCAACACATCAGGATACACTTGCATCCGAACCGGGGAAAACCCTCACCTAGGGCTGAAGCCTATGAACACTCGCCCGAAAGCACGACAGTGTGGTAAGATAAAACCCGCTCAGTTCAAGGATCGAACTAGCGATCTCCGCCTACTCGCCTAGTCTCAAATCATCACCAGGTGCCGTAGAAAATAATTGAGAAAGCAGGAATCGAACTTGGGTCCCTTGGAACACCAAGTCTCTCCCATACCACTCCTTAGGCCTGTAAACGAACCGAACAAACACGAACATAAGCATGTTCTGTTTGTTTATTTAACTTTAACCGAACACGAACACGAACACAAACATATAATCGAACACATTTTTTTGTTCGTGTTCGTTCATTAAGAAATCAGGCATGTTCGTGTTCGTTTATGTTCGTTCGTTAAAGCCTAAACGAACAGTTCACGAACACAAACGAACAAAAACAAAAAAAATTAACTAAACTTATTTGAATAAACATAAACAAACATTAATTAACATGATTGAACAAACATAAACGAACACAAATGAGCGTAATTAAACAAACATAAACAAACACAATTTAATCTTAGTGAACACAAACAAAAACTCTAATATATTACAGTTCATCTAAAAACACATCTAAACTAGAGTTCATAGATACAAAAATTAAGTAGTTTTCTATATAAATATTAAGTAAGTGATCAATTACGTAAAAAAAATTAAACTTCAATTATTATTACTAGAAAACTCAATTGCTAACTATTTATATTTATATAAGTAGTTAGAAAACCTAATATTTATATAAATATAACTAGTTATGTATTTACTAAAATTTAAACGAACGTAAATAAATGAACGTTCACGAACATAAATGAACAAACATAAACGAACGTTCATGAACATAAATGAACGAACATAAGGTGTGTTCGTGTTCGTTCATTTAATTAAACGAACAAAATATTTTGTTTGTGTTTGTTCGTTTATTAAATAAACGAACATAAATGGACTTCCCGCCGAACAAGTTCACGAACAGTTTATGAACGTTCGGTTCGTTCACAGGCCTACCACTCCTCCACTACATCATTGGCGTGGTTCCCATGACTGTTTAATTGTTCCAAAATGGTTGGATTTCTAGACCAACTTAGGGGAAGGATCACCTGCGGGTTAAACCAAGGAAACTTTGTGGATCCCACTTCATTAGCCAATATTTTATGTCTAGTATTTAGACCATGTTTGGGATTCCATTCAAAACCTCCTTATTAATTTATTAACTTTTCTCAAAAGTCATTGATAAGAGGAAAAAGTCATTTTAAAAAGTTAATAAGGAGGTTCTAAATGGAATCTCAAACATGGCCTTAGATGACGTTAATTACAACATGGAGGAGAAAATTCGTTTGCAAAGACTCGAGGATCCATCCAGATTTTATGCCGCCGCGTCGTGTTGGTATGTAGTTCCCCTACCCTCTTGGTCACACGGCAAGAAATTACTTGGTGGATGAGCTGTCTACATTAAACATACGCTGTCTTCTAAGTTTTTTTCTTCACTCGTTTTGTCCAAGAATAGTTAACCCAATGTCAAGAGATAATTCTGATTTGAAGGATTATCTAAAAATTAAGGATGGGTGATAATTCAAGTTAGTTGAAGATAAAAAGTAGTTTAGTTTGTTTTTATAATTTACTAGATAGGTTTATACTAAATAGAGTTTGAGTAGGTTTATGATTAGTTCATGTTTAGTATAAATGTTTAGTATAAATAGAGGGTTATGTATTTCAGTTTTATTTTTCGAGTTGAGTTTAATAATAAAAGAGTATGGGACGTATTGTTTGTGTTTGGTTTTGTATGTTCGTGATCGGAAGCCTGGGCTGGGATGAGTCCATCTGATAACGGCACCTCTACGATTTCCATCTTCTTAGGCCACAAGAAATCAGGGCCTCGGGTGCCGCGAATACGAAAAAAACCATTAATGGCATAATAAATGGGTCTCGGGTCAAAACTATATAGGCTATTGATTTACTATTTTTAGTTGGGTTCTAAAATTAGTTATGGGTTTTTGTAAAAAAAACTTGCAGGTTGAAGCCACGATTTGATGGCTTATACGTTTGTGCTTTGTTAAGTTATACATTATCACACAAAGTCGTTTTGGGGTAAGCCTTACAAGCGATGCTTGCCTCTCATACGACACTCACCACAACACCTCTTTCCTCCACCTCATCTTTCTCCATTAAAGCATCTCCAATAATAAACTCCGTCCAAAATCTAAATCTGTGACATCAGCATGGCACATCAATCCAAAACCTCAACCGTCTAAACCCACTTTTTACTCTAACAATAAATCATTCTAAACCTTCACCACATTACTACTTTTCCTTTTATTTTCTATATCTAATTTATTTAATATACTTATAAATTATATATTAAAAAACATATTTTTCATAATTTAGTTTAGAGTAAAATGTAATTTGCCGGTTGTTCATTGATGGTATCAACTTAAGTACCTAAAATTAATTTTTTTACCATTGAGTCCCTGCATATCGATTAGTTCTGACTTTTGAGTGTTTTTTTTCAGACTCAGATTCTACTTAAAACTAGGTAATTTAAGAAAAAGTGAGATGTTATTGGAGAGGAGAGGAGTGTTTGCTGGTTCAGAAAGCTACTGATAATCTCTTAAGGTGTTGTTCTTATTCAAAAATCATTTAAAAATCATCTATCATTATGTTAATTAGAGTTTGAAGTTCTGATTATGATGGTTATGTGCGTTCCCATTTAGGTTGGAAGAATCTATATGATGGCTTCAAACATCTGTAAGCAATGTTTTAAAACTGATTTTTAAATCGTATGTACGTGTTTTAACCCGAATCACTGATTCGATACCTTGTCTGATTGATCTAAAATCCAGCAACGGATGCCAAAGTGTTGCTTGTATGTAAGGCTATACTTTGTAAACTAGGTTGGGGTTTTGTCTCGTGATGTATCGTTAAAATTTAAGTTGGGTTATTGCACTGACACGTGTTGCATTGTAATGTTATTAAGAACTCAAGATTAGCACCAGGAAGCTCTAAGATAAAAACCCTAAAACTACAAAGTGAGTCATTCTTTCTTTTTATATACTACTTTCAAAACCCTAAAATGTTTTTCAGCTATACTTACAGTGATTAAGTTTTTGTATTCTGAAATTACTGCCGGTATGTGGGGTTTTGTATACACTACTTGATAATCTTCACTATTGGACCAAAGTTAGCCAATGAGTGATATAACCACCGTCACATCGGAACTGCCATCATGTGACAAATACTGATTGAGTATTTGAAAGATAAAAACAATGTAATCACCCTTGATACTGTAAAATATAACAATGAGTCTTTTTATAAAAAATTGAATAAACTCAACAGTATTTTCCACTAACAAAATGTTTTCAAACGCGTTTCAGATGACTTACTGTGAAAGTAATAGAAGCCTGCTATGGAGAACTGAAGACTTAAATAAAGTGGCTATGATTACCTGAATAAAAGAAGGAATTTATGTTTTATCAGTTAGGGGTTATCCCTATAAAAACATTTGAATGGAATATAGGTTTTATCTCATTTGTTTAATACTAAACTTTGGTGTTTTACAAACTCTGAAATATTTCCTAACTATGATCCTGATGATGAAATTTTCCGCTGCCAATTTAATAAACACCGATTCCACCTGTAACTGGCTCACGGCTCCCGCCCAGGGTGTGGTCGGGGGTTGTGATAGAATGTGGTATCAGAGCCACTAGTTTAAGCTATTTAGGTGTTCTTTTAATACCTAAACTTAAACAACCACTAGTTCAGCAACTAGACCTATGAGATCCTTCTTTCATATTGTGTCCTCGATGTTGTTGGAACCTCTTTTTGAACCAGATCGCGGCTTCTTGGATTTCTTGGACGAGCTTGGGGAAGACATCTAGAGAATCGAAAGAGAAGGAAATGATGAGACTTGATCATAATTCAAAATAAACTTTTTGCATGTATAAGCACGTATGTAGCACATATGATTCACATAAATTGCATGTATTCGGCAAGTATTCAACAAGTATAATCACGTATGAATGCGTAAAAAGAGTATAAATTTAGTTTGTTATGAGGATTATTATTGTTTTTTATTGTGAAGGACGTGCGAATTGTGTATCGGTTTTGAAATGAATGAGGTAGCAAGTATTAAAACACATATAAATTGAGATAACATAAAAGAGAGGCTTCATAAAACATTGGAATGTTTCGGGTAGAGAAATGTGGACTATTCCAAAGTGAATCGAAGATCCTTTCGAATTAGGGAGACATGCTTTGGTCTAATATGTAAAATACTCTCGTTGAGAAGCGATTAACGGTATTTACCCTTTCAGTTACTACATGTCACTAACCGATTGGAAATCGAAACTTTGGCGAGATTGAAAATCGAGGAACGGGACTTAATCGACAAGGTGCGGGTTTCACCCCTAACTTGACGATTTCGTGCCCTAAGTGTGGTTGGTACTAGTCGGGTCAAAATTAATTTTGACACTTTGACGAGGGTCCACTAGAATTTGATTGAAAATTTACCATCAAGATGTGGATTTCACTCCTAACTTGATGGCGTAATTTCACGCAAAATCGAATACGCGGAATGAGAGATTTCACCAAAAATTGTGGGCCATTGAGCCTATCTTCGTGCAAATTGTCTCGTTGGTAAAATATGAGTGTCTTTACGTTCTTCAAGTGTATATTGTGTAAAAGTCTTAGGAAAGACATATTGTATAATTAAGACAAAAGAATAGAAAGAAGCAAAATAGGAAGAATAACATTTTAAACAAGAAGTAAGAATGGTCAAGCATGGTACCTACTATAGACTAGGTCGAACATGGCAATTCTACCTAATTCCCTATAGTTATGGCTCTGATACCAATCTGTCACACCCCAACCGGCGGCGGAAACATCAGAGTGAGACGAAATAGATTGCTCGAGACATCATAACACTATTTACGACAATAATTAAGTCAAAACCGAATTTCACTAATAAACATAGATTGTCAATACAACAAAGAAGGTTCAAGTACAACATGGAGATAACTAAAAAACAACTATAATGTAACAAATCAAAATTTAAATCTAGTATCTTGCGCGGGTTTCTAGTCATCCCTACTAGATTCAGCATGGCATCAATCCTCAACCTGTAACATGTTTAAAATAAAGTTCAATGCAAAAGCAAAGGCGAGTACACAAGTTTTGGATTAAATAGCATAAATATAAAAAGAATTTACTCGAATCCACATGGCAATTGTATACAATGTAATCTAGCATGCAATACTAATGTCAAACCCGAGTGTCCACAAGAATAACAGTGTCCCTCGTCACAAAAGTAATGAGACTAAATAAGAATGAGAATAAGCTTAACATAACCCCGACGGGCGACGTGCTACTCCTATAGCGCTATATATGTCAAGTTGGGCTGGCTAAGTTAATGACAAAAGCATGTATGTATTTAGCTTGAACCTAAGCATAACAAGTAGCATGTATACTGATTGAGCATAAAAAGCATGTAAAGTGTGTGTTAGTGGTTTTTGTATATTAACATGTTACAACCCAAAGTGTTTTAAAAGTAAACGGGACGAGTGTACTCACGGTTTTTCAAAGCTTCCATTTTTAATCCCGTGAAGAGTTTGGTTGATTGGTGATAGGATCCCGGAGTTATCCTACACAAGGAAACGTAGGCGTATGAGTATTTGGACGATAACGGAGGATTAAGGAATTTGGAATGAAAGGTATAACAAAGTAAATATACAAGAAAATAATCACTTAGACTTAGCACTCGTTTTTGACACTATGAAAACCCATAGGAGTTAGTATGATTTCATAGGTTTAATACCTATTAGAATCGTAACGAGGAACTAAGCACTTAGGTGATGTAACTTAGTAACTTGACAAATAACCATTTGGTTATCATCCAGGGTTCGGTTTCTTACATGTATTATATGTATAGCATAAGTTTAGTCTATCAAGTATAGCAAGATTATCATAGAAGTCATGCATGAGGTAGGAGGATCAACCTTCCATTTAAGACCTTTTTTGTATTTTTCACCAACACACAAGTTGTCAAGACAACAAGGATGGTCATGAATGAATAACAAGGAAATGAAATATACATACTAACTAAGAGAAATCATCAATTGAAGTGTGGATTGTAAGTAGGTTAGCCCAAGCTTTCCAAGTAATCACACATACATAAGTTCAAGCCTTGTTCAACACTTGTGGGTTAAAACCCTTTTTAAAAACCGAAAGTTTAGAGGATTAAAACCTCTGAATTTGTATGTTACACCCTTGTTTTTAAGCACACTTAATCATAGACTTGATTAGTGGCATAAGGACATAGGAATGTATGAAGAAAAAATGAGTTTTCTTCCAAAACATGAAGAATCAAAAAGATGAAAATGAGGAGAACTTTAGGTACACTTTGGACCTTGTTTTGGATGAGGATTCACCTTAGTTTGCCCAATAAAACTTGTGAAAACCTTCCTAAAGGTTATCCAAGTGTCTTAGAAGAAGAAACAAGAAGAAAATCGAAGTGGAAGTGAGTTAAAACTCACTTTTGTGGCTGGAAATTTTTGATGTAAAGCTGAAAAACTCAGCTGAGTTTAGGTGTGTTTTGGTAAGGTTTGAAGGTTGTAAAAGTGGGAAGGAAGATGAATTATAAAGTGTATTTATAGGGGGAAGGATTAGGGTTAAGTGGGCTGGGTTTTGAATAGGATTAGGGGGTCATTAGACTTGAAACAAGCCCAAAAACACACCTAAAAAGGGCTGATTGCAAGGCTGTTTTCAGCCTTTATATTCTTTTTTTTGTTTAAATGTAATAAAAGGTATAATTGAGATGCACTTTATATAAATAAGATGTTACATGATGTTCGGTGTATAACTCACATGTTATCAAGGTCTAAAGTACATATTAAACGTGTTTTAAAGTGCCAAAATGTGTGATAAGAATACATGTAGGTGACATATCAAAAGTAACAAGTATGCTTGATTTACAATTAGGTATAATCAAGTGAAAACATATAACTTAATCTTACAATCGAATAACCAAGTATTTGAATGTATGGAGATTTGAGAATTACGAATACACGATCAGTGTTTACGAGTTAACTTACGTTTAATCGAATTATGTATCATATATCAACCGAATGCACGTATTAATGTATAAGTATGTATAAACAATGATAATCCACCCGAAAATTTCATTACGACCAAAGTCTCGAATTTACAATGGCTTGAAACGAAGTATGATTACAAAGGAAACGAGTTTCCGAAAATAGAATTACAAGATGAACTTTCTAAAAACGGAAAGTTGCGAAAAGCGAGGCGTTACAAACAGGATCTGTGTTATTGGAGAAAACATCATTTGGAAATACGAAGAGAGGGGTTTTCATTTCTAAAAACGGCAAACCTAATATAATATTATATATATTCTATTTTGATAAAAAAAATAAAAACAATAAAAATAAATATATGTAATATGTTTAATAAGATATATAATGTGTAATACATATATCAATGCATACTATAAACTAAATTACTTCCATGTATAATTATAGTTGTAGTTAATATTGATGTAATATATATAAAAAGAGTAACATGTCGCAATGATCGACGATTTTGATCAAATGTGTTCTGTGATATTACTATCTGATAATGTTTGCAATTCAAATGTCGAATGAAGTAAATCAGGATATTCAAAATAATAGTGATAACGGAAATAACGTAGTTAAAAGTGCTATAGAACATATAGTAGCTCAAGTGTAACACCTCGTAAAATCATGTTAGTAATGCATTGTCACGTGTCCCTAACCCTAACGATGCATAACGGTAGCTAGTAGGGACTATTTTCACCAAAGTTGAAAACTATGGATGTGGAGGGACTAAAAGTTTCAACATGTGGAAACTAAGCCTCTGAGTTACCTTATACGGTGTTCGTATTCTCATAATGAGCCACTTTTTGGACGAACGAAACTGTTTGTGATTTAATTCACGAAGTTGAGAAATGAAGGATTAAAAGCGTCAACACGTTAATTTATACCTCTGAGTGACCTTTTAACGAACCCGAAGCTTAACGATTTCGGTTATACTTTCGGGAATACCTTCAACTTAACTTGAAGGGCTAAAAGTGCCTAAAATGAAAGTATAAAAGAGTTTTGAGGTGCAGGGACTGAAGTTGTCAACTTTCAAAGTTATTATAGGGCGTCGCGTCGCGCGACAATGAAAGGCTGAGGCCATGGCGTAGCGCGACAACCCATATTTGGCACAAAGTTTGCACAGCTGCCAGTTGCAGCCTTGTTCTTCTTCCTTGTTCACCACTCATGCCACTTTAGCACACATAATTCGAAGCCATAAGCTTAATTCTGGTATTAGACACCTCATGGGACACCTAGAGTGATTTCTAGACCCTTCAAAACACTTGGCTTGATCCTACATTCTAAGCTTCAAGTATAAATAGGTGCTTTGGGTTGCCATTTACCCTTGCACCTTCTCAATTCACTCTCTTCTCCTCTAAAACTCTATATTGGAAGTTCCCGAGCTTTGGGAGCATCCTTTGAGTTATAATCCTTTTCTTGGAATCACTTGTAAGTGTTCCATCTCTTATCTTTTCATTTTATAGGCTTTTAAGCCAAAAGTCAAGCGTTATCGTAATAACGCTTTGACTTTCGGTTAAGACCTTTATTGTCTAGCCATTGTTCATAACGAACATGGCTACGTGATCTTAATAAGGTAGATGTTAATCCCTCAAGAGAGCACCTCCTGAGAATCACGTTTGCTTGGTCAATTGACGGGTCAAAGTTATATTAATTAAAAAGTCAAACGGGTAAGTTTTGAAAATAATCATAATTAATAATGTAGGTATTATAGAATACGTTTTAACACATAAACTACTTGGTAATAATTATTAGAACATGTGTAAACATGTTCGGCTCGTTAGTTCCAGTTTTAGGGTCGGTTCGCAACCGAATGTCGCAAAGTTTGACTTTTGCATTGACTTTCAATTATGAACCGAATTAGACTAGTTTGCTACTGATTTAAGGTTCTGTTATGATCGTAATATGATGTAGCATAACCCTCTGAGGTTATATTACACGATCGTAATAGTAATCTGAGTTTTATGCAACTTTCCGTTATTATATCATACTTTGACTATTTTGCCCTTTTTTTACTACAAATAAGGTTTTAATCACCAATGAACTTGCAAATTATTTAGGTACTGATATGTTAACATTTTTAACATATTTTGATGTTACAAATCTGATCATAAACCAAGTTTTCGAATAATATCGTAAATGATGCTTTAAAGTGACCGAAATGCCCTTTCGGCGCATAGAACGGTTTTAAACATAATTTCTCATACCAAACTCATTACCTACAGATGTAATATCATAAATAGGATATTGTGAGATACCAAGTCAGTTTAAAGACTGAGTTTACGTACAAGTTCTTGTATTACGTTCTTAAATGACGATAGTGCCCTTATGGCACACAAAAATGGTTTTAATCACGACTTTCATATAAAACCTTTTTACATACTGATGTGTTATACTAAATATCACATCTTGACCACATAAACCTGGTCATAATATCAGTTTTCATGAAACATCGCAAATATCGTCATTTAACGACTTTAACGCCTTTACGGCGCGTAGTATGGTTTTAAACCATATTTACCAACCATGACTTGTTGCCTACTGATTTTATGATCCATTTAAAATGTTTTTATAGTAGGTACTTGTTATAAACTCAGAATCCCAAATAAGCTTTCAAAACTATGTGTGAAATGACCAAAATGCCCCTACGTAGCATAGTTTGGTCTTAAACTATAAAACACACATATGTTTGATATCCTACTGATATTATATCATAAATAAAGTGTTTTCACAGAATGTTTATGGTCATAACATCAGATTATACCAAGTTCCTTTTATACGTTGCTAAATGACCAAAACGCTCTTATGAGGCATAGTTTGATTTTAAAACCTTCACGGCCATACAAGTTGATATCCTACTGATATTATGACTTGTTTAAAGTGTATTGGAAAATGGAACTTATTCATGACTCATGCGGTTACCCGATATCGCTTATGTGCGCACGTTAGGCTTATGTTGCCCATTTACATAAAATTACCAAAACGGGTTTTAACCTTATCATTTTCACTTCAAAATCCATAATGTACTTTGTTTACCCATATTATACAAGTCCTAGTACTGGACCCCTATGTATGGACAAACATGTAAAACTGTATACAATATCATTTTGAACTGTCCCAAGTTATATAAGATTTTTCGTGCCTTGTGCACCTAAGTCAAATTTTTGATATGTTTTCAAAATGAGTTGGTTAATTGTATTTACCAGCAAAAGTTGACGTATTTTCAAAAGATTGAACCGCAGGTACCAAACCTTATTATAAACTAGGAATCCGGGTCGGCTAGAATGAAGGCCAAGGAATTTGCAACCCTTATGCTTAAGGCCTATGATGTCTAAAGCTTTGTTATTAGATCCTGCCTGTGGGCTTGTATCTAACACTTGTAATACTTTTATATATTCAAGCTTTAATAAAGTTTCTATTTTTACTCCAATACTTCTGCTGCATATTATTACTTTGTAATAACTGTTATCCAGCCGTCACGATTATACCCATCCGGGCCCACTGGAAAATCGGGGTGTGACAGGTTGGTAACAGAGCTACAGTTTGAGTGAATTAGACACTAGCTTTTTGTGTCTAATCTCAAATATCACAAATGCAGATTCCTAAATCCCGAGTCTAGACCCAAACATAAGATTACTCCTATCTATATATATATATAGTCCTTGATTTTTATAAAAATCCTGGAATTGTTGTCAAGATATTGCGGACAAGATAAGGAATCTATGATGATTCGTGGAGTTGATGATCTCTACAAATGAGTAGCTTAAAGTTCCATATGGTGAACTACATATATTTTGGAAACAATGACTTTGATACGAGGATGCAAAACCTCGTCACCTGATAGCATACCTTCTAGTATTATGTGATATCCTAATGTCATTTATCCAAAGTCTATAATATTCGATAGACATTCTGGTGATATTACACCAGCTGATTAAATCAGCAGCATTTGTGAATAGTTGTATCATGGCAAGGATATCCATGCAACTTTTGCACCAAATTCTATTCTTTGATTCAATAATCTCTCATTCTAGAGAAATAAGCAGAAAAAGGAATCACTTTTTCTGATTCACGCTTAAAGCATATAATCTCGAGTCTTGGAACTCGATTGATATAAATCCATCTGGGTATATTATATTATTAAGTTCGGCAACTCTCGCCAACAAATTCTCCATCTGGAGTACGACAATGATTTTTACTTCATTGATTTTTTAGCAACTACAAATGCTAAAATTAGTGTCCCATAGATTGCTTTCATGCCTGGTTAGCATGAAGGTTTAATGCATGGACCACTAAGATCTCCCAATGATCATATTGTACTGATATCAGCTAATAGTAAGCATTTAATATATTTTGGTGATATCACTGTCATAAGAAAAATAGTTGATTTTATGGAGCCCATTTTATTATTCCCTTCAAATGAAGGTCACATTTGTTTCTCCTACCTTATCAAACAAATCTCTTAATTGCTAATAGACAAAGGCCAAAAGCACATATTCCCACCAATGAGTGGTTGAGAAAATGCAAATTTTCGTCCAAATATGATATGACTTATCCCAAATCTCCCAATGTGGAGAATGGTTTGTATTTAAAACGTTGTACTTTATTGAGGCGTATCCCAAATCTCCCAATATGGAGAAGGGCGTGTATTTAAACGCTGAACTTTATTGAGGCGTATCCCAAATCTCTTAAAACTTTGAGATGGGTTTGTATTTAAAACGTTGTACTTTATTGAGGCGTATCCCAATTCTCCCAATGTGGAGAAGGGTTTGTATTTAAACATTGTACTTTATTGAGGCGTATCCCAAATCTCCCAATGTGGAGAAGGGTTTGTATTTAAAATGTTGTACTTTGTTGAGGCGTATCCCAAATCTCCCAATGTTGAGAAGGGTTTGTATTTAAAACGTTGTACTTTATTGAGGTGTATCCCAAATCTCCCAATGTGGAGAAGGGCTTGTATTTAACCGTTGTACTTTATTGAGGCGTGTCCCAAATCTCCTAATGTGGAGAAGGGTTTGTATTTAAATATTGTACTTTATTGAGGCGTATCCCAAATCTCCCAATGTGGAGAAGGGTTTGTATTTAAAACGCTGTACTTTATTGAGGCGTATCCCAAATCTCCCAATGTGGAGAAGGGTTTGTATTTAAAATGTTGTACTTTGTTGAGGCGTATCCCAAATCTCCCAATGTTGAGAAGGGTTTGTATTTAAAACGTTGTACTTTATTGAGGCGTATCCCAAATCTCCCAATGTGGAGAAGGGCTTGTATTTAACCGTTGTACTTTATTGAGGCGTATCCCAAATCTCCTAATGTGGAGAAGGGTTTGTATTTAAATGTTGTACTATATTGAGGTATATCCCAAGTATCCCAATGTGGAGAAGGGTTTTCATTCAAACACTGTACTTTATTGAGGCGTATCCCAAATCTCCCAATGTGGAGAAGGGTTTTTATTTAAACGCTATACTTTATTGAGGCGTATCCCAAATCTCCCAAGTGGAGAAGGGCTTGTATTTAAATGTTGTACTTTATTGAGGCGTATCCCAATTCTCCCACTGTGGAGAAGGGCATGTACTTAAAACGCTGACTGTATTGAGGCGTATCCCAACTCTCCCACTATGGAGAAGGGCAAGTACATTAAACACTGACTGTATTGAGGTGTATCCCAAATCTCCCACTGAGGAGAAATGCATATATTTGAACGCTGACTGAATTGAGGCATATTCCCATATCCCCTAATGAGGAGAGGGACTTATATTTAAACGTCAACTGCGACGTATTCCCATATCTCCCAATGAGGAGAGGGACTTATATTTAAACGTCAGTTGCGACGTATTCCCATATCTCCCAATAAGGAGAGAGACTTATATTTAAACATCAACTAAGACGTATTCCAAATCTCCAACTATTCCCATTTATATGGAAGGAGAGAAATCATCATACTACTTAGTCAGTCAAAATAAGGACAGTTGTGGTCATATGACTCCCTGTCTAGAGGTAATAGACTATGTTCATACCTCAAAGCGTTATGATCTAATGAGATTACGGCTCGCATATTTCATGTCCAATGTGACAGGCCAATGTGCCATAATTTATGTCCAATGTGACAGGTCAATGTGCCATATCTTATGTCCAATGTGACAGGCCAATGTGCCATATCTATGTCCGATGCGACGGACCTTTGTGCCATATCTTTAATGTCCTTGTAACAAGGCCTATGTGCCACATTTTAATGTCCTTCGAGACAAGCCAATGAGCTATATAGTTAAGTCCATTACCAACTACGGTAAATGAGGCTAGTGAATCTGAAATATATATATATATATATATATATATATATAGGGTGAGGTTATTGTAAAAAAATGTGTTTTTTTGTGAGAAGGTAAGAAAGAATCTAAACCATTAGATCTTTAATCTAATGATTGAGATCTTGATGGCAATCTTGTAAATAGTGTTTACCATTAAAATAATTAATTTTCTAGATTAAGGGTATTAAGGTAAACTTAACTTTTTTAAATTTAGAAAGTCATATGCAATGCACATGCATTTTCCCTCCTTCTTTTTTGAACGTCAGTAACTTTTTATACGTAACTCGTTTTTTTAAAAAAATACACCATAATAACAAGTGTTTTCTTATCTTTAATATGAGTACCATATTGTTATACTTATGTACAGAAAAAAAAAATTACGTTCCGATTGGATTTTTAGTCCATGGTATTTTTTCTATGTTCATAGAATGGTGTTTTAATTGTATTGTGATTCAAGGTGTTATGTTTTACACTAAAACACCATGACGTAAATAAGACATCATAGCATTGAAAATAATGAATTATGATTCAAGTCATGGTGTTTTAACATCTAGAGTATGTAACATTGTATTGTGATTACAGTCATGGTGTTTTAACATCTGGAATAACAATAGAATCATTCTAAATGTTAAAACACCATGACTGTATTATGATTCAATTCATAGTGTTTTCGGAATCTGTATAATGTTTTATACCTCCAAAAATAACAAAAATCATTACAGATGTTAGAACACCATGACTGTATTACGATTCAAGTTGTGGTGTTTTCTGGTATTCATATGGTGTTTTATACGAACTGATGATAAATTCCTAAAATAACGGATTAGTTCCTAAAATAACTGATGAATTTGGTTACAAGATTATATCTTTAATTATATTATTAATTAGGATTATAAGTTAAATTACCATCTTACCCTTAAACTAATAAAATAGATAGGGACATGTGTCATCACCACAGTCTTTTTTATCCTTCTCACACTTTTAATCTTTTTTACAGGATCCTCTACTATATATATATATATATATATATATATATATATATATATAGGGTAAGGTTCATGCGAGAACCACCTTTATTGCGAGAAAGCCGCGAGAACCACCTTTATTGCAAAATAAAATCTAAAAAAATAAAAAAAGCATTCAAAAAAATTTAATATTTTTTTAAAAAAAAACGCTATATTTCGTTTCCAAAAAAAAGCAAAAAACTTTTTTTTCTTCGAGTAACAGTTATCCATGCACATGTGCATATGTATCATAACTTCGACAAATTCGGTAATACATTATCAGTAGTAGACAATTGCACTTTAATTTACAATACCATCTGTAATACACTACTTTTTACATTACCAATATTCGAAATGCACATGTGCATCATTATGTATAACCATTATATAGCGTGTTTTGGTACAAAAAGTTTGTGATTTTGAATGATGAAGTAGGCCCATATACATGTTTTTTGGTTAGTTATATCTAGTGGTTGATGGTTTGGTTAGTTGTCACTTTATGATGTAATATGTTGATTGGATGGTACAAATGTTGTTTATATACATGTAATAAAGTGAAAATATTGGTATTGGTATTGTATTATAGATGGTAGGAGGTAATGGTATTGTATTATGGATGGTATGATAGATGAAAGAGAAAGTGTATTCAAAGTAGTGTACCAAACACCGTATTTCATGTTGATACATATAGATGCACATGTGCATTTCTAATATTCGTAACGTAAAAAGTAGTGTATTACACATGGTAGTGTAAATGAAAGTACAAATTTGTCTAATATTTGTAACGTATTACGGAATTTGTCAAAGAAATGATACATATGCAAATGTGCATAGTAGTGTATTATGGATGGAATGATAGATGAAAGAGAAAGTGTATTCAAAGTAGTGTACCAAAACACCTTATTTCATGTTGATACATATAGATGCACATGTGCATTTCTAATATTGGTAACGTAAAAAGTAGTATATTACACGTGGTAGTGTAAATCAACGTACAATTGTCCAATATTTGTAATGTATTACGGAATTTGTCAAATAAATGATAAAAATGCACATGTGCATGGATAACTGTTACTCAAAATTTTTTATTTTTTTATTGTTGACGAAATATAGTGAATTTTTCAAAAAACAATTGGGTGTTTTTTAGATTTTTTTAGGTATTTTTAGGTGGTTCCTAACGGATCCTTCTCCTATATATAATATATATATATATATATATATATATATATATATATATATGACAAGGATCCGTTAGGAACCACCCTTTATTGCGAGAACCGCGAGAACCAGTGTGAACACAAACAGTAATACCTAAAAAAATCCAAAAAATACCAAAAAATTTTTTGTTTTTTTAATATTTTTTGAAAAAGTCGTTATATTTACTCAACAATAAAAAAAATTTCAAAAAAAAATTTTGATTACCAAACTATCCATACACATGTGCATTTTTGTCATTCTTTGACAAATTCCATAATACATTACAAACATTAGACAATTGTACTTTCATTTACACTACCATGTGTAACACACTACTTTTTACGTTACCAATATTAGCAATGCACATGTGTATCTATATATATCAACATGAAATAAGGTGTTTTATATACACTAATTTGAATACATTTTCTCTTTCATCTATCATACCATCCATAATACACTACCATGCACATGTGCATTTTCATCATTTCTTGACAAATTACGTAATACATTACAAACATTAGACAATTGTACTTTCAATTACACTACCATGTGTAATACACTACTTTTACGCTACCAATATAAGAAATGCACATGTACATCTATATGTATCAACATGAAGTAAGGTGTTTTGGTACACTACTTTGAATACACTTTCTCTTTCATCTATCATACCATCCATAATACACTTCCATTACCTCCTACCTTCCATAATACAATATCATTACCTCCTACCATTTATAATACAATACCAATACCAATATTTTCACTTTATTACATATATATCAACACCGTTTATACCATCCAATCAATATATTACATCATAAAGTGACAACTATAATGAACCCATCAACCACTAGATATAACTAACCAAAAAACATATATATGAGCCTACTTCATCATTCAAAATCACAAACTTTTTGTACCAAAACACGGTATATAATTGTTATACATAATAATGCACATGTGCATTTAATGTAAAATTAAGTGTATTATGGATGGTATTGTAAATTAAAGTGCAATTGTCTACTAGTGATAACGTATTACTGAATTTGTCGAAGTTATGATACATATGCACATGTGCATGGATAACTGTTACTCGAAAAAAAAGTTTTTTTTGTAACGAAATATAACGATTTTTATTAAAAGAATATTAAAAAAAATTGAGTGCTTTTTTTATTTTTTTAGATTTTATTTTGCAATAAAGGTGGTTCTCGCGGTTCTCACAATAAAGGTGGTTCTCGCATGAACCTTGCCCTATATATATATATATGCAAGATGTACTGCAAATGAATAACTTGCTTTTAAGTTCTCGAAATCTTACCGATGGCTAAATAATTTTTTTTTCAGTTAAACTTATGGCGAGCCTAAATATTGGCGAAACAAGTAAGAAAAACGGTGGTGACGACTTAGAGCACCAAAATCGTAAGGACAAAGAGAATCATCTTCGATCCCTAATTGACGATGAAGTCAGTAAAGCCCTGGCTGGATTTATGGCCACATTGAAAGGGCCAGAGCCATCAGTACGTAAAGAGAACTCTGTTTCCAAACCTCCGTTCTAATACTCATAAGATTCAGAGGTCTCGTTGCTCCTCAACTAAGAGTGAGCGAAGTATTAATAGTATCAAGAAAACTTAGTCGCGTGACTCTAAAAGGGGTGTACTTCTAAGTACTTTATTTCTTGTAAACCCGTGACTTTACGGGTGAAGATGGAGCTATTGATGCTCTAAAGTGGCTGGATGATATAAGCGGTTGTGTCACCAAGGACACTGTTAAATATGTGTCCCAATCCTTCAAGGAGGATGCTTTAACTTGGTGGAAGGCACTGATCCAGTCCACTGGCAAGGTTGCAATGTACAGCCTAAGTTGGTCTAAGTTCGTGGAACTGATCTGCGAGACTTACTGTCCACCTCACGAGGTGGAGAAAGTCGAATCTGACTTTCTAAAGCTGACCATGAAAGGTCTCAAGTGTCGAGCCTATGTATCTGAGTACAACTCTTTATCGAGACTCGTTCCTTATTAAATCACCCCCGAGTCTAAGCGCATTACGCGGTTTATTGGAGGACTAGCTCCAGAAATCAAGGGATAGTTAAATCCTCCTTGTAACTTATAGATCAGTTGTGGATCTATCTTTATCTCTTACTGAAGATGAGATAAGAGTAAAAGCGGCTAAGGCCGAGGAGAATTGCAAATGAAAACGTGATGATACCCCAAGTAATGATTACAAAAAGGGTAAGACTGGCCTGAATCATCACTGGTCCAAGCCGGATGAGGCAAAACCCAAAGTAAACTAGGGAAGCAACACTTTGGAAGATGCTTTCATGAACAAACCAAGGGATGTGGCATCTGTAAGCAGATGGACCATAAGTCCCATGAATGCAAGGATTTAAAAGACGCGATCTGCTATGGATGTGGCGAGAAAGGGCATATAAAGACTCGCTGGCCAAAGAAGGCAACTGACTGGAAGAACAAGAGCCATTGATGGCAAGAAAGGCAATGCTTGAGCCTTTCAATTGACTGCAGGAGAAGTAGTTCGGGACATAAATATCATTACGGATTTCTTTCCCGTAAATGATTTAGTTGATAGAACCTTGTTTTAAATTCTGAAGCTAGTAAAAGCTTTGTCAAGTCTGAATCTAATAAATTCTAAACTTGCCCTATTGAGGCTTAAATATTATTTATAAAGTCAAGTGGCCAATATAGATGGTTTCACTTATGATGTCTCCTTCATGAATCTATTTGACTTTGATAATCTTTTATCTATAAATCTTGCGGGATTCGATAATGTTTTAGACATGGATTGGTTAGATCAAAAACCAAATCTACATTGTCTCTAGTAAGAAGCCTATCGAAATTAAAAATCCCCATCAGGTGATATACTCACCTTTTGTGAAAAATCAACACTATGGATTGCCCTAGAAAGCTTTTATGCTTAAGGCATTCAAGTAGTCAAAAAGAGAATGTGTCATCTACATGACACAAGTAACTTTCGACGAACTGGAGTCAAGGGCTGAAGACTTGGTGGTGGATGGACATGAGAAGTCCGTGACCACCCATGAGCAAAATGCCTAAATTGATCGCAACTAATTCGAACTTAATAGACCAGCTGGTCTGCATCATGAGCTGGAAAATCCCACTTAGATTTGGGAAATGATAACAGTGGATCTAATCCCAAGTTATCTAGGATGAATCGTGGCAATGACGCGATGTGATTTATAGTCAGCAGACTTACTAGGTCAATGCATCTTGTCAATTGAGGAAAAATTTAAAATTCCGACAAGATAAGCTATGAAAAGACAATATCGAACCTTCTTATGGAGTACTGTTGATCTAACATCTCTTAAATTCGTGACGGGTAATATACCAACACATGTCCGTACTCTCAAATGTGCCATATGTTGGATGATGGGGACTAATCTTGTCGTCATGTCATTATTATGACCGTTGAACGACAGTTGATTTAATTAAAGTACTAATCTTGTCGTCATGTCATTATTATGACTGCTGAATTGATTTAATTAAAGTACTAATCTTTCGTTATGTCATTATATGACCGCTTAATGATAATTGATTTAAATAAAGTACTAATTTTGTTGTTATGTCACTTTATGACCGTTGAACGAAAATTAATATAATCAAAGTACTGACCTTGTCGTTATGTCATTTTATAACCGCTGAACGGCAATTAATTTAATCAAATGACTAATGGTCTCGTTATGTCATTATGATGACCTCTGAGCGACGTCCGCTATTGAAGGACTGGTTCTGCCGTTATGTCATGTTATAGACCTCTGAACGACATTGAATAAAGTCTAAGGACTAAAGATGTCAACATGCCAAACATTGGCCTCTGAGTGACTCTTACGGACCGTATCCATAGTATTAGATTGAGATACTAAACATATTCTTATTTCTGGAAATATCCAGCATTGCGTTTAATACGCTCTTACAATTTTAGTGCGACTTACCACCTAGACTGATGGGCAAAGTGAGCGTACAATCCAAACTCCGGAAACATGTTGTGTGCATGCATGATACACAAGAAAGTGTAGAACGCCCGCCTATTGAGCTAAAGTTGTTAGAAATCAACTCTCTGGACCATAGATTGTCCTAACTAAAAGAGTCTTACAAATCTGAGATATGCTTGAATCTGCCCATGATAGGCAGAAGAGTTATAAAAGGCAAAAACCTCAAGGATAATATGTCCCTGAATAAGGGCATCAGGGCCCTAGATTCATCGATCATTTAATGTGTCGACTCTGTAGCTTTGAGTTACTAATAGAACTGAGTAGAATCCGTAGTGTATTCCATATCTCTAATTTGAGAAGTGCTTTGCTGATAGGCACATGTCATGTTTCGCCATGACATTTAAACGTGAGCTTAAGGGTTATTGGAAAACCTTGTCCATTAGGGATAGGGCTGTTCAAACTGCTCGACGATCGAGGATCGCTCGTCGATCGCTCGGTTTCGCTCAAATTATTTTTATTAAATAATTTATATATATATATATATATATATATATCATACAGTTATATAGATAAGTAGCCTAAGAAAAAATTAAAAGCCCATGAAACATGCTAGCCCAACTCAATAACAAAACCTAACCATAATTTCTAAAAATTCAAATCAGCACCTAATTTCGTGCTACATGCCTCCTGCCACATACCTCGCTGCTGCTCAAGTTCAACTCATACGGATACGGTACAATCTCTTACCTCGCTGGCTACTTCAAATAAGCAGATGTACAATATCCTACCTCCTGCCACATACCTCGTTGCTGCTCATGTTGGATTGTTGAGGATCCAATCTTTTCTCACGCTACGATCTCCTACCTCAAACAATCTTTTCTCATGCTGCTGCTCATCTTGATTTTACTTCAATTTTGATACCGAGATTTAACCACTGATGTATAATTTGTATTTCGCACTTTATTTTGTGCTTCTTGATATTGTTAAGAACATTTTTAGAATCATGATTTTAGTTATGTATTACTTTTGTTAGTGAGGTGTTGGACATGTTTTAATTAAGTTTGGATTTGTTTTTGTTGAATGTCGCCTTGTCATAGTCTTGATTTCATTTTTCTTTTTGTGTTGCTACACATGTTTTAATTTCGGTGCTGAGAAAAACTGAGCGAAACCGAGCAAAAACGATCCGCTCGATTCAAATTCAATCCGAGCATGAGCATCACTTTTGTGCTCGGTTTTGGAAATACGATCCGATCAGATCGGATTGGTTGTAATTCAATCCAAGCATGAGCAGGCCCTCACTCGGATCGGATCGGATTGGCTCATGAACACCCCTAATTAGGGACCATGAAATTTAAAAGCTCCAAAGAAAACAAGTTTCCCTCGTTAAAGTAAAATGAGATTCCCAATGTGGCCCAGGATACACTTAAGAGGTTGAAATCCAGTACGGAACTAACCGTATTACTCTACACAAATCTCGAGGTTGAGATTTCCTTTAAGGGGGTAAGGATGTAAAACCTCGTAATCGTGTCCAATAATGCATTGACACGTGTCCCTAACCCTAACGATGCATAACGGTAGCTAGAAATGGACTATTTTCGCCAAAATTGAAAATTATGGATGTGGAGGGACTAAAAGTGTCAACATGCGGAAACTAAGCCTCTGAGTGACCTTATACGGTGTTCGTATTCTCATAATGAGCCACTATTGGACGAACGAAACCGTTTGTGATTTAGTTCACGAAGTTGAGAATTGAAGGATTAAAAGCGTCAACACGTTAATTTATACCTCTGAGTGACCTTTTAACGAACCCGAAGCTTAACGATGTTCGGTTATACTTTCAGGAATACCTTCAACTTAACTTGAAGGACTAAAGGTGCCTAAAATGAAAGTAAAAGAGTTTTGAGGTGCAGGGACTGAAGTTGTCAACTTTCAAAGTTATTATAGGGCGTCGCGTCGCGCGACGATGAAAGGCGAGGTCGTGGCGTAGCGCGACAACCCATATTTGGAAGAAAGTTTGCACAGCTGCCAGTTGCAGCCTTGTTTTTCTTCCTTGTTAACCACACATGCCACTTTAGCACACATAATTCGAAACCATACGCTTAATTCTGGTATTGGACACCTCATGGGACACCTGGAGTGATCTCTAGACCCTTCAAAACACTTGATTTGATCCTACATTCTAAGCTTCAAGTATAAATAGGTGCTTTGGGTTGCCATTTACCCTTGCACCTTCTCAATTCACTCTCTTCTCCTCTAAAACTCTATATTGGAAGTTCCTGAGCTTTGGGAGCATCCTTTGAGTTATAATCCTTTTCTTGGAATCACTTGTAAGTGTCCCGTCTCTTTTCTTTTCATTATGTATGTCACACCCCGACCCGCAGCGAAATAAGAGTCGGGGCATAATTGGGTTATCACCAAAGCTCATGATGTTTACTAAAATGTTTCATATTTATTAAATTCGAATTACAACTTCAATATTCAAAACAAGTTCATAAAATTACAAGGAAAAAGAAACTGAGTAAAACAATCCAAAGCCTAAACTGATTTATTCTTCTAGGCCGTCCTATATGTTTCTTCTTCAGCTGGATCACCTGTATCATGTGTAAAAATGGGGGATTTTGGGTCAACAAAAGTTGGCGAGTGAACCTTGTTAAAAAACATTTGTTATTGATTTCTTGTTGTATTTAATATGGAAGAATTGTGCAATAATCATATGTGAGCAAACGTAAATAAACAAACAATCACAAACCACCTTGAATGAGAATATGACATGTATGATAATGTATATGTTGGCAACGCCACGTTCCGCTCATAGGTAATGGGGAACGTACGAGCCTATGATGATGTATGTGAGATCAAGGCTCAATCAAACGGAGCCGATCGTATGTTGGCAACGCCACGTTCCGCTCATAGGTAATGGGGAACAGACGAGCCTATGATGATGTATGTACTGAAAATGATAAATTTAATCTAAACATTAACCACACAAACAATTGATACATATTGGATACACATTTGATCATGGATATGATGGATGCACAAGTGTTTAAATGTAATAAATAATAAGCGACACATGATACACCCCAAAATGTATTAAAACGGGGAATTGGTAGAAATTCACTCACATTGGGTGCGTTCTCTTGATGATGTTGAATGCGCACGAGTTTGGAGATTTGATCGACGAGGAATAACTAACCTAAAATAATAATGAAATGGTTCGGTAAATAAGTGGATTTTATTAATAGGATTTTTAAATTTATTTTTGCGAGTTTAAGATCATTTTCTAACTTTAAAAATATTATTTTTAAGTATTTTTAATTGATTTTTAAATTAAATAAATAAATAAAAAATAAATAAATAAATTTTGACTTTTTGTTGACCGTTAACCGTTGACCGGTCCGTTGACGACGTTGACCGGTCGGACTGTGGTCTGAGTGTGCACTGAGTGAGGTTCGAACCCGGGACCTCTCGTACGCGTGCACGCAGCTCTACCAACTGAGCTACGTGTCTAACCCGAAATATTCTATGTTTTAATTATATATATATACTAATTAAATGTTAATTTATTTGGTTTATATTAAAAGGATTTAAACTGGTTGAACCGGTTGCAGGGAAGCCGGATCGAACTCGGGTCCTTTGGTTTGTAAGCGCACAGCCCAACCAGTTGGGCTGTGTGTCTTATCTGTTTAACTTACGGTTTATATTAATTTTATAAACATACTGGGACCTGTTCTGATTCAGTTTTAAAAAAACTGGTTTTAATTCGGAAAGTCGGTGCGTTTGTAAGGTTCGAACTCGTGACGTGCGCTATGTGTTTGCACACAGTCCACCGCTGGACTGTGTGTCTAACCCGGTTTAATAAGTTGTCTTAATTATACTAATACACATTGTTTGACTTCGTCTTCTTCATTCATGAACACAGACAAACAATATCCGACTGTTCTTGTTTAAATCATTCGTCGGACATATAAGTGGTTGAAATGTAATGGATAAAAAGAGTTAAGGAATCGAATGTACCGAACAGAAACGTTTTCCTCAGAATTCCGGTAATGGTCGTCGGCTCTGATTTGTGAATTTCGTCTGATTGAATCAATTAACAGTTTTGATCGATGAGTTGTGAAATTGAGTTACTAAACAAGGATTATCAGAGGGTTTAGATGTTTGACCGATTCACAGCGTGTTTTTGGATATTTTCAGAGATTTTCCGGCGAGTGCAGATTATCCGGCAACGTCGTCTGGGACCGATTCTGGTTGAAGGATTGAAGTTAGTATAAGTCTAACAATGGATTGAAAACGAAAGAATCGAGAAATTTACCGATTTGATGTATGTCTCGTTTTCCGGTGAAAGTCCGGAAATACAGAATATTTTCGGCGAGTATAATTTCTTCGAGAATTTGTGCGATTTTGAGCAAAAAGATTACCAGAGACTTGGGTGTGTATTTATAGGGAAGAATCAGGATGAATTGAGTCCGAATTTAGTCTTGATTCATGGTCAAGGTTTTCTCCGGCGGTTATGACTGGAATCACGGGACTAGACATCGGTTATAACCAGATGTCGAGGTTATTACATGCGTTCAGTCAAAGGAAACCGTCATAATTGGCGAAATCGTCGGTAATTCCGGCGACTGTGGATTTGGGCGCGCTGATGACTGAATCCGATTTCGAGTTTAATTATAAATGTTATTTGTTTTAATAAATATCACAAATGAGTCAAGTGGCGGAGTGGTTAAGTGTTGCTTGTTTCTTCCGGCTGACCGGGTTCGAAACCCGGCAGCCTTTTTTCCTTTTTATTTAATTTATTTTTACTTTTTAACAATTATAGTTTCTAAATTCTAAAATGTTTATTAATTAGGTATTGTTTAAAATCAAAATTAATCATAAATACGCAACGAAATTTTATAACTTGATATTCGATTAATAAACGAAGCGGGTTTTGGAAACCCGTTTTTCGACGGATGTTACAGTATCCCCTACTTTTAGAAATTTCGTCCCGAAATTTAAGTAGTAGTGGTAACAGGAAAAAGATGTGGGTATTTCTCGCGCATTGAGTCTTCACGTTCCCAAGTAAACTCGGGTCCTCGTTTCGACTCCCAGCGTACCCTGACAATTGGAATACGACTCCGTCTTAAACGCTTCTCCCCGAAGTCCATAATTTCTACTGATCTTTCAATGAAGTGCATAGATTCATCGACTTGAATGTCTTCTAGAGGAATATGGAGGTTTTCATCGGCGGGCACTTCTTCAAGTTCGATACGTGGAATGTGGGATGAATTCTGTTGAGCTCTTCTGGTAGGTCAAGCTTGTATGCTACAGGTCCTACTCTTTCGAGTATCTTGAAAGGTCCTACGTAGCGTGGTGCTAGCTTGCCCTTCTGGCCAAAACGAACCACTCCCTTCCACGGTGATACTTTTAAAAGTACTTGGTCACCAATGTTAAACTCCAAGGGCTTTCGTCGTTTGTCTGCATAACTCTTTTGACGACTTTGTGCCGCTAGAAGATTGTTTCGAATTTGATGGATCTTGTCTGTTGTTTCTTGAATTAATTCTGGACCGGTGATTTGTGCTTCTCCAATTTCGTGCCAGCATATTGTTGATCGGCACTTACGACCATATAAAGCTTCGAAAGGTGCCATGCCGATACTTGAATGATAGCTGTTGTTGTACGAAAATTCAACTAATGGTAGATGAGCGTCCCAATTCCCTTTGAAGTCTATGACGCATGCTCGAAGCATGTCTTCAAGAGTTTGGATGGTGCGTTCAGACTATCCATCAGTTTGAGGATGAAACGCGGTACTGAGGTCTAATCGTGTACCCAAAGCGGCTTGTACGGCTTGCCATGTTCGTGAAGTGAAACGACCATCACGGTCTGAAATAATGCTTAGAGGTACACCATGACGGCTTACGATCTCGCTGATGTAGATACGAGCTAACTTCTCGTTCTTGAAGTCCTCGCGAATTGGAATGAAGTGAGCTGATTTGGTAAGACGATCAATGATTACCCATATGGTGTCATACCCACTGGAGGTGCGAGGTAACCCGGTAATGAAATCCATGGTTATGTTTTCCCACTTCCACACAGGTATTTCGGGTTGGACTAGAAGTCCTGAAGGTCTTTGATGTTCAGCCTTTACTTTGGAACAGGTAAGGCACTTGGAAACAAAAATAGCAATATCCTTTTTCATGCCAGGCCACCAGTAGGTGTATCGAAGGTCTTGATACATCTTTTCGGCTCCTGGATGTATAGAGTATCGTGTTTTGTGCGTCTCATTCATAAGGAAATCACGAAGGTTATTGTGATCGGGAATCCATATGCGATCTAGATAGTACAGAAATACCGTCGAATTTGGTTTCGATTTTAAGTTCTGCTCCACAAGACAGCTCCTTGCGTACGTCGTTTTCTGTTACAGAAACATGTTGAGATTCTCGGATTTGATCTTTGATGTCGGTTATGATTTGCGAACATAGAAGACGAATGGAGTTCGCATAACCCTTTCGACTGAGCGCATCGGCCACCACGTTTGCCTTGCCAGGATGATACCGAATTTCACAGTCGTAGTCATTAAGAAGTTCGACCCATCTTCGTTGCCTCATATTCAACTCCTTTTGGTTAAAGATATGTTGGAGGCTCTTGTGGTCAGTGTATATTTCACACTTGGTACCGTAGAGGTAATGTCTCCATATCTTGAGAGCGAACACAACGGCTCCAAGTTCCAGGTGGTGGGTAGTGTAGTTCTTCTCATGAACTTTGAGTTGTCTAGAAGCATAGGCTATCACTTTTCCTCTTTGCATTAGTACACAGCCTAGTCCTTGTCCTGATGCGTCGCAATACTACAAAGTCATCGCAACCTTCGGGGAGTGTGAGGATAGGTGCGTCAAAAAGCTTTTGCTTAAGGGTTTGGAAGGCTTCTTCTTGTTTAGGTCCACATACGAAGGGTTTCCATTATGAGTCAAAGCCGTGAGTGGTACAGCAATACGGGAGAAATTTGAAATGAAACGACGATAGTAACCAGCCTAACCAAGAAATGATCTTACTTCGGTAGGGGTACGTGGGCTTACCATTCCTGTACTGCTTTGATCTTTGTTGGGTCGACATGTATTCCTTGTCATTGACGACATGTCCAAGGAATTGTACCTCTTTTAACCAGAATTCGCATTTGGAGAATTTGACGTAGAGCTTTTCATTCCTTAAGAGCGTAAGGATGAGTCGAAGGTGTCGTTCATGATCAGATTTAGACTTTGAGTAGATGAGGATGTCGTCGATGAAGACTATGACAAAGCGGTCGAGGTAGGGTTTGCATACCCTATTCATTAGATCCATGAATACAGCTGGGACGTTGGTTAATCAAATGGCATGACCATGAATTCGTAATGACCATAACGAGTTCGGAAGGCGGTCTTTGGGACGTCTTCTTCATGTACTCTGAGTTGATGATATCCAGAACGAAGGTCGATTTTTGAAAAACAGGTGGCGCCTTGAAGTTGGTCTAGAAGGTCATCGATGCGAGGTAATGGGTGGCGGTTCTTGACCGTTAACTTGTTGAGTTCTCTGTAGTCGATACACATGCGAAACGTTCCATCTTTCTTCTTCACAAACAGAACAGGTGCACCCCATGGCGATGAGCTAGGATGTATGAATCCTTTGTCAGTCAGCTCTTGCAGTTGACTGGCCAGCTCTTGCATTTCTAATGGGGCTAACCTGTAAGGAGATTTTGCGACTGGTGTAGCGCCCGGTATAAGATCAATGCGGAATTCGACTTCCCTCATGGGAGGAAGTCCTGAGATGTCATCGGGAAAGACTTGTGGGAATTCTTTCACTACAGGTATATCTTCTAGTTTCTTCTCCTTGCTTCCCTTCTTGACGACGTGAGTTAGGAATGCGACATAGTTCTTGCGGAGATACTTTCGGGCTTGAAGGCAGGACATCAATTTGAGCCCTTTCGAAGGGGTTTCTCCAAAGATTCGTAGGGTTTGACCGTCTGCAAGAGGAATGCGAATAAACTTTTCGCGGCATACTACTTAAGCATGATGTTGGCTGAGCCAGTCCATACCGATTATAATGTCGAAACTTCCCAACTTCATAGGAATGAGGTCAACCGGAAAATCGTGATCGTTTAAGGTGAGGGTACAATTTCGTATAATAGCGTTTAATGAGACCGGTTTTCCGTCAGCAACTTCCACCGTTATGGATTCCATGAGATTATCCCGAGTTTGGTTGAGGATGGGTTCAAATTCTAAGGACACAAAACTCTTATCCGCGCCAGTATCAAATAACATGGATGCATAACTGCCATTGATGAGAAACGTACCGTTAACCACGTTGTTGTCAGCCCTAGCTTGATTGACGTTGATGTTGAAAGCTCTTCCTCTAGCAGGTGGAGGAGCTTGGTTAGCTTGGTTCACCGGATTTGCTTGAGCTTGGGCATGAATGATGTTCACCAAGCGTGGACAAGTGTTTCTAAAGTGGTTTGGGTCTCCACAGTTGTAACAAGCCCGCATGGGTTGCATCATGGGGTAGTGGGGTTGGTAGTAGGTTTGGGCCGTATGTTGTGTAGGTGGTAGAAGTAAGGGTTGTTGGGCTTGACCCACTATCTGATGGTGGGTTTGGGTTGAGGGTTGGTTGCGGTTCATTCGCTGAAGTGTGCGACAGGTTTGGATGGTGTGACCTGCACGACCACAGCTGGTGAAATGTTGGCAGGGATGATCAGGAAAGTGATGGTATTGGCAACGGTTGCATTTTGGGTATGGACCGGAGTATGGCTTTTTATATGGTGCAGATGAGGGGGCAATTTGGGTGATGGGTGCAGCATTGATTGGGGGGTTTGTTTGAGTGACAGCAAAGTTTCTGTTGTTTCGCTTCCTTTTACCAGTAAACTTCGAAGAGGAGCCAGAATGGTTTGAAGTTTGAGCCTCAATGGGGGCTTTCTTTTTCTCCTCCTTGAATTTACCGTTTCGGATGCGATTCTCGGTAAGTTCGGTAGCTAGTTCCATTGCGGCTTCAAGTGTTGCTAGCGAAGTGCTTAGAACCGAGTCTTGAATTTTCGAGGGGAGGCCTCGAATATAGTGTTCAACTAAGCGGTACACTGGGGTGAACAAGTTGGGGATCATTTGGTTCAACTCTAGAAACCTTTTGTTGTAGGAAGTATGATCTCCTTCCTTTTGCTTTAATGAGTGGAATTCATCTTCTAACTTTTTGATTTCGCTTCTTGGACAGAAGCGTCTTGTCATTATTTCCCTTAACTTTTCCCATGTTAAGGCCATTGCATCTTCGATTCCTCTCTTGCCCTTCTCTGTGTTCCACCAGGTCAGGGCTACCCCAAACAGTCTCCCTGTTGCGTAACGTACCTTGCGATCCTCGGGACAATCGCAATTGAGGAAGGTGTTCTCCATTTCCTCAAACCAGTGGAGGAGAGCAGTGACACCTTCGGTATACTTTGGGGGATCGCAAGACTTGAAGTGTTTGTAGGAGCACTTTTTGGAGGGAGGGTTGTCGACGTTCTGTCTTCTTGGTTGGGAGCGTTGATGGGATTCGCGTGAGAGCTTGTTGGACTTGAATTACGATGTCAGGAAGCACCGCGGCCATTTGTTTTGCAATTTGGGTGGCCAAGCGTTCGTTTGACCTTCCTGACTTTCTACCTCCACGTAGTTGCCTAGCCGACATCTACAGGAACATACATAGGAAGATAGTGAGTTTAAGAAGTTTTCAGGTGTCACGTGTCGTTAAAAGTAATGAAATAACATAATCATAAATAATGCAACTACATCCATAGGATGTCTTGGGTTTGCTCATGTTTGGGCCTCCAATGTCCCCCATACCATCGCCTGTATAGTCATGTGGGCCCCCATGGCTATTAGCTTAGTAGGATTCACATTGGTGTTGGCGGTTTAACACTCGCATCACCCGAATGAAAACCATGAAATATGTTTGCGAGATGTATGGTAGGAGGGTGTCCAGGTATAGACACAATGACAACTCAAAGTGGGGTTAGCTCACACGACGTTTGGTATAGCATGCTTTGGCCTAATAGGTCCTTCGTACTCTCATCGTTAGTCCCCAGGTAGGCAAACCGGTCCTTTATTTTGGATTTATAAGAATGCCAAGCCTAGACAGGACGTTCCGACTACCGGTACTCATACCCTTCCAGTTACTACATGCCCGTCATGAGAACTCACTTTGATGTGATTTGAAAATACAAAAATTGTTGCAAAAATCATAGGAATTGTGAGGTGCGTGCTCTCATGGATATGGTATGTTATGAGGATATGATTCATGATAAGCATTGTATATTGATATGTACTTATGAACATGCTTGCATAACATTGAATGTAACAATAAACACAAAACATATAAACATCATGAATTTTGCATGTAACACATAAACAATTTAAAATTTCTAATCAACTATAGTATATGCTCTAAGGGTCTAATAACCTATCCTATATCCCTATAGTCATGGCTCTGATACCAATCTGTCACACCCCGACCCGCAGCGGAATAAGAGTCGGAGCATAATTGGGTTATCACAAAGCTCATGATGTTTACTAAAATGTTTCATATTTATTAAATTCCAATTACAACTTCAATATTCAAAACAAGTTCATACAATTACAAGGAAAATGAAACTGAGTAAAACAATCCAAAGCCTAAACTGATTTATTCTTCTAGGCCGTCCTATATGTTTCTTGCTTCAGTTGTATCACCTGTATCATGTGTAAAAATGGGGGATTTTAGGTCAACAAAAGTTGGCGAGTGAACCTTGTTAAAAAAATTTGTTATTAATTTCTTGTTGTATTTAATATGGAAGAATTGTGCAATAATCATATATGAGCAAACGTAAATAAACAAACAATCATAAACCACCTTGAATGAGTATATGACATGTATGATAATGTATATGTTGGCAACACCACGTTCCGCTCATAGGTAATGGGGAACAGACGAGCCTATGATGATGTATGTACTGAAAATGATAAATTTAATCTAAACATTAACCACACAAACAATTGATACATATTGGATACACATTTGATCATGGATATGATGGATGCACAAGTGTTTAAATGTAATAAATAATAAGCGACACATGATACACCCCAAAATGTGATTAAAACGGGGAATTGGTAGAAATTCACTCACATTGGGTGCGTTCTCTTGATGATGTTGAATGCGCACGAGTTTGAGATTTGATCGACGAGGAATAACTAACCTAAAATAATAATGAAATGGTTCGGTAAATAAGTGGATTTTATTAATAGGATTTTTAGATTTATTTTTGCGAGTTTAAGATCATTTTCTAACTTTAAAAATATTATTTTTAAGTATTTTTAATTGATTTTTAATTAAATAAATAAATAAAAAATAAATAAATAAATTTTGACTTTTTGTTGACCGTTAACCGTTGACCGGTCCGTTGACCGGACCGTTGACCGGTCGGACTGTGGTCTGAGTGTGCACTGAGTGAGGTTCGAACCCGGGACCTCTCTTACGCGTGCACGCAGCTCTACCAACTGAGCTACGTGTCTAACCCGAAATATTATATGTTTTAATTATATATATATACTAATTAAATGTTAATTTATTTGGTTTATATTAAAAGGATTTAAACTGGTTGAACCGGTTGCAGGGAAGCCGGATCGAACTCGGGTCCTTTGGTTTGTAAGCGCACAGCCCAACCAGTTGGGCTGTGTGTTTTATCTGTTTAACTTACGGTTTATATTAATTTTATAAACATACTAGGACCTGTTCTGATTCAAAAAAAATTGGTTTTAATTCGGAAAGTCGGTGCGTTTGTAAATTTCGTGACGTGCGCTATGTGTTTGCACACAGTCCACCGCTGGACTGTGTGTCTAACCCGGTTTAATAAGTTGTTTTAATTATACTAATACACATTGTTTGACTTCGTCTTCTTCATTCATGAACACAGACAAACAATATCCGACTGTTCTGGTTTAAATCATTCGTCGGACATATAAGTGGTTGAAATGTAATGGATAAAAAGAGTTAAGGAATCGAATGTACCGAACAGAAACGTTTTCCTCAGAATTCCGGTAATGGTCGTCGGCTCTGATTTGTGAATTTCGTCTGATTGAATCAATTAACAGTTTTGATCGATGAGTTGTGAAATTGAGTTACTAAACAAGGATTATCAGAGGGTTTAGATGTTTGTACCGATTCACAGCGTGTTTTCGGATATTTTCAGGATTCGCGAGTGGATTATCCGGCAACGTCGTCTGGGACCGATTCTGGTTGAAGGATTGAAGTTAGTATAAGTCTAACAATGGATTGAAAACGAAAGAATCGAGAAATTTACCGATTTGATGTATGTCTCGGTTTTCCGGTGAAAGTCCGGCAATACAGAATATTTCCGGTGAGTGTAATTTCTTCGAGAATTTGTGCGATTTTGAGCGAAAAGATTACCAGAGACTTGGGTGTGTATTTATAGGGAAGAATCAGGATGAATTGAGTCCGAATTTAGTCTTGATTCATGGTCAAGGTTTTCTCCGGCGGTTATGACTGGAATCACGGGACTAGACATCGGTTATAACCGATGTCGAGGTTATTACATGCGTTCAGTCAAAGGAAACTGTCGATAAGTGGCGAAATCGTCGGTAATTCTGGCGACTGTGGATTTGGGCGCGCTGATGACTGAATTCGATTTCGAGTTTAATTATAAATGTTATTTGTTTTAATAAATATCACAAATGAGTCAAGTGGCGGAGTGGTTAAGTGTTGCTTGTTTCTTCCGGCTGACCGGGTTCGAAACCCGGCAGCCTTTTTTCCTTTTTATTTAATTTATTTTTACTTTTTAACAATTATAGTTTCTAAATTCTAAAATGTTTATTAATTATGTATTGTTTAAAATCAAAATTAATCATAAATACACAACGAAATTTTATAACTTGATATTCGATTAATAAACGAAGCGGGTTTTGGAAACCCGTTTTTCTACGGATGTTACACTATAGGCTTTTAAGCCAAAAGTCAAGCGTTATCGTAATAACGCTTTAACTTTCAGTTAAGACCTTTATGATCCAGCCATAGTTCATAACGAACATGGCTACGTGATCGTAATAAGGTAGGTGTTAATCCCTCAAGAGGGGCACCTCCTGAGAATCACGTTTGCTTGGTCAATTGGCGGGTCAAAGTTATATTAATTAAAAAGTCAAACGGGTCAGTTTTGAAAATAATCATAATTAATAATGTAGGTTTTATAGAATACGTTTTAACACATAAACTACTTGGTAATAATTATTAGAACATGTGTAAACATGTTCGGCTCGTCAATTCCAGTTTTAGGGTCGGTTCGAAACCGAATGTCGCAAAGTTTGACTTTTGCATTGACTTTCGATTATGAACCAAATTAGACTAGTATGCTACTGATTTATGGTTCCTTTATGATCGTAATATGATGTAGCATAACCCTCTGAGGTTATATTACACGATTGTAATAGTAATCTGAGTTTTATGCAACTTTCCGTTATTATGCCATACTTTGACTATTTTCCCTTTTTTATTAAAAATAAGGTTTTAATCACCAATGAACTTGCAAATTATTTAGCTACTGATATGTTAACATGTTTAACATATTTAGATGTCACAAATCTGATCATAAACCAAGTTTTCGAATAATATCGTAAATGATGCTTTAAAGTGACCGAAATGCCCTTTCGGCGTATAGAACGGTTTTAAACATAATTTCTCATACCAAACTCATTACCTTCAGATGTAATATCGTAAATAGGATATTTTGAGATATCAAATCAGTTTAAAGACTGATTTTACGTACAAGTTCTTGTATTACGTTCTTAAATGACGATAGTGCCCTTATGGCACATAAAATGGTTTTAATCATAACTTTCATATAAAACCTTTTTACCTACTGACGTGTTATACTAAATAACACATCTTGACCATATAAACCTGGTCATAACATCAGTTTTCATGAAATATCGCAAATATCATCATTTAACGACTTTAACGCATTTACGGCGCGTAGTATGGTTTTAAACCATATTTATCAACCAAGACTTGTTACCTACTGATGTTATAACCCATTTAAACTTTTTTTACAGTAGGTACTGTTATAAACTCAGAATCCCAAATAAGCTTTCAAAACTATGTGCGAAATGACCAAAATGCCCCAACGGAGCATAGTTTGGTTTTAAACTATAAAACACACATATGTTTGATATCATACTGATATTATATCTTAAATAAAGTTTTTTCACAGAATGTTTATGGTCGTAACATTAGATTATACGCAAGTTCCTTTTATACGTCGCTAAATGACCAAAACGCCCTTATGAGGCATAGTTTGATTTTAAAACCTTAACGGTCATACAAGTTGATATCCTACTGATATTATGACTTGTTTAAAGTGTATTGGCATATGAAACTTTTTCATGACTCATGCGGTTACCCGATATTGCTTATGTGCGCACGGTTAGGCTTATGTAGCCCATTTACATAAGATTACCAACACAGGTTTAACCTTATCATTTTCACTTCAAAATCCAGAATGTACTTTGCATAACCATATTATACAAGTCCTAGTACTTGTTGAGTTTAAACCATATTCTAATTAGTATACGCTTAATCTAGTGAATCTATTCTTAAGTATGGGTCATATCTAGAGGGACTACCTTTGACCCGTATACTTCTAACATATAATAAATATGTTTATTCCAGAATATAGTACCCCCAGATAATCGGAATTGGGTCAATAATACTTAGACTTGCAGATTTTTGATAAATTATAATCTTATTGATTGGAAGCTAGCAAAAAGGTAAATACTCTTAGCCTATTTTCCCTATATGGGCTTGGGATACGGTAAATTATTACCGCTTGGTCGGGTATGGGATCAATCGAATGCCGGATTGTGGCTAGTAAATCTGCATAACCCGTTTTAATCTGTATTGTTTGATAACTTAAACATTGGGGGTTAATACGACCATGTTTTGGATATCCTCGGTTCATTTAATTGCAAATGGCCACGACTTAAAGCATGGGGTGTAGGCTTACACCTGACAGATGCGAATGCTAAACAATTTACCCACAAGTTGGGGATAGCTCCTTCGTGGGTTCATAAGTGGTGTGTTGGTTAATCATGTCTCGATTTTAATACTGGGCCCCATATGTATTGACAAACATGTAAAACTATATATAAGATCATTTTGAATTGTCCCAAGTTATAAAAGATTTTTCATGCCTTGTGCACCTAAGTCAAATTTTTGATATGTTTTCAAAATGAGTCGGTTAATTGTATTTAATAGCGAAAGCTGACGTATTTGCAAAAGATTGAACCGCAGGTACCAAACCTTATATAAACTGGGAATCCAGGTCAGCTAGAATGAAGGCCAAGGAATTTGCAACCCTTATGCTTAAGGCCTATGATGTCTAAAGCTCTGTTATTAGATCCTGCCTGTGGGCTTGTATCGAACACTTGTAATACTTTTATATATTCAAGCTTCAATGAATTTTATTTCACTCCAATACTTCCGCTGCATATTATTACATTGTGATAACTGTTATCCAGCCGTCACGATTATACCCATCCGGGCCCACCGGGAAATCGGGGTGTGATATCAAGGAATAATTGATGCCATGCCATTTATTATTGAAGCTATTAAGAAACCTACGCCTAATAACAACAATAATACTGTAGGCAGTAAACGTACTCACACTGAACCTAGTCACAACGTCAATGGAGATAATGGCATTCTTGTCAAAGCTCCAATTCTTAAACGAAAGAAAACCATCGCTTATGGTTGTTCTTATAAAGAGTTCTTGTCCTTTAAACCCATCGAAATCTATGGTAATGAAGGAGCCATTGCAGCTTTGCGCTGGCTAGAAAAGACTGAAGCAGTTTTGAATATTAGTAAGTGTGTTGAAGAAGATAACATAATGTATGCTTCGAATCTTTTCAAGGATGAAGCGTTAGAGTGGTGGAATACCATTCTTCAATCAAAAGGGAGTAACAGGGTTTATAATATGGAATGGAATAAATTTAGGAAATAATTGAAAGAAAATTTTGTCCTCCTCACGAAAAGGAGCAGATAGCTAATAAATTTCTAAACCATAAGATGATTGGAGTAAATTGTCGTGAATTTACTACCAAATTCATTGAATATGCAAGAATAGTACCTACACTAGCTTCACTAGAACCGGTATTAATCTCTCGTTACATCTGGGGATTAGTCAGTGAAATAAGAGATAACTTCAAAGTAGCTAGACCACAGACAATTGAAGAAGCTGTGGAGCTTGCTAACACTCTGACAGATGGACTGATACGCACACGGGAAGAAAACCAGAAAAAGGATTTAGCCCAAAGGATTACCCAGGAACTACATTTTGGTAATTCTTACCGAAAGAAAGGAGCAGGTTCATCTTCTTCACCTTTCTGTAAGTTCTGTAAAAGGAAACATTCAGTAAAATGTGTGGTGTATTGCAATTTCTACAAAATACCGGGACATAAGAAAGAAGAATGTAGAAGGAAAACTAACGCTAAAGTATGCTTCAACTGCGGAGAGGAAGACCATATTCGTCCAAACTGCCCGAAACTAGCTACAACACCTAATAACAAGGCAAAGACAACTGAAGGACCTAAAAAGAATGCTAGAGCCTTCGTACTCACAGCCAAAGAAGCCGAGTTGATTCCTGATGTGATTACCAGTACGTTTCTAGTTCATGATGTCTATACTAAAGTGTTACATACCAAAGTTTTATAAATATTACTTTTGACAATTTCTCAATCGACCTTTAACTAAACTTCTCCAAGAATGTACGGTGGAAACGGCAAACGGAGATTCTATCAACATAAGCGAAATCCTTCAGAAAGGAAAGATAGAATTTTTAGGTCAGAAATTCATAGCTAACCTATTACCAATGAGTCTAGCCAGATTCGATGTTGTATTAGGAATGGATTGGTTGGTACCTAATCATGCGCGAATCTTGTGTGATCAAAATTTTGTTGAGGTTTGTACGCCAATAGGAGAAAGTATCACAATCCAGGGAGACAAGCTGACAACATCCACAAAATTCATCTATGTGATGAAAGCTGCAAGCTACGCTCGAAAAGGAGGAATAGTGTATATGATCTCTACAATCATTAGCACTAAAGGAAAAGAATTAAAGGATATTTCTGTAGTATCCGATTTTTCATATGTTTTCCCAGAAGAACTACCTGGACTACCACCTGATCGCGAGGTTGAATTTATAATTCACCTAATACCAGGAACTGCACCGATTGCCAAAACACCCTATCATCTAGCACCAACAGAAATTCTAGAATTGAAGAAGCAACTAGATGAACTATTGGAAAAAGGTTTCATACAGCCTAGCTCATCGCCTAGGGGAGCACCAGTATTATTCATCAAGAAGAAAGATGGATCGATGTGCATGTGTATTGACTATAGAGAATTGAATAAGGTTATAATTAAAAATCAGTACCCGCTACCAAGAATCGATGATTTATTCGATCAACTTCAAGGAGCTCGATTCTTTTCAAAGATTGACTTATGCTCAGGATATCATCAATTAAAAGTACATGAAGAAGACATTCCTAAGACCGCTTTCAGAACTAGATATGGTCATTATGAGTTTACATTCATGCCGTTCGGTTTAACAAATGATCCAGCTGCATTTATAGACATGATGAATAGGATATGTAAACCATACCTGGATAAATTTGTAATTATCTTCATAGAGGATATACTTATTTATTCCAAGAGTAAGGAAGAGCATGCTGAACACTTACGGATACTTCTGATTTTGTTGAGAAAGGAAAAGCTTTATGCTAAATTCTCAAAATATGAATTTTGGTTGCAAGAGGTACAATTTCTTGTACACTTAATTAATCATGATGGAATTCATGTAGATCCTACAAAGATCATGGAAATTACCAAATTGAAAGTCCCTAATTCACCAACGGAAGTAAGAAGTTTTCTTGGACTGGCAGGATACTATAGACGCTTTATTCAAGATTTTTCTAGAATAGCCATTCTATTAACCAAGTTAACGTGCAAATTAGTTAAGTTTGAATGGGGACCAAAAAAGGAGGAAGCTTTTAAGATCCTAAAGCAAAGATTAACTAAAGCACCAATACTTGCTTTACTAGAAGGAACTGAAGATTTCATAGTATACTGTGATGTATCAAAATTAGGATTTGGATGTGTGCTGATGCAGCGTCAGAAAGTGATTGCTTATGCCTCTAGACAACTAAAGAAGCATGAAGAAAATTACACAACACATGATCTGGAGTTAGGATCGATAATATTTTCCCTCAAGATTTGGAGACATTATCTTTACGGAAGTATGTTTCACGGATCATAAAAGTTTAAGATATACTTTCGGGCAAAAAGAATTAAATATGAGATAAAGACTCTGGATGGAAATCCTTAGTGATTATGATTGTGACATCCAATATCACGAAGGGAAAGCTAATGTAGTAGCTGATGCTTTAAGTCGAAAGTATCATGAGAAGCCAAAAAGGGTACGTGCTCTCATATTAAATCTACAGACATATTTAATAGATCAATTAAAGAATATCCAGGAAACATCAATGAAGAATGATGCTGAAGGATTAAAAGGAATGATCAAGGAATTAGAAAAAGGAACAAATGGAATTTGGAAATTTCATAAGAAAAGAATTTGGGTACCTATCCAAGGAAATTTACGAAACCGAATTTTAGAAGAAGCTCATAAATCCAAGTATACAATGCATCCTGGAAGTGACAAGATGTATCAAGATCTAAAGAAAATTTCTGGTGGATAGGAATGAAAAAAGGACATAGCAAGTTATGTTTCTAAATGTTTAACTTGCTCACAAGTTAAAGCTGGACATCAGAAACCTTCAGGTTTACTTCAGCAATTGGAGATGCTAGTTTGGAAATGGGAATTGATAACAATGGACTTTGTTACCAAACTACCCAAGACGTGAAGAGGTAACGGCACAATCTAGGTGATTGTGGATAGATTACCAACTCTGCACATTTCTGACCAGTGAAGGAAACTTTCAGTATGGAACGATTAGCTAAGTTGTATGCAGATGAAATAGTCTCACTACATGAAATCCCTTTATCTATTGTGTCCGACAGAGATAGTCGTTTTACTTCTCATTTCTGGACAAGTTTTCAAAAAGCTATGGAACTCGATTAAATCTAAGTACAACTTATCACCCTCAAACAGATGGACAAAGTGAAAGGACGATTCAGACTCTGGAAGACATGCTTAGAGCCTGTGTGATAGACTTTGGAGGAAGTTGGGATGATCATTTACCATTAATCGAATTCTCTTACAATAATAGTTTTCATAGAAGCATTAATGCTGCACCATTTGAAGCACTCTACGGACGAAAATGCCGAACACCTGTATGTTGGGCAGAGATAGGAGAAAAGCAATTATCAGGAACTGAGATTGTACAAGAAAACGGTCCGAGATCGTCAAAAGAGTTATGCAGATAATCGTCGAAAGCCATTAGAATTTCTAGTCGGAGATAAAGTATTGCTAAAAGTTTCACCTTGGAAATGAGTCGTCAGATTTGGTAAAAGAGGAAAGTTAAGCAAGGTATGTTAGACCTTTTGAAATTATCAAACGCATAGGACCAGTAGCTTATCAGCTACAGTTACCTGATGAAATGACAGGAGTACATGATGTATTTCATGTATGTAATCTAAGGAAATGTTTAGCTGATGAGTCTTTAATGGTACCTCTTCAGGTAATTGAAAAATTAAAATTTGTCCGAGAAGCCTCTCCAAATCGAAGATAGAAAGATTAAGAATCTCAAACATAAAAGATTGATTCTGGTCAAAGTAAAATGGGATTTGAAACGAGGACCAGAATATACTTGGGAATTAGAATCAGAGATGAATCACAAATACCCATACTTGTTTCAGTGAATCTCAAGGATGAGATTTTAAACAAGGTGGGAGGATGTAACAACTCCCAAAATACCACAAGCGAAACACCGGACACGCACGACGAGAAAAAGCGAAAAAAATTGGACCTCCCTGGCGCCATGCGAGATAATCCTGGATTCTCTCCCGACGCGGGGGAGATACTAGGACACGTGGCATCCGATCGCGACAAGTGGCGAGTCTATACTGATTACAAGGATGGCCTAGCCCTAGATGGTGGTTGTCGCGCCACGTGAGGGAGTCCCCCACTCCCGGCGCGACGCGCGGGGGAAACCCAGTTTGGGTATATAAGGAGCAGCGTGGGACAGTTCTCAGTGCTCAAATTCGATTTTAGAAATCGATCTCTTACTCTCTCAATGCTCTGTCCGAGTCGCGATACCCCTAAAACCCCTAAACTTGCAAAACTCTACTCTTTTGTAAGTGTTTTAACCCTGATCACTGATTCGATACCTTGTCCGATTGATCGAAAACCCAGCAACGGATGCCAAAGTGTTGCATGTATATAAGGCTATACTTTGTAAACTACGTTGGGGTTTTGTCTCGTGATGTATCGTTAAAGTCTAAGTTGGGTTATTGCACTGACACGTGTTGCATTATAATGTTATTAGGAACTCAGGATTAGCACCAGGAAGCTCTAAGATGAAAACCCTAAAACTACAAAGTGAGTCATTCTTTCTTTTTATTAACTGCTTTCAAAACGCTAAAATGTTTTTCAGTTACACTTACAGTGATTAATTTTTGTATTCTGAAATTACTGCCGGTATGTGGGGTTTTGTATACACTACTTGATAATCTTCACTATTGGATGAAAGTTAGCCAATTAGTGATAGGAGCACCGTCATATCGGAACTGCCACCGTATGACAAATACTAATTGGGTATTTGAAAGATAAAAACAATGTAATCACCCTTGATACTGTAAAATATAACAATGATTCTTTTTATAGAAATTGATTGAACTCACCAGTTCCACTGACAATTTTTTCAAACGCGTTTCAGGTGACATACTGTGAAAGCAATAGAAGCCTGCTATCGGAGCACTAAAGGCTTAAATAAAGTGGCTATGATTACCTGAATAAAAAGGAATTTATGTTTTATCAATTAGAGTTTATCCCTATAAAAACTATTGAATGGAATTGGGTTTTATCCCATTTGTTTAATATTAAACTTTGATGTTTTACAAACTCTGAAATAATTTCTAACTACGATCCTGATGATGGAAATTTTCCGCTGCCAATTTAATAAACACTGATACCACCTGTAACTGGCTCACGCTCCCGCCCAAGGTGTGGTCAGGGGTTGTGACAACTTGCACGCACGTTATAACTGTTTTATCAAGTACAATTGTTTTTTTTTTTCACGAAAGATGTTGGTTTGAAGTCTATAGTAACAAAATACACAATGTTCTTTTCTTTTGTATGTCTTTAGATTGAAAGGGATTTGCATGGTGAGGTTTAGTTTTAACTTTTAAGTTGTATATAGTTTTATTTTTATAAAATTTAAAATCAATTTATATATTTTTTCGCTTTTTTTAATACTAACTTTAGGCATTTATGGTTTTTATGTTTTTCAAAACTGCTTATTCAGTTTTATTTTTATTATGATCAGTTCGCTTTTCAGTTTCAGAGGTTCAAGGTATGGGAAAATGCAGCGGGTTTTTATTCATAGGTGGTGCGTTTGTAAAGTTTTCTCATTGTGGAAGCACCGTCACTAATTCTTAATCTGCCATTCTCGATCACAAATTCAGATCAATATAGGCGTAGAACATATATAGAGGTTCTTAATAACCGACAAAGCCATTCAAGATCTCAACAGATTACACTCATAGCGGTCCAATTGGCCCAAAGTATTTTATCTCGGTCGGGTTGGCGTTCATCTCCTTGATTGGCTATGTGATTGTAGGTAATTTAAATTATGGTTGTTGGTTCGTGCTTTATATGATATGATGAATTGTTGTTTTTCAAATGAACAGTTTGAGGCCCTAAATTAACATGCAGGATCAACCCATGAGTTGAAGAAATAACATCTTCGCAAGTGCTACAGTGGGCTAAAGTCCTATTTTTCACTTAGTCTGTCCTCTGTTGTTCCGCCAAAAGCAAGTTTTAAAAATTTAATATTGTTGAAAACATATATTAATAAAGTGGCAATTTGAATCAAGGAAGCAAGCTTAAAATAATATTATATAAACTATTCCTCATTAGCTTCACCAATATTGATTATTTTATGAGCATATGAAGAAAATCATGTGCAGTTGCAAAACAAACTTGTATTAGGCTTCTTGTTTGGGCATACTAGCCTACATATATTGTTGATTGTTTTGATATGGACTTGCGAACTAGCCTCCATGCAACAAGAAGAACTTTTGTTCATGTTACACTCGTGGCAATACTTATCACAAGATTGTGATTTGACTTCCACCACGTTACACTCGTGGCAATATTTATCACACGATGGTAATTTAACTCCCACCACATTACACCATGGAATATTTATCTCACATCTATCAACATGGAATATTTATCTCCACAATCTATCAACATAACAATATTTATTTAGTTTACTTATCAAAATAAAATCACGTAAATAGCCTTATGACTAATATCACATAAAATCCACATATGAAAATTTATAATTAATTGTTCACCTGACGGAAATTTATCAATTGACACCCAATGGCGTCTAACAATTGTTCTCCCAATGATGATTTATCAACTGACACCGATGGCGTCTTAACAATTGTTCACCCGACGGTGATTTATCAATTGACAGCCAATGGCATCTTAACAATTGTGCACCTGATGGTGATTTATCAACTGACCACTCAAATGTTGTTAGACAAATGGAAAACTTAACTATTGATAACCCGAGGGTTATTTTAACAACATGTCAATTCCGTAATTACAACAATTTACTTTCATATAACCACTTCACATCATATCTTATTAATCATATAATTATATGCATAACATCAACTCATATATGTTTTTATCACAAAACAATATAACTAATATCATAAAATGATGTGTTAGGGAAACCGTATGAACTCACCTTGGTGTCTAGAGAACCATGCATGTGAATCCTTTCCAGATCCCCTTAATCTCCTAATATCGATGACTCCATTACATGAGACTTGCGTTCGCTACCGACTATTATGCAAGCTAAGTTTGCTGCTAATCGGATAATGTTTCCACCGTAAATTAATGCCAACAATCTTTAGACACTCGATTTAATATGTCTTTTCCTTTATTTTTATTTTCTTTGTTGATTCTACCATTAAGATGAGTGGCTAATCCACTATTTAACAACCATGGGCGTAGGGTTTAGCTAGTAAGTGTATTCAGTTGGATTTTTATTTTTTAGTTGAACATATCTCTTTTTGTATATGCCACGTTGTGTTGATTATAAACGTTTTATGCATTGTTTTGAGTTTTGAAGAGCGTCAAAGTCATATTTTTCTTAACTCAACTTGCTGAGTTTTGGTTAAAAGATTGGTATGATAGTTTCCTAACTTTGTGTTCTGAACTGGTTGGTCAAACCTTTAGGTCAACACAGTCGGATTTCATGTCTACCATTATCCTTCGAGATTCTAAAGCAAATGCGCTTATGTGTATGTAACCTCTTAACTTGGTTAATCAACTTTGGTTTGCATTCCACTTCTAAAATTGAAACCTAGAGGGTCATGATCATCTTTTAATTATTGATTTTGAAACAATCAAGTTTTGTTTTGTTCAATTTCAAACTTTCAACCAAATCAATCAAGAGAAATTTAATTTACATATCAATTGCATCATAGCATCATCCGCCGACTCCATATGGATTAAACACCCTACTTGTTTGCCCTAACTAGTTAAGGTGATCAGGAAACACAAATAAACTCTATTTTTTACTGCTACTTCGACATCGATCTGGATGACATGAAATGATTAACACGAATTTGGAAAACTATATCAAGGTGAGTTACTGTAATGTAGCTCAATTTTCCTCACAAACTATATCTTCCATTTCCAATGTATCTTAAGAATGTTAGTCGATCTTTTTTTAAACTTCACATTGAGCACAATTGTTCTTGTTAAACATCTATCACAAAATCAACCCAAACAATATTTTCACTAGGTGAGTACATACCTTTTCGACTAAGAGAAAGTTCAATTCTTAAGAAATATTTCAACAAGATTGTACTCTTTTTGTCTGAAGATGAGTTTCAAGAAAAGCTTTTAATTTATTAGTAATAGTTTTGTCACTCTCGGTTGCCACTCTATCATCCACAAACACAAATGGTTAAATACAAGGAAGAGTGCTCATATGCACCCCCTTTGTAGGCCAAATTAAGACACCATCACTGAATCTTCCAAATTAGGATTAAGTCCTCCCAAATATTTATGTGACATATTTAGGATCTTATAAATACATGTGAAGAGAATCTTCATTTTTGACCATCAAACTCGATTGTGGTGTTAAATGTTTATAAGGTCAACAAAATAATTGTGGTGTCAAATGTTAATAAGGTCAACAAAATAATTATGTGCAATCGTGATTGTGGTGTTAAATTTTTATAAGATCGACATAATAATTATGTGGTAAGTTGATTGTTTTACTCCCTCAGGACTTGGAACTTCTAACCCTTTACAGGCAGTGACGGACCCAGGATTTTTTTCATGGGGTGCGAAATATTTTAAAGATTTTGACCCCTAGGTATATGAAAAAAAATCGGTTCATATCGGGTCGGTTCGGGTTGGATTGGGTCATGTAAAACGAAAGAACATCAACCTAAAATTTATATAATCCTCAAAAACACGTCAAACGTTATTACAAACATATTTAAAATGTCACCCTACATGTTTTTATTTTTTAAATATTATCCAAACATCATCTAGAGGAACTTTTCTAAGCAAGTCTTTCTCTATATAATATATACAACTAAGTTTTAACACTAAACACTTAAACAATCATCACCAGACTTCATAATTTTTAACTTTAAAATCCAGTCCTAGTTTTAATTGTTAATTCCTTGTAATTAACTATTTAAACATACTAAACTTAACTAAAAGTCTAAAACAACAAAATCAACCAACTAAAGTTTCAAAAAACAACAAAACAACTAGAATTTCACATTTTTTAACAATTTTATTTCTCCTAAAAATCCAAATAAAACAAGAAAACAACAAAATAATGAAACCATACCTGGAAAGAGCGATTAAGATGATGTTTTCTGAGTTTGGTGGCCAGAATTTACTATTCTCCAGCGGGATGCGAAGCTGTTGCTGCTACCTGATGAATACATGTGTGCGCTGTTGTTGGTGTCGTGGGTATGGGATCACAAAACAAAGAGCGGACGAGAAAAGGGGAAATGGCGGTGGGTTGGGTTATTATATTTTAGTTTAAATTAGATTATTAAGATTGGATTGGGTTAAGAGAAAGTTAATTGGGTTAAGTGAAAGTTAATCAGGTTAAGCGAAAGTTAATTAGTTAGTGGAAAGTTAATTAGGATGTATTTTAAAAGAAATTCAATGTCTACATATATAAATTCATAAGATTTTTTCTAAGGGGAAAATTTTCAAGGGGTACGGTCGGGATTTTACCAGGAATTTAGCACTTAAATTGTTTTTCAAGGGGAGCGTCCGCCCACCTTGAGCATAAGGTGGGTACGCCCCTGTTTACAGGGCCGGACCACATGAATAACGAACGTAGGCTCTTGCTTAGAGCCGCCGAACTTTTGGGGCCACCATTTAAGATTTATAGAGCTTATATTAATGAGTATATAACTTTTATAGAACAAAAATAGCATTTGGCCATCAGTTAGTCTTTTTCTTCCTGAACGTATGGTATTTTCGATCCTATATGGGTTCATTCTTGATTTTGTTTTCCACTTTACAGATTTTTGTCTTTTCTTCTAACTTAAACCTGCAAACTATTTATTTTTATCTATTGACTTTTTTTGTAAGTGGCCTTTCTCTATTTTTACTGAAATTTCTTTATTCTTTTTGAAGCAATTCTTACTTGTTTACCAATTTATTTTGATTTTATTTATCATCATTATTAGTAACAAATCTATTATTAACATTATACTTTGTTATCTTGAACCAACTTAGCATATTATTTTATGTATTAGGATGTATATGTTCTCTTTTAATAATTACTAGGTGAATTTTCCTGCGCGATGCGGCGGGAATTCGGCCGGTATCTGTTCGGTATTACGTAGGGGAATTCGGTCTGTACCGTTTCGGTTTGTTACAGTATTAGTAATTTGGTATGGTACCGGCACTCATTTGAAGTTATGATATATCCATAAAATTGTGTTATGCATTGAAACCCGTGAAAATGCAAAACGGGTGCCGGTTCCGATAAGAACTATACTGATATTGATTTCGGTATCAGCTCGACTCGTCGTGGTACTATTTTGAAAAATAACCTTTTTTCAACAAAGTTTTTACAAGAGAATAAAAAATTATTAAACACAATTGATATTTAATTTTATAAAAAAAAGATAATGAACGTGAGTTATCGAACGAAAATCAAAAATCAAATTACGTAATGGTTTCAAAGTGTCCATATTTTAAGTATACCCAGTAATACCAATACCCGTATGGCCGTTATTCAGTCGGTATCGGTTTCGTTTTCGTTTGTCATGACTCCACTATGACATCGACACTTGATGTAGTCGCTACGATACAATACAAAGACTCCATTTCAAACAAACCCCATTTTCAATGAAATTTATACAGGAACGTCGAGAAAAATAATCAAACACAACTACGTATGTAGTTTTGCTAAGCCATCTAACACAATTGATTGAAGAAAAACCAAATTCGTAAAAAATTATTTGAAACAATAACTATTATAATAAAGTTATAATTATATTATTATATTTATTAAATAAAATATCTATATCATTTCTCCGCACGATGCGGCGGAAACTCGGTCGGTATCAGTTTGATTGGTTACAAAGGGAATTCGCCGGTACCGGTTAGAGTTGTTACAATATCGGTATGGTACCAACACTTGATTTAAAGTCATGATATGACCCAACAGATTGTATTTGACATTGAAAACCATAAAAACGAATTACCGGTGTCAGTTTCGATAATAGCTATATTGGTACCGATGTCAGTATCGGTTCAGTTTGCCATGATACTATAAGAAAAAAAAATTCAACAAACCCAATAAAGGAAGACTTCCACTATTCTCACACCCCCTAAATCTTATTTTCACATCCATTTCACTATGTCTCTCTCTATATATATGTGTAGTATAGAGAGATAGATGAGAGGGGTGTGTGAATATTAACTCTTCCACTATTCTCACACCCCTAAAGGAATGATGAGAAAGAAATAATAAACAAAGCCACGTATTCAACTTTATAAAAAAAGGTAATAAACGTGATTTATCGAAGGTAACTCAAATTATATACGAACTAAATGGGTTAAAAGCGTATATATATTTAAGTATATACCAATACCGGTTCCGATAATATAATACTGATACTGGTATCGGCGTTGTTCGGTCAATATTCGTTTTGTTCTTAGGATACCATTATGATGTCGGCACCTGATCTAGCCTACTATACCAAAAAAAGACTATTTCGAACACAACTCTTTTTTTAATAAAAATTATATAGTAACGTCGAGAAATCAAATCAAACACAACTACGTATTTAATATTTTTTTAAGCCAACAAACGTAAGTGATCGGAGGAAATTTAGATTAGTAAAAAAGAATCAAACGGTTAAAACTTATATTATATATTATGAAAAAAACGAATTAAAATAATAAATTAAAGTATATATATATTTTTGTTATTACTGTTCATCAGTTTTTTTTTGTATTCATGTAGATAATAAATTGAAATATATATCATCATTAATCAAGATGTTAAAAGGGAGTAATATTAATATTTTGCTTTGTTATTACTGTTTATCAGCTTTTTGTATTCATGTAGATAGTAATAGTAATAATTATAATTATAATTATAATTTTATGATGAAGTAATAAATTATTAATATTTTGTTTTGTTATTACTGTTCATCAGTTTTTTTTGTATTAATGTAGATAATAAATTAAAACATATATCATGATGATGTTAAAAGAGAGTAATATTAATATTTTGCTTTGTTATTACTGTTCATCAGCTTTTTGTATTCATATAGATAATAATAATAACTCCTTAGTTATCTCAATATTATTATTCATTTAGGTTTTGAAATACTCGGGTTGAGTAATAACTCGTTAGTTATTTCAATGTTATTATTCATTTAGGTTTGAGTTAAATACTTGTTTAGTCCATATGGTTTGCAATTTTTGCAGACTTGGTCTTAGTGGTTCACTAATTACAAAGTTGGTTCTAATTGTTGTAATTTTTACACTCGGGTAGTCCTTGTCACTAACCCATATTAAGTTTCTCAATTAAGTCTATGTAAAATTACCACACTGCCCTTACCAATAAAAAACAAATAAATAAATAAACCCCTTCTTCACCCTGATCTCTCTCTCACACACACCGTCAATCCACCACCTTCAACCCACACCACCTCCCCCGCCACGATCAACCCACCTCCACCGGCTGGACATTCTTGCATATATTGGCCGTATGTTTGATAAATTCCTTAACCCTTGATTCTGAAACAGCTCACCACCAGCCAAAGCAGGAACAATACTCACAACCTGCAACAAAGATGATTTGTGTTAACCTGCAACTTTCACATATGTGTTCATATGTTGAAGCAACTCAACAACACCTCAGGGGTCAAAGTAGCCATTTTTCTTAACAAATTCGATTCAACCCGACTCAATCCAGTTTAATTCACATCAGATAACAAATAAACAAATACCCATATCACAGATCTTTGATTTGGTCCCCAAAATACATGAATGTGTGCGAAATTAAAGTGAAAGTGAAAATGGTGGTTCAAGAAAGCAAAAAGGTCAAGTTTTTTTTTTTTGGTTTGGGGGGGGGGGGTTTGAGACGCACGTTTCCTGCTCCACAAATCTTATAAATGTAAGGTTTTCAATCAGTCCCATTCAACCTGGGCGGTGGAGGTGGTGGTGGGTTGAGGGTGGCGGTGGAGGTGGGTTGATCGTGGCGGTGTAGGTGGTAGTGGATTGACGGTGAAGGTGGTGGTGGTGGGTTTGAGAGAGAGGAGGAAGAAGAAGATGGTGTTGTTGTTGTGGTTTTAGAGAGAGAAAAGGAAAGTATGAGAGAGAGGGTGAGATCAGGGTGAAGAATGGGGTTTATCTATTTATTTTTGTTTTTTAATAGTAAGGGCAGTGTGGCGTAATTTTACATAGACTTAACTGAGAAACTTAACATGAGTTAGTGATAAGGACCACCGTGTGTAAAAATTACAACAATTAGGACCAACTTTGTAATTAGTGAACCACTAGGACCAAGTCTGCAAAAATGGCAAACCACAGGGACCAACCAAGCATTTAACTCTTTAGGTTTTGAAATACTCGGGTTGAGTTATAATACAGAGGATTTTAAAAATAAGAAGCGTAAGAAGCCACTAGAGAATGACAAATATCCTGAAAATAATCAGGAAGGGTAATTTTGTCCACAAGAGGAAAAGAATATGCACATGCAATGCACATGCTATCCCCCCTATTTTTTAAACGTTCATAACTTTTTAAAAATCATTTTTTTTTAAAAAAACATACCATTAAATTGAGCGTTTTTTATCTTTAATATGAGTACCACATTGTTATTTTTTTCAGAAATAAAATCGAAAACCCAGTTACGTATTACACAATAGACATGACGTAAAACACAATGGAAAATAGATTAAAAAAACACAATCAATGACAACAGATAAGACACAAGGACAACAGACTAAAATACAATTACCATAACATCGAAAACCCAGATACGTATTACACAATGGACATGACGTAAAACACAATGAAAAATAGATTGAAAAAAACACAATCAATGACAAAAGATAAAGACAGAATTGACAACAGACTAAAAACAATTACCATAACATATAACACAGTGGCCATAACGTATAACACAATAAGTATCAAACTAAATAAAAACACAACTAATTTACAAAAAAAACACAACTGATGACAATAGATAAAAGACACAATTGATGACAACATATAAAAGACACAATGGAGAGCAGATCAAGACACAATGAACAACAAACTAAAAACACAATACATAACAAACTAAAACACAATGAACAAGAGATTAAAATACAATGGACGATAACAAATTAAACACAATGACCAAAACCAATAACACAATGTATAGGAAACCCAGATATAGCACCATCTTCATTATGTCATATATTGTATTATAGGTTCTTATAAAAACACAATGCGTGGAACAACATTGTGTTATAGGTTTTGATAATAACACAATGTATAGAAACCCTAGTATAACGTAATGACCAAATCCTAGTTAAAAGACACACAATGACCGGAACATTTAACACAATGCAAAAAACCAGTAAAAATGATTTTTTATTTTATTTTATACATGACAATATGATTCTCATATTAAAGATAAAAAACGATCTTTATTATGGTGGAATTTTATTTTTAAAAAAATCGTATGAAAAATTTATAGACGTTTTAAATTGATAGGGAATTGTCAGGTGTCTTGCATGTGGAGAGAGAAATTCCACAAATGTAGAATTCTCTTTATGCCCTTCCATTATCTTCTTTTCCCTAAAACTAATCTCAACCCTCCAAATCTAAGATCAATGGACTAGAATCTTTCTTACCCTTCTTATTTATCCTTTGTATTTGATCCTAATCCACTAAACTATATACATATTTATTTATTCATATCATCATCCTTTATAGTTATGGATACAACTCGTTATTATGTCAACTAGGTTTAAACTCGTTTATTACACAGGCTACATAAATATACTGTCATATGTTAACACATACAGTCGTTAATATTTATCTTTTAGAAATAAACTATGATGTACTATTTACTTATTATAACATTTTAGTTTGTTTTTTTTATTTACTATTAGGTAAAAAACGCATGTATTACATGAGGTTGAATCCCGTTTTTATGATACATTCGAATTATGAGATACAATGATTTTATTTAGTTTTATGCACCTTCGTGCTTATTTGTTTATTTCATTCATAAAACATCCGTCTCAAATTTGTATTCACGAGAGTTTACGGTACACAAAGGTGGAGATCGATCCCACGTTTGTATATACTTCATATTTTTTATGAATTATACCGTAAAATCGAGAATTAAATTCTATTTAAATGTTGTATAGAATTGGTATATTTAAAATGGTGTTATTTCTAAATGTTGATGCAATGTGCGATAAATGATGGGTTTAAACCAAATATAACAGTATGCCTACCATTATAGCGATGCGTCTAAAAACACTTACAATTTGATAGAAGCATGTGCCCGACTAGAATAATTATTCAATTCTAGTGAAAAACTATATAAATAAACAAATGTTTATCATTATCTAAATTTTTGTTTAAAATTATTTATAGAAAAAACAAATAGTTATTCTTATTTGATTTTTGTTTAAAATTATTATTATTTAATATGATCAATAAATAGTAAAATAAGGTGAGAAAGCACCAAAAGTGACACATGTTCAAAAAATTTCATTTATTAGTATACTAGGTTATGTCCCGTGTGTTACACGGGTTGATTAATGAAAACGATATAATTTATTATTTGTAAATACTTATTTTTTTAATCTACTCTTGATAGTTACGATTGAACATACATAATAAATTCATAAGTTGTCATTAATAACACTGAATTTCATGGGACAAACCTCCTAAAATTATAAAATAAAAAACAAAGTAATCAAATTCACACCAACAAAACTTGGAAAAAGTTGAATTAAAGAAAAGAATACTAACCTTTTTCCGGCAAGAAACGCTTTTCCAGCGACGGAGACTAATAACGTTAGGGTTTTGTTAGTCAGGGTCCATTGGAGGCCAATATGTTAATAGTTGAGACAGTCAGTGGTTATTTTTGAAGTTGTGACTGTTAGCGGCCAACGACGAATAGTTGGGATTATTGAAATTCAATATTACTTAAAGAAACATTCAACTATTTTGATTCTTTTTTACTCACTTTTACTACTTTGAGTGCGTTACTAATTGAAAAGAAAAGTCTTGGTATCAAAACATGTATCTCAACCCATTGTAAAATGTCCCCATTTTATTTCTTTTATTATATAACCACGTGTATTGTACGGGTTGAACAAATATAGTTTTATATACCAAATAATAAAAAAGTTATATCTTTAAAAGAACCCTGTGTATCGTACATGTTGAATAAATCTAATTTTATATACCAAATAATAAAAATGTTATATCTTTAAAAACAACGTGTATTATTGGGATTGGATAAATGTAATTTTGTATAGCAAATAATAATAATAATAATAATAATAATAATAATAATAATAAAATGTATCTTTAAAAAGCCTCATGTATTACACGGGTTGAACAAATGTAATTTTATATATTAAATAATAAAAAAGTTATATCTTTAAGAATCGCTTGTATTGTACGGGTTGAATAAGTGAAATTTTGTATATCAAAAATAAAAAAAAATTACATCTTTAAAAACACTGTGTCTAGCACGGTTTGAATAAATGTAATTTCATATGCTAAATAATAAAAAAATATTTAAAAAAAACCTATATATTGCACGAGTTGAATAAATTTAATTTTATATATTAAATAATAAAATAGATAAATATAAATGGAAAACAAAACAGTAAAAGATAAACTTATTACTTGTATTTTCGTTTATTTTTTACATTAAAACTCCGAAACATTAGTAGAAGTCATGAGTTACCTATTCTTATTTTATTATAATCCAATTTTATTAATCCCTATTATAAAATAAAGACTGGATAAATATAAATGAAAAAAATAGTAAAATTCATAGACTAAAATAATATATTCTATATTTGAATCTTAATAACAAATATTATCTATATCTATTTGTTTAGGGTAAAAGATAAAAAGATAAATTTATGGATTAAAATAATATATTTTTTACTTAAATCTTATTAACAAATATTATCTATATCTATTTAATTATGCGGGAAAAAGTAGTTGAGATTAACTCATAGAGCGTCATGTGTCACCCATATGATTTACTTTATTATATGTATAGATATAAAAAAATTTCCATATTAAAAGACCAAACGTAGTGGAGCGTCACATAGTGGGGAAAGGCAACATCGCGCCCCATAGCGCCGCCGCACACCACTATGGCCGGCGCTATGGGGTCTTGAGTTGTCCCCGTGATGTCCATAGCGACGTTGCCCAACCTTCTTCACTCATACACATATATATACATACATATGTATGCATAAATTGAAGGGGTGATATAACCCTCTTACCACTACACCCTCTTGTGATATAAAGCCCCATAAAGCTTCTCTTTTACGTGTTTCGCCACTTGTCGCATAACGCCTCCCAAATGGGCTTTATGACTACACATGGTCTAAATTAGCAACATTTTGTTGCATTGTGATGTTGTACCCCAAGCATGGGGAGTTTTTCAAAAAAAAAGTTTGATTTTTCACTTTTAACCTAAAGATTTTCATATTTTGTATTTTAACCCCTTTTATTTATTTCTTACTTTTAACCTAAAGTTTTTTTATCTTTTATAATTTAACTCAACACTTTTTTATTTACAACTTTGGTTCCCAATACTTTTTATCTTTCACAAGTTTTGTTTTATGTTTAGTTCTAAATTTTGTGAGTTAACACGTTGTAACATGCATGTGGGGTTCAATGTTCTTTGTATATTTTTTCACATTTGCAGGGTCCGTCGCAACGTGTCCATTTTTTCCCGTTTGACAAGTCCGCCGCAACGAACGGGTCCTAGATCGGCTTCGTTATTCATTTCTACATTTTACGTTTTTTTTTTAATTTTTTCGCATTAACACACTATAACGGGGGTGCGTGGTCCAACGATTTTAAGTCTTCTTTTCACTCGGTGTAATTTTTTTCGTTTTATCTATTTTATTTTTACGAGTTTTTCTGATTGTTGAGAGTCGATGCCTTTGTGGCATTGGTGCTACTTAGCATAGTTTTACGAACGTTTTAACCTATTAATTTTTTTACTAGTATTTTGTTTCGGTTTACCCCTATACTTCCTTTACTCGCCCCTATACTTCCTTTACTTAAATACTATTTTTTATGTGCGTATACGTGTAGGTATAAATATGATTTCATCTTTAGTTTGACGTAAACTTTTTTAGAAACGACTCAGGTCAAATATAATACGTTTTCGTTTAAAGAAACCAATTTTACGTGCATATTTTTATGTACGTTTCTTACAAATTCGAGTTGTTCTACGTTTCGACGTAAACTTTTTTGGGAAATGATTCAGGTCAAATATAATATCTTTTTTCGTGCTTATTTTATGTATGTTTTGTAAATTTTGTTTCGAACCGAGTGGAGTCAAATTATGGTTTATTTTTTCCCCTTTATGAAAAAAGCTCTAATTAATCCCTTTTAATTACACGTCCAGTTTTTCCTCCACATCCGTTACGTTTTCTATGTATGAATTGAGTCACATATAATTATACGATATGAATTTGATTTACTTTACTTTTCGATCCAATCGCAATGCTTATACAGGTTATATTGAGTTCAATTGGATATGTCGAAACACGTGTTTTCATATACTTAATACATCACAAAACGTTTGGACTGGTCTATTCAATGCATACAATGTACCCGCGCGGCCGCGCCGCAACGCGCGGGTGTTAATGCTAGTTATTATTATTTAATATGATAAATAAATAGGAAAATAAGGTGAGAAAGCACCAGAAATTGACACGTGTCCAAAGAAATTTCATTTATTAGTATAGGAAGATGTTATTATTCATTTGGTTTTTGAAATACTAGATTATATGCATATTTATTCATTCCTATCATCATCCTTTATAGTTATCAATGTTTTTAAAACCGGTTTTTAAGTCATACCGGGTTTGGCTCTAAAATGGTTCAACCGGTTGAATCGGGTTACTAGTTAACCCTATAAATTCCATAAAATACAAATTTATCTCAACAAACAATCCAATCTCAACTAGGATTTATGTAACTGATTATACTTTTATCTAAAAAACTATTTTTATTGTAAACTATTAAGCATTTTAAGAATATTTTTATTAATTATAGACAATACTGTATTGTACGAGATGAGTAACAATTTCAACAATGATGAAATATTGGAATAGAACGCACTAGGTTAATTACCGAAATATGAAAGATAAATATTACCTTAATATCGTATTTTATTAAAATTAAGAAATCAAATCTTAAGATAATGCAAACCGGTTCAACGGTTTGAACCAGTAGAACCGGATTTACTGCCGATACATAAGACATACTGTATTCGGGTTTTACCGGCCTTTATCCTACCGGAGTCATGTCCGATATCCGGTTTAACCGGTATAACCGACCGGTTCATACCGATATTTAAAAAAATTTGATGGTTATGGATTTTACAAGTGCAAAATGAACCTTTTTTTATAATGATTATCTAAATCAAACCTAAACTATTGAACCATGTTATATGACTACACTAATCATACATAACAAGATGGTTCTTGTTTGAAGAAAAAAAACTTCTTATTATCGGTCCTAAATCCAAGTGAAGAAGATGGAAGTTGTAACAACGAAAGTTACAAAAGCGCCTCACATTTTTACTTCGCTTAGAGCCTCCTAAATGATTGGACCGGCCCTGGCCCTTTACATGTCAACTTCTGACTCAATCGACTTATAATAAAAACTGTGGCTTGGTGCATAGGGCTAGTAATGTGTTAGCGACTTAGAGTGTATATATATGACTTAGCGTACAACTTAAGAACTAAGATGTTCTATGTATGATTAGGGATGACATTGGCATGAGTTGGGACGACTACTATGATGTTCTATTTTTTTAAAGGATTATAACTGAATATCAGATGTATTCATGAGTTAATAAAGGTGTTAAGTTATGAATCCTCTTTCTTAAATAGATATGTAAATACAAGATTATATAGATTCTTTATGTAATGTTTTGTAAGTTATGTTAGTATTGTAATACTGTAATAGTGAACACATGAATTTAATTATTGATCATACTAGTTGATTTTCGCCAGCGCGTTGCGGCGGGGATCCAGTGTCAGCAAAAGGTGTGCTGACAACGGCAAGCAGATACCGAATATCAAAACATAGATAAAAATGACGTCGTAACGATAGTCACTCCGTCCTTCAAAAAACGATTTTAAATAATCTAATATATAATAGTAGGACCCACACGTCCTGCAGTTGGAAATTCGGTTATTTTCATTTCAGTTATTACGATACTAACACGTTAAAATATGGATGAGCTCGGTACCGATAATGGCACCGAAAGTACCAATCCCAAAATCATCGAAATTAGGCACCGGCACCGAAATCATGGGTACGATACGGTAGGGATGAGCACGGTACCCGTTCGGTACCAAACCGGTACCGTACTTAAAACGGGGAAACGTGGTATCGTTACTGGTACCGAATACACCGGTTCGGTACTGGTACCGGTACTTACCAGTGTTTTACCCATAAATATCGGTACCGTACCGGTACCAGTACCCAAAAACGGGGAAAATGGGAACAGGTACCGGTACCGAAAATGTCAAAAGGCGGGACCGAATCGGTATTTGAGGGTAAAAACCGGGTACCGAAAATGTCAAAAGGCGGGACCGAATCGGTATAAAAAATGTATCCGGTTTGGTAAATTCGGTATTGGTACCGGTTCAATACCATTCGCTCATCCCCAGATGATGTTATTGTTATAACACAAAAATAATAAAAGAAAAAAAACACTAAAATAACAAGTGTATAAAAGACAAAAAAGAAAAAAAAAGAAAAAGAATAAAAATGACTAATATTGATACTATTCACAAGCTTTGCTTATTAATATATGGGGTAATAATATATGGGGTAATGTAGGGAAGGCAAACGAATTCCTTCCTAACCGGCAAACCCAAAACCCAAAGCATTCAGGACGGGCATTCAGGTATTTGATTAGTTTTAAAAATATTGTAGGATAGATATGGTATTAGGTGATACCCGCTCAATTACCCAAACCATACATGTAAACGTTTCTTTTTAATTTTTATTTCCTTTTGTTATTGGTAATAGAATAATCTGCCATTCATTATTTCTCTTATAATAAGTAGTCTATGCGTCTAATATCCATTTATGTCATGATTTTTTCAAATTGGGTCTCACCAGAAGCAATATCTCTATTCTCTTGAATAAAAGTATGGCTTGCATACATCTCACCCTCCTCAGATTCTGTCATGAATTTTGTAATGGATGGGATTTTACTGGATATAGTTGATGTTTGTATTTCAAGTTTCTTTGGGTAATAATATTTTAAAGAAGTTAAAATAGTAAGAATGTATTTAGGAATCTCAGTGGGTAAGTTTTAACAACTAACATGTTTACCAGATAACTGGTAAGTAATTGCCCGAAACCCACCCAACAAGGATTAGGTCAAGTATGGGATACGATTTTATAATTGTGTATGAGACCAGGGTTACCAATACTTGTCTCAAACCCATGTCATTGTCATCTCTAATCATATGCATGGTCAGCTTAACGTTTTTTTGAGCCTAAAAGAGAAACAATCAACAAAGATTGATAAAAGCTACAACTTCAAAGGGCAATAAGGTTGATCTCAAAGTGATGGTTTGGAGGAGATCTAAAGTCTAATGACTAATAGTTAAATTACTTTTAGAGTAAAATGTCATTTTGGTCCCTGAGGTTTGGGCAGTTTTGCCACTGTAGTCCAAATCTTAAATTTTTTGCATATGGGTCCCTGTGGTTTCAGTTTTATTGTCATTTTGGTCCAAAAGTGATATTTGTCTTCTAAAATCATATTATTTTGTCCTTTTCCTCAGGGACAAAATGGTCATTTTAAGCATTAATATATATTATATATGTAAATAAACCTCAAACTCTATTTAAAATGACCATTTTGCCACTGAGGAAAATGACAAAATAGCAGGATTTTAGAAGACAAAAATCACTTTTGAACCAAAATGGCAATAAAACTGAAACCACAGGGACCCAGATGCAAAAAGTTTGAGATTTGAACTAAAGTGGCAAAACTGCCCAAACCTCAGGAACCAAAATGGCAGTTTACTCTTAGTTTTATTTACAAAGTCTTTATTTAAATTAGAAGTTTAGCGGGATTATGTTTCCTAATATAAATGTTTTTTGTTCCCCAAGTAATTTTACCTATAAAAAGGTTGGTAGGGTTAAGTATTTTTCATTCATTGTAATTCTCTCTTGATTAATAGAAAAGAGTCGAACAAGTTGTTCAATTCGTTTGTATTTCGTGTGATATTCGTTTTGTTTTTAATTCGACAAAGATATATAACATAAATAGCGAAAAAATAATAATCAAAGACAAACAATAATCTCCGACAACGATTGAGAAATGTTGAACTGATTGAACAGGAGCCGATGAAGTGATGGAAGACATAGGAACATGTTAGTCACTGATCACTGGTCAGGCCATTTTTTAGTTTAGGAATGATCAAAAGATAACAAAGCAAGATCACACAAAATTATAGCTTATTTGGTATATAAAGTCCACATTGATTGCAATACAACTGATGTGGGACAAGTTTCATACTTTGCAATGACATTAGTTGTTGAAATGTTATAAACATTTAGTGCATTTTTATACTTGCTCTCTTATTGTTTTATTACCCATATAATTTATTTTATTTTAATGTGAGTTGGGCTGAAATCAAGTTAAAGGAACTGGGCTGAAACCAAGGTAAAGCAACTGGGCTGAAAGATGGGCTGCTTATGAGTTGTGGACAGAATATGCATGAGTTTTCAGGGAATCCAGATGACTTGTAGCTGATATATAAAGGACATGATATTTTCACAGAGACTGATCTTTCCTCTCATATGTGGCGATTAGGGTTTCTTTATCCAGATCGAGTTTTCACTCGTTTACTATCTCTCTTTTGTTCTTGAACAAGATTATTAGTTGATAGTCTTCATTGTGAGTTTAGAGTGTTAGATTTGTGTATTCTATATACATATTTGCAAGTGTTTTGGGTAATAAATGTCTAGGTTTCGGTATTTGGTTGTGTTTAATCAAAGATCTGAGTTTAATCCTTGTTCATGACATTAGTCCATAACAATCGACCTTTTCTAAGGGCCACCACTCCGAGTTCTGGCTCTGATACCAAATACTACATACCAAATGAGAGAACTCAACCCAAAAGACTAGTCTGGTGGGTGAAGAGAGAGCCCATTTGATATATAAACCCCATATTGGTTGCCCATACAACTGATGTGGACCAATATCATACCTTGCAATGTGAACTTAACAAGAAACGCTGATGAAGATAACCATTTGTTTTGTGATTCCAGAGAGAGAGAGAGATAAAGCATACTCAGTGGCATTTGAATAGATTAGCCAAATAAAATAAAACGTATTACACATTTGTTTTCCCTTCTAACTTGGTGAAGAGAATCATAGAGGCCAATGTAATCAAGGGCCTGTCACCTCCGTGACTTTGACCTGAAAACATCAGCTTGTAATTCAAATATTTACATCACAAAACAACAATTAATTATATATCCATTGGGACTTTTGAGGGCACACTCATCGTCTTTTCGCATTGTTCGCTCCCCGACTTGCGCAACCTCCAACCTCATCGTCTCAGTTGAAAGGAATTATGTTTTTTAATATGATAATGACAGCTACAAACGTCGGAATTGCCCTCAAACTCACTCCTGCACATGCAGCTGCTGCCAAACATAAAACACATTCAGCGTTTAGTTACTAAAAGACAAGTAAATATCATTATCAATGCAAATATTATTCACTTTTTACCAATATATGCAATATAAGTATGTATGTTGCATTAATGATTAAAATGAAGTGCTAAAAGGTTAACTTACATGAAGGTTGCAAAAATGAACCTGACGGCATTGTGTCAGGTGGGTCTGCATCAGACTCACTTTTTGATGGTGGATGAGTGTGTGCAAAAACTACATTGGGCAACGGGCTTGATGCAGGGATTATATCAGGTACAGGTGGTGGTGGTGGTATAAGTCGTGGTGGTGAAGGTGGTATAGGTGGCGGTGGCGGTGATGGTGGCGGCAGCTTTAATGATGGCGGTGGCGGCCTATATGATGGTGGTGGCGGTGACAATGGCGGTGGTGGTGGTGGTAGTAATCGGGGTGGTGGTAGTGGTGGTAGTCGAGGCGGTGGTGGCGGTGGCGGAGGTCGCGGCGACCGTGGTGCTATTCTCCGTAGTGGTGGGGGAGGGGTGTGTGGTGGAAGGGCCGGCTGAGATACAGGAGGATATAAAGGAGGATGCTTATTAGTATTCCTCTTCTTCCTGTTGTAGCCAGAGTGAGAGTCTGGCGGCTTTGCGTGAAACTTATGAGACGCAGGGGCGGGGACAGGTGGAGGTGCAACAGAAGGTGGTTTTGCAGGCGGAAGTTGTTTATCATGATGGTGGTGGTGATGGTGGTGATGGTTGGTTGTTGGGGAGGGTGAGGTAATGGAGCTGGAGAAGGTGCCGGAGCACGGCCACCCCACTAGAACCGTTAAAATAAGACGAAAGACGAATTTGTTTGACCCGCCCGAACTGAGTGTTATTTAGGCCAAGGTTTTTTGTTGGTGAACCCTTGATGGTCTGAGCCAACTGCTTGGACCTTGCTGTTGATGGAGTCCCAATGGCCAGAACAACTGATGACTGCACGGTCGTTTGGGGAGCCAATGTTGAGCCTTTTGCGTTTGTCAAGCTAACATGTAGGTTCTGCAAAGTAGATGACAGTTTTTAGAATTTTAATTCTTTCGATTTGTATTTCTTTTCAACTTATGTTTATTTGCATTTCTAAACCTCTCAATATAATTACATTTCCCTTTTTTAAAATATTAAGAAGCTATGATTACCAATCAAAAGCCAACTTAAGTTTTCGGTTCGCATCTGTAAAACCTATGTTAGCAAAATACAGAAGTCCATACCTGTATTAAAGTGCGTGCATCTGTGCACATACGTAATACATTAGTAAACCAATATACATATTCATGCATATCTGTAGGCTTGTAAACGAACCGAACGTTCGTGAACTGGTCGGTGGGAAGTTAGTTTATGTTCATTTATTTAAATAAATGAATGAACGAACATGAACACATTTTTTTGTTCATTTAATTAAACGAACAAACATGAACACGCGTTTTGTTCGTTCATTTATGTTCGTGAACGTTCGGTTATGTACATTCATTTATGTTCGTTTCTTCGCGTTCATTTATTTTCATTTAAATTTTAATAAATACATAAGTAGTTATATTTATATAAATATAAATTTGAAGAGGTTCTAACTACTTATATAGAAATAACTAATTAGTAATTGGGCTTCATATTAATAAAATATGAGCTTTCGAATTGAACTTATCGTAATTAATCACTACTTCATATCAAAAAACTACTTTATGTGTGTTTATGTTTGGTCAACTATCTTCATTTGTGTTCGTTATGTTTATTTATTTTGTACGTATAAGTTTGTTTATGTTCATTTACGTTCGTGAACTGTTCGGTTTTAACCGAACGAACATAAACAAACACGAACACGCTCATTTTCTTAATGAACGAACATGAACAAAAAAATGTGTTCGATTGTATGTTTGTGTTCAGTTAAAGTCAAATGAAAAAACACGATCATACCCGCGTTTGTGTCCGTTCGGTTCGTTTACAGGCCTATGCATATGTATGTTGATCTTCATCAATAAAACAAGGAAAGAATTGTCAATTACCTCATATGGACCAAGATGCAGACCTGACTTGAGTTGACTAGTCAACTCACCAAAGTGGTCGAGTATTTGTTGAATAGAAAAGTTCAATGTAAAGTTGAACCGAATTTGAACCTTTTGCAGTGGATAAGCGCTCTGGTCAGGAGTGACAGTTATTCCTCCAACAAATTTCAGTACCTCGAAAGAAGACGGTTCCCCAAACAGAGACTCGGTCAAACGTAGAGGTGACTGGTGTAGAACAAGAAGTACAAAAGAATCTCTCACTAAACTTTTAGCATATGACGAAATCTTAGAATTGTGTTCATCGGGATCTACACCAAAGATAACCTTGGTTGCATTTGCATTGTCGGTTGTTTCCGCTTTATGATTACAACCTGAAAAAACAAACAAGTATAGTAAGATGATTGAGATGAGAGAGAGAGAGAGGGAGAAGACTGTGTGTGTGATATATATATATATATATATAGAGAGAGAGAGAGAAGAACATGCCTTTGTAGTGGGAACTCTTAATTCATCAAATATATCACCCCCAAGCTGTGGAAGATCATCTTGCAGTAAAGACAACGGCTTCTGAACCATGAAAGTTGCTACTATATCATGACCTGGAAAGTGGAAAAGTCAAAACCGTTTGATCGAATTTTGGTTGGTTGACTTTTGAACCACAAGATAGAGTATCAGTTATAGCACAAACTTTATTTTAAGATGATCAAATGAAATAAAGAAAGTGATTATTTTAAGGCTTATGGGATTATCAAGACAAACATTCAACTTTCTTGTGAGAGTTTATTTTAGTTCAGCTTTTCATAGGTAACAAAGAAAGTGATTATTTTCATATGTTAAATCTCAAAAATAGCAAGATTAAACTAACATGATGAGATTATATAGTCATAGATTTTTTTGTTTAAAGCCAATGTACCATAAAACATGGCATTCGATGTCTACTTTCTAAAGAGTAGAGTATGGATGCCGGAAAATGCATTACATATTTTCTTAACAGTATATCTGTAAACAATATATTTGTGGAATATATATTACTACAAAGGAGAAACATAGCAAAGAATATAAGTGCATAAATACACACTCATGGAAGTAATAAGATGGTAAGAGATAAAGATTTGCATATTGGAATAAAGTGGGATTTTTTTACCGCCACGCCAAATCAAGTGCAACTTCGGCAAATTAAGAGCAATTAAAATCAAGAAGAGAATTAGCTTGTTGGCAAAACATAACTGTTTGTCTTATCTAGACAGAACTCTAATTCTGAAACAGAAGAGATAAAGAAGGCCAAAAGCAGAAAAAGGAATTTTGATAAGGGTTGACCAGAGAAAGACAGGATTGTAAAAAGAAGATGATATAACAAAGAGAGTCTAACTACGTAATTAAGTTTAGTGAAACGTACCACTTAATATCTTTCATTTTTTCATCAAAACTTGTGACCTCAACTGACAAATTTATCAACCAAACGGTTGAAACTACACATTAATCCTATTTCAACCCATTGTCTCACTCCGTACGAGTATCTCAAACGAATCCAATATTAAGTTACAAATGGTGAAAAGAAAATCAACACAAATTTATAAATCTAACGCATATTCTACCCGAAAAAGAAACTATCATAAACAATTCTAAAAGCTCAACACTTGAGCAAAGACGTTTGGCATTAACCTATGTAGCACGGGGACTCCATTTATGTGGCCGTACCCGTCTCGGGTACTTGTCGGGGACGGAAACGCCTGGATTCTCGTCGGGGACGTTTCCTAAACGTTTCCAATGTCGGGGACGTACCTGGTACCCCGATCCGTACCCGTATCTTGGAATTTTGAGTTTTGCCGTTCCTCGTTCCCGTATCATCCCCGTACCCTGATCCGTACCCGTTCCAGTGCTACTTAGGCATTAACCATAATCACATTAACCTGTAAAGTATACCGTCATCCAGCCATACATTCATATACATTCCCAAACATATACACCAAAATTTATTCAACTAAACAGAAAATGCAGAAAACCTAAAACTTCAAACCTGCATTATTACTTCTAAACAGTTAACAGTTTTCAATCAAAAGCCCTAACTGCAACAAATAGTATCCGATTACTCACCGATCAAACAAACTAAACAAAACCTAACACAAACTAGTTTTCCAAACCCTACAAACAACCAAATCTAAACAAATCAATCCAACTAAACCCTAACCTACACAATTCACTCAATCCAGTACCTAATAATCACAACCAGATCCCAATCAGAAACAAACAGATCGACATCAACAACCACTAACCTTTATAATGCGAATCCAGATCCAGATCCTCATGATCTCGATCACTAAAAAACGGCGGCAACCAGAAAACAGCAGAGAGAAGCACCGACACTCCAAGTATCAAAACAAACACACATCGAAACCGAAATAAACGCGAAACCCTAACACAACAACAGCTACAAGTGTCTGCAACACGCACAGGCGGTTGCGGTTGAGTGACGTCAGCAGGTACAGGCTGTTCTTCCAGCTTCCCCATCGGAGAATGCAGGTGGAGTGAGAGTGAATATCAATCTTGCTGTTCGCCATTGTTGTGGTTTGTTGGAGCGTCCATGGCTGCAGGTGGAAGAGAAGAGAGAGAGGTGTGGATGAAATAAATGGAAAATACCACAGAATAGTAACTAAGTTTCAAAAGTGTTTAATTAGGTCACTCATATCGTCTTGGTCCTAATTAGATAATTTAACATTTAAATCGAGTCATGTTCTTTTTTTAATGGGTCAAGAGAAAATTTGAGCATAAGATGCTATGATCAGATTATTTTAATATATGAAATTTAATTTATTAAAAATAAAAACAGTTTAATTACATTAAAAATTAAAAAAATAAGATAAATCCACGTCATCACTCGATGTTAGCATCAAATGAAAGGGAAAAAATAAACAAAAATCTGCATCACTACGGTTACCTATGAAATGGATGATAAAACCCTTAATTTTAATAAAAAAAATGAATGTTGAGTGACCTGATTGAAACACTTTTGAAACTTTAGTGACCTAATTAGAACACTTTTAAAACTTGGTTACTATTCTATAAAGTTACCTCATAATAATAATAATATAGGATTTGGGGGTGAAGTTTTATTAAGTTTGTGACTTTGAGTTTACTGTTTGTGTTAAGGAAAGTGATGGGGGTGAGTGTGGTGGAGGATGTGATGTGTTGTGTTGTGATTTACTTTGAAATTTATTGTTTGTTGTTTTTTGGTGATTTGGTGTGGATGATGAGATAAATAAGATGTGATCAATGGTTGAAATTGACATGATGTTTGGATTTAGTTATTTATTATTATTAGATTTATATTTTAGAATGAAATGTAACTATAACTAGAATTATTAGAATGTGACTTGTATATAAAATGAAATAATTTGAGATATTTGATAGTTTTCTATTTAAGAACATTACATAATTAATACTTGATGGATCATACGTGGATTTGTTTACTTGTTAATTTTCCGTGGGTCTTTTTTCGTTGATTGTTTTAAAATTGTAGAGGACAGTAATAATCACATAAACGCGTGTAAATAGCGTTGAACGAAAAATGATTAAAAATGTGTTTATTTCTATCATTCCATTCAATTTTTGGATTTAATACTTTTTCTTCTTATTTTTTGTTAAAAAATATAGTACAAGAATGTGTATATATGTGTGAAGTGTATATGCATTAGAAAAAATGTTAACAATACCATATTTTTTAAAATATATCTTACATTGAAATTTTCATATACTCTAATCAATTTATATAAATAATAAAATAGGGATTAACGTGGCTTTTCACGATTCTTAACTTATTATTGATTTGATATGAATGTCTCTATGTATGTACGTGTTTGAGAAATGAATATGATAAATAGTAGGGTGACTAGAAAAGAAACTAATGGTTGAATCATAACCGAACAATGAGAAACCGGTGATATGGTTGTGATTTTTTTATAGTCAAATTTTTTTTCTTTAAGTTTGGTTATATACGTATATTTAACTGAATCAAACAACCACTTAAATTAGTATCTTTCAGTTTTTTATACATAAATAACATATTATTATCTCCATTCTCCCTTTTTTTATAAATCAACGACATAAAGCTTAACAATTTTGGTGATCTAACACCATGAGTAAGTTCACATGGTGAATGGGTATTCTCTTCATGTGACATTCACGTTAGCATGAGTGAAATTAACTAATAAAATAATATAGTAGTGTGAATCGTGTGAATCAAACAAAAATCAACCAATACCCGTTTTCCATACACATTCAGTCACTCTCTCTATCATCAAACAAAACCATCCACTTTATCTATCTATTTCCCGCGTGATACAAACCACGAAGAACGTCTTTCACATGCAAGGGGTAGTGTACCCATGTGGTTGGATGTGAAATGGAATTTCACAAGAGCATTATGCATGATCTGCGTGGGCTTGAATTGACGCATGCCCAAATCATTAGTTAACCAAATAAGTCATCCCAATTTACCTAAAAACCAAAATCACTAAATGTGTAATTGAATGAGTCGGTTAGAAACATCTAAAAACCAACTCAAGCTCACTCTTGACATGCATTTATATACATACAAAAGGCATGGAGGAGAATAGGGTCAGACAGCTATCTGGCATTTCCCCATTGATCCAGCAAAATTACGATTTTGTCTCGTTTAAATGTACAGTATTGCCATTTTATATACATATAAAAGGTATGCCTAGGGAATAGTGTCAAACACTTGACACTTCCCCGTTGGTCCAGCCAAATTACGATTTTACCCCATTTAAATTTACAGTTTTGTCATTGATTTTTTTCTCCCAGCCAAATTAGGATATTACCCTCAGTTCAAATTCATAGTTTTGCCATTGTTTTTTTTTTTTCCTGTCAAATTACAATTTTGCCCCAAGTGTAAATTACAGTCAAGCGATCGTTTTAGTTTTTTTTTCTTTTTGACAAAATTATGATATTGTTTTGTTTTAATTGTTGGCTCAGTGTAACTTTTTTCGTGTCAGGCAGTTGCTTGGCACACGCTCCTTTGTACTGAAAAATTACAATTTGCCCCCAATTAAAATTATAGTCTTTCCATTTTTTTAGTTTATTTTAAACAAAATTTAAATGGTAGTATTTTGTTTTACTTGTTGACTAAATAATATTTTTTTAGATTATGTTGGCTCAGTGTAACTTTTTTCGTGTCAGGTGGTTGCTTGGCACACACTCCTTTGTACTGAAAAATTACAATTTGCCCCAATTTAAAATTATAGTCTTTCCATCTTTTTTAGTTTATTTTAGCAAAAGTATGGTAGTATTTTGTTTTAATTGTTTGACTCGATATATTTTTTAGATCATATTATGAATAGTATCAACAAGTAACATAAACACAGACGTTTATGAGAGAGAAATATTTATATTAATGACCCGCAATACGAACGGGACAAAAACTAGTTCAGATAACATATAAGATATGTGTGGGTTTAATTCAATATATCTCCCTCAAAATATATTTATCTATTAAAAATCATTATTTCAAACCCCTTCATTTTCAAATTTGTAACATTGATGCCATTCCTTTAAAACTTCTATGAGGGTATTAGAGCTTGAGATGTTTAGAGAATTAGAATGTTACAATGGTCTTGTTATTGACTAAAATAAAATGAAATGATAAATATGATATTTGAAGTATTTTGAATGGATATATTTGATAATGTTTTCTATTGGACGAATATGGTTTTACGTAGGTTTTCAAGCGTGTATTTGAAACTCTCTTTTTTTTTCTCTCGTCCTTTTTTTATTTTCTACACTTCCATAAATTTCTCGTTCATTTCTTTGTCACATGTCAAATCAAGATTTTTCCTATGTATATTTACCTAATTGTAATATAGTATATTATATGTGTGATGGCTTTAAACTAAAAGGTGTATCAATTATTAAAGCATATGAATTATTTTAGACGTGATAAATGTGTATGCATAGGTTTTAGGGAATTTGCGTTTCATATAGGATTTAAATGAGTTGAGTCTAGCCTGATACTGGTTGACGGTTAAGCTTGAGCAAGGCTAGTTTCATTTAAGTGAGATCGAATGCAATTTGCCTTAAACACTATGCAAAAGCTCATAAATATTTCACAAGTTCGAGATCTACCCATATTGACTCTTTTAGTACTTATTATATATAACACATACACAATATATATATATGTGTGTGTGTTATATAGTATTACATATTTTAATATGTAATAAGCATTTAAGTGTAATTATATGTTACTTTATACTAAAATAGCCTATAATATATCATACCTTAATATCTAGATATGATACCGTATCATATCATACATACCGTGTAATGTCGTACTACCATAACATGACATACATTATAAATATATATATATATATATATATTATATGGAACGGTGTTTGTTTAAAAACAAATCATATGTTGTGAGATACAAGAATCACTTAAAGCTTAAACTATTTATTATAAATCAACTAAAATGTATGTACATTGTAGCATATCTAACATTTACTTTTTTTAAATATATATATATATACATACATATATTTATATATGTGTGTGTGTATGTGTGTGTGATGTGGATAGTCTTTTGTGTAAATAGCATATGCACATTTTTATTTTTTAAAAATAAACAACAATGAGAGATGAGATAAATTTGAATAAATGGTAGGGGAAAATAAACCATTGTTTGTTACCCATTTAGTTGAAACATTGTGTACATGTAATGTATTTTCCCGGTTTTCAAAATAGTATTGGTTATGAAATGAGAGTGTCACGGTATGTGTTTTGTGTTTATTATTATTATTTATTATTATTATTATTATTATTATTATTATATTATTATTATTATTATTATTATTATTATTATTATTATATAATAACCATATGCACATTATTCTCTTATAAACATACTTATGGTGTTTTGAATGATACATGCTTATGGTTTAGGGTTTAGCATAGACAAATGCTAGAGAATTTGTGCTATATATCTATTCTTTAGGTTGCACTTACATAATTTATTTATTCCTCCTTACACTAGTTTGGTATGATAAATTATGTGGCCAAGCTAGTTGTGTCGAGTATGCGTCAAAGAACATGATAGTCTACTTGAGATGTGTTAGATGGTACATGTTATTTAATGTAAATCTGGAAGTGAGGTAGCCTTGGGTCTAAATGGAAATGTTAGAAGTGATGTGATGTATCATCATTTATATATCTTTTACATGCATATTTACCCCATTTTTATGTACTTTTGGGGCTTTTTTACAAGGAAACACTACCTAAATCGTTCCTTTTTTTTAATTTTTGTAGGATTTTAAGGTCTAGAAATAAAAATAAGTAAAAAACGATGGAACGATCAAAAAATGCGAGTTTGCCTCGTGCACGCCCGTGCCATGTACTGATGCACGGCCATGTCGCCTCAAAGTTCGCCTTTTGGAAAAGCAGAAGATTTCATGGGCAAAGATAAGCACGCCCATGCACACTCTGGTGCACGGTCGTGCCCACTTGAAGAGACAAATCAGACAAGACAAAATGAATACAGAAGTACGATAGTTGAAGACAACTATGGTGCCTTTCTTGATACATGTCCTTCACGGTCGTGCATAGCTTGGACACGCCCATGCATGTACATTAACCGCAACAAAAAAGGACATCTTCTAGAAGAATTTACGAAAAAAAAGGACACCCACGACCATACACATACTGGTGCACATACGTGCATGCCAGCTGCCAACAGCACTATAAATAGGGCCCAAATTGTACCTTGAGTGCATATTCTAGTTTATTGGGACTCGTTCCCAGAGCTCTATGGGACTCTTTTGAGGGTTATATCTCCTATAAGTGTGGATGTCTCAGTGGACCTTAGTGCTTTGATGCCTAAGTGTGTCATTTCTTTGATTATTCCTAAGCATCCTTGTTTAGAGGAAGAGAGGTTAATTCTTAGAGTAGACCTTCCGGTCGATCGAAACATCTTCAAGGATAGGATTCCAACATTTTATCATTGATCTCCCATTTCGATAATAAGGCACCGATAGTTAGTTCACAAAATAAATGAGAGTTGGTGAACACTTTACACTCACTTGAGCTTGATCATCATACGAGTTGTAGTCTCCATGGGTAAAAGTGTTAAGATCTCCATATGGTTGTAATATTTTTTTCCTCTAACTTTGGATTAGTTTAATTATTTAATCTAGTATTTTATTTTATTAGTGTGATTATCTTTTACTAATTATTGGTCTTTTATCTTTTGTGAAAATATCAATTGGCTCCTAAAAAATTAACTTAATAACTTAATTTGACCAAATTAATTTATCTTAACTTAGTTGAGTGTACGTACGACTTCTCGAACCCTTAATCAAATCTGGTGTGAGATTTTGCTATTGAACCATAACTGGGGTAATAAAAGGTTTCTGATATTACATCAAGATCATTAGGAAGGCTTCCTGTAATGCACGAGATCCGTTTGGGGTTAAAAGTTATGAAAGGTAATTAACGGGGGTTGGGTAATCCCACAAATTGGTGAAACCGACGAGATTGTTACTAAGTACTTATGTTCCCGTTGGACCCAAAAGGGATCACGACTATAAAGATGAGCGAGGTAACAAGATCAAAGGATGATCTATTTGGTTTGTTCGGTAACTTAATTAATTTGGAAGTTATTTGCCTTAGCAATTAATAGATCCTAACTGGATTCCACCAATAGTTCTTCTTTAGATTTTGGTACATCTTGTCTCTTCTAGGATGTACGAAATATCTTGAATTATGTGATTCTTCAAAATATGTGTTGAAGACTTTTATGGTAAGTGTATATAACACACTTTGTACCATACAAATAGTGTCTCCACAATTTCAAGGCAAACACTACCGCACCCAACTCTAAATCGTGAATGGTGTAGTTCTTTTCGTGAACTTTAAGTTGTCGAGATGCATAGGCAATCACTTTTCCCCATTGCATTAACATGCAACCTAATCTTGTATGCGAGGCATCACAATACACAAAGAAGTTTTCCCAACTGCTTCTGGTTATGACAAGACATGAACATTACTCAGTTTCTGTTTCAGAATCTCAAAAGATTCTTTCTGATTGGGAACCCAATCAAACTTCACATTATTTCGAGTTAATGCAATTAGGGGTGTAGCTATTCTTAAAAGTTCTCGATGGCCTACGATAATAGCCTGCTAATCCCAGGAACTGCGAATCTCAGAAGGTGTTTCGGATGCTTCCCTAATTCATGATAGCCTCAATCTTAGCAGGATCCACTTGGATACCACACTCGTTAATCATGAGTCCCAAAAATTGGAATTCTATGAGTCAAAACTCACACTTAGAGAACTTTGCATAAAGCTTTTCTTGCTTTAGCAATCCTAGTACACATCTCAAGTGTTTCTCATGATGTTATTTACTGCGAGAAAGATAAGTATGTCGTCTATGAAGGCGATGACAAACTTATCCAGATATGGTTTGCAGACTCTGTTCGTGAGGTCCATGAATGTTGTAGGAGCATTGGTGAGTCCAAAGGGCATCACCAAAAATTCATACTTACCATATCTTGTTTTAAAATCATTCTTGGGAACGTCTTCACTTCTCACCCTCAACTGATGATATCCTGACTGCAAGTCTATTTTGGAAAAGAAGCTTGCTCCTTGCAATTGATCAAATAGGTCTTCAATTCTTGGCAAGGGATAACGATTTGATTGTAATCTGGTTCAACTCACGGTAGTCAATACACATACGCATTGAACCGTCTTTCTTTTTCACAAACATAATAGGAGGTCCCCCATGGAGAAGTACTGGGTTGAATGAAACCTTTCTCCAATAACTCTTTGAGTCGTGTCTTTAGTTATTAGGCCTATTTGACGTGATTGTCTGAGAGTATGATCGTAGGGGATTCATACCTTCGTTATTACGATCACCTGGAAAGTTCGATTTGAACTTTGACTTAACCATAGTGGTTAGAACTAAAAGTCAAATTAAAAGTCAAAATGTTTGACTTTCAGTTGAAAACTAGCAAATTAAATGAAATTGAGTAAGGAGGAAAGACTTACTAGGATTAAGACTACAAGGAACACTTGAGAGTAGCTCCTAATCTCTAGAGAAGCTCCAAAGAAGCATTGAGTGAGAGTGAAGGTGTGAGTTAAAAATGAACACCAAAGGAGCTATTTATAGTGCTCAAAGAGCTCCCAAATCATGACATGTGTTACCATGAGTCATTAGAGACTGATTAGTGGCAAAACACTTGTATTCAAGAGGTGAATTGGTGGAAAAAATCGTGGAGTGGTGGCACAAGGCACCAAAGGGATGCCAGCTGCCATTTTGCTGTCACGGGCACCCCTTACGGACCGTAAGGGTTATGCCTTGTGGTCCGTACGGACCCCTGGCACGCAATTTGTTTGAATCTCCGTTGTGGACCATAAGGGCTAAGCCTTGCGGTCCGTAAGGGACCTCCAGGAACAAGTTTTGAGATTTTTGCATATTTAGTCCTCGGACTTTATTTCTTTCCCCATTTTGACGTAATTTGTCTCCCTCCTTCCACAAATCGGAATCAAACGGATAGTTTGGACACCTATCGCGTTATAATTCCATATATTTTTTTAGGATGTTACATCCTCACCTCCTTAAAAAGAAATCTCCTACTCGAGATTTTATTCAAATAGATAGGGGTACTTTTTCTCATTTCGTCTACTCCCACGTGTATTCTAGGCCACGACGGGAATCCCATTAAACTTTCACGATGGGGATCTTTTTCTTTCGGAGCTTTTTTACCTTGTCGATCCTCGATTGATAAAGGTTTCTCAATGAACCTTAGATTTTCATTTATTTGCACATCATGATGTGGCATTGCTAACGACTCATCAGCTAGACATTTCTTCAGATTTGATATGTGAAATACAGCGTGTATCCCACTTAGTTCTTCGGGTAGCTTAAGATTATAAGCTACGAACCGATTCGTTCAATTATCTCATACGGTCCTATGTATCTTAGGCTTAACTTGCCCTTCTTTCCAAATCTCATCATATTTTTCCAGTGTGATACTTTTAGCATAACTTTATCTCCGATATGGAATTCAAGAGGTTTTCGTCTCTTGTCAGCATAGCTCTTTTGTCTGTCACGAGCTGTTTGAGTATGTCATGGATTTGTAGTATCATATCTGTGGTCTCCAGAACTATCTCTTGCCCGGATATTTGATTCTCCCAACTTTTGCCCAACAAACAGGCATTCTACACTTTCTCCCATATAAAGCCTCAAATGGTGCGGCTTGTATACTAGTGTGATAGCTATTGTTGTAGAGTGATCATCCCAACTATCACCTAAAACAATTACGCATGCTCTCAGCATGTCTTCCAATGTCTGAATAGTACACTCACTCTGACCATCTGTCTATGGATGGTAAGCCGTACTGAAATTTAGGTGAGTGCCTAAAGGTTGTTGGAAACTTTTCCAAAAGTCAGATGTGTATCGATTATCACCATCGAACACTATCGACAATGGTACTCCATGCAGGGATACTATGTTGTCAACATATAACTTGGACAATTTATCTTAAATGTATGTTTCTTTAATTGGTAGAAAATGGGCTGACTTAGTCAGTCTGTCGACTATCACCCAAATAGCGTCATTTCCACGACTTGTTCTTGGTAACTTGGTAATCAAATTCATTGTTACCATGGGTATTTCAAGTTTGTAGCAAACCTAGCGGTTTCTGATGTTCGACTTTAATTAGTGAACATGTCTGACACTTAGCTACATGGGTGGCTATAGACTTTTTCATGCATATCCACCAATAGTTCTTCTTTAGATCTTGGTACATCTTGTGTAACGCCCCGCTTTTTAATTTCCTTAAATAAAAATAATAATAATATTCTACTGTGTTTCACAATATTTGGGTTCGAAGACGGATTACAAAACTATAATTGGGCCTCTCTAAAACGTGAGAACCGGACTAACGGGCTTTAGGCCCAACCTATCAAACCCTACCTATATAAGCTAACACACACATTCACACCCAGCCGCTCACACACACACTCTCTGCCTCCACCATTTCCGGCGACCGGAGTCGCTACTCCGGCGACTCTCCGGCGACACACCTCCTCCCACCTCTCGCCCTCTCCCACGTCGAGCGCCATCCTCACTCCCCTTCCCTCCTTTTCCGATGCAGCCCTCACCCTCTCAACACACCTTACACTCCGCTCTCTCTCTCTCCCTCTCAACATTTTTCCGACGGCCGGCGAGGCACCGCCGCACCCCCCCTCAACACCTCACCTCCTCCGAAGAACCACCACTCACCATCGCACCCACACTCGCTCTTCCCTCCCGCTCTATAAACAGGACCGCCGACCACCATTGTGGTGGCGGTGTACCAGTAGCCAAGCCACAGTTGCGGCAGCACACCAGCAACACGGCAGCAGAAGCCGCGGGAACAATGGCAGCTCCGGCGTCGTTTCCGGCGACGCGATGCAGGTCGAAGGATTTGGTTTCTAGCTCCGATTCAGGTTAGGTTTCGAGTGGTTCAAATTTAACTCGGGTCTCATCAATCCAATCTCGGTTCGGATTCGTGTCAGTTCGATTTCTGGTTCCGATTTCGTATTGTTCAGGTAAGGTTTTAAGTTTATTCAATTCATTATCCGGTCAGTTCGATAAAGTCGGTCTTTGCTTGGTTAGTTTCAGGTACGTCACGGCAGTGGTGAACGGGTTGAGTCAGATCGGGTCAAACACTTGTTCGGTTCAAATCTTGTTCGGGTCAAGCACGGTTCGGATCCCGGTCAACTCATTCAACTGTGGTCAACGGGGTCGACGTGGTTTTCGGTAGAACATTAACGACACGATTCTTTGTAGTATATTGTTTATACCTATTACGCTAACCACTCGAACCGATACCTTTAAATAATTATTTACATTTTTTGTATTTAACGAGAATACTTATATATATTGTTTTCATTGTGACTTTATTGTTATATATATTATTGTCTACACGAAACCGGTACGTTTAATCATTTAACTACGTTTTTGGCATTTGACGACAAATATATATGTATATCATTTATATCTAAATTGATGAGTTTTGAAAACGTTATCGACAACTTTGGTTGTCGGGAATCATCAAAAAACAAGGGGAAACTCTGCCCGTTTTTCGTCAAAATCATACATTATCGACAAAATATATTCATTAAACTTTTGACAAATAAATTTATTAAACTTTCGACAACGTGTATTTAACTAAACGACAAGATACACATATATTTTTCCCTTATCGACAAAATATATATATCCATCATACCTTTCAACAAAAATATAATTATTTAACGACGAAAGATATATATATATATTTATTACACCTTTCGATTAATTACATAGGTATATCATACTGTTCGCCCAAGGTAATGTATCTATTAAACTTTCGACCAAAATATACATATTTTCCTATTAAACTTCCGATCAAAACATACTTGTTTATCTTTTACACCTTTCGATAAAAATATATATATTTAATGAATCATTTTGATAACACTTTTACAACAACTTTGACAAATTTAACTTTAGAAATCATTACATAAATCCCGTGACATACATACACGTACTTTCAACTCCGATTCGAATCCCCCGTCGTATTTTCGATTATTCATACACATTCGTTTGTCATTTAAGGTGGCATCGGTGTCCCTTTCTCCAACTCATTAACTCGTCGTGGGATCTCCAAAGAAGACTTAGCAATTTTGTGAGTACACTCGACCCACTTTTGTTTATATCACTTATTGGGTGTAACATGTATCCATATACAAAAATCACAAACACTTAAACTTTATGAAACGCACAAACAATCTTATACACATTGTCACACCCCGACCAGCAGCGGAATAAGAGTCGGGGCATAATTTGGTTATCACCAAAGCTCATGATGTTTACTAATATGTTTCATATTTATTAAATTCAAATTACATCTCAAAATTTCAAGTCAAATTCATACAATACAAGGAAAGAAAAATTAACTAAAACAATCCAAGATCTAAACTGGTTTATTCTTCTAGGCCGCCCTATGTGTTCCTGCTTCAACTTGATCACCTGTATCATGTGTAAAAATGGGGAATTTTTGGGTCAACAAAAGTTGGCGAGTGAACCTTGTTAAAAACATTTGTTATTGATTCATTATTGTAATTAATATGGAAAATTGTGCAATAATCATATATGAACAAATGTATGTAAACATAACGATCACAAACCACCTTGCTTAAGTATATAATAAGAATGACAATGTATATGTTGGCAACGTCCCGTTCACGCTCATAGGTAATGGGGAACGGACGGCCTATGCTAATGTATGTGAGATCAAGGCTCAATCAAACGGAGCCGATCTTATGTTGGCAACGCCTGGTTCACGCTCATAGGTAATGGGGAACAGCTCACGCTCATAGGTAATGGGGAGCGGCGGCCTATGAAATGTATGTACTGAAAATGATAACTTTATTTTAAACATTAACCACATAAACAATAGATATATATAGGCAACACATCTGATCATGAACATGATGGATGCACAAGTGTTTAATTATAATAAATAAATAGCGACACATGATACACCCCAAAATGTGATTAAAACGGGGAATTGGATCACTCACATTGGGTGCGTTTGCTTGAAGATGTTGAATGCGCACGAGTTTAGAGGATGGATCGACGAGAAAATAACTAACCTAATTAATAACGAAAAGGTACGGTAAGTATGTGGATTTTATTAACTATTTTAGTAAGATTTTTGGATATATTTTTGTGAGTTTAAGGCTATTTTGTAACTTCAAAACGTTATTTTTAAGTATTTTTAATTGATTTTTAAATTAAATAAATAAATAAATATAATAAAAAATATTGACTTTTGACCGTTGACCGTTGACCGGTCCGGTCGCTTATATATGTGCGCTGGGTGAGACTCGAACCCGTGACCTCCCGTACGCATGCACGCAGCTCTACCAACTGAGCTACGTGTCTAACCCGAAATATTTCTGTTTTTAATTATATTTATATACTATTTAACTTAATTCGAAAATCATTTATTTTTAAAAAGGATTTTAATTGAATTGAACCGGTGCCGTTAACCAGTCTCGAACCCGGGACGTGCGAGTTAGTGTTGCACACAGTCCACCGCTGGACTGTGTGTCTAACCTGGTTAATATTCCGGTTTTTATTATACTTAACATCTTACTGAGTTAACCCGGTTCGGTTTCTAAAAAAAAACATTTTTGTTACAGAGGTTAAGGTTGTGACAAGAATCGAACTCGCGTCGTGTATGCAATTGTTTGCACACAGTCCACCGCTGGACTGTGTGTCTAACCCGTTCATATTACTAATTTTAATTAAACTTATAACATAACCAACTTCGTCTTCTTCGCTCAAGAACACAGAAAATGACAGTTCAACTGTTTCAGGTCTAATTCGATTAACAAGCATTGTAAGTAATTGAAAAGTAATGCACAGAGAGAGTTTGGGGAAAGGATGTACCGATCAGTGTCTTTCACAGTACTCCGGCAAAGATTCGTCGGCTCAGTTTGTGAACTTCGGCTGTTAGAATCAATTAACAGTTCTGTTCGATTAGTTATGAAATTGAGGTGCTTAAACAAGGATTAACAGAAGTTTGAAGGGTTATACCGATTCACCGCGTAAGATCAGAAATTTCAGAGGTTTTCTGGCAAGAGCTGAAAATTCCGGTTACGACGTCTGGGATTGATTCTGATGGTTGGATTGAAGTTAGTAACATTCTAACAACGGATTGAAACAGAAAGAGTCGAGGTATTTACCGTTTTGAGGTGAGTCTCGGTTTTCCAGCGGAAGTCCGGTGATGGCAGGATATTTCCGGCGAGTGAAATTGCTTCGAGAAAAGGTGCGATTTTGAGCGAAAAGGCTACCAGAGACTTGTGGGTGCATTTATAGGGAAGAACATCGAAGAATTTGGTCCGATTACCGTCTTGATTCGTCGGTCAATAATTTTCCCGGCGGCTATGACTGATGTCGCGGACTGGACATCGGTTATAACCGATGTAATAGTTATTATACGTGTTAAGTCACAAGAAACCGACAGTGTAGGGCGAAATCGTCGGGATTTCCGACGACTACGAATTGGGCGCGCCAGTTGCCTGATTTGAAATCGGGATTTTGATATTTGAATTAATTGTTTTGATACATTACTAAAGAACACAAGTGGCTGAGTGATTTGGTGAATGAGAGTTAAGTCATAGGCTGACCCGGCTGACCCGGGTTCGAATCCCGGCAGCCTTGTTTTATTTTTAGTTTTCTTATTTTCACTTTTTAACAATTTTTGTTTTTAAATCCTAATTTGTTTATTTATTATGTATCGTTTAAAATTAAAATAAGTCATAAATAACAACAAAAAATTTAAAACTGATTGATCGATTAATAAACGAAGCGGGTCTTGAAAACCCGTTTTTCGACGGATGTTACAGTATCCCCTACTTTTAGAAATTTCGTCCCGAAATTTAAGTAGTAGTAGTTACAGGAAATAGATGTGGGTATTTCTCGCGCATTGAGTCTTCACGTTCCCAAGTAAACTCAGGTCCTCGTTTCGACTCCCAGCGTACCCTGACAATTGGAATGCGGCTTCGTCTAAAACGTTTCTCTCCGAAGTCCATAATTTCTACTGGTCTCTCAATGAAATGCATAGATTCATCGACTTGAATGTCTTCTAGAGGAATATGGAGATTTTCATCGGCGAGGCACTTTTTCAAGTTCGATATGTGGAATGTGGGATGAATTCTGTTGAGTTCCTCTGGTAGGTCAAGCTTGTATGCTACAGGTCCTACTCTTTCGAATATCTTGAAAGGTCCTACGTAGCGTGGTGCTAGCTTGCCTTTTTGGCCAAAACGAACTACTCCCTTCCACGGCGATACTTTTAAAAGTACTTGGTCACCAATGTTAAATTCCAAGGGCTTTCGTCGTTTTTCTGCATAACTCTTTTGACGACTTTGTGCCGCTAGAAGGTTGTTTCGGATTTGATGAATCTTGTCTGTTGTTTCTTGTATTAATTCTGGACCGGTGATTTGAGCTTCTCCAATTTCGTGCCAACATATTGGTGATCGGCATTTACGACCATATAACGCTTCGAAAGGTGCCATGCCGATACTTGAATGATAGCTGTTGTTGTACGAAATCCCTTTGAAGTCTATGACACATGCTCGAAGCATGTCTTCAAGAGTTTGAATGGTGCGTTCAGATTGTCCATCAGTTTGAGGATGATAAGCGGTACTGAGATCTAATCGTGTACCCAAAGCGGCTTGTACGGCTTGCCATGGTCGTGATGTGAAACGGCCATCACGATCTGAAATAATGCTTAACGGTACACCATGACGGCTTACGATTTCGCTGATGTAGATACGAGCTAGTTTCTCATTCTTAAAGTCCTCGCGAATCGGAATGAAGTGAGCTGATTTTGTAAGACGATCAATGATTACCCATATAGTGTCATACCCACCAGAAGTGCGAGGTAACCCGGTAATGAAGTCCATGGTTATGTTTTCCTACTTCCATACAGGTATTTCAGGTTGGACTAGAAGTCCTGAGGGTCTTTGATGTTCCGCTTTTACTTTAGAACAGGTAAGGCACTTGGAAACAAAAACAGCAATATACTTTTTCATGCCAGGCCACCAGTAGGTGTATCGAAGGTCTTGATACATCTTGTCGGCTCCTGGGTGTACAGAGTATCATGTTTTGTGTGCCTCTTTCATAAGAAGATCGCGAAGGTTATTGTGATCGGGAATCCATATGCGATCTAGATAATACAGAATACCATCGGATTTTGTTTCGAGTTTAAGTTCTGCTCCACAAGATAACTCATTGCGTAAGTCGTATTCTGTTATGGAAACATGTTGAGCTTCTCGGATCTGATCTTTGATATCGGTTATGATTTGCGAACATAGAAGACGAATGGAGTTCGCATAACCCTTACGACTGAGTGCATCGGCCACCACATTTGCCTTGCCAGGATGATACCGAATTTCGCAGTCGTAGTCATTAAGAAGTTCGACCCATCTTCGTTGCCTCATATTCAACTCCTTTTGGTTAAAGATATGTTGGAGGCTCTTGTGGTCAGTGTAAATTTCACACTTAGTACCATAGAGGTAATGTCTCCATATCTTAAGAGCGAACACAACGGCTCCAAGTTCTAGGTTGTGAGTAGTGTAGTTCTTCTCATGGGTTTTGAGTTGCCTAGAAGCATAGGCTATCACTTTTCCCCTTTGCATTAAAACACAGCCTAGTCCTTGCCCTGATGCGTCGCAATATACTACAAAGTCATCGCAACCTTCGGGGAGCGTGGAGGATAGGTGCGTCACAAAGCTTTTGCTTAAGGGTTTGGAAGGCATCTTCTTGTTTAGGTCCCCAATCGAAGGGTTTTCCTTTATGTGTCAAAGCCGTGAGTGGTACAGCGATACGAGAGAAATTTGATATGAACCGGCGATAGTAACCTGCCAAACCAAGGAAAGATCTTACTTCGGTTGGTGTACGTGGCGCTTGCCATTCTTGCACTGCTTTGATCTTTGAGGGGTCGACATGTATTCCTTTGTCATTGACGACATGTCCAAGGAATTGTACTTCTTTTAACCAGAATTCGCATTTGGAGAACTTAGCGTAGAGCTTTTCGGTTCTTAAGAGCGTGAGGATGAGTCGAAGGTGTCGTTCATGATCAGCCTTAGACTTTGAGTAAATGAGAATATCGTCGATGAAGACTATAACAAAGCGATCGAGATAGGTTTTGCAAACTCTGTTCATAAGATCCATGAAGACGGCTGGAGCGTTGGTTAGACCAAATGGCATGACCATGAATTCATAGTGACCATAACGAGTTCGGAAGGCGGTCTTTGGGACGTCTTCTTCATGTACTCTGAGTTGATGATAACCAGAACGAAGGTCGATCTTTGAAAAACAAGTGGCACCCTGGAGTTGGTCTAGAAGATCATCGATGAGAGGTAATGGATAGCGGTTCTTGACCGTTAATTTGTTGAGTTCTCTGTAATCGATACACATGCGAAACGTTCCATCTTTCTTCTTCACAAACAGAACAGGTGCACCCAAGGCGATGAGCTAGGACGTATGAATCCTTTGTCGGTCAATTCTTGTAATTGACTGGCTAGCTCTTGCATTTCGGATGGGACTAACCTATAAGGAGATTTCGCGACGGGTGTAGCGCCAGGTATAAGATCAATGCAGAATTCGACTTCTCTCTTGGGAGGAAGTCCTGAGATGTCGTCGGGGAAGACTTGCGGGAATTCTTTCACTACAGGTATGTCTTCGAGTTTCTTCTCCTTATTTCCCTTATTGACAACGTGGGTTAGAAATGCTACATAATTTTTGCGGAGGTATTTTCGGGCTTGAAGACAGGACATCAATTTGAGTCCTTTCGAAGGGGTTTCTCCAAAGATTCGTAGGGTTTGACCGTCTGCAAGAGGAATGCGAATGAACTTTTCGCGGCATACCACTTCAGCATGATGCTGGCTGAGCCAGTCCATGCCAATTATAATGTCAAAATTTCCCAACTTCATAGGAATGAGGTCAACAGGAAAATCGTGATCGTTTAGAGTAAGAGTACAGTTTCGGATAATGGAGTTTAATGAGACTGGTTTTCCGTCAGCAACTTCTACCGTTATGGATTCCGTAAGTTTATCACGAGTTTGGTTGAGGATGGGTTCAAATTCTAAGGACACAAAACTCTTATCCGCGCCAGTATCAAATAACACGGATGCATAACTACCATTGATGAGAAACGTACCGTTAACCACGTTGTTGTCGGCCCTAGCTTGGTTGGCGTTGATGTTAAATGCTCTTCCTCTAGCAGGTGGGGGAGCTTGGTTAGCTTGGTTCACCGGATTTGCTTGAGCTTGAGCATGTATAATGTTCACCAAACGTGGACAAGTGTTTCTAAAGTGGTTTGGGTCTCCACAATTGTAGCAAGCCCGCATGGGTTGTATCATGGGGTAGTTGGGTTGGTAGTAGGGTTGGGCCTTATGTTGTGTAGGTGGTAGTAGTAGGGATTGTTGGGCTTGACCCATTATTTGATGGTGGGTTTGGGTTGTGGGTTGGTTGCGGTTCATTCGATGTAGTGAGAGGCAGGTTGGGATGGTGTGACCTGCACGGCCACAGCCGGTGCAATATTGACAGGGGTGTTCGGGGAGTGATGGTATTGACAACGGGTGCATTTTGGGTAAGGGCCAGAGTATTGCCTTTTGTATGGTGCGGGTGAAGGGGCAACTTGAGTGATGGGTGCAGCAGAGATAGGGAAATTGGTTTAGGTGACAGCAAAGTTTCTAGTATTTCGTTTCCTCTTGTTATAAAACTTTGAGGAGGAGGTGGAATGGTTTGAGGTTTGGCTCTCGACAGGAGCTTTCTTTTTCTCTTCCTTGAATTTACCGTTTCTGATGCGGTTCTCGGTAAGTTCGGTGGCTAATTCCATGGTAGCTTCGAGAGTTGCAGGCGAAGTGCTGAGGACTGAGTCTTGAATCTTCGATGGGAGGCCTCGAATATAATGTTCAACCAAGCGGTATACTGGGGTGAACAAGTTAGGAACCATCTGGTTCAGCTCAAGAAATCTTTTGTTGTAGGAAGTATGGTCCCCTTCCTTTTGCTTCAGCGAGTGGAATTCGTCTTCCAACTTCTTGAGTTCGCTTCTTGGGCAGAAGCGTTTTGTCATCATTTCCCTTAACTCTTCCCAGGTTAAGGCCATAGCATCTTCAACTCCTCTCTTACCCTTCTCGGTGTTCCACCAGGTCAGGGCTACCCCAAATAATCTCCCGGTTGCGCAACTTACCTTGCGATCCTCGGGACAATCGCAATTTAGGAAGGTGTTTTCCATTTCCTCAAACCAGTGGAGGAGAGCGGTGACACCTTCGGTCCCTTCAAACTTTGGGGGATCGCAAGACTTGAAGTGCTTGTAGGAGCACTTCTTGGAGGGAGGGTTGTCGATGTTTTAATCCTCTTGATTGGGTGGGTTGACAGGATTTGCGGTGAGAGCTTGCTGGACTTGAATTACAATATCAGGAAGCACCGCGGCCATTTGTTTTGCAATTTGAGTGGCCAAGCGTTCGTTTGACCTCCCTGACTTTCGTCCTCCACGTAGCTGCCTAGCCGACATCTACAGGAACATACATAGGAAAGATTGTGAGTTTATGGAGTCTTTTTAGGTGTCATGTGTCTTAAAGAAAATGAAAATAACATAAATATCAATAATGCAACTACATCCATAGGATGTCTTGGGTTTGCTCATGTTGGGCCTCAAATGTCCCCAATACCTTCACCTGTATAGTCATGTGGGCCCCCATGACTATTGGCTTGGTAGGATTCACATTAGTATTGGCGGTTTAACACTCGCATTACCCGAATGAAAACCACGAAATATGTTTACGAGATGTATGGTCGGAATGTGTCCAGGTGTAGACACAATGACAACTCAAAGTGGGGTTAGCTCACACGACGTTTGGTATAGCATGCTTTGGCCTAATAGGTACTTCGTACTCTCATCGTTAGTCCCCAGGTAGGTAAACTGGTCCTTTATTTTGGATTTATACGAATGCCAGCCTAGACAGGACGTTCCGACTACCGGTACTTGTACCCTTCCAGTTACTACATGCCCGTCATGAGAACTCACTTTGATGTGATTTGAAAATACAAAAATCATTGCAAAAACAATCATGAAAATGATGTGGTGTGTGCTCGTATGGATATGATATGTTATGAGAATATGATTCATGATAGGCATTATATAATAATATGTACTTATGAACATGCTTGCATAACATTGAATGTAACATTAAACATAAAACGTATAAACATCATGAATTTGGCATGTAACACACAAAATCTTAAAAATTTCTAATTAACTATAGTATAGGCTCTAAGGGTCTAATAACCTATCCTATATCCCTATAGTCATGGCTCTGATACCAATCTGTCACACCCCGACCCGCAGCGGAATAAGAGTCGGGGCATAATTGGGTTATCACCAAAGCTCATGATGTTTACTAATATGTTTCATATTTATTAAATTCAAATTACATCTCAAAATTTCAAGTCAAATTCATACAATACAAGGAAAGAAAAATTAACTAAAACAATCCAAGATCTAAACTGGTTTATTCTTCTAGGCCGCCCTATGTGTTCCCGCTTCAACTTGATCACCTGTATCATGTGTAAAAATGGGGAATTTTTGGGTCAACAAAAGTTGGCGAGTGAACCTTGTTAAAAACATTTGTTATTGATTCATTATTGTAATTAATATGGAAAATTGTGCAATAATCGTATATGAACAAATGTATGTAAACATAACGATCACAAACCACCTTGCTTAAGTATATAATAAGAATGACAATGTATATGTTGGCAACGTCCCGTTCACGCTCATAGGTAATGGGGAACGGACGGCCTATGCTAATGTATGTGAGATCAAGGCTCAATCAAAGGAAGCCGATCTTATGTTGGCAACGCCTGGTTCACGCTCATAGGTAATGGGGAACAGCTCACGCTCATAGGTAATGGGGAGCGGCGGCCTATGAAATGTATGTACGAGTTAGTGTTGCACACAGTCCACCGCTGGACTGTGTGTCTAACCTGGTTAATATTCCGGTTTTTATTATACTTAACATCTTACTGAGTTAACTCGGTTTGGTTTCTAAAAAAACATTTTTGTTACAGAGGTTAAGGTTGTGACAAGAATCGAACTCGCGTCGTGTATGCAATTGTTTGTACACAGTCCACTGCTGGACTGTGTGTCTAACCCGTTCATATTACTAATTTTAATTAAACTTATAACATAACCAACTTCGTCTTCTTCGCTCAAGAACACAGAAAATGCCAGTTCAACTGTTTCAGGTCTAATTCGATTAACAAGCATTGTAAGTAATTGAAAAGTAATGCACGGAGAGAGTTTGGGGAAAGGATGTACCGATCAGTGTCTTTCACAGTACTCCGGCAAAGATTCGTCGGCTCAGTTTGTGAACTTCGGCTGTTAGAATCAATTAACAGTTCTGTTCGATTAGTTATGAAATTGAGGTGCTTAAACAAGGATTAACAGAAGTTTGAAGGGTAATACCGATTCACCGCGTAAGATCAGAAATTTCAGAGGTTTTCCGGCGAGAGCTGAAAATTCCGGTTACGACGTCTGGGATTGATTCTGATGGTTGGATTGAAGTTAGTAACATTCTAACAACGGATTGAAACAGAAAGAGTCGAGGTATTTACCGTTTGAGGTGAGTCTCGGTTTTCCGGCGAAAGTCCGGTGATGGCAGGATATTTCCGGCGAGTGAAATTGCTTCGAGAAAAGGTGCGATTTTGAGCGAAAAGGCTACCAGAGACTTGTGGGTGCATTTATAGGGAAGAACATCGAAGAATTTGGTCCGATTACCGTCTTGATTCGTCGGTCAATAATTTTTCCGGCGGTTATGACTGATGTCGCGGACTGGACATCGGTTATAACCGATGTAATAGTTATTATATGTGTTAAGTCACAAGAAACCGACAGTGTAGGGCGAAATCGTCGGGATTTCCGACGACTGCGAATTGGGGCGCGCCAGTTGCCTGATTTGAAATCGGGATTTTGATATTTGAATTAATTGTTTTGATACATTACTAAAGAACACAAGTGGCGGAGTGGTTTGGTGAATGAGAGTTAAGTCATAGGCTGACCCGGCTGACCCGGTTCGAATCCCGGCAGCCTTGTTTTATTTTTAGTTTTCTTATTTTCACTTTTTAACAATTTTTGTTTTTAAATCCTAATTTGTTTATTTATTATGTATCGTTTAAAATTAAAATAAGTCATAAATAACAACAAAAAAATTAAAACTGATTGATCGATTAATAAACGAAGCGGGTCTTGAAAACCCGTTTTTCGACGGATGTTACAGTATCCCCTACTTTTAGAAATTTCGTCCCGAAATTTAAGTAGTAGTAGTTACAGGAAATAGATGTGGGTATTTCTCGCGCATTGAGTCTGTACGTTCCCAAGTAAACTCAGGTCCTCGTTTCGACTCCCAGCGTACCCTGACAATTGGAATGCGGCTTCGTCTTAAACGTTTCTCTCCGAAGTCCATAATTTCTACTGGTCTCTCAATGAAATGCATAGATTCATCGACTTGAATGTCTTCTAGAGGAATATGGAGATTTTCATCGGCGAGGCACTTTTTCAAGTTCGATTCCCCAATTTTCAATCTCGCCAAAGTTTCGATTTTTCAATCGATTAGAGACGTGTAGTAACTGGAAGGGTAAAATGTCGTTAATCGCTTCTCGACGAGAGCGTTTTACCTATAGGCCAAAGCACATTTCTCTAATTCGAAAGGATCTTCGATTCAGTTTGGAATAGTCGACGTTTCTCTACCCGAAACAGTCAGATGTTTTCTGAGACTCTCTTTTATACCATTTTAATTTATACATGACTTTTTATATACTTGTTACCATTCCTTTCAAGTTTCCAATTTATTTTAAGGTTTTTAAGCAATTCGTATTAAACCTTTTCATCCACTTATACATTATTTGCATACATGATTTCAAAACGTCACCAACTAGACTTATATTTCTCGAAAAGTCCGAAATGGAGACCGTCGTCGAGATAGGAGTGAATTCCTTACCTAGACGATCAAACTCCGTTTCATTCCTTCCTTAAAACAACCTCACCAACGGATTAGGGGTGATTCCCATACCTCGGTGATCGTTACCAACCCTCCTTCTTGGAGACTTTATTACACAAACCACATGTTTAAATTGTATACCTAAGTCTTTTATCATATTGTCAAAATTCTTACTTAGACGAATTTCAAAACGTACTATTTTATCAAACGTATTTCCCATCATGTAATCTATTTCATATAAATCACATACGCATATACTTGGTCACCACATGAAACGTTTTGTTTCACGATTTTCAAAGCTCGACAGAATGCTACCTACCAACTTAATCGGTCCAAGGAATACCTTGCCCGCAAATCTTATGTTTAACATAATCACTAAAATACGCTCACGCAATAACTTCACTTAAGAGCTTTCATTTGTAAACAAAAGCCAAACCAATATCTTATAGACATTATGGGATCGTTTTACTAAGGGTATGTTGGGATTGTTATATTTTATTTATTTTTATTTATTTATTATTTATTTTTTAACCAGATTCCTTTGATTATTGTGTTTTTTTAAGCGCAAAAAAAAATTCTTTTAGTATTTGGTAAGTATATAATAAAAAAATCTGATTTCTTTCGTTTTGTAGAGATCGAAGCTTATTTATTATATATATATAATATATATATAATATATATTTATCAAACACTCAAATAGTTGATTATCTGGTTATTGGGATATCAAACAACATAATCAAATCCAAACGCTATCTTTCTGCAGCACGTTTTGTTACAGCTAATTATCTGATTCTGATTATTCAAAATGCATAAACTCTTTTCAAAACTCAACCCCAAACACCCTCTAAACCTGTTATCGCGATTAAGAAAATATTTTGCTAACACCTTTCAACGATAATTAAATCCATTATCCCAGATTTCCTCTCAAGAGTCAACGTTTCACAAGAACCACTGAATTTCAAATTTCTTATCTTGATGTAATATCCTTTGAAAAATGCGAACCTTCTAATTTAAGACCTTATCTTTCATCGCCTAAAATGTCACCTCAATTTCAAAACACGTGGGCAAGAAAACATTACAAGGACCAATCACTTTCGACTTACTTAAATTCCCCTAAAAAAGTGGTAGCACTCCCGTCCATTACAAAATACGTAACGCATAATCAATAAGTACCTTATATTCTTTTATATTCACAAACTAGATCCTACATTCTAAGTCAAACTGAACCTATTTTAGAAACGATAACCTCAAAGTTTTGCTAAAAAAATATACATGCATATCCTCATACATGGTTTGGTCAACTGTTGCATGACATTTTAATCGTGTCATTCGTTTTACATACCCTGATTACTCGACTATTTTATGTAAATAAATTTGTTGCATACAATTCATATCTTACCACAATCATCGTCTTTTACACTTGTTGACGTTCATAATTATACACATATTCATGTTCATGAAAATACGTGTCATCATTCATGCTTATACTTATCATCACATTCATGCATATACGTCTTATATCCATGCTTATACTTATTTCCATACTTATGCTTATACTCATACACATACCTATACTTGTACTCGTATTCATATTCATGCCTATGCGTGAGCGAAACCCGAAGGATTCGCTTACGTGGGCCACATGCTTATTTGCACGCAAACATGCTTACATACTACATTCTTACATGCACACAAACTCATTTTCAGAATTTATGAACACCTTAATCCATACGCTAATACAAGCTATGCGGATCATGCGACAATCGGTATAATCACGGGTGCACACGGGATTATAGCGATAAGCGCATGAGAACCATAGAGTGTACTACCGTGTATGGTAAGACACGGAACGCAACATTGCATCGAATAACGGAACGGTCGCGACATGGCCAAAACATGGTGGATACGCCGCTGATACTTCCTATATATAAGTGTTTTCACCATGTTGCCAAACTTTCGTAAAACGTGCCATGAGACATTTGGTGTTTTACAGACCATAGTAAGACCTAATATGCAAACTTTAAACAACTCACAACTGCATTGCTAAGTGCGCGATACACGATCATCCACGACGAGTCTTAATCCCTAACGCAATGTTTTCATTTGTTCATATACATATGTCATCCTTATACTCGTATTCGTTTATTTAGTCAAACGCTCATTCTTATGACTTCAGTATCCCCCGTTATCCTTGTCTTTCTGCAAACTCGTTTACAAACCATAAGGGTTAAACATTCAAACCTAAATGCATTCTCACTCTAAAGCTATCTTCCATTCTCGTTGAGGTACAACACACTTAATTGGCCGCTACCTCGATAACTAACTTAATTTAAATACCTAACCTTCACGTCTTCCATCGATAAGCAACTCTCTACAGAAACCAAGACTTATCAGTGCTCTTCAACCGTTAAGACCTTCTTACAACCTCCTCTTCATTAAACTGCATACTGTTTTGCATGAAAGCTTGTCTGCTTAGATGTCATACCCTTTGAGTCATTCAAACTCGTTTAAACCACTCGCCTAAATACACATTTATACGTTTTACTTATGCCTGAAGCCACGAGTCATTCTAGTCAAACACCTCTTGTTGCAAACCTAACTCTTCGTTGCTCTAAACTTCATGCTATCCCTCACGTATCAAAAACTCCAAGCTTTGATCGTTAACCCTCATTCTTTAGCCAATTCCTTTCGAGTCTTCCTCTTGAATAAATTTCGGGACGAAATATCCTAAAGGAGGGAGACTGTAACGCCCCGCTTTTTAATTTCCTTAAATAAAATAATAATAATATTCTACTGTGTTTCACAATATTCGGGTTCGAAGACGGATTACAAAACTATAATTGGGCCTCTCTAAAACGTGAGAACCGGACTAACGGGCTTTAGGCCCAACCTATCAAACCCTAGCTACCTAAACCCTACCTATATAAGCTAACACACACATTCACACCCAGCCGCTCACACAAACACTCTCTGCCTCCACCATTTCCGGCGACCGGAGTCGCTACTCCGGCGACTCTCCGGCGGCCCCATCTCTCCGGCGACACACCTCATCCCACCTATCGCCCTCTCCCACGTCGAGCGCCATCCTCACTCCCCTTCCCTCCTTTTCCTACGCAGCCCTCACCCTCTCAACACACCTTACACTCCGCTCTCTCTCTCTCCCTCTCCACGTTTTTCCGACGGCCGGCGAGGCACCGCCGCACCCCCCCTCAACACCTCACCTCCTCCATAGAACCACCACTCACCATCGCACCCACACTCGCTCTTCTCTCCCGCTCTATAAACAGGACCGTCGGCCACCATTGTGGTGGCGGTGTACCAGTAGCCAAGCCACAGTTGCGGCAGCACACCAGCGACACGGCAGCAAAGCCTCGGGAACAACGGAAGCTCCGGCGTCGTTTCCGGCGACGCGATGCAGGTCGAAGGATTTGGTTTCTAGCTCCGATTCAGGTTAGGTTTCGAGTGGTTCAAATTTAACTCGGGTCTCGTCAATTCAATCTCGGTTCAGATTCGTGTCGGTTCGATTTCTGGTTCCGATTTCGTATTGTTCAGGTAAGGTTTTAAGTTTATTCAATTCATTCTCCGGTCAGTTCGATTAAGTCGGTCTTTGCTTGGTTCGTTTCAGGTACGTCACGGCAGTGGTGAACGGGTTGAGTCAGATCGGGTCAAACACCTGTTCGGTTCAAATCTTGTTCGGGTCAAGCACGGTTCGGATCCCGGTCAACTCATTCAACTGTGGTCAACGGGGTCGACGTGGTTTTCGGTAAAACATTAACGACACGATTCTTTGTAGTATATTGTTTATACCTATTACGCTAACCACTCGAACCGATACCTTTAAATAATTATTTACATTTTTTGTATTTAACGAGAATACTTATATATATTGTTTTCATTGTGACTTCGTTGTTATATATATTATTGTCTACACGAAACCGGTACGTTTAATCATTTAACTACGTTTTTGGCATTTGACGACAAATATATATGTATATCATTTATATCTAAATTGATGAGTTTTGAAAACGTTATCGACAACTTTGGTTGTCGAGAATCATCAAAAACAAGGGGAAACTCTGCCCGTTTTTTCGTCAAAATCATACATTATCGACAAAATATATTCATTAAACTTTTGACAAATAAATTTATTAAACTTTCGACAACGTGTATTTAACTAAACGACAAGATACACATATATATTTCCCTTATCGACAAAATATAATATATCCATCATACCTTTCAACAAAAATATAATTATTTAACGACGAAATATATTATATATATATATATTTATTACACCTTTCGATTAATTACATAGGTATATCATACTGTTCGCCCAAGTTAATGTATCTATTAAACTTTCGACCAAAATATACATATTTTTCCTATTAAACTTCCGATCAAAACATACGTGTTTATCTTTTACACCTTTAGCCAAAAATATATATATTTAATGTATCATTTTGATAACACTTTTACGACACCTTTGACGAATTTAACTTTAGAAATCATTACATAAATCCCGTGACATACATACACGTACTTTCAACTCCGATTCGAATCCCCCGTCGTATTTTCGATTATTCATACACATTCGTTTGTCATTTAAGGTGGCATCGGTGTCCCTTTCTCCAACTCATCAACTCGTCGTGGGATCTCCAAAGAAGACTTAGCAATTTTGTGAGTACACTTGACCCACTTTTGTTTATATCACTTATTGGGTGTAACATGTTTCCATATACAAAAATCACAAACACTTAAACTTTATGAAACGCACAAACAATCTTATACACATGACTACTTGAATCGTATACTTGTTGTTTGTCTGGGATATTCGTTATGCTATGCTTTAGTCATTAACTATTTTTAGCCTTCGTTTGACATGCTTAGCGCTATAGGAATTCACGCATCCACCTCTATCGTGTTATTCGTGAGGTCATGTTAAAACATCCTGATTGCGTTAAGGGTTTGATTATTAGTATTGCATGCCTTGATATTGCTCTTGTATAGATTTGGTTGCCATGAGGATTGTTAAAACTTTATTCGTATACGCATGCTATGCTTAAATTTGTGTACTCGCCTTTGCTTTTGCATTGACTTTATTTTAAAACATGTTACATGTTGAAGGAGATGATGCTATGAAATCAAAATAGCAAGGACTTAGATACACACATTTTAGACGTTAGATTTATGAATGTTGTACCAAATTTTGTTATGTTTTATGAACTTATTGTATTGTTTCATGTTGTATTTGACAATGTTGTGAAATGAAATTTGGGTTTAATTAAATATTGTCATTTATTAGCGTTGTGAGCAATTAGCAATCTCGTTTCCGTCTCATCCCGATGTTTCCGCCATCGGTTGGGGTATGACATCTTGTCTCCTCCAGGATGTATGGAATATCTTGAATTATAGGATTCTTCAAGAATCAATTATCTGAGTCTTCCAAAGACGGGAACCATATTAATGTATTAAGTCTCAAAATTCCATCGTTACCAGGTGTCAATTGTTCGAGAGCTCCACATAGTTCTTCTTTTGGAACATTTGCCTCTAACAAGTCTTGCTTTTGAGCATCTATTAGCTCTTCATTCCAGCTAGTTTGCAGCTCATTCTTTTAACATGAACTCTTATTGGCTTTATCCTCTTTTTTCGGCTCAAGGAATCAGCAACAACATTGGCCTTGCCAGGATGATAATGAATCTCACATTCGTAATCATTCAAGGTTTCCATCCAACGGCGTTGGTGCATATTTAAATCCTTCCAATTAAATATGTGTTGAATGCTTTTATGATCAGTGTATATAACACACTTTGTACCATACAAATAGTTTCTCCATAATTTCAAGGTAAACACTACCACACCCAACTCTAAATCATGAGTGGTGTAGTTCTTTTCGTGCACTTTAAGTTGTCATGATGCATAGGCAATCACCTTTCCTCTTTGCATTAACACGCAACCTAATAATGTGTACGAGGCATCACAGTACAAACCCGGAGTCTTCAACTCCTTCTAGTAATGACAGGACAGGAACATTACTCGGTTTCTGCTTCAGAATCTTAAAAGATTCTTTCTGATTGGGACCCCAAATCAAACTTCACATTTTTTTGAGTTAATGCAATTAGGGGTGTAGCTATTCTTGAAAAGTTCTCGATGAACCTATGATAATAGCCTGCTAATCCCAGGAAACTGCGAATCTCAGAAGGTGTTTCGGGTGCTTCCCAATTCATGATAGCCTTAATCTTAGCAGGACCCACTTGGATACCACACTCGCTAATCATGAGTCCCAAAAATTCCAAAAATTGGACTTCTATGAGTCAAAACTCACACTTGGAGAACTTTGCATAAAGCTTTTCTTGCTTTAGCAATCCTAGTACACATCTCAAGTGTTTCTCATGATGTTATTTACTGCGAGAAAGATAAGTATGTCGTCTATGAAGGCGATGACAAACTTATCCAGATATGGTTTGTAGACTTTGTTCATGAGGTCCATGAATGTTGTAGGAGCATTGGTGAGTCCAAAGGGCATCACCGGAAATTCATAGTGGCCATGTCTTGTTTTAAAAGCAGTCTTGGGAATATCTTCACTTCTCACCCTCAACTGATGATATCTTGATCGCAAGTCTATTTTGGAAAAGAAACTTGCTCCTTTCAATTGATCGAATGGGTCGTCAATTCTTGGAAAGGGATAACGAGTCTTGATCGTAATCTTGTAAGCTCACAGTAGTTAACAAAAGTCATGGTATTGATCAATTTGAACTTTGACTTGACCATAGTGGTCAGAACTGGAAGTCAAACGGAAAGTCAAAGTTTTTGACTTTCAATTGAAAACTAGCTAATTGAATGAAATTGAGCAAGGAGGAAAGACTTAATAGGATTGAAGACTATAAGGAACACTTGAGAGCCGCTTCTAATCTCTAGAGAAACTCCAAAGAAGAGTTTTAGAGTGAGAGTGAAGGTGTGAGTAAAAAATGAACACCAAAGGAGCTATTTATAGTGCTCAAAAAGCTCCCAAATCATGACATGTGTTATAATGAGTCATTAGAGACTGATTAGTGGCAAAATACTTGTCTTCAAAAGGTGAATTGGTGGCAAAAATCACGGAGTGGTGGCAGCAAGGCAACAAATGAATGACAGCTGCCATTTTGCTGTCACTAGGCACCCCTTACGGACCGTAAGGATTATGTCTTGCGGTCCGTAAGGACCCTGGCTTGCAATTTGTTTGAATCTCCCTTGCGGACCTCAAGGGCTAAGCCTTGCGGTCCGTAAGGGACCTCCAGAAACAAAGTTTTGAGATTTTTGCATATTTAGTCCTTGGACTTTATTTCTTTCCCCATTTTGACTTATTTGGTCCCTCTCCATCCACAAATCGGAATCAAGTAGAGAGTTTGGACATCTTTCATGTTATAATTCCATATATTTTTGTGGATGTTACAATGAGATATGCTTGGCACGAATATTTGTTTTATTTTGAACTAAAACTTTCATAAATATGTTAGTTGTTTTTCATGATGACGAAGATAGGCATATAGTTACAACTAAAGTCATGTATTTATTGGAAATTAACACTAGACTTAACAGTCTTCAAGGTTACTTCATGGATAATAATAATAATAATAATGATAATGATAATGATAATGATAATGATAATGATAATGATAATGACAATGACAATGACAATGACAATGACAATGACAATGATAATGATAATGATAATATGAAAATGACTAAATACATAAGATACATATTAGTGCTTGGTTATATGGAATATTGTTTGTTAGCCATAAAGGTCAGTATTATGTCCAATGTTAAGCATGGTGAGAGACATAAGCATTCAAGATGAGATTTATTATCTTATTCTCAAAAGAGGGTGGCATCCCCCCCCCCTCAATTGATTCAAATTGACGGAGATGCATAGTATTGTTTGAACGAATAATGAAATATCTGAACACTATATACTTATGACCTTCATTCATGCTACTTGATTTGTGGCTCATGCTCAACATGAAAACATTAAATGTACATACGATATAAATATATATATATATATAATATATATATATATATATAATATATATGGATTCATACAAATGATTTATCACAAATGAAATAAATCACGTGGTTGATTCTCTATCCCTTTATTTTTTGGAGTTGACCGCAAACGAAGTAAAGCGTGTGGCTAATCTTGATGGTAGAAAGATAAAAGAAAATATAGGATTGACAAAAATCCTTTACAAAGATAGAGAGAAAAGTAATTCTGGTTATAGAAAGATAAACTAAAAAAAGTGGCTAATAACCTCTCTTAAGTTTTTTGAGTTTTGTCGGAAATCACTTACATATACATATCCATTATAAAATGTGTGTGTATGTTGGTGCATACACATCCGTTATAACATTGCTTATTTTAGTGATTAAGAGAGTTAACTAGCCATATACGTCTATGTGGTTTGTCCAGTTATGTCATTTCATACCAAATTTTTCAAAATTGTACCATTTTCCACCTTTACATTCTCGAAATGTGCCATATCAGCCCAAAATTCTCAGTGGTAAAATGGTCCATTTACATTGATTTTGTATTTTTCATTTCTTAAACTTACTTTTATTATTATTATTATTATTATTATTATTATTATTATTATTATTATTATTATTATTATTATTATACACACAAATACATAAAACTAAATACACTCTCCACCACCAATCCTTATCACAACCACCACCATCACCACCACAACCACCGTCTTCGCCACCACCACCCCACTTTCTTTTCCAGATCTTACGTGGGAACCGCCCGATCTACAAAAATTCAGAACTCGCAAGCCATGACAAAGTCATCGGAATCCCACCAGAACTTCATCGGAAAGTTCAAGGGTTGTTGGAACCCTAATTCGGGCCACCGAGAGTCGTCTCAACCTATCAAGCTTCACCACTCTAGCCAGTGGGTGGGTGATCGTCTCTCTCTCTCTCTCTCTATAATTTCTTCTCGTCAATGTTTGTAGTGGCGTGGCGATAGCTGTGGATGTGGTCGTGGTAGCGGTAGGGATTGGTTGTGGTTAGTGGTGGATAATGTAGAGAGAGAAGAAAGTATGCATGTGTTAAATTTTATGTGTGTGTAATAATAATAAAAATAATAAGAAGAAGATTTTAAAAATGAAAAAAAATACCATTTTACCGTGAACTAACTGAGTTTTTTAATAGAGGTTGGTTTTTTACTGAAATTACACGTTTTGAGAACATAGGGGGAAAATGGTACGGTTTTAAAATTTGGCATGAAATGGCATTAGTGAACAAACCACATAGGCGTAAATGACAATTAACTGTATTAAAGATCAAAACAGATAAGTTAGGTGACATTATAAGAGTGGTGCATGGTCAAATTCTTACAAGTGTAAGGTTAGATGGTATTTAGTTATAAAAGTTTTTGTTAAGAATGTTAGTATAAGATTCCTACATGTTTTTTTCTAAACCATGTTTTAACACAACATGCAAAAGAATGAAAGTACCAACAAGCTTATTCTATGTTAATAAATGTATAAGCGATATTGTATGTTCGTAAGTTCCATAAATTTACAATTTCATGTAAGGATGTAGTAAATTTGCTATTTATACAAGATTTTGGAGTTTAATGAGTAAGCTCGGGTTGAACTAAACTTTAGCTCAAAGACCACAACCCTACCATAGGTCATTGTAGGCTTAGCCGATGGGGTGTTGTAGCAGGGTGGTGATGTGGCTTAGTTTCCCGTAGCTGAACACCCCCCCCCCCCCAATCTCCCTTTAGTGCACATGGGGAATAATCATAATCCCTGAGGCTCAATTTTTGACCGTTGAACAATCATTAAATAAAAAAATTGTTTTTTAAACCCTTATTTAAACACCTTTTCACCATTTAAGAATCACGCACACCACCATTCTACTAAAGCATATTTTCTACAAAAAAAAACATGGACCCAAGTCGACTAAACCTGCCTCGTTCTTTCCAGACACACCCGCTACTCCCTTGACCCAACCCCCACTCGTATACCCACGACACCGATGGATACGAATTTGTTTGGTGATTTTAGTCGATCACGCCTGGCAAATTCATTACCAACAACAGCACCTTGCTATGCAAATACCAAGCCAGATGCCATCGTTCCAACCATTGAATCAAAGACCACAAACCTACTAAAGGTATTTGTAGGCTTAGCCGGTGGGGTGTGGGAGCGGGGTGGTGATGTGGCTTAGTTTCCCGTAGGTGAACAACCCCCAATCTCCCTTCGATGTACATGGGGAATAATCCATGAGGCTCAATTTTCGACCGTTAAACAATCATTAAATAAAAAAATGTTTTTTAAACCCTTATTTAAACACCTTTTCACCATTTAAAAATCACGCACACCACCATTCTACTAAAGCATCTTTTCTACAAAAAATCATGGACCCAAGTCGACTAAACCCGCCTCCATTCTTTCCAAACACACCCGCTACTCCCTTGACCGAACCCCCCTCATATACCCCATGGAACCGATGGATCCGAATTCGTTTGGTGGTTTTAGTTGATCACAGAATGCTTGGAAAATGCCTTACCAACAACACCACCTTGCTATGCAAATGGAATCACAACCAAGCCAGATGCCATCGTTCCAACCGTTGAATCAAACCGAGCCCGAACATGATTTTGTTTCTTTAGGCGTAGACGATGATGTTGTACCCGAATTGGCAATCACAAACCACGAAGGCCAAGAAAGGGGAAAAAACAAGCACAAGGAGGAAAGCAAGCACAAGCACAAGAAGATGGAAGTAGGAGGGCGCAAAGCATTCTTTGGAGCGCAAACGAGTTGGAAGCGCTTGCACGAGCGTGAGTTAACGTTTCTACTGATCAAATTAAAGGCCACTATTTTTTGTTATAATGATACGTTTTAGAATTTTATTTTATTTTTATAGAAACTATTGAATTAAAATTTTGTTTTTTTTATTTTTAAACAAAGTATTAAAATATTAAAGGTTATACTTTTTAAATTTTAATGTGTAGGCAATAATAAAAAAAGATGGTTTTGGAACCAAGTTTGTAAAGAGTTTTTCCAATTGATGCAACGACCCCATGTCGATTAATGCATCCCGTTAGTTCCAAATATATAGGGATGAACGGAAAAATTGGTTTGTTCGCAAGTAATGCATGGAACCACCGTCCGAGGGGTACAAATAATGAAAGTATTTTGGTCAGAACTACTGAAAGATACACCAAGAAACATGGGCCGTGGAGTTACATGACGCCGTGTGAAATATTGAAAAAAAATGTCCAAAGTGGCAAGTGATGCCTAACGAGGTATCACAAGCTAAAAGATCTAAAATGAGCGCACCAGGGAGTTGTAGTGCAAGTGGTTCTAATGCACATTGTACTATCAATATAAACAATATAAACGATGACATAGAGTTCGAAAATGAAGCTCCAACTCCTGAATCAGAGCGGCCAATTGGAGGCGATCACGCTAAAAAATAGTCGTTGCAAAGGCTTTGGGTTTAAAGGGAACGAGCTTGAGCGATGTATCAAAACTTGATGCACTTATACAAAACTTCAACAAATTTGGGGAAGTGCAAGCCGAGAGGTACAAAAAGAAGAGGTAGAAATGATCACGAGAGAAATGGAAAGGCTTGCGTTGGATAAAAGGTGACTTATATATAATCTAGAGAATCAAGAATTGAATAGTTCCTAATCAGGAGAACCGACGTCGAAACCCTAACAGAATGAGACCGAGCAGTGATATCAAGAATGAAGAACAAGATTGCGAAGAAATGACTAGGAGGAAGTGGACTGTAGTTGTTCTTTTTATGTTTAGTTTATATCTTTTTTTTCTAAATTATGTCTTTTTTAATTACAACTTTTTAATTATTTTGGCTTATGTAATTTTTATTTTAAATTTTCATGAAAATTTTTTATAATTTTTAACGTTTAAGTATTTATAAAATCAAATTAAAAAATGGAAGGGGAAAGGGGAAGAAGGGAAACCACACCCATCTTGTCGGAAGGTTGTTGAGGTAGAAGGGGAGGCTGATGTGTAGACTTGGAGAAAGAACGGGGAAAGGGAAACCACACCCCACAACTTTACAATGAAAGTTTGGAGAATTCTTTTGTGTTGTCTAGAGTTGTAAATGAACCAAGCGAAGACAAATAAAATTGGCAAAAACGATGAAGGCTAGAGGTGAATGATAGAGGAGCAACGTTGGAACTTGAAGCCATAATCGTGGAATGGAGGTCGAGGTGAATATTGAGGAATGAAAGGGGAATAATGCATAAGCACAGTGTGAATATGGTTTCCTATACTAATTGTAAGGGTAATAAAAATAAATAAAATTTAAAAAGTATAAAAAGTTTAGATAAAATAAAAGTACAAAAATATTTGATGAACAACATAAACAAGAAAACATGAACAAATGTTCACGAACACAATCGAACGCACGAGACCTTTGTTCATGTTCATTCATATAACTAATCGAACATAATTTCTTGTTCATGTTCGTTCATTTATAATCTAAACGAACTACCTGCCAAATGGTTCACGAACTGTTTGCTGAACGTTCGGTTCGTTTACAGCTCTAGTGAAGTCTATACAACATTTTTTTTCCCAGTGAAGAAAAAGAATGCCTCGAATAGTTTCGCGGAGTCGGAGTATCTTTATAATAATTTTGATGGAAGTCTATACTCACCAGATGTCCTAAATGGGTTTAAACTTTCAGGCTTGCTAAACCATAGATTATTACAAAAGGTCGGTGTTATATTGATAAAAAAAATGGTTTATGTAATGGAACTCGACTAAAAGTCTTATCATTCCGCGATCGCGTGGTACAAGCACAAATCTTATCTGGAAGTAATATTGGTGCTCGAACGTTTATCCCTAGATTTCAATTATCCGTAGATTTCGATTAATATCGTCAGACAAAAGGATTCCGTTTAAATTTCGAAGAAGACAGTTTCCTCTCACCATTTGTTTTGCCATGACTATTAATAAAAGTCAAGGACAATCATTGTGTAAGGTTGGATTGTTTCTAAAACAACTGGTATTTACACATGGTGTGCTATACGTGGCATTATCAAGAGTAAAAAGTAGGCATGGACTCAAGCTATTGATACTTGATGAGGATGGTCAAATTACAAACAAAACTACAAATGTCGTGTATAAAGAAGTTTTTAGAGATTTGTAGACTATAACGTGTACCTTCATATTATATTGTCCGTGAGTGCTAAATATATGCTTTTTTGGATATTCAAACAATATGTCGTTTTCTTTATAATGGAAATCATCAGTTGGTTTTATTCGTCAAAGCATGTAACACACATGGCTATAAACTAGTATTTAATAAATTTATACTATATATTAGATTATTATTTATGAATAATAAAAAATTAGCTTATGGATACTCATCACATTCATCAAGAACATATATATTCAAAAATACATTCTATTGTATTTAGACTAAAGGACTACTTAGCGAACCAAAATTAATCAAATTTAACATAAAATGTGTTTTGTAATTTTAGAGAAGTTAGTTAAAAATTTAGATGTAAATTGTCCACTCAGCCGGAACACATGGGTTTCCCACTAGATAAAAAAAATGTTGCAGTATACTATATAATGTTTGTCATAAGAGTTTCCCAGTTTATCATAATGGTTTCCCATGCGTTTAGCCGCGAAGCTCGACTGCTTTTATATATATACACACACATAACATATATACGTTTTTTTAACATTTTTAGGTTTGAATTATGTTCTCGGCCCATATCGTCGACTCCGCTGCAATGCGTGGGTTTCCCATTGGTTAGAAAAAAAGAATCATTTCTATTTATAATACCTTAAAGAAGGTCGGTGGTAAAAGCCACCAACCTCTTCTACCACCTAAACTATGCTATAATGACAAAACTAACCCTCTAATTTTATACATGTCACTATGACCCTTCAAGTTTCAAAAGTATCGTGTTTATCCTAAAACTATTTTTTTACGTTGTACTTTTGATATACGTGTCGGTATAAATTTGAGTTCTTCTATGCTTTAACATATTTTTTCAAATGAGTCGGGTCAGTTACAAAATGGTTTATTTTTATGTACTGAAGGGGTATGGTCCCAAAAACCTTGCGCCAATCAAGGAAACCATACCCATTAATAGCTTCTAAGAAAACTGCGCGCAGACTTCTTTGCCAAAATAAGATTTATTAGAACTCTGTGCCAAATATCCAAGAGAGGAAAGGATCATATAACTACCTTGCGCGGGCTCGCGCAAGGTTCAAAGTTAACCTTGAACACCCTCGTTTGATAATGCTTCATTTAACTACCTTGCGCGGGCTCGCGCAAGGTTCAAAGTTAACCTTGAACATTGTCGTTTGATAATGCTTCATTTAACTACCTTGCGCGGGCTCGCGCAAGGTTCAAAGTTAACCTTGAACATTCTTGTTGGATAATGCTTCATGCAAAACCTTGCGCAGATATTTATATCAAAGCAAGTATCCACCAAACGTTGCGCTAAGCAGCAAGGAGAAGAAGGAAGATCAGTTAACTAACTTGTGCTTCTCGCGCAAGGAAACAGTAAATCCTGAGAAACTTTCCCTTAGCAAAATCCTTGACTTGGTGCAGAAGCAAACGGAATCTTTTCTGTTATAACAGAATGTACACGTGGCGAATAATAGATGGGTAACAGCTGTGAAACCTTCTAGAAGCCATTAACACCCAATAGTGCAAGCATCTTTTCGGTTATAACCAATTGCGACATGGCAGCATCTGGACGGTCGAGGAAGATCACAGTGATGACATGCTCACATTTAGAAGATGTAGTGATCTCATGTTGACACGTGGCACCTCCCTAACCGCTGATGAGCTCACGATCCGTGTGCACTAACGGATTGCCAACAAACATAACGGAATAGCAAAAGATTCCGTTAAAGTTAACAATCTCTCCTTTTGGCGCCAAACACCGGCTATAAATAAGTAACTTGGAGTTCAAGGAAATGTATTCACTCTCAACTACTCTCTCTTACAATACTTACTTCCGACTACCTGTACTTATTCTCCCGCCGGAGGGTGGTCACGGGGAGAACCCCCTTCTCCCCGTGCGAGCTAACGGTGTTCTGTTTTGCAGGATCAGCCGGAATGTTGTTCTATTCATCATCCATCGTGAAACCAAACGGAGGGTTAACCCTTTTATGCAGAGCCATTTCATAGATCTACTAAGATTCCGGTCTAGTTGATCTAGGGTTTCTTCATTGGCGCCCACCGATTTCATTTCTTTCTCACCTTTCGTTTCGTTTCACTTAGATCTGCAGCATCATGGCTGACGGATCATCTTTTCAAGGTCCTCGATCAGGGATTCGACGCGTTGTTGTCGGACCTCAGGTCAACAGACAAATAGTTGAGGATTCTTCCGGCGAAGCTAATGCTCAGTATGATCCTAATCATGCGAGTATTCCTGTAACGCCGGCAGCTCCTCATGTTGATGTTACATCGATTTTACCCCTGGAGAGACTCCATTGTCGTGGTTAATCAAATCTCAAGCGACTCTAAACTCTATGTATGCTCAGTTATGTGCTCAAACTGGAACTCCAGCTTTTCAAGCTCCGGTTAACGCTCCCCAGGTCCGTGCTTCGCCGGCACCTCGAGTTTTGAGTCATAATACTCAAAGTCATGCTCGTTTCCCTTCGCGCGTGCCTGAAGATGGAACATAAATGTATTCTAAAACCAGGAATGATCCTGTTCATTCTTGTCACACCCCGACCCGCAGCGGAAAAAGGTGATCGGGGCATGATTGGGTTTTCATCAAAGCTCATGACATTTATTATAATGTTTCATATTTATTATTACAATTTAAAGGAGATCATACAATCAAATCATACAAGTACAACATGTTCTATACATCTTTCTAGACTTCATTATTTTTCTTCTAAGGCAATTTCCTATGTGTTCCTTGCTTCATCCTGTCCACCTGTATCATGTGTAAAAAAATGGTTTTTGGGTCAACAAAAAGTTGGCGAGTGAATCCTATGAAAACATTTAAACGTGTTTATTGTATTGATTATAAAATAAAGTGCATAACCACATATGAGTAAATGTAGATGTAAATTTATTCACAAAACACATAATATTAAATATTGCACACACATACAACAATTGATTGTTTTGAGGCACGCGTTGTTCAACTCGTCTCCCACGAGGAACTGATGGGCCTAATGAATGAGTTTTGAGGCACGCGTTTTTCAACGAACTGATAGGCCTAATGAATGAGTTTTGAGGCACGCGTTGTTCAACTCGTCTCCACGAGGAACTGATGGGCCTAATAAATAATTTGCATACAACTTGACAATATGTAATACATCACAACAAACAATATTTACATTCTAAGTTTAGATCATACAATGGTATAGCACGAGTTTGAATAAGCGAATTAATTTAAGCGACACATGATATACCCCAAAACATGAATAAAAAGGGGAATTTGTAAGAATTCACTCACAGTGGTTGCGTTTTCTTGGATTGATGATGAATGCGCACGAATTTGGATTTAACCACGAGAGAAACTAACCTAAATAATAACATAATGGTTCGGTAAATAAATGGATTTTATTTGAAATTAATAATTTTAATTCATAACCTTAATAGGATTTCTAGATTTATTTTTGTGAGTTTAATGACATTTTCTAACTTTAAAAATATTATTTTTAAGTATTTTTAATTAATTTTTTGATTAAATAAATAAATAAATAAAATGTTGACCATTGACTTTGACCGTTGACCGGTCTGATTGTGTTTATTATGTGCGCTGAGTGAGGTTCGAACTCGTGACCTCCCGTATACGTGCACGCAGCTCTACCAACTGAGCTACGTGTCTAACCCGAAATAATCTCGGTTTTAATTATATATATATATATATATATATATATATCCAAATTAGATTAATTCATTTCTGTCTTTATTTAAAAACTTGATAATTGCCAGAACCGGTTACAGAAGCAGGATTCGAACTCGGGACCTGTGGTTTAACTTTGCACACAGTCCACCGCTGGACTGTGTGTCTAACCTGGTTAGAATATTGGTTTTTATTAAACTTAAATACTAACTGGAAGGTGTTCTGGGTTTCAAAAAAATTGAGATTTATCACTGGAAACCGGTTAAGTGCACGAATCGAACTCGGGACGTGTGGTTTAAAATTGCACACAGTCCACCACTGGACTGTGTGTCTAACCCGTTTAAAAATCCGTTTTAAATTAAACTTATATATTAACAGTGCTTCATCTTCTTCAGTTTATGAAACCAGAGAATCAACACGACTGTTTAATCGCAAATTTTTCATTGAATTAGTTGATTGATCAATACTGTTAACGAAATAATTTAAACAAAAAGGATTAAAGGTGTTGTACCGAACAGTTGTGATCTTCGATGAAGTTCCGGCGGCTGAGGTTAACTCCGGCGAAGTTTATCTTGCGACAGAGGATCTATAGGAGGTTTGAGGTGAGTGTGGGTGACTTCTGTCGAAGCTCTAGAAGTCCTATTTATAGAGTAAGGCAATAATGGGATAGATTCGGTTTTCCGGCGACTAACTCCGGCAGTGTCAGTAATTTCCGGCGACTTCCAGGTTGAACAGAGAGTTGAGCAGAAAGTTTTGGGTAATGTTTTGAGATGGTACGCGAGTGAAATTGAGAGGAGATGCATCGGTATTTATAGTGCCCAATGTCAACACATGATTTCGGTTTCCAAATTTCGGTCAAGATGAAATTGTCTGACTGATTGCATAACCGACTGGGGATTGTTGACCCCTTGATTGAATTTATCGGTTACATTCGAGGATTGACGAGGAAAATCTGGTTTCTTGATGATAGCCGGTGACTTAGCGCGGCTGTTTCTGGTTTGAATCCGGATCTCTTCTTAAGTATTATTTGTTTTATAATATTCACAAGGAAGGCAAGTGGCGGAGCGGTGAAGTGTTTGTTTGGTGAACTAGCTGACCCGGGTTCGAAACCCGGCAGCTTGTTATTATTTTTTTTGCACTAATTTTTAATTTTTAATAATTATAGTTTTTAAATTCTAAAATGTTTATTAATTATGTATTGTTTAAAATTAGTTTGAGCCCTAAACGTGCAACGAAAATTTTAACTGGATGTTCGGTTAATAAACGAAGCGGGTTTTGGAAACCCGTTTTTTTACGGATGTTACAATTCTGGTAATAAAAGGCAAGAAGACAACGTTCAGCGTTGCGCATCTGTCCACTCTTGTTTGGGTCCGCGGTCTTCGCGGGAACGGAACACCCAACACGATGAGCTAGATAGAACCTATGACGAAGGGGATAGTGCAAGTATTTTCAATCGAATATCTGCAGATCATGCTAGTTACAGGCCAAAAATACGTGCAGTATACAATCCAGAAGCTGAGCATGATTACAATATGGTGTATCGCTCAACCGAAGCAGCTGAGCAATCAAAGTTTTCCAGAGAGATAGCACTGGCTCCGTTGGAGCGAGCGAAATTACCATCCAATGTTGGAAAGTTTAACGGTTTGACCGATCCTGATGATGACATGCGCCTCTTTACCGGTGCAAGGTTACTTGGGTGCTGGACATTGGAAATGTGAGGTCACTTATTTGTACAAACCCTTACTGGCGCTACACGCCTTTGGTTTGATAATTTGCCGGCAGGTACTTTCCTCTTGGAATGACTTAAAAGAAAATTTTCTTACACACTTTAGTCAGCAACGACGATACGTGCGCGACTCCTCAGATGTAATGAACATCTGGCGGAGGGACGATGAAAGCCTCGAAGATTTTATAACACGTTACAATAAAGAGGTGTTGGAGATTGGAGATGTCCATGAAGACCTTATACGCGCGCAGTTCAAGTATGCGGTAAGGTGCGACGAAATGATTAAAGTGTTGTCCGGTACAACTGGCCTTCCAAAAAACTGGGATAAACTCATGGCGGCAGCCAAAGTCTATGCCCAGACTGAGCGCAACTAAAGTTCTAACAGGCCACCTCTACCTTAGAATCGTCCTCAAGACCTGAGTAGAGGAAGTCGCAAGTATAAGAGAAATTGGAAAGAGTCAAGTCAGAATTCGTATTCTCCTTATTACCAATTGATGTGCGAGCAACAATCAACAAGATAATAACTCAAAAAGCGATTAAGCAAGAGAATAGGGAACGTCAGTGGACTCCCTTAACGAAATCGCCGGCTGAGGTTCTCAGCACTGAGAATTATCATTCAAATAGCCGCAACCAATGAAAAACAAAAAAAGGGCAAGATCCAAATTTGTTATGTGACTATCATAGAGACACAGGCCACACAACAGATAACTGCATCAGTCTGCGCAAGAGAGTGAAAAAGCATTAAAAAGTAGGAAACTTACACAACTAGTCCAGAATGTGCGCAAAGAGATTAAACAAATTACGCGCGAGAACGAATGGCCTAGCAACAAGAAAATGAAACAACACGTTTCCATGATCCAAGGTGGATCATCGCGCAAGCATAGCCTTCAACATTTTCAAAACAACACTTGGCGCGAACAGCAAGTCATTTTTCCTATCGTTCCAGGAGGTCCTCAAGAAGACCGGCCAGTAGTTATCACCGGTATCTTTGGACACTACCAAACAGACTATATGTTTATAGATCCGGGTAGTTCCATGGATATTATGTATGAGCAATGCTTCAAGCAGCTAGATCCTGAGGATAAGGCAAGCTTGGAACCAGTTGATTTTCCATTAACTGGGTTCTGCAATGAGGCTGTCTTTCCTCTAGGACAAATCTTTTTTCCTATTACTTTATCTGATGGGAGGTGTTCTCGAACGCGGCAAATTCCCGTCACGATGTACTATTGGGACGCCGTGCGCAACGTGATTTTAGTATGATTACTTCCGCTCCGCATGCTGCTTGTGGTTTTCCGACACCAAATGGTATAACTATACTTTACGCGCGGAAAGAAATCATGTCCTGAAGAACCAGTTATGAAGGCTGTCAAGGCATTGCCAAATAATGAACCAGAAAAGTGGGTACTCAACAATAAGTATCCTGAGCAAACAATCTTATTAGGGCCTACAGTCAGTATTGAAATTCGCACAAAGCTTAAACTACTGTTGTTTCGCAACAAAGACATTTTCGCCTGGACACCTGCCGACATGGTCGGTGTCTCGCACAACGTTGCGGAACATTGTCTGAATGTATTTCCGTCAGCAGAACCAGTTGTGCAGAAAAAGCGCAGCCTCGGGTCAGAAAAGACAGAGGCGATGAATGAACAAGCCACCGAGTTATTAAATGCTGGTATCCTGCGCAAAGTCAAATACCAGACCTGGATGGCAAACCCAGTCATGGTAAAGAAACATAATGGCGGATGGCAGATGTGCGTAGATTTTAAAGATCTAAACAAGGCGTGTCCGAAAGATTGTTATTCTCTTCCTCAGATTGACAAAAAGGTTGACTCATTAGCTTCCTTTCGCTGGAAATGTTTTCTAGATTGTTATAAAGGTTATCATCAAGTCTTGATGAAGAAAGAGGACGAAGATAAAACCGCTTTTCGCACGGAGAAGGGCATTTTTTGTTATACCAAAATACCTTTTGGTCTCCGCAATGCGGGAGCTACTTATCAAAGATTGATGGATACAGTGTTTGGAGATGACATCGGGAAAACTGTGGAAGTCTATTGATAATGTGGTCATTATGAGTAATTCAAAAGACACTATGTTAGACAACATTCAACGAACTTTTGATTCTCTGCGAGAAGTAAATCTAAAGTTAAATCCCAGCAAATGCTCTTTCGGCATGGAGGAGGGCAAATTTTTGGGTTTCATCGTCACCAAAGACGGTTTCAAAGTCAATCCTGAGAAGGTCGAGGCAATACAAAAAATGTCTTCTCCTACTACCATCAAAGAGATGCAGCGTTTGGCTGGAAGGTTAGCTGCGCTAAACAGCTTCCTTGCCAATCATGCTGCAAAGTCTTATCCATTTATTCGAACCTTGCGCAATTGTATGAAGAGCAAAGAGTTCGCATGGACTCCTGAAGCTGATCAGGCTTTCTAGCAGATGAAAGATTGTTTAGTTCAACTTCCCACACTTACTGCTCCTTGCGAAAAAGAACCCACGGTCTTATATCTTGTTGTATCTGAGGTAGCAGTAGGCGTTGTCTTGTTGGTAGAACGCGAAGGGGTCCAGTCTCCAATTTATTATATCAGCAAGATGTTGAACGATCCAGAAACAAGGTATTCAATTATGGAAAAATTAGTTTTAGCATTGGTCCATGCTTCGCGCAGGCTGCGAAGATACTTTTCAGGACATGTTATTATAGTTTTAAAAATTTTCACATTGGCCAAGTCCTGGCCAAACCAGACATTTCTGGGCGACTTGCGAAATGGGCAATAGAATTGGGAGGTTATAACATCTGTTACAAACCTAGACCAGCTATCAAAGGACAAGTTTTGGCAAATTTCATCGCTGAAATTCCCGATGATAAACTTGAAGAATGCCAAGCAATTCAAAACCCAGTCCCAGTCATAGACAATAGAGCATGGACACTGTTTACAGATGGCACATCAAACAGTGATGGGGCTGGAGCAGGACTTTGATTAATGAGTCCAGAGGGAGCAGAATTCACATATGCAATTCGGTTGGATTTTAAAAGAACCAACAACGAGGCCGAAATATGAAGCTTTCCTAACAGGCTTACGCCTCGCTATCAAAATGGGTGCAACAAATTTAGAAGCCCATGTTGATTCATTACTAGTTGCTGAACAAGTAATTGGAACGTACGATGCAAAGGGAGATATCATGGCTTTATACTTGGCGCAAGCCAAGGCTCTTATAGCACAGTTCCAACAATTTAAAGTCACACACGTCAAGCGAAGCGAAATAAACATGCTGACGCTTTAAGTAAACTCGCAGTAACTAGTTTCAAACATTTGGCAAAGGAAGTTCGCATCGAGGTTTTAAGTAATCCATCAGTCCCTCTCAGACAAGTGACAATGGTCGAAGTAGGAGATCCATCATGGATGTCTCCAATAATGATGTATTTGTTACATGGTTCTTTACCAGAAGATAAAGCGCAAGCACGTAAGTTACGATGTAAAGCCCTCAATTACGAAATGATTGACGGTATTATGTACCGACGCTCTTACATGGGTCCTTTGCTCCGCTGTGTTAACAAACATGACTGCAATACCTGATCAGGGAGGTTTATGAGGGGCTATGTGGCATACATTCTAGGCCGCGCAGGGTAGTAGCCAAAGTGAAAAGCGCAGGGTATTATTGGACCGGAATGTACGTTGACGCGGTAAAGATCTTGCGCAAATGCATGTCCTGCCAAAGGCATGCCCCTAAAACGTTGCGCCCAAAGGATCCTTTGGTACCCGTCACAACAACTTGGCCATTTCAACAATGGGCCATTGATTTAGTGGGACCATTTCCGGATGCGCCTGGCGCGGTAAAGTTTATCATTGTTGCGGTCGATTACTTCATCAAATGGGTTGAAGCCAAACCTTTAGCTTCTACTACAGTGATGGTAATTCGCAAATTCATCTGGGAATAAATTATTTGCCGTTTTGGTCTGCCCATGCGCATTATTACAGACAACGGTCCAAATTTAACGGCTCAAGAGTTGCAAACATGGATGACCGAAATGGGAATCCAGCATGTTTTCGTTTCTGTTGCGCACCCACAAGCAAATGGTCAAGTTGAAAGCATAAACAAACAGTTGGTCGACGGTATCAAGGCCCGCCTTGGCACGCGCGGCAGGGGTGGGTTGATGAATTGCCTAGCATCTTGTGGGCACATCGAACTATGCCCAAGGACTAGCACTGTGATTCCTGCCGAAATTGGGTTACCATCTCCAAGAATGCTAGCTTTGGAAAAACAAGATAACAAAGAACAAAGGTGCATCGACCTAGACTTATTGGAAGAACGACGAGAAAATACAACGATTCGTGAAGCTAAATACAAGTCCCAGCTTGAAAAATATTACAACAAAAGGGTGCACATATGTTCCTTTTTGCCTGGTGACTTTGTTCTTCGCGATAATGAAGCGTCGAATGCCGAAAAATCGGGAAGTTAGCCCCGCGATGGGAAGGTCCGTACGTGATAAATGAAGTATTGGGAAAAGGCGCGTATACTCTAAAGCGTATGGACGGATCCAGCGTTCCTCGAACCTGGGACGCCCAGCAACTACGCCGATGTTATATGTAATCTCAGTCCTCTAAGCAACTTCTGAGCGTTGTGTAATGAGACTGCTTACCTTATTTTATTATGTAATCTTAGTGGCAGCCATAGTGTTGCGCTTTATCAGTATGAATAAAATTCCCTGCCACTACTTACAAGTCTTGTATATGTTCATTTACAAATGCATGCAATTCCTTTGGATAAATAAAAACACAAACTCATGAGCCACAAGCTAACTTAATACTTACGCTCACACATGAGAAAAGAAATTGTTCATTTGTCTATCCTACACAAGTAATTGGTCCCATGCAAACATTGTAAAGCTGAAATATATTATATTCACATTCACAATACTTGCGCAGCGGCGCAACGTTACAAGTTATCATAAAGTCAAAAATTACAAAATTCCTATTCTATGGATTTGGTTCCGCCTGCTTCTCTGAAAAGATCTCCTTTAGTTTGTCAACAAGTCATTTCCTGCAGCGCGGCATCCACAAGGTCCATAATCGGAATATGCAATTGATCATATTTTTCTTTGGCAGCAAAATAAATGGCGGCAGTATTTAGCCCATGCGTGGCAGCACGGCTTGTATCCCATTCGGTCTTCAGCGCATGGGCCACGTGCAAAGAACACTCTCTAAGCCCTCGGCATGCCCGTCATTGCGCGCCGCCATCATCAATTCTGCCACTCTCTCATCCAACTCCGTAGAGTTAAGGATGGCATTTGCAATCTGTATACAAATACAATCAGTATACGTTGCAACAATCAAACCAGACATATATAAAGAAAGGGGAATATTACCCCCACAATCCCGTATCCCGCAACCAGGTGAGCTGGTTCATGAGGGATTCGGTCAGGCTTTCTGATGTAGCGTGAGCGACCTCCATGTCGTTAATTTTTTGTTCATCTTCAGTCAAACGGCGGATCAACTCGGCTTTCTCTGTTCGGTGAAGATTGATATCTTTTTTCAAACTATCAACCTCATCTTGCAGCCGCGCCTGGTCAAATAGCATAGCAGTTAGATCATCAATTTCTTTATTCTTAAGAAGGAGAGTCATTTTGGTCGATACCTCATTCTGCTCACTCCTTTCTCTATGTGAGCGCGCCTCTTCTGTTGCCGCAACAACATCAGCTTTCTCTTTCTTGAGTTTCTCAATTTCGTTGCGCAGAGAAATTTTTTCTTTGTTGTCACAATCACAAGCCTCCACAAAGAGCTTGCGCTCGTCCGCATATTGCGCAGCAGAGGCCTCACACTTGCGCTTCCACGACAGCGCAGCCCATTCTTCAGTCTTCTTCTCTTCCTCAAACTGGGCCTTTTCCGCCTCAAAATCAACAAGCATCTTCAACGTCTTCTCTTTCTCAAGTTTGGCCTTCGCCTTCTCAAGCTCGACCTCATCCAACTCCTTGTTCATGCTGCGCCATTCGCGCACGATCCTATTCATTGTGGAAGAGGCAAGGGCAAACTCTTGCAGATATGACTCGTAGGTAGCCTCGTGGTCTTTTTCTTCCTGGCACTTCACCTACGCCGGTGGGAAGATGCCCTTATACCACTCCCTACAGGAGTGCCAATCAGTGAAAACATCACCCTGCTTAACTTTCCACACAGGCTGATGAATCGCAGAAGCCCGCCTCTCAGAATAAGAGCGATAATAATAGTCTCCAGGCTCTCCTCTGGGCGAATAGGCGACTCCTCCTGCGAATCCTCAATAAAACACAAAGCCTTCGCTTTGTGTTGAAGGTCCGGCTCCCTTGGATATCAACTTTGACGGTTCCCAACATCTATAGCCATATCTTTAACCTGCTCGCCAGCAGGATTCTCAGCATTAAAATTTTTGGGCTCTTCTCCGGAGCCACTTTCTCAATATTTTTCGGGACGATGGGGTCCGCATCAAGAACAGGAGTTTCTTGTCCCGCATCTCCCTCCTCAACGTTCTCAGGCCTGCGCAGTGATGGTATAGCAGATGAGGTGACCGGCGCAGCCTTCACCATTTTCTCTGCAAAGCATATTAACAAATACCAAGTATAAGATTCTGCGCAACTTTTGTGACAGAAATGCGCAACAAACTAAACGTACCAGGTGAGAATTTCTTTGCAAAGGCATCCAGATTGCCCTTCTTGCCAATGCGCGGGCGCGCAACTTTTGTTGGCGTAGGGGTTTTAGTTTCCGCCTCCTTCCTCTTCTTGGAAGTGCGCTTCAACGCCTCTTCCGGGCTAGAAGGTACTTCCAAGGGATCATCTGGGTTCGCAGCTGGAAGAGAGGAAGTGTCAATGAGTTCGGGCTTCGGTTTCTTCAAACCTACAGGCGCAAGACCCTCCAGTGAGTCCGACACCACCACATAATTGCACCAAGAGTCAGATACGAGACGCGTACCTTTCTTGCCTTCAGCTTTCGCAGCAGCTGATGGCTTGGTTTTTTGCTTTGGGTTGGAAGGGGGAGGCGCAGCAGCTGCAGCAGCAGTTGGTTTCTTCTTCTTCTTCGAATCAGGGCCTACGCCCAAGTTTAGTAAATCACCTACATAATCAATCATATTGAGCAAAGGTTGCGCCATTAGTTATATTGCAATATTACTTAGAAAAAATGTTCAAGAGTAATATTGCAATATCAACTTAGGCTTTGTGAGAACTTATTTACCAGTCTTCGAAGATGGTTGCGCCTCCAGATCCTCCTTCTTGGGCAACTCGAAGTTCCCCAAGATTTGTGAGAACCAAGTTTCCTCACCATCAGCAATAGGCATGACGGCCATTTTTCCTTTCTCTCTCTTGAAAGAGACCAAGTAGAGAGGCGCAGCTACATAACAAACATTTTTGCATCACATATCTATTGAAAGATATTGCTAGAAGTTAAAAGGATACGTACCGGTTCCATATTCGGTATACACCGGTTTTTCCCGGCGTTCCTTCTTCCAGAAAATACTCATCCCGGCAGCGATCAGGGCCCTCTCCGACAAAACAATATTGGGCACATTTTTAATATCTTTATACCATACCTCGTCGGCAGGTATGGGAAGGGTCTCCAGCTCGATCTCATCACCGGCCCGGAATGTCATCTTCATCGGGATCACCGCCGCCTTGATGAAGAAGAACTTCTGGTTCCAGTCATGGTAAAGACTTCGGCGGCACCAGCAGCAATCGTTTGGCTTGCACACGTTGTTGGAGCGAATAAAAACCCAACGAACAATGCAACTGGTAGAAGACTATAAACTTCTCGACCGACGGCACGATCTGCATCGACCGGCAAACAAACTCAAAATGCCGGATCCTCACCATTCCCATCGGGCTCAATTAAGAAATATGAATCTTGTAAAAACCAAGAATTTCCAGCAAGAAATGGGTCACCAAGTTCCCTTCGGCAAAATAATCGTAAAATAATGTAATGTAGCCGGCCGGCGCATCGGCCGCCGTGGCATTCGCCATCGGAAAAAATGCTTTCCAGGACGGAGTAAAAAGAAAGTTGGTGGCAAGATTATCGAAATCTTTCTTCGACCACTTCAACGGTGGCAAACTTGGCGACGACATCTCAGCAGAACTTGCACTGGTGGCCATAACTCATGCTTTGAAGAATACTTAGAAAACTTTGAAGGTCGCCAGAATTTTTGAACACAAATTTCTCTCAAGTTGTAATCTGGTGAGGAAGCAAATGGATCGTTGATCCCTTTATATACTAACCGCAATTAATGCACGATTTGACTGCAGCGACTTTTGCGACCGTTACGTATCCCCAAGTAACCGCATGGGCGGGTGGGGAACAGTAACCGCTCCACGCGCGCGAGTGTCACCGAAAAGCATTAAATACGGTAAGACATGTACTGTTGACAGCCTGTCAACAGTACCACCACGTCTCAAGAACGGGCGTCGTCACCAACTACACCATCCAGATAAGTGACACGTGTCTAAGTATGTTTGAAATTCAAATACTTTTTCAAAATTCACTTACGACACGTCACCAAGATGCATAAAGCAACAAAAAGCTAATCCTTACCTAGCGCAACACATTTATTTTAAGTCAAGTGCTCCACCTACTTTCTATTCTTACATAGGAGCAACACTGAACTGGGGGACTTGAAGCGGTGGTCCCAAAAACCTTGCGCCAATCAAGAAAACCATACCCATTAATAGCTTCTAAGAAAACTGCGCACATACTTCTTTTCCAAAATAAGATTTATTAGAACTCTGCGCCAAATATCCAAGAGAGGAAAGAATCATATAACTACCTTGCGCGGGCTCGCGCAAGGTTCAAAGTTAAAAGCCTAAACATTCTCTTGGGATAAATGCTTCATTTAACTACCTTGCGCGGGCTCGCGCAAGGTTCAAAGTTAACCTTGAACACCCTCGTTTGATAATGCTTCATTTAACACCTTGCGCGGGCTTGCGCAAGGTTCAAAGTTAACCTTGAACACCCTCGTTTGATAATGCTTCATTTAACTACCTTGTGCGGGCTCGCGCAAGGTTCAAAGTTAACCTTGAACATTCTCGTTTGATAATGCTTCCTTTAACTACCTTGCGCGGGCTCGCGCAAGGTTCAAAGTTAACCTTGAACATTCTCGTTGGATAATGCTTCATGCAAAACCTTGCGCAGATATTTATATCAAAGCAAGTATCCACTAAATGTTGCGCTAAGCAGCAAGGAGAATAAGGAAGATCAGTTAACTAACTTACGCTTCTCGCGCAAGGAAACAGTAAATCCTGAGAAACTTTCCCTTAGCAAAATCCTTGACTTGGTGCAGAAGCAAACGAATCTTTTCTGTTATAACAGAATGTACACGTGGCGAATAATAGATGGGTAACAGCTGTGAAACCTTCTAGAAGCCATTAACACCCAATAGTGCAAGCATCTTTTCGGTTATAACCAATTGCGACATGGCAGCATCTGGACGGTCGAGGAAGATCACAGTGATGACATGCTCACATTTAGAAGATGTAGTGATCTCATGTTGACACGTGGCACCTCCCTAACCGCTGATGAGCTCACGATCCGTGTGCACTAACGATTGCCAACAAACTTTAATGGAATAGCAAAAGATTCCGTTAAAGTTAACAATCTCTCTTTTGGCGCCAAACACCGGCTATAAATAAGTAACTTGGAGTTCAAATTATTCACTCTCAATACTCTCTCTTACAATACTTACTTCCGACTACCTGTACTTATTCTCACGCCGGAGGGTGGTCACGGAGAGAACCCCCTTCTCCCCGTGCGAGCTAACGGTGTTCTGTTTTGCAGGATCAGCCGGAATATTGTTATATTCATCATCCATCGTGAAACCAAACGAGGGTTAACCCTTTTATGCAGAGCCCTTCCATAGATCTACTTAGATTCTGGTCTAGTTGATCTAGGGTTTCTTCATGTAGTTTTTGATGTAAATTTGTGCGGAAACAAATCGGGTCAAATATAATACATTTCATTTCACAAGATAAATTTGAGTTACTATATGTTTCAACGTAAATTTAGTTCAGAAACAAGTTGGGTCAATTTTAGTTTATACTTTATCAGTTCCGTACGATGCTACCACATGTGTTTATTTTATGTACGTTTTGGATTGGTTTTTGACGTAAATTTTGTTTGGAAACAATCGGTGAAATCTATCTGCTATACTAAAAAAATATATATTGCCCAGACATGATGATGGACATATCCTCTTAATCAAGAATGTAATTTTGAGCGCAATTTCTTTTCCTTTCTCACATTCGTTCCCTCTCATACGCCGTTTCCTAACCCTAGCGGCATTCAAGAGTGAATGCTCAATTCTCTCTTTTCGCGTACGCTCCTTTTTTCTCGTTTGTCCTTTCATACACAAACCCTAATACTCATCTATCGGACTTTGGTTCCTGCCCTCTGTCTTCTTCATCTTCTAAAACCCTAGACGTGTTCCTTCTTATACGATTTGGGTGCTGCAACCGATCGGTATGTATTCTTTTTAAAACCCTAGCTGTGTTCCTTCTTCTTGGTTCTTCTACAATTCGGGTGCTACAATCCATTGGTATGTATTCTAGGTTTTAGTTTTATTCTTTCGATTTCTCTTTCCGATGTTAATTTGTTTCTTCCCTCATAAACTACCTCACATTTTTGTTGTTGTTGTTGTTCCATAACTAATTCAGGTTAGTAATCTTTTCAAAAGAATTGTTTTGTTTATATTCGTAATAGTGGTCGTAGTCGTCTTCAGATCTTATGATTACAATGAACTGTATTTTTAATCGTGTTCAAATAATAACAATTTTGTTACAAGTATTGCTAAATCTTCAATAATTTTGTGTCATAGGTTGTATGGTTTACCCATTTAACCTATATTTCAACCACGATTAATATTTACTGCCTTATATTTGAACAACAACCAAATCCTCATTTTAGAGAAGCAGGTTTTAAGATTTATTGGTTGCACAATCATGATGGTGATGACACAGTCTCTACTGTTACATTGCGACCGACAACTATGTAATCATGATTTACACATTATGTGTCTTTGGCTTACTAAAGTGCCCGAGCCTTATCGTTTTCTAAAACAAAAAATATTAAAAGATGGAGGGTGTACGGGGTGTTGTCAGGATTTACAGGTGTTGTTAAAGATTGAATTTCAAAGGATTATTACCAACTATACCCTACATGGAGACTCTTGGTTGAGTGTAGGAACACATCACATTACATTTTGTTATGACTGAGAAAAGGAACAACTTTGTGTTTCACTGTTTAGATATTGAATCCTAAATGATGTAAGGTGTGGCCAAGTTATATCCACATGTTTGATCTGGTAACCCTGTCACACTAATAATATAGATCGATATTAAACTTGCAAATAGTTAATTTTTTATTCTTAAACCGCAGGACCTCATAAGTTACCTCAGGCTGAAGACAAGACTATGAAGAAATTGACCATTGAATTTTTCTACCAAGTTAAAGTTTTGTTCGGATATCGAGGTAACAAATTTTATCCATGGTTTAAAGTTCTGAGTATAACCACTATGACTATTAAGTTTGTTGATAAGCATAAACATATGCAATGATCATAGTATGTATAAGAATGTCTCAATAACATGTGTTTTTTATAGCTTTCATGAGGCGGAGACCTTAAAGGCAAGGGCATTGAAAAAAATAAGGAATATAGCCGCATTTATATCTATAGAGGAATCAAAGTAAACAAACACCATGGAAATAACAGTGGTTACTGTGAGGAGCTTCTACCCACAGAACTTTCTTGGTGTTTGTAATCAAGAGTTTCTTGCTCGAGGTAGCGAGCTTCTCAAACTTACCCGAAATGGTAAATATGCAACGTCTCAACATCTTCTACCCACAGATAATCAAAATCACATGTTTATAACAGATTTGGTATGTATTGTAGGTGATCTTCACAGGAAAATTGTGTCTGTTTATTTTCACCAGTCGGGTGAAGTAATGCTAAAGATGAAAAGCGAACATTTGGCTCTACAATCACAAAAAGAATTAAAGTAAGTTATTTATTAACTACACTTTTAACTTAACGTTTACAATCACAAAAAGAATTAAAGTAAGTTATTCTAACTTTTAACGTTTAACTGGTAATGCGTGTTAGTTACCCAATCGAATATTTGGATGTGGTTTTGGAGGTTTGCAAAACTATACCGGCGTTGCCGCAAACTTACTTGTAGGTACCCGTATGTAATGTTTATTTCTGAAAATCGAGTGACACCGTATATTTTAGGACTGGACGAAGACACCTATATATAATTTGAGTGGCTGAATAAATTAACACCTTCACCCCTCGATTCAATGACTAGGATTCGAATCCTATGCTTCCCTTTTTTGTTTATTATATTTCAAGTACGAGTTGGGTTCTTTTTTCTATAGGCTTTTTTGTTTATTTTCATGCAGGTCTTTTCTTTTTCTGGGTCATTGTTCAAATGTGTAGGAGTGTGCTCTGCCTTGGAGGCAGAGTGGGAGAATAAAGATATTACTAGACTTTATAGTAACCATCTTCTAGCGTAGTTATCTGATCTTGAATCTTCGAACAGTCGTGAATAGATATTAATCATAGAGGAGTTGGATTATGCATTTCTCTTTGGTGCAGGAGCATTTTGGTTCTGCTATTGTAATTAGGTTTCTGATTATAGGAGTGTATATGCTAGATTTGTTCACATGGTGAGGTTGAATGATGTGTGTATTTATGTATATATGTCATCATCTGTTAGCGATACTAGATGTTGGTTATGTTTAGTTTGATCATATAGTATAACTTTGTCGCAATCGGTACCATTTGACTCCTTAATAATCAGATCATTAGAAGCATAATATGTTGATCTAAACAATAAAAAAACTGATTATTAAAATACTAAGTCACAAGAATCAAATACTTTTTTGGCATAAATTTGTAAATTTACATGTGTTGTTAGTAATTTTGTATATATAAGACATAGAAAGTTGAGAAATGGTGATTTTGTGTGTTGTATGTACACTTGGGCTAAGCGAAGCATCTTAAAGTTGAAGCTGGTGAATCGCAATGTAGGATTAGAGACAAATATACAAAAGATGAAACCAAGGTACATTTGACAATGAGAAGCCACTTCGTGTTAAATAGTAGGTGGTGATCACCCTGTATAGCAAGACTTCAACTACATGTAAGTACAAAGTAATCAATCCTTATATTAGAAGGTAGTTGTTAAAGACTATTGAAGTAAGCATTATAGCTATCAGATTATATTACGATTCTGTTCTTTTATTTAATTCATACTCTTTTTTTATTATGTTGGTTTTTGTTTTTAAGCTGTGGTTTAAAAGGCTGAACATATGTGGAGGATTGTAATGCCAAATGTTGGGAGCGCCAGAGGCTTATCCTCTCGGGTAAATAAAATGATGTGGCAACTAGAAAAAGTAAATGTTTTAAAATTTGAAGCTATGGTTTATCTTCAATTTTTGTTATTACATAAGTTTACATACTATTAGTAGTTACAATCTATGTGTTTTAATATTTTGTGGTAGGGATGAGCTTGGTACCAACGGATATCGAACGGTACTGAAATCCCAAAAAATGGGTACTGATACCGAAAATACCCGGTATGGTTCGGTTACCGGTACGGGCCAGTATTCAAAGATAAAAACCGGTACCGAAAACACAAAATCCGTTATCCGTACCGAAAATCGAGTATGTTCGGGAAATCCAGGACCGGTACCGGTTCCGAAGCAGTACCGGGTACCATTTGCTCAACCCTATTCAGTGGTATGAAAAAGTTAAGTTAAATACATCAACTTCTTGAACTACACAATTTTCTTACATTTTTAGGCAAAATGAAAGTGATTTTGAACTGTTGGTAATCTTTTGCAGGCGATTGGCCATGTATCCATTCTCTAACAAAGTCAAACTACATGTCTGCTAGGCAGATTAATGTGCCCAATGCTCATCCCTATTCCGTGGTATTAAAAAGTTAAGTTAAATACATCAACTTCTTAAACTACACATTTTTCTTACATTTTTAGGCAAAATGAAATTGATTTTGAACTGCTGGTAATCTTTTGCAGGCAATTGACCATGTTATCCATTCTCTAGAAAAGTCAAACTACATGTCTGCTGGGCAGATTAATGTGCCCATTATGTGTAGAGAACCAAATGGGACCGCTGCTGATGTTGGTGCTCAACATTCCTAGGTTTGTTTGTATGTTTGACTCTTGACTATGTTCTCTTGAATTCATTAGTTTCCACATCATGAGTGACATCACAATGTTTATTCGTGTTCATTTTCTAATTTGGCATTGAAGATAGTATGGGCTATAACGTTTGAAGTAAGATGCATATTATAAACAATTTGGAAGCGATTAGGTTTTTTTGCTATTACCCCAATTTTTCATATTTTCTAGGTTTTGTTATCAAGTTTTGTCTCTTATGGGTTTGGCTCTACTACTCTATTGGCACACATCTTGACTATTTTACCATATTGATCAAATGTCGTAAACTGAATTGAGGGTAATTCAAAACGTAGTATCATAATATCCTATGTAATTACGATGTCATCATTAATAATGGTTATGTTACATTTATAAATGTTTTTTGATGTTAATTTTTTTTTACCTTGTGTGCTATATCTTTTAGTGCTATTGGATAAAAAATGGTTAATGGCATGTATGTTGGGCTCTTATTAGAAGTGGAAATATAAGCAAGTCAGGTGGGTTGGGTATGTGGTCAAAACATGTGATTTTTAATACAGGTCAAAGCATGACGGGTTCACCCCTAACGCTATTCGTCAAAATATTGTAAATTAATACCAATTGTTAGGGTGTCAAATGTGGTTACAACTTATAAAATTGTTTTGAAACACAGTTCCTGACTTTATATGAAAACTGAATGATCAAATGTGGTTATCTAAAAATATTTAGCTAGAAACTTACCAAAAGTCCATTTTTAATGAATATGCCTCCCTATACTGAAAATAAGCTATTTCAGTCCAACCCATTTGACCAGTGACTCGGCATGCCTGTTAAAGGTCATATGTTTTCAAGTAGCTTTGTGCGTGCTACATTTGATTACAAAATCGCTGCATTCTTTTGAGTCAAATTACATAACAACATATAACCCATAAAGTTGTAACAGATTTACTCAATTTACACAATATGTTTTCAAATACTTATTAGTGTTTTTTTTCTTATTAAAATAGTTGGCCTTTGGTTTGTCGAAATGGATGTCGCGATGCTACTATCAGTGATGCTTCGCTACGTGTACCAAATTGTTTGTGATGAGATTTGGAAAAATGGTACTTGACGATTAAACATGTATGCATTTAACATGTTACTAATGCAACGCCACGTGTACGTTCCCGATGTATGTTTAAATAAATGTCTCTCCTTGGATGGCATTGGGCCAGTTTGGGCAATCCTAACACCGTACCCGAAATATTAAAGCATGTCCCAAACCTGACACAAAGTACATGATGATGCAGAACCACTCCAAATAAGCTCTATTAGGAACTGGACACCTTGCCGAAGAAAGGAAATAGGCTATCTGTTCGTAGACAGTTATGTAAGCCATTTGGGTAATTAAATTATAGGTTTACACTTATATAAAAGTGGCATGTAGAGTTTGACTTTTGTAAAGGTGTATGGAAACTTTCCACACAAAGGATTTCTTCTTTTCACATGTAAGGGGCATTTTCCTTTTTAAAAGTGGTAGTATGGGTTTTTTACAACATCATGAAAGAAATGTCAAGGTTGCTCAAAATATTTTACCAATCATCCCTTTATGAGGTTCTTTTTACCACACTTTCATGATTTTAAGCAATATCTATATATGCGTGTTAGGTTATTTGTTTAGAGAGGGAAGATCCCCACACCAATGGCTCTAGGAACATGGGGTAACTTTAAACATGATAGCATATGCATTTTGTGAGGTGGTAGCTGAAACAACAAATCACTTATTGGTTTGATTTTGCACTGCAGATTTGGTAGGAGCCATCTATATGGTTAAAAGCTCCAAGGAGTTTATGGAACACGACGAACCAGAAAGTCTTTTAATGAAAGGGACACTTCGATTTATAAAGTGGTGGAATAGATAAAGGAAGAATTGTTTGAATGGGTCAAACATAAACATATATGGCCAAAGGCACACAGGTGACGTGGAATGAATTGCGAAGATTTGATTTCTTTGTATGTAGGATGTAGTATGTTTGTTTGCTGCAGGGTATTGCTTTATGATCTGTAATTGGGATCGATGGCCATATAGCATCTTGCTGTTTCGTCTATTTTGGTTATGAATTAAAAATCTCTGGCATCATGGTATGTGGCTTCAAGATCAAGAGCTATTGGTACATTCATACATAACATAATGAAATAGCATGTATTATATATTTCTTTCATTTCAAAATTTTATTGACACACTTATAAATTATATAATTATCTTTGTGTACCCGTGAAATTCGCGGGTTCTTAAAACTAGTATAATATATTTTCATTCGACATGAATTCGGATTACTCTATATTTAAACGTAAATACAGTTGGGATAGGAGTCGGGTTGATTGTAGTTTATAATTTATCACGTCGCGTACGGCATCGCCGTAATGCGTGGCGGGTAAAAAAACTAATTTGTCAATGTAAACTAAAATCTGAACATAATATTCATAAAATAAAACTCGACACTTACTAAAAAAAATTAAATTTCTTTAGTCATTCTATTGGATCAAACATATAAATTGAGTGGCTTTATTAGGGATGAGCTCGTTACCGAAAATACCCGGTATAAAATGGTTCAGTACCGATTCGGTACCAGTATTTGAGCGTAAAAACCGGTAAATATCGTTACCAAAAACTTCAAAAGTCGGTACCAAATGAGTAGCGAAAATATTTCAGTTCGGTAAAATGGTACCTGTACCGGTTCGATATCAGTATCATTTGCTCATTCCTACGCTTCATTACAAACAAGCTGTAATAATAAATAATAAATAAAAAGATTAATAGCACATTATTATCCATTAAAAAAACTTAAAAATGAAAAAAAAAACATTGGATGTAGAATAGGTTTGTACTTTGTAGAGTTAAACCAAAGATTGACGATAAAACAAAGAGTAAATTGCACAAAACGTCCTTTAAGTTTCACCAATCTTGCTGGTTTCTGCCTTAATCTTTAAAAGTTGCCAAAACCAGCCTTTAATATTAAATTAGTTACGGGTTTCATCCTTTATCACTAACCCAATTATTAAATCATGTTAAATGGCATCACATGCAAGCCATGTGAGGGTAAAACCGTCTATTTCATACTTAAAGGACGTTTTGTGCAATTTACTCATATTTTTCATCCTCTTCATCCTCCTCATCCTCGTCTCCTCCGCCACTTGCCGACCCTTCGCCTGAAACCCTAACGGAAGTCGACACACTTCTCCATGATCCACTCGGTGCACTCACTGGCTGGGACCGACCAACCTCTTCCGCTCCTTGCGACTGGCGAGGCGTCGGTTGCTCTGGCGGCCACGTCACCGACCTCCGTCTGCCACGTCTGCAACTTCACGGCATTGCTCGTGTTTGATTCAAGTTCTTCACCTTCTTCAGCAAGTTCAGATTCAAGTTCTTCCTTTTCAAGTTCATCAATCCGCGATAAAATACGAGCAAAATCATCTTCGCCTGAAATTCATTTTAAAATTTCAAAATGCAAAAAGAAAGGACAATTTACTGACATATACCCATGAGCAATGTATCTATTTCAAACCAAGATATAAAATAATACGAGATATGATTTATGAACCTGCTGTTGTGGCCTTATCTTCTTCATTAAAATCTTCTTCAACATAGTCTTCTCTGATTTCTACAATACCCTCCTGTTTCAATCATCGTTTGAATTTAAGACTTTGTGGGGTCATCTTTTTTAAAACAAAATATAAAGATACATTATTAACTCATATAGAGAGAGATATATGATATTCTACATAAGAGATGAGAACTTACCGCAGCCTCAGTAGCTGTTTCATCAAAGAATGAGGCCTCAAGCTTGAGATCCTTTATTACAGCATTAAGCGATTCAATCTGTGACTCTAGACCCTTTCCTCTTCTTTTCAGAATATCAACTGTTTGTTTGGATGTTCTTTCAGCGTAGTAGCCTTCTCCCAATAGAACCTGCAATGAAATTAGAAGATACGACTCATAAGGTTTAGTAATTAGTTATAACAGTTTAATTTCATGCCACACCCCAATAGACGTCTCAAACGCATCTGACAATATCTCGCAACCTTTTGAAATGTGGCATAAGAGTCATATCTACCCAAACTTGGCAATACAAAAAGTTGAATAACAGCAACAAACAAACATATAATAAGAAAGTAAAAAAGAAAGTGTAAACGTTAAACATAAAGAATACGATGAATTCATTGGTATGTATCAATTTGCCAGGAAAGAAGGCTGCCTTCCCAAAAGGAACCTGCAAAATATGCCACAAAGCGACTACTGTTATAAAAAACATGATCATCATACACTAAAAAAATGGGTTAATCAAATGTCCATGAATATGCTTTCTATAGAATGATGATCCTAATATTTGTTAACAAGATTAACAAGACTGGTGTTATCATTAAGGAAGGCTTGCAACTGCTGAACTTCTTTCTGACGTTCGGATATAACTTCTTGAACATGTACGGAGGCCTTTTGGGTCTCCTCCGGTGCGAAAACTGAAGATAATGATGTCCCTGTTCCCTTCACGGATTCACCCATTGCTCGCTCGATCACCCTGGAAATTCCAGTTCGTATGTTTGTTTAACAACAGATAGCTCAATCAAGGGTTTGCCAAACATGCCCTTAACATAATCGTTTGCTGCTGTGAGTCTGTTTAAGTGTGAGAACTAACCGGTTGTTTCTGAGGAATGCGATATTGAACTGAGCACTGTTGAATTCGATTATGAGAAATTTGTTGTGAGACGTGGCCGCCGGAGCAACCGACGCCTCGCCAGTCGCATGGAGCGGAAGAGGTTGACCGTCCCAGCCAGTGAGTGCACCGAGTGGATCATGGAGAAGTGTGTCGACTTCCGTTAGGGTTTCAGGCGAAGGGTCGGCAAGTGGCGGAGGAGACGAGGATGAGGAGGATGAAAAATATGAGTAAATTGCACAAAACGTCCTTTAAGTATGAAATAGACGGTTTTACCCTCACATGGCTTGCATGTGATGCCATTTAACATGATTTAATAACTGGGTTAGTGATAAAGGATGAACCCGTAACTAATTTAATCTTAAAAGCTGGTTTTGGCAACTTTTAAAGATTAAGGCTGAAACTTAAAGGACGTTTTGTGCAATTTACTCTAAAACAAACACCAATTCGATGGAAAGTCGGTCCGTATAATAATCTCTCAACGACGCTGCAGCGACTCCAAAATCCTTCAAACTCACTCATATTCCCACCGTAATCTTACCTTAGGGTTTCTATTTTCTTCCATCGCAACATTCTCACTTGGGGTTTTTGCCCAATAATGGCCGGAAACACCATATTATCCGACGAAGAAGGTGCTCTTATCATCCTCAACTCTCAATTATCTTCCATTTTGTCTAATCTGTATCTTAATTTGATGTTTTTTTGCTCGGTGGTTGTTTATACGCCTCTATAGATGAGATTGAAGTTGAAGAGGATGAGAGAGAAGAGCCTGACGGTGAAGAGGTTGATCCCGGAGATCGAGATGATGATGAAGATGAAGAAAGGACGGTATGAAGTTTCTGTAATTGTTTATATTTTGTTTCAATTTGGATACTGGTGATGTTATTGATTCTGTAGAAAGACTGTTAGGGTTTCGTTATGTTTTCCCCCAATTTTAGAGGCAATGGATGTTTTTTTCTTTTTAGCTTCATATTAATCAACTTATCATGTCATGTTGTTAGGGTTTCTTTTTTGTTTCTATGTTTTCCCCCAATTTCACAAGCTATTATTAAGTTATTTGCATAGTTAATGAAAGTTTTCATATTTTTAGCTTCATGTTAATTAGTTTATTATGTTATGTTTGATGTCAGGGTTTAATTTCAATGATTTTGTTGGGTGTTTTGAACTTTGAAGGTCATTTGGGCTTTAGGTGATTTAGGTCTTGTAATATTGCTTTTGTGAACGTGAGGTTTATAACTATGGTGTTGCGACTCGTACGGTTTCTTTGACGTTAGAAGCGCTGATATTGAAATTAAGTCCTGACCTTGAACATGACATAATTAATTGATTAATGTGAAGTTAAGATGAAAACTTTCATTAGAGCTGTAAATAGATTTATAATTTTATTTGCAGAGCTAATGAAAGTTTTTATCTTTTTAAGTTCGTATTAATTAATTCATTATGTCATGTTTGAGGTCAGATTTAATATTAATGATATTGTTGGATGTTTTGAACTTTGAAGGTCATTTGGGCTTTAGGTGAATTAGCTCTTGTAATACTGTATTGGAATTGTGATATGTTTAGCTATGGTTTCGTGATTCGTTCGGTTTATTTGACATTAGAAGAACGACTGATGTTGTTTTGTATTTTACTATTTTTGAGTTATGGCTTCTAATGTGCTTTTGGTTATTGGCTTGATCAGAAGAAGGACAAGATGAATATGAGAAAGACGGTTTTATAGTGGATGATATCGATGATGAAGAACAGGATGGGGAGGAAGAGGATAGAGCAGATAGTGACCAGGAGAGACAAAGGAAGAAGAAAAGGAAGAAACGGTAATTTCATATTCAGTTTTAGTTTTAGTTTTGTTTTAAAGCATTCTAACTTGTGATTTGTTTTTTAGAGAATCGGAGAAGAACTACGTTCTTGATGAAGACGACTATGAGCTTCTTCAAGATAATGTTGGATTTCGACGCCCAAAAGTCGTGAGTCTATGCTCTCTTTATTTCCACTTCAAAAATCATATTGAAGACAATGCCTGAACAACTCTTTAATTATCTCTTTGTTTAATGTATTATAGGAGAGTAAAAAGTTTAAGCGATTAAAGAAAGCAAGGACTGATGCTGATGAAGGGCAATCTGGATTTTCTGACGAGGAGGAATATGACATAACTGGAAAAGGCGGGCGAAGCGCTGAGGATAAGATTAAACGTAGTTTATTTGATGACGGTATGTCATATATTAGTTTGAACGCAGAACACTATTTTACAAAGTTTCTTTGTGACAAAATTGTAATATGCCTATAACTTTTAGGTCCACCGTTAGAGGATATTGCTGAAGAAGATCAACAATTAGAAGAAGAAGATGGTGACATCGGTGAAGAAGAGGACGAAATGGCCGACTTTATCGTTGATGAAGAAGAGGTTGATGAACACGGAGAACCAACAAGGTGCATCTATCTACTTAATCATTAGGGGTGTTCAAAAAGCTCACAGCTCGTTCGAAGCTTGCTCAGAAAAAATACTCGAAAAAAGCTTGGTTGTAAATGACACGGCTCGGCTCGATTTGTAAACGAGGAGAGCTCATCGTGAGCTCGCGAGCCGGCTCGAATTATTTTATTTTATAATTTATAAAGATCAATTTTAATTTTAAATGTAAAAAAATATGTGGGATGGGGTTGAAGTGTTAACATTTTAAATATTAAAAAATAAACAAAAATATACATATAATACTTTAAATATAGCTTTCGGTCTTTAATATTATAAAATAATAACGAGGTGGCTCGAACATTTTACGAGCCGATCTCGACTTTCAACCCGATAAATAAACGAGCTGAGCACAGCTGGCTCATTTAAGTTCGAGCTCGAGCTCAACCTGACTCGGCTCGACTCGGTTTGATTACACCCCTATTAATCATATATTTATGTTTTTTTCTTCAAAGAATTTGTTGTTAATAATTGACACATAATGCAGGAGAAGAAAGGTTAACAAGAAAAAATCGAGGCAGGCACCGGGGGTCTCATCTACCGCAATTCAGGAGGCTCATGACATATTTGGTGATGTAGATGAGCTCTTAAGGCAAAGAAAACAAGGGCTCGAAAGGATTAGTAGGTATGATGAAAGTGGCGAATGGCGGGAAAGGAGGCTAGAAGACGAATTTGAACCGATCATTCTTTCTGAAAAGTACATGACTGAAAGTGATGACCGTATTCGGGAGATAGATATTCCAGAAAGAATGCAGGTGACTGTGAATTCTCTATATATTATTTTCTATTTATATCTGTTTTTTTGTAGGCCTATAAACGAACCGAACGTTCATGAACTGTTTGTGAACGGTTCGACGGGAAGGTTGTTTATGTTCGTTTATTTAAATAAACAAACGAACATGAACACATGTGTTGTTCGTTCATTTATTTACGTTCGTTTATGTTCCTTTAAATTTTTATAAATACATAAGTAGTGGCAGATATATAAATATAAACGTTAAACGGGATTTCTAAGTAGTTATATAAAAATAGCTATTAGTAATAGGTCTTCCTAGTAATAAAAAGTAGGTTTTTGAATAAAAGAAACTACTTTATGTTTGGTCAATCACGTTCATTTGTGTTCGTTAAATTATGTTCTTATAAGTTTGTTTGTTTGTTGTGTTCGTTTACGCCCGCTAACTGTTCATTTAGGTTTTAAATGAACAAAAATAAACGAACACGAACATGCTCATTTTCTTAATGAACGAACACGGACAAAAGATATGTGTTCGATTATATGTTCATGTTCGTTCAGTTTGTTTACAAGCCTATTTATCGTAATGTTTTATGGAAGTTGTGTTTGTAGATCTCTGAGGAAAGCACTGGTCCGCCCCCAACAGACGGAATAAGTATAGACGACGAGAGTAACTGGATTCTTAATCAACTTGGAACGGGAATGGTACCGTTGTTCAGCAAAGAAGGGCATGAGCTAGCGGTAGTTAAGGGCGACATCGTTAGATTTTTGGAATTTATGCATGTTCATAAGTTAGATGTAAGTATTGTACTATCGTCTATCACAAATTTCGGCATCCTTTTTTAAATATTTGTGTAACTCTTAATGTATTTGTTAACTTCTAATGTACTTTGTTACCAGGTACCGTTTATTGCTATGTATAGAAAGGAAGAATGCCGGAGTCTTTTTAAAGATCCCAAGCCACAAGATGACAAGGGTGATAAAAAAAATCCTGATGAAAAACCCACGCTGAGGTGGCACAAGGTAATTGAATTTGAGTATCTGTGTATTGTTATATTTAGGGGTGTGCGCGGTTCGGTTCGGTTTTTGGAACATATTTCGTAAGATTCAAAATTAGAAAGTAAAATCCAAGATCTAAAAATCTTTCTTAGATGTTTACATTTAAGTTAATATGTTTAACCTTTTTAAATAATATTGTTTATATAAATTTAACCTTCTAATTTATTTTTATGTTTCTCCAAAGTTTTTATTAGAGACATTTATACTTTAAAATCATTTATTTTTTTATGTTAAATTTTGTTATTTCTTGTAGGCAATGGATAAATTCTTTTAAATATAAATAAACATGTTCTTATTATAAATACTTCACATTAAAGAATAAAGTTATAATTAATGATTTTTAGGACATTCGGTTCGGTTATTTCGGTTTTTATAAAATGTAAAACTGTAACATAACGTAAATTTCGGTTCGGTTTTTTGTGCGGTTTGGTTAAATCGGTTTTTTTCGGTTTTGGTTCGGTTTTTTCGGTTTTCTGCCACCCCTAGCTATATTTGATTAAACTTGTTTTGTGGAGTTAATGATATTTGGATGCATTTTATAGTTGCTTTGGGCTATCTTGGAGTTGGACAGAAAGTGGTTACTGCTTCAAAAACGAAAAAGCGCTCTACAGGTTTACTACAACAAGCGGTTTGAAGAAGAAAGAAGCGTATACGATGAAACACGTCTTCATTTGAATCAAAAGCTGTTCGATTCAATCACAAAGTCACTCAAAGTTGCCGAGTCAGAACGAGAGATCGATGATGTGGACTCAAAGTTTAACCTCCACTTTCCGCCTGGTGATGTCGGTGTGGATGAAGGGCAGTTCAGGAGACCGAAGAGGAAATCACAATATAGCATTTGTAGTAAATCGGGACTTTGGGAGGTTGCTACGAAATTCGGCTATAGCTCTGAAGAATTTGGATTGTTGATCTCTCTCGAAGAAATGGTTAGCAAATTGACTTTCTTAACCTCACAATTAGGGCTGTAAATGAACCGAACGAACACGGACAAATGAACAAGACAATGTTCGTGTTCGTTCATTAAGGAATGAGCCTGTTCATTAACTGTTCACGAACGCTTACCGAATGAGATTTTTTGTTCGTGTTCGTTCATTAAGGAAATGAACACTTACCAAACTTAAATGAACTCAAAACAAATGTTCATGAACATAAATGAACACAAACACTAGTTATTAATACAAATGAATATACATGAACATATAGTAGTATAACTAGGATTTCAAATTTTTAAAAACTAAAAACAATAAAACTAAAATACCACATATAAAAACCTTTAAATGAACGAACACAAATGAACATAAACGAGCGTTTAACTATTAACACAAATGAATATACATGAACATATAGTATATAACTAGATTTCAAATTTTTAAAAAACTAAAAACAATAAAACTAAAATACAACATATAAATACCTTTAAATGAATGAACACAAATGAACATAAACGAGCGTTTAACCTAATGAATAAATTCTTTGTTCGTGTTCGTTCATTTATTAAACGAACGGACATAAACGAACTTCCTGCCGACGGTTCACGAATGTTTGCTAAACATTCGATTCGTTTACAGCCCTACTCACAATTGTACATAATAGTGTAGCATGATGCTGATTTTTTTTTTAATTGCAGAGAACCGATGAATTAGAAGATGCAAAGGAAACACCAGAAGAAGTGGCTTCAAGATTTACATGTGCAATGTTTGAAAATCCTCAAGCTGTTCTCAGGGGTGCTAGGCATATGGTAATTGCTTAATATTAGGGGTGTGCATGGTTCGGTTTTATGGTAAAACCGAAACTGTAACCGAAATGTTCGGTTTTCGGTTATTGAAAACCGTTCGGTTTCGGTTTTAAGCAACGTTCGGTTCGGTTTTTGGAACAAAATTACGTAAGATTCAAAAATACAAAGTATAATCCAAGATTTAAGAATCTTTCTTAGATGTTTTCATTTAATTGTTCACATAACCCTAACCTTCTAATCTAATTTTATGTTTCTCGAAGTTTTTATTAAGTCATTTTTATAATACTTTGAAAATCATTTTTTATTATGTTATCATTTCAAGGATAGAAAAACATGTTAATGTTATTATAAATACTTATCATTCAAGAATAAAACTAATAAATTCCTAAATCATTATATAACGAACATTAAAAAAAATGATTTTTTAGGTTATTTGGTTCGGTTCGTTTTTTTTTCGGTTTTCATAAAATGTAACTGTAACCAAACCGTAAATTTCAGTTTGTTTTTTTTTTCGATTTTTTGTGTGGTTCATTTTTTTTCCCGGTTTTCTGCTAACTCTTACTTAATATTTTTTTTGGTTATTTTTTATTGTTATATCTTCACATTATTGTAATGTAATCTAGTTACGCTCTCTTATTATAGGCAGCAGTTGAGATTAGCTGCGAGCCATGTGTCCGAAGGCATGTTCGAAGCATTTTTATGGATAACCTGTGGTGTCGACTAATCCCGCCGCTGATGGCAACGTGTCGATAGACGCACATCATCAATTCGCAGGGATCAAGTGGTTAAAAGACAAACCGTTAACTAAATTCGACGATGCTCAATGGCTTCTTATCCAAAAAGCCGAAGAAGAAAAACTTATCCAAGTTTCCGTAAAGCTTCCGACATCTATCCACGATCAGTTAATTAACGATGCTCATAATTACTATCTTAGTGACGGTGTGAGTAAATCTGCTCAACTGTGGAACGAACAAAGAAAGCAGATAATAAACGACGCTTTCGACGGTTTGCTTTTACCGTCAATGACGAAAGAGGCGAGAGCGTTATTAACGAGTCGAGCGAAAAACTGGTTGCTTACGGAATACGGACAGAATTTTTGGGATAAAGTATCGGTCGCACCGTATCAGAAAAAGGACCGTGATGTTAATTCATCTGACGACTATGAAGCCGCACCGAGAGTTATGGCGTGCTGTTGGGGCCCGGGGAAGCCGACAACAACGTTTGTGATGATGGATTCGTACGGGGAGGTTCTTGATGTGTTGTATGCCGGTTCCATAAGCATACGCGGTCAAAACGCTAAAGATCAACAGCGTAAAAAGAACGACCAACAACGTCTTCTTCAGTTCATGACGGACAACCAACCTCATGTTGTTGTGCTTGGAGCGGTTAATTTGTTATGTCCTAAGCTCAAGGAGGATATTTATGAGGTAAAAAAGCGAAATTAACTTTAACTTGTCCGTTATATTTATTAAATAGATTAAATCTTGTTAATTCTGTTTTATTATCAGATCATTTTTAAGATGGTTGAAGATCACCCAAGAGATGTTGGGCAAGATATGGACGGTTTACACATTGTATACGCTGACGAGACTCTCCCACACTTGTATGAAAACTCGCGCATATCATCAGAACAGCTTCAACCACAATCGGGTAATCAATTAACTTATTTATTTTTGAATATAACGTATTTAAAAGAGTAAAATGCCATTTTCGTCCCTGAGGTTTGGCCTGTTTTGCGACTTTCGTTCAAGGTTTGTTTTTCCGCATCTGGATCCAAAATGTTTGAAATCTTGTCATTTTCATCCGGCTCGTTAACTCCATCCATTTTTCTCCGTTAAGTCAGGGGTATTTCTGTCCCTTTTGTTAACTTAAAGGGCAATTCAGTCCTTTTCAGGGATACTCGGTCTTTTTACATAAAGTGAAAAAGACCGAGTTGCCCTTTAAGTTAGCAAAAAAAAAAACAGAAATACTCCTGACTTAACAGAGGAAAATGAATGGAGTTAACGCGCCGGATGAAAATGGCAAGATTTCATGCCTTTTAGATCCAAATGCTGAAAAACAAACCTTTGGATGAAAATTGCAAAAGTGGCCAAACCTCAGGGACGAAAATGGCATTTTACTCTGTTTAAAATATCAAATCTAACTTTCATGTTCCTTTTAGGCATCGTTAGGCGAGCTGTGGCCCTTGGACGTTACCTTCAAAATCCATTAGCAATGGCGGCTACCCTCTGTGGGCCCGGAAAGGAGATTTTATCGTGGAAACTTACTCCGTTAGAAAGTTTTTTAACTCCCGACGAAAAATACAGCATGGTCGAACAAATTATGGTAGACGCCACTAACCAAGTGGGCCTAGATGTAAATCTAGCCATAAGCCATGAATGGTTGTTTGCTCCGTTGCAGTTCATTTCCGGGCTTGGGCCCCGAAAAGCAGCTTCATTACAGCGATCGTTAGTACGTGCTAGCTCAATATACACCCGTAAAGACTTGCTGAACCACGGGCTTGGCAAGAAAGTGTTTGTAAATGCAGTTGGGTTCTTACGGGTTCGTCGAAGCGGAAACGCTGCTAGCAGTAGTCAATTCATTGACTTACTAGACGATACGAGAATCCACCCGGAGTCGTACGGTCTTGCACAGGAATTGGCTAAAGATATTTACACCGAAGATGGTCAAGGTGACGTTAACGATGAAGATATGCTTGAAATGGCGATCGAGCACGTGAGAGAAAACCCGTATTTGTTAAAAAGCCTCGAGGTTGATGAGTACGCCAGATCGAAAAAACGCGAGAATAAAAAAGAAACGTTAAATCATACACGATTGGAGTTGATTCAAGGTTTTCAAGATTGGCGAAAACCGTTTGTGGAACCGAATCCCGATGAAGAGTTTTATATGCTTACTGGTGAGACAGAACAGACACTATCCGAGGGTAAAATCGTCCAAGCGACTGTTCGCAGGGTTCAACCTCAAAGAGCAGTATGTGTTCTCGATTCAGGGTTGACCGGTCTACTGAACAAAGAAGACTATAGTGATGACCGTAGAGACAATGATTTGACTGAGAAGTTGAATGAAGGCGATATCTTAACTTGTAAAATAAAGTCGGTTTTGAAAGGCAGATACCAGGTGTTTTTAAGTTGTAAAGAAAGCGATTTAAGAAGTGACCGATCTCACAACAATAAAGCGATGGATCCGTATTATTATGAAGATCGCGATAATTTAGATAATGAAAAAGAAAAGGCACGTAAAGCTAAAGAGTTAGCGAAGAAGCATTTTAAATCGAGAATGATTGTTCACCCTCGGTTTCAGAATATTACAGCTGATGAAGCAATGGAGGTGTGTGTACAAGTTATGCGGTTAATATCAGTCCCTATGTAAAATATCGGTGTCAAATATCGGACAGAATATCGGTACCGATATTGACCGATATATCACTGATATCTCACTGAATTGTTAGTGTTAAATGGCTATGTATAAATTTTGCAAGATATTAAGATTACCGATATCTCACCGACTTTTTACCGAGATAATGTATATCTCAAATATCGGTCAAGGACCGATTTCCGACATTTTACCGCGTTAACTGCATAGTGTGCAAGTTATATCATCATTATTTTACTAATCGAGACAATTTATTTATTTTTATTTTAAATTCAACAGATGCTGTCTGATAAGGAACCTGGGGAGAGTATCATCCGTCCTAGCTCTCGTGGGCCCTCCTATTTGACTTTGACGCTAAAAATCTACGATGGTGTTTACGCTCACAAAGATATTATCGAAGGCGGAAAGGAGAATAAGGATATCACAAGCATGTTGCGTCTCGGAAAAACGTTGAAAATAGGAGATGACGTGTTTGAAGATCTCGATGAGGTCAAATTTTATATTTCTTTTTATTTGGATTTATTTAAATTCTACGGTTTATAATGTTTCAATGTATTTACAGGTAATGGATCGTTATGTTGATCCGTTAGTAGCTAACTTGAAAACAATGCTGGCGTACCGCAAGTTTAGAGATGGGGGGAAGGCGGAAGTGGATGAAAGTTTACGAAAAGAAAAAAACGAGAACCCGTCGAGAATTGTTTACTCGTTTGGTATATCGTTTGAACACCCGGGTACATTTATTTTGACTTACATAAGGAGTTCGAATCCGCATCACGAGTATGTTGGATTGTATCCGAAAGGGTTCAAATTCCGCAAGAAGATGTTTGAGGAGATTGACAGACTTGTGGCGTATTTTCAAAGACATATTGATGATCCACTAGACGCTGGACCGTCAATACGTTCGGTTGCCGCCATGGTCCCGATGCGCAGCCCTGCAACTGGTGGTTCTGGTGGCTGGGGTGGTAGCAATGATGGTAGCTGGCGAGGCTCGTCTGGAGATCGAGAAAGAACATCCACTCCAAGCTCTAGAACTGGTGAGTGTCTCGACAAATTATATATATAGGATTAGGATCAAAAGAGAACCAAAGTGAGATTTGCAAACCGAGAGAACCACTATCAACCAAGCAAATTTTAAAATTTTTGTTTCTTACATTTATTTATATGTAACTACTCTTTACCCAAATAAAAGGAAATTTGAAAAAATATATGTAGAGTGACGGGTTACATGTACGCACTTCTTAAACTACTTATATCTCTCTCTATATATGTGTATATCATCATCGTAGATATGTTTTTTTTTTTTGTTTTTTTTTATAATTTTACAATAATATGATAATAAAAAAAGCTGAAAAACAAAATTGTGGTTCTCTCAAATCCTCACATAAGAGAAAACTGTATCAAACTATTGATACTTGTGTTAAATTTTTTCAATGGTTTAGTTTTTAGGGTTTAGATTAGTATTTTGCTTTTTTAGCCTTTAGGGTTTAGTTTTTTTGGGGTGGTTTAGGGATTATTGTTCAGTAATAGTCAGATATAAGTTTCTTGAGTGTTTTCATAGAGGAGTTTCCTCAAGATCCATCCCTTATATATATATATATATATATATATATATAGAGAGAGAGAGAGAGAGAGAGAGAGAGAAAGCATGACGCACAAGAGCCCTTATCGTACAATCGTACGCGACCCTGAATCATATGTCATAATGAAAAGCGGATGCGTATAAGTGTGAAATTGCATGTGTGGGTTTTATAGAGAAATCGCATGGGTATGGAATTCAAATTCGCATGTTGGTTTGTCTCACAAATCGCATGTTGAAGAGTGAATTCGCACCAGATCGTTCAACTGGGATGATCGCGTACGTAATGTAGGATAAGGGCTCTTGTACGTTAACCGGCCTCTATATATATATATAGGGGCAATTCATATACCCCTACAAACTGTCGAGTAATGATTGATGATTTTGGTTAAACGACTTGTGAACTCTATTGCAGGTAGGAATGATTATAGGAATGGTGGCAATCATGACGGACATCCAAGTGGTCTGCCGCGGCCTTATGGTGGTGGTGGTGGTGGTCGTCGGCCGGGCCGAGGAGGACGGGGGTCGTATAACAACCGAGACGCTGAGCGAGAAAATGGGCGGTCACCGGGAAGTGTGGGCAGTGGAGGTGGCGGCAGTAAGAGAAGTTCTATGCAGTCACAAACAGGAGGAAGTAGTGCTGGGTGGGGCAGTGGATGGTAGTCTCTCTGGGTATGCATCTATAGTGTTGCTTAAACCGGAAACTTTGTACTCCAGATATTATATGCTGATTTATTTATTTTCTGTTATTTTGTATTGTATTTTTAGATTTTGAATTTTTGTTCTGGATTAGTATTTTTTGTGGTTGCTACTCCTTTATGATAGAAATATAAAATGCCAAGCATGAACTTCTTGGTTTTACGGTGTACTTTGTTTTGTAGATAAGTTTTATTTTATGATTTTGTCAATAATGCATAAATTTGGTCATTAAAGTAAACTAGATTACAGACTTACATATTAAATCAAAGTTCACAAAACTCACATTTAAAAAAAACCAACCCCAAGAATACCATGTTAACTGATTTGCAACCCCTCTAGCTTATGGTCTCGACACTGTTGACCGGACTTCACCTTTCATTGAGAGCATCTTTGGTCAGTAAACGGTTCGTAGGATTTTCTAGTTGGGTCGACGTTTTATTCTCAGTCGATTTTTTACGCCATTCACCAAAAACTTTTATTCTCAGTTGATTTTTTACGCCATTTCACCAAACTTCCTGGTATACTTCCGCCACGACAAGTATCATGTTCATTGATAATCTCTATTGAGCTATGTTAGTATCAAGTAATACTAGAGAGGTCATTTGTAATATAGCAAGGTAAGGGTCACTCAGTACATTTGTATTTTGAACGGACTGATGAACAGCACGGGTACTCTCCAACTGTTGCATTGTAATGTTCGAGACTTTTTTTAAAACCATCCGATTTTTGATTGCTTTTATCTTGTTTAAACTACAATGAACATATGCCTTGCTAACATATCTTCTTGTTTATTCGTCCAATTTTGATGATCCACCTTACCCCCCCCCCCCCCCCCCCCCCCCCCTTTCCTTTCGGGTCATCTTTGGCTTCTTCTTTGACATAATCTTTATTTTCATCATCATCTAAGTTTTGAGTCTCGGTCACAAATTCTTCATGTTCGTTATCATCGTATATCGGAAGATGTGTTCAACATTATATCTTGGTGATTGAATTGGTGGACTCCGATAAGCAAACGGGTCAAAAGAGTTTTGGGCATCTGCATCCATCGTGGGACCTTGTGGGAGTGAAAATAATTGTGGTGGAAAATAGGGTTGGGGTTGGGTGTTGTAAAAACCTGGTTGTATAATTTGGAGTAAAAATATGGAGGTTGAGAGTGTGGCGAATAACCGAGTTGTGATTCAAATTGCATACTTGAACCACTTGATCCGCCTCGTCTATTTTGCGAGCCGCGCCTCCTCGCCTTCGAACCGGAACCCGAAACTTTTTTCTTGCCATCACCCTTCCGTAGTGTAGTGTATGAGAAAATTGAGATTAGTGTGAGTATGTGAATTTGGTGAAAAATGAGATGGATAAATGGATTTTATATAGAAAAACAAATAATTTTTTTTAAAGGTGTAACGGTTATAAAGCCGTTTGACATCAACACAAACGGTCAAAGTTATGTTGGATGGGACGCAGTAATTCATCACCGAAGATATGTTGCTGCGCAGTAAATAATATGTTGGCGGCGGTGTTCCCCGAGCAGTAAAGGGGTTTACCGCACCCACCCCTTACACCCTTAGTTTTAATCATTACTTAACAACCAGTCGTTGAATGAGAAGGGCAGCTAATGGTTTGAGAGTTTATCTCCTTCTCTAGGAATTCTTCTTCTCATCTTACGCTCTTAATCTCTTGATTACCATTTTTGTACGTAACAAGTTATCAATCGTTCACCGCTATGCAATATTGCAATTATCTGTGAATTCAATAACTTCATGGGGGTGTGGGTTGATTTTCCAGTTCCATTTTGCCACTGATTCTGAGTTTGAAGCTAAAATATATGTAAGGCAAAGTTGTAATAAATTACAAAATGTAACAAAAAGTTTACTATTAGATGAAAATAAAGCCCACTTGCAATACTGATACTAGTTTAAAGTTTAAACTTTAAGGTAATAAGAATGAAACTGGTGAATCCTATTTATCTAAATAAGTCAAAATGGTTAACGGGTTGTAAATGAGTTATAACGAAATTATAAACGTGACGGATTGATGAGTTGTAAAAAATGAATTTAATGGTTGCAATAAATAGATAGTATTACTAAATGGATATTAAGATGTAACAAAAACTAAAAGTGCCTTATACTACCTTTTTTTTAAGGTAATATATTTGTATGTAAATTGGTCATCATGTGTGATTTCAATCCTATGTTACTTTGTGTGAAATTAATCAAAATATAAAAAAGTTGTTTGTGTGAAGTAGTTTTATAAAGCCTGCACATGTAATGTACATTTCATAATAAATGTATGATACTTCAATGTTACATTATTAGCTTCTTGATGTGTTTTATGTGAACAACTGGACACTAAAAAATATTCTAACTTTTGCAATGAACTAATAACAAAATATTTTAATTAGTATTAGCCAATAAAAACAATTAACATATGTTAAAAACAATTAATATTACTATTACTATATTTGTTAATAAATGGGAATGAATGAATGAATATAGTGTTTGAATTTGTGGTTTGTTCTGATTGATGTTTTTGGGCGCTTATCCCGGATGGTTTGTTCTAATTTACTTATTTATGCGAGAAGAGATGGGTTAAAGTTGGAGAGGCAGAGGTAGAGTGCCTTGTTGCCGACGAATATTAATACTAATTTCATAAAATTGGAATTTTATATTTTTAAATTTGGGAAAACGCCACTGAATATTAAACAAGTTTTAAAACTGTTCTAATTATGTCACTCGTATCGTTTTGTCACAATTAAATAACTTAACATTCAAATCAAGCACGTCCTTTTTTCCATGTGTCAAGAAAAAGGGGGCATAAGATGTCGGGTCGGATTATCTTAACATATAAATTATATTTATTAAACTTAATTACATTAAAAAATAAAAAAAACAAGTTAAAATCCACGTCATAACTCGACATTAGCAGCAAATAAAAAGGGAAAAAGAAACAAAAATCTACATCGCCACGTTATCAATGAAATGGATGAAAAACCCCTTAATTTTAATGAAAAATGAATGTCGAGTAATCCGATTGGAACACTTTTAAAACTTAAGTGACCTAATCGGAATTATTCCATTAAATAGCAATAATTTAAATGATAACGGTTATTTAAAATTTTCGAAAATATACTTGCATTTTAAATTTACAAGTTACATTTTTTTATTATAATAGGCCGTATAATAACTATAACATTTATCATGATAATTTTGTACTATATTGTATTATCAGTTTTTAAATTATAAATAGAAAAAGAGTTAATTTATGGTTTACACAAAGTAACATACTTAGGCACTAATAATTTAAAATCAATTTCTAGGTATTAACTTTTCATTTTGTAACGTTTGGAGGTATTAACGTTAATTGTTTGGTAAACTACTAGTACCTAAGCATGTTATTTTGTGCAAACCACAGGGACTAACTATGTTAATACTCTAGAAGTTAATACCTCCAAACGTTACAAAATAAAGAGTTAATACCCTTAGAAGGTGATTTTAAACTATTAGTGCCTAAATATGTTATCTTGTGCAAACCACAGGGACTAACTATGTAATTAACGGACGTTAGATTTTACTTAAAATTTTTCACATCCAAAATTTATTCAAATTCTTTGGTACGAACTAATGGAATGAACGAGAGAATAAAATGATATTATAATATTAATATAGTAATAGTAATAATAATATATTTATTTCAATTCCTTGAAGGAATGCCAAAATAAACACCCCTAACCAAGGAATTAAAATTGTTTACCTTTGGAAAGAGTTACATTCCTTGTAGAATGCTTGATTTCATTACCACATGATAAACGTGTTTCTTTTCGTACCAAACACTACCTAAATAAACTTCAAACAAAAATGCTAGAAAATTTAAAATTTTACTTGAAAAAGACAAACACCTATTCATAAATATATAACTTTAAAAATGCAAAAACTATTCATAAATATATAACTTTAAAAATGCAAAAACTATATCAAACACCCAACCACATCTCAACATGTAAAGCAAACCATTTCCTTAATCATTCCTCAAATCCTCAAATTCAGCAAAGACCCAATTGTCAATGCACAATAGATAACAACACCATCAAACAATCTCAAACATTACAGGAACAACAAAAACAAAACGACAGCGAGTCAAAGCACTTTCAAGTTGTGAGTTCCATAATGGCCGATACAATGTCACCATCCGCAGCCTTTAAAGCCTTGACCGCCTTTGGTCTTGAGACTCCGGCTTGAGTCATGACCAGCTCGATGTCCTTGGGCTCCACCCCGGTCTCGTCTACATCCTCATCGTCCTGAGCCACGGCTGTTGGCTCAGGCGTCGATATCACGTTGCTAAGGTTAGGTGTTTTGAATTGCTCTGCTGCCTGACTCTGCAACTGTGAGTTCAGATCCTCTATTTTTGCTTCACCAAATATTACGTATGTGTCTGAAGCAGGGGACTTGAAAACATCTGGCTTTGAGATCACAAATAGCATCTGCAAAATGATGAAACTAATGATTTACAAGCAACAAACAATTGTGGATACTAGCAATAGAAAACGGCAAAATGAATGTCTTGAACAATAACATAGAGGTGCAAACAAGCCGGGTGTCTCGCGAGCTGCTCAAGAAAAAGCTCGAAACGAGCCGAGCCTAATCAGCTTGAGCCTAAAATAAAGCTTGTTTATTTATCAAAACCCGAGCTCGAGCCTGGCATGTAAAGCTCGTCGAGCCTTGATAGTGAACAAGCCGAGCTTATTTAAAGCTTATTTAAACTTGTTTACATGCCGAGCCCAAACCTAAAAATAAGCTTGTTTACTAAACGAGCCCAAGCTTCACTTATCGAGCTCACGAGCCTAAATGAATCTATTATTTATGTTATTTTTATTTAATATATTAATTAATAGATTATAAACGAGCCGAGCTCAAGCTTGAGAAACTACCAACGAGCCGAGCTTGAGCTTGAAACTACAGCTCGAACCGATCTGAGCTCAAGCTCTCATAAGTTAATCGAGCTCGAGCTCGGCTCGGCTCATTTGCACCCCTACTTTAAGGTAACTTTACCTTGTAAGAAAAATGTAGTGACTAAGATTACAAAAAGCCATATTTTTTAAGGTTTTTCAGTTAACCAATTTGACCCTGTTGGAGGCAAATGCATATCATATTTAACCCATTTTTAGGCAAATGAGTTGCAGTTTCCCCCTCTACAGAAAACACAACGCTTTCCGTCTTTTGGGTTACTAATTTCTGAATTTAGGTATTTTCTTATCAAAGACCCTTGCAAAATAATGGAATGATTTAACTGTAGTTCACAACTTTATGGTGATTGCCCACGACTCTTTCTATATTTTTTAATTATAAGATTGTATTATTAATAGATATTTCCAAGTGATTAATTATTTGGTTCGGTTACAATGTGAGGAGGTTATATTGAACTTACATTCTTGCTCTTTTTAACGGTAACACGACTGACTCCAAAAATGGGCTTCATTCCAAGCTTTAACATAGCCTTTCGACTTTTTTTCTCACTTCTGCTTTGCTTAGATCTACCACTTGCATCTCCGTGGCCTGTTTACATAATTATGCAATTAGTTTTTTTACCACAAGAATAATGTGTAGATGATGATTCGGTAAAAAAAGAGAAATACACTTTGTTTGTAACATGATCATGATACAGAAAGTAAGCAATGATCAACATGATAATGCTAGTGTAGAACACCATCTGTTGTACGTTTCTATTATATTCTTTCTCGAGTAAAAAAATACAAAAAAAGATCTTCTCAGTACAAATGCAATTATCTCTTATATTTAAAGTAAAGAATGCATGGTGAGCCAAAACGAGCCAAAAGTAAGTTTGAAGTGAGCACCATTGGTGGAACTGGCAACTGGGTAATTTAAATTAAGTTATTTGCAAAAATATTGCAATTTATTAAAAAATGCAAAAAAAAAAACCCACATCACTTGAATGCACTGAAGCTACTTGGGTTTCCATATAAACTCTCATTCGCCCTTGGCATTAACCATGTGCATAAAGCATCATTTGATCAGAATAATGCCTCAGGGCCTTGAGGCGGCGCTTCATGTACATGCAGGTCAAACATAAGATCTAGTATGCAGCTTTTGGTTATACATAAAGGTTTTTTGGTTGTACAAAATCTCAAACTAACTTATGACAAAATCTCAAATTCCAGTCAGTTATTGAGTAAAAACTAAAGCTAATTAACTTATGACAAAATCTCAAATTTTAATGATTTTTACCCGAACGACAAAACACAAAGATTCATATAACAACAGACTACAAACTTATACACAGTATTCATTCAACGGCATACTCTCACCTTCAACATCATCTTCATCCTCATCATCATCTTCATCATCATCATCTTCAACCAAAGGTTCCTCATTCTGCATCAAAACACCATTTAAACATACAACCATCATTTGTGTACACGCCACGCTAATCGATCTAAACACAATTCACATTTACGCCATCGTGCAAAACCGAAACAGTTAACGCGTGTAAGATGTAAAGTAATCTCTTTTATAGTTTTATTTATGCACAAAACCAAGATCAAACAACAAAAAATGAAACAAACCTAAAGCAGAAAACTAAACAATCAACCTCAACTAATCAATTAAACAAACCCTAAAATAATGCAATTTATTATAGTCTAACATCACATATAAGTTCTAACCTAAAGAATAATAAAAATATTCAATAAATCTGTGTATAAACATCAACTCTATACATTATTGCATATAGACAGAATATGGATCAAATTAGATGTATGATGAGGTAATATAGGTTTTGTGGAATCATAGTACAAGAATTGAAAGATCTTACATCGATCTTTTGTTGTTCGAGATGTTCGGCGAGAAGTTCTTCTTGTGTGGGAGCAGCCATGGTGATGCAGCTAGGGTTTGCCGAAAAGAAGGTAGGAGAAACGAATAAATCGCAAAACCCTAAATGCCTTCAAACCCCTAATTTATTCACTTTTGGTCATTTGTTTTTTTAATATTGTTTTTTTTAAACGCTAGATTCACTTTTGGTCATTTGTTTTTTTTTTAAATTATTAGATTTAAATAATCTTAACTTTCATCAATCGGTCGATAACACTTCCAACTTTCGATTAATACACCAGCACTTCCAACTTTCAATTCATTGGCTAATAACACTCCATAACTAATTTCACCCTAAGCTGATGTCAGCTGCCACATCATCAAAAAAATGCCACGTCACCTGCCACATCAGCTGCCACGTCATCGAAAAATGCCATGTAGACTGCCACATCAGCTGCCATGTCATCAAAAATGTCACATCAACTGTCATGTCATATGCCGCGTCAGCAAGAATGGCCACATCAGCAAAAACTAACTGGGTTAGGGTTCAGTTAGTTGGGGACTGTTATTGCCAATAAGTTGAAAGTTGAGAGTGCTGGTGTACAAATCAAAAGTTGAGAGTGTTATCAGCCAATTGACGAAAGTTGAGATTATTTAAATCCAATATCCTTTTTTTAAACAACTAGTAAATTGTCCCGCGCGTTGCGGCGGATCCAAACAAAAAGTAACTCGAATTTGTACCGTGAAGACTCGAATCATCTTTGAACAAAAGTTATGTCAAAATGTAGATAAACTGAAAATTTACATAAAAATAAGCACGTAAACATATTATTGATGACCCAACTTATTTACGAAAGAAAATTACGTCACATAAAAATAAGCACATATTATTTATGACCCAACTTGTTTTTCTTTAAACACTAGGAATTTAGTCATCATGGTTGTGACGGTGTAATGCATGTATAAGGTAACTTAAAAAAGGTTGGTAAATTTACATGAATTATTTTGTGACGGTGTAATGCATGTATAAGGTAACTTAAAAAAGGTTGGTAAATTTACATGAATTATTTTAAGAGCGCCGTTGCAAATATACAGTGAATAACCCAACTTATTACATGTTACGTCACATAAAATCATAAAATAATTCTAGTTTATAATGTGTGTATTGTCACACCCCGACCCGCAGCGGAATAAGAGTCGGGGCATAATTGGGTTATCACCAAAGCTCATGATATTTACTAATATGTTTCATATTTATTAAAGTCAAAATTACATTCCAAATAATCCAAACATGTCCATACAATACAAAGAAAATAACCAAACAAAATAATTCCAAGCTCTAAATCATTTTATTCTTCTAGTCCAATCCTATGTGTTTCTGGCTGCAGCTGGTTCACCTGTATCATGTGTAAAAATGGGGGTTTTTGGGTCAACATAAGTTGGCGAGTGAACCTTGTTAGATAAACATTTATTATTGATTTTCTTGTTAGTTTATCAATGAAAAATTGTGCATAATCATAAATGAGCAAATGTAAATAATCAAGCAGTAGCAATTGCAATCACAACTATAACATACAGTAACATATGATAGCATACATTATCATACCAACATCATACAATAAATAACATGAATGAAACTGTGCGATCAAGGCTCAATCAAACGGAGCCGATTGTATTGCATGTACTGAAAATGATAAATGTCTGTGCGATCAAGGCTCAATCAAACGGAGCCGATCGTATGATGGCATGCCAGGTTCATGCTCATAATGTAATGGAGAACATGCTCAACGCTCATAATGTAATGGGGAGCGGCGGCCTATGAAATTCCATGTACTGAAATAATAAATTGAATCTAACAATAACCACACAAACAGTTGAAACAAACTGAATACCTATTTGTTCATGATATGATGTATGCACAATGATTTAAATATAGTATATAGCAAGACACATGATACACCCCAAAACGTGATTAAAACGGGGAATTTGTAAAGATTCACTCACCTTGGGTGTGTTTGATTGGAGATGGTGAGATGCGCACGAGTTGTAAGAGCGGAACAACGAGAATTAACTAACCTAAATAATAACAGAAAATATAGTAAATGAATGGGTTTTATTAAGGATTTTAATAGAATTTTTAGATATATTTTTACGAGTTTAAGGCTATTTCCTATCTTTAAAAACATTATTTTTAAGTATTTTTAATTGATTTTTAAATTAAATTAAATAATTAAAAATATAAAAATATGTTGACTTTTTGGGTTGACCGTTGACTTTTTGACTTTGATTGTTTGACCGGTTTATTGTGTGACTGAAATGCGCTGGGTGAGGCTCGAACTCGTGACCTCCCGTACGCGTGCACGCAGCTCTACCAACTGAGCTACGTGTCTAACCCGAAATAATTCTGTTTTTAATTATACTTATATATTAATTCAATTTATCCAAAATTCTTTTAATTTCAAAAACATTTTAATTCATCGAACCGGTGCCACTAACAGGTCTCGAACCCGGGACCTGTGCTTTAACGTTACACACAGTCCACCGCTGGACTGTGTGTCTAACTTGGTTAATATACAAATTTTATTATACTTAAAAACTAACGGAGTTAACCCGGTTCAGTTTTAAACAAAAAGGCATGTTATTACATAGAGGGTGCGTGTATCAGGGATCGAACTCGGGACGTATGCGTGTTTTTGTTCGCACACAGTCCACCGCTGGACTGTGTGTCTAACCCGTTCAAAATACAAATTTTAATTATTCTTATATTGTTAGCGCAGTTCATCTTCTTCGTTAGATTTTACAGGCAGTAGATTACACCGTTATATCTTGTTTAGTTCGATTGATAAACATTGTACAAACTAATATGAAATGGCAGAAACGATAATTAGAAGTAAACATACCGATGAACGGTTTATTTCAGAATTCCGGCAAGGTGTCGGTCTCTGTTTTTGTGCACTTCAACTGAACAAGACAATTAACCGTTTTGATTAGCTAATCGTGGAATTGAAGTGATAAACAAACGTTAACAGAGTGTTTGAATGTCCTTACCGATTCACATATGAAAATAAAGATTTCCAGAACTTTTCCGGCGAACTGGTATTATCCGATAGTAGCGTCTGAATTCGATTTCAAGTGAAAGGTTTGAGTTAGAAATAGCTTAACAATTGTTAGACTACGACGGTATTGAAGGACTTACCGTTTTGAGGAAGAATACGGTTTTCCGGTGAACTTGCAGAATTTTCTGGCGAGTAAAATAAACTTCTCCGGTGGACTGTAAAGTGTGCGGAAATGTAATTGGAGGTTTGTGGAATGTTTCTGAGTCGCGAGAAGATCTTTGATTGCAGTAATTCATGTTATGAGATGTTTTCGGTTATAAAACCCATCATCATCAGAATTGAAGTCAATTCAAGTCTGAATTGATTAGAATCGTCGGTGCATCGGTTATAAACCTGAATTCGCGATTATTCAAACGTTTAGACGGTTGAATAGCCGATTTCGGTTTTCAGTTGGCGCAACCGGTTCATCTAGGTTTGTATATAAGACTTATTCGTTTCCTAGAGTTGACAGAAAACAAACAAGTGGCGGAGTGGTTATGCGTGTGAGTGTTAAATCTTTGGAGTTACAACCCGGCTGACCCGGGTTCGAGTCCCGGCAGCCCCATTTTATTTTTAATTGTTTTATTTATACTTTTTATCAATTATAACTTTTATGGTTTAGTTTGTTTATTAATTATGTATCATTAAAAATTAAAATAAGCATAAATAGGCAACGAACATTTATAACTTGATATTCGATTACAAATGGAGCGGGTTTGGTAAAACCCGTTTTCGACAAATGTTACATGTATTATATCGCCAAGACACTAAAGCGTTACATTATTTTAGAGAAACAAATTAAAACACATGACACCATATAAATAGTGATAACCCCTAAACACTAGGGTTGCAAATCAACCAAACGCCAGATAACAATTTATGAATCATTCGGCATAAAGTTCGTTTACGTTCGTTCATTTAATAATGAACGAACACGATCAATAATTTTGTTCGTTGATCATCCATGCAAGCTAGCTCTCAAATCCGTTTCTTGGACTTCCATTTAAAGTTGGAAAGTGTGAATTTTGTGGTGGGGTACCTTTTCATTGTTAACAATCTAACGGATTATAGTTTCATTCATTCCAAAATAGGAGCCTCTAGTTGTAACGCTTCGTATTTTGTACTTTTCTTATTTAAAAGTGTAATCGTATTTCTATTTATGGAAACTTGTGATCGTATCGTATCCATAATTCATTTCCAATCTTGTAATTCGAGGCTTTGACCGTAATGGAGTTTTTTATACATATACATGTTACGTACTTGTGTTACACATAATCATTGGATACGTGTTTATACGCAAATATCAAGACTCGAATTACTTGGACACTTTAATCATACATGCATTACACTCATACTATACTATATTACACTTAGAATACCTAAAAACGGACTAGAATGCAAGTTTACAACATAAAATAACCAAATTACAAAGTTCATGGGCCAAAAATGAAAAGTTGCAGAAAGTACTCCCTAGCGCCACGCGAGAGAATTACTAAATTCCCTCGCGACGCGAGAAAGGGGTCAATCCGCAGCAGAACATTGCCAGCTCGCGGGTTGGTCCATTTTAGCCACCTTGTTCACCTCCAATCACCTCCTAACTCATTTAACTCAAACCCTAATCAACCCCGTTATAAATAGGAGCCTCCATACCCTCATTTTCATTTTCCAAACACTTCAAAATCATCAACAAATTCTGATTTTTGGGCAGAATCATCCAAGTTCTAAAGTGAGTTCAAACTCACATTCCTTCATCATTTTTTTCATCTTTTCTTCCACTACAAAGCTTGGAACACATCTAGGAGTGTGTCCACAGTTTACTATGGTAAAGCAAGGTGGAACATCACCATTTTGAGATCTAAACTTTCTGTTTTGGAAGATTATATTGTTAACTTTTGTAAAACTTATGTTTTCTTGCTTTAATCGTGTGCCTACTTGTTTTAAACCTATCTAAGGTTATGAGACATGTTATGAGTTGATTATTATGGGTTTAGAGGTGCAAATACTTTCTAAAATTTCTGATTTGTTAGGGTTTAGACAACCCACAAGTGATGAAACCAACCAAGACTACCATAGTTCTTATGGCAAGACTTGCGTTATGGTGCTAGGTGTGAATACTTGGAAGGCTTGGTTATCCTAACCTCATTCCACCACTTCACTTGATGTTTTTGTCCTTATTTGGCTACTTAATATGTAAAAAGATTAGATTAGTTTTCATTCTTGTTATTCATGACCAACCGGGTTTACCAACTAAGTTGGTAAGCTTTGTGCTTTGGTGAATCATACAATGAGGTTCAATGGATGTTTATCATCCTACCTCCATGCATGGCTTATATGAATTCTATGGTTATATATGATGGACTTAATTATAGGATATGCTATATAAATGTATACATATATATACATAACCGAAACTTGATGGTAATCGGATTATGATTACTCGTCATGGATGAAGGTTATATTATCTATGTTTTAAATCGCTCGTTACGATTCTAATGGACAATTTTAACCCATGAAATCACATGAAAACTTATAGTGTCAAAAACGAGTGTTTAAGACTAGATAATTACTTTTCATATACATACTGTAGAATTCTGAATCCGAATACTCACACACCTTCATTTCCACATGTATGATAACTTCGGTGTTTCCATCGCAACAACACATCAACTCTCGGTTTAACTCGGAAAGCTTGCAAAACCGTGAGTATACTTGACTCCTTTCTATTTTCACACTTTTGAGTGTAATATGCGTAACTTATCAAAAACGAGGTGATTCCACCAAGATAGGCTTAAAGGCCCATGATTTTTGGTGAAGTCCCCCAATCCTCATATTCGATTTTTCACGAAATTACATCATCAAGTTAGGAGTGATATCCACATCTTGATGGAAAACTTCCGTTTCATACTCTAGTGGACCCTTACCAACGAGTCGGAATTTTCTCCTCGTTTGGTAAGTACCAACCACGTTTAGGGAACAAAATTATCAAGTTAGGAGTGATATCCACATCTTGATAACTAGTCCCACACCTCGATTTTCAATCCCGTGAAAGTTTTGAATTTTCGATCGACTAGGGACATGTAACCGGAAGGGTAAATATCGTTAACCGCTCCTCGGTGAGAGTGTTCTACATATTAGGCCAAAGCATGTTTCCCTAACTCGAAAGAACTTTCGATTCACTTAGGAAGAGTCTTAGTTTCGTTCCGAGACACTCCAAGTTTTATTTGAATCTCTTTTATGTTATATCCATTTTTATGTGTTTTAAATTCGATACGTTTATCGTTTCAAGTCGAAGGCACGAATTGCACGTTATCCGCAATCTAAAACAATACTAATAATCGTGAACAAACTAAATTTACTATTCTTACTGTCTTTATACGTGATTATGCAATGCAAATAAATGTTATACTTGTACAAACTATGTGGACTTTTGTGTTATGTGAAATCCTTATATGCTCATTCATGTAAACAAACTTTATTTTATAAACACGCTATGATCAAGTCTCATCCTTTTCTTCCCATTTCGATCTTTTAGATGTCTTCCAACCGTAACTCGAACTCGAGAAGGAACTCCAACTCTAACTCCAAGGCCGATTCGATGTCCAAGAAGGATATGATGAAGTTCATGGGTCCAAAGTTATCCCCGACATCGTGAGTAAGATCTAACTAACCCCAATAACGTCGAATCCCCCATGCCTTGGTCGAATCCAAAGCCGACCCACCTAAGTCAACCTTCATGTTTAAGCAATTCAATTCGTGTAGCCCAATGTCGTTTATGGGCGAAGAGGGAGCGACGAAGATGCTCCAATGGTTTGACTCCATATAGGTCACCTTTCGTCAAAGTGGGTGTCCCGGGTCTCTTTGCACCACCAACGCCACCGACGTCTTCCGATCAAGAGCTCTTGATTGGTGGACTGACGAACGTAACTCACGCGGAGACAATACCGCTTATGCGTTAACCTGGATCGAGCTTAAGAAGCTTATGAACGACGAGTTTTGTCCTCCTCACGAGCTCCAACAACTCGAAAACGAGTTTTGGAATCTCAAGAAAGTTGGGAGCGACAACACCGGCCTTACCGCTAGGTTCAAGCAACTTAGTGCCCTTTGCCCTGGTCAAGTCGATTCCACCGACAAGGCTATTGCCAAATACATCCGACCCTACCTCCTTTCCGTCTCCATTTTTTTGTGTCCGCTCTACCCAAAACCCTTGAGGACACCTACCGTATAGCCGCCAAATTCAATCACAACGGAATTTTGGATGGAACCTTTGAACAAAGGGCTCTACCAAAACGGTTCACCAAGCTACCACCGAACCTATCGCCGAACCATCCATACTGTCACCAAACCCAACACCAACGGTAAGAAGTGGAAGGCTTCAAACCGAAATTGTGCGGTTGTTACTCCGCAACAAAAACTTGTCATAACCCAAAATCCCTAACCGACCAAGCGCGGGGTGTAGGCATACACCTGACAGGCGCTAATGCTATATTTAGTGTAAACTTCTGTTTTGCTCCCTGTGATTTGGTCGTTTTAACATTTTGCCCCAATCATTTAAAAACGGACATTTTCCTCCCTGAAGTTTCCATTTTATTGCAGTTTGATCCACACCTGACATGCGCGTGGGGATAAGCTCATCTAACCTTAATTTCTCGTAAAGAGAGAAAGGCGTCAAATTGATGCTTGCACCTAGATCGGCTAAAGCATGAGCGGGGGCAACGGCTCCCCCGAAAAGACACGAAATAGTGAATGTGCCCGGTCGGTTAACTTCTCGGGTAGCTTATTCAAGACTATCGTGGAACAACCTCCGGTCAATGGAATATTGGAAAGCTCACCTAACCTATCTTTTCGCTTGAGAATGTCCTTAAGAAATTTGGCATATTTAGGCATGGACTGAGTGCTTCGACAAACAGAAGATTTATTTTCAACTGTTTGAACATCTCGAGGAAGTGCCCGTATTCCTTAGCATATTTTTGGTGCTTAAGGCGGGCAGGGTATGGAACGCGTGAATCATCAACTAAAGGTGATGGCTTTACCCCTATCGGTTGCTTCTCTACCCTCTTTTCTACCTGAGGCTCCTCGGTTTGTGCGGTAATTGCTAGGTCTAGCCTATTATGCACTTTACCGGGAGCTTCCATCTCAATCTCTTCATCTACCTCTTCCTCATCTTCTATCTCTACTCTCTAACTACCTGCCCTAAATTCCTACCACTACGAGTAGTAATAGCCTTAGCTGAATGATTAGCCGGGTTTGGGTAAGTGTTACCCGTAAACTGACCAGGAGGGTTCTCTTGTAACCGTTTCGTTAGACCACCTACTTGCCTCTGAAGGTCTAAGAGTGCAGCTTGTTGGTTTTTATTATGAAGCTCTTGACTCCTATTTAATTGCTCTTGATTTTTAGCGAAACCACTTAATTTAGTTAGGGTTTTCTGAGTGGCCTGTCCCTAACCATAAGCTGAGCAAACATCTCCCCAATCCTACTTAGACTCGCCCCTGAACCTTTATCACTAACCTGACCCTCTTGATTCAACCCCCCACTAGCAAACTGACCCCCGAACCTGAACTACCGAACTGACCTTGCTGCCCTGAACCTGAACTCGTAAACAAACCCTGCCCCCTGTTTTGATATTGACCGGATGGAAAACCAGGGGGTTACCGGAAGAGCGAAAGTTAGTATTTATTATTATATTATTACGCCAGTTGGAGTTATAATTGGAATTATTATTAAACGGACCCCTATTCTGACCAGCTATGTACTCTACCTGCTCTAAAGTGAGAGTGGGACAATCTATGGTGTTGTGGCCCCCTCTACATACCTCACACCTATCGACTTTTTCTTAATCTCATTAAGCTCCTTAGTGAAAGTTTTCTCCATCCTATCTAGCAACAGCAGCCACCAATGAATCCAAGCCAACTTGGTTCACCCCTCGAGTGGTCGAGGGGGTGCTAGACCCAAGAATGGAAGTCCTGCTGGTAGCGCTATAATCCATGTCGGAATGGGCAAAACTCTCAAAAAGATGGTTACACTCAACTACCGTCTTTTTGCCAATGAGTTGCCCTCCAGCAGAGGTATCGAACCAGACTTTGATCTCGGGAGTAAGACCGTTGTAAAACTTTTCTACAAGTGCCCAATCCGATAAGCCATGCTGAGAACAACGAGTAATGAGGGTTTGGAATCTTTCCCAGGCCAGGTGATAAGGCTCATCAGGTTCCATCCGGAACGAGTGGTTCTGATCGCGAAGTCGAGATGCCTTGGGAGGTGGGTAATACTTAGCTAAGAAGACATCTCGAAGACCTGCCCAGGTGGTGAATGTCACACCCCGAAATATCAGAGCTGGCGTGACTGGACTGGTATCTTCATTACACAGCGGAAGTAAATGTCAGCTAAGACTTATATAAAGTTGAACGTCTGCTAAGTACTCGAGTTCCAAATGGGTTTCCCTATTCCAACCGTGCCATAGTTTGACTTTTGAAACCTGAGAAAGAAACATGCGAAAAATCAATATAAAGTTGAGCGAGTTCATAGTTTGTTTGTTTTGTTTCAAATGAATCTTAAAAAATTTGAGAATCTTGCTTTTGAAAACCGGTTTGTGAGATCATAGTATCTCAAGGCGTTTGAAATGTCATAACTGTATATCGGTATTAAAATGGTTTACGTTATGTTTGTAAACCGATGCATGTACTGTTGTGTTTGTAAAACGGTAATAAAATCATAGTATGTAGAGTGCCTATGGAATCTAAGGATCAACTCAGCGGGTAGCGAACCCCCTAATATTATGCACCATAAGTAAATAACCAAATCGAGACAACTTTGTTCTCAATTGGGTTCCAAAAGCACTCCATGGTTAACAACTAGGAGTGGAGCGTGCCTCAAGCTCAATAGATCTACACCTTTTGCACCTTGGTCACTAAGTGATTAATGGTTACCAATGTCATAATCCTACTTACGTACATTGATCTATTGTTATCCAATTCCATAGCTACATACCGAATGTCATAATCTGTGTCGTTGGGCCTAGCCGTTATCTTGTCATCCGTGTTATTGGGCCTAGTCCGTGTTATCTTGTTATCCGTGTTGTTGGGCCTAGCCCACGTTATAAATTCTAGTATATTTCGAAAACGCGTATAGTCTTGTAAAAACTGATATGTTTGGCAATAACTTTTCATAAACCATTTGTGTTAACTGAAATATGTTTGTAATATGGTTTAGAAATATATGATTTGCGTTTATCGAAATATTGTATGCTTCCGCAAAACTAGCATGTCTTTCCACCCCGAAAACGTTTATAAAAAAGTAAAAAAGGTAAAAAGTGGGGGTTATGAACTCACCTTATTATCCTTGTGCAAAGCTAGCTAAATGTGATTCCGTGATGTCGTTTCCAAGTGTAAATTCGCTAGCGTGCAGCTATAGCATTCCTAATCAAGGAATAATTTATAAGTTTCTAATAAGACAATGTAGTTAAAAATACGTGTCCGAGCTCTACCGAATCGTCAATAAACGATCACAGGAGGTGTTATTATCTTAACTAGAATAACCGATCAAAGGTTATTTGATTCCGTTTATAATCAGAATAAAACTATGTCTTGTAAAGTGACTTAGTCTTCGAATGAATTAGGATATATATATATTTATATATTTAATATAAATATACTTACGAAGTCGTGTTAGTTGTCGTCATCAGAAATGTGTAGAAGAATAAAGGTAATACGATTCTCTATAGATTCTCGTAGATGTACGCGTATATATATACATATATCCATTTATGTAAAATGTTTCGTATCCGAAAATAAGCGTCTTGTTTATAACTAATAAAAATTATAGAATTTACGCTTGTTCTAATCTCACAATAAAATGTCGTATCTGTTTAGATGTTGAAAATAAATATAAATAATTATATTTATTTTTTATGAAATCTCTGATTCGCCGTCATTTGAAATAAATATGAACCATTATATTTATAAAAGTATGCAAACCGTCGACATTTGAAATAAATATACAATATTATATTTATTTAAATAAGGGTGTCCGAATCGTCGACGTTTAGAATTAAATATAAGGTATTACATTTGTTGAAGTGTATTCGAAACATCGGCGTTTATAATAATATAAAACGTTATATTTATTTTATAAAATAATTTCGACGTTTAAAAGGAGTGTTTGGATTCTCGAGGTTTGAAACGAATATTAAACAATATACTTATTTTGTATAGTTTTTGAATTCTCAATGTGTTTCCGTTGGATCTTGAAATAATAAGTATAATTTATAAACTAACATTTTAACGAAAATCGGACAGAGTTTCCCCTATTTTAGGGATAACCCGACAAGACAAGTTGTCGATATATCATCAAAACGCAACAATTTGTATAACAATACAATCACATTATATAAAATTTCTCATCGTGTTTCAAAACATCAACTTTTGGTCGCGTGTAATTCAACACATAAATATTTATATATTGTGTAACGAAACGTTCCATTATTAAATTAATATACGCGGTTTATAATAGTATGAGATGCACAGTTCACGAAAATTACTAACTCGAAAGATAATTGTCGTTACACTAGTCGGTCGGTTTGAGCTCGGTTCATGACGAAAAAAATTGTAAATAAGTATGAACTTAATTAAACACGCGCGCCCGTTATACCTCACTGAGTCGACTTGCTGACCCGAACCCAAAATCTGACTTCGTTGACCACGGTTGACCAGTTTGACCAAAGCTGACTTTCGTTGACTGAGTCAACTCGGTTTGACCGAGTTGACTAGGTTGACCCGTCTGACCCAGGTTGACCCGTCTAACCCGAATCGACCCGTTTAACTGCCTTTGACCGGGTTTGCCCGAATCACAACTGAGTTAACCGGGATCCAAATCATCAAAACTGAGCCGAGACACCCGAAACAAACCGAATCTGAATTGTGTTAAGCCAGTCCTGAACCCCAAACAACCACCTCCATCGCCGCCGTCACCGGCCGGCCACCACCATCATCATCACCGCCTTCTATTCTAGTAATTAAAAGGAAAACACGAAAAAATTCAACGGTTACTGAGTAGATCTAGATAGATCGGGGAGAAAGACGAGTTTTGGTTGACTTACTGGAGAAGAACGTCGAACCGCGGCTGTCGTGGTTCAGAACCACCACCAATGTCACTGTCGTCATCGCCGGTGTCGACATCGGATCCGGTTTGCTGCCCTGCCAGAGTGGCGGCGCTACCACTGGTCCTTCGCCGCAGCCGTCTGACGGCTTTTCCGCTGCCGAAATAGCGGCTTCGCCGCCTATTGCCTCCGCTGCGCCACCACAGAGAGGTGGTCGGCCTTTCTTCTCCCCCGTTGATCTCTCTCCACTGCTTCTTTCTCTACGCGTCTCTCTCTCTAGTTTTCTGAGGTGTGGGTGAGTAATGGTGAAAGGAGGAAGGGGTTTTCGAGGGTGGTGTGGATTGTCAAAAGATGGCCGGGAACCGCCGGATTTTCTCCGGTCACCAGACCTACAAGAGAGAGAGCAGGGAAATGGGGTGGGGGCTAGGGTTTTTATGAAAGAGATGAGTGTTATGTGTTTATATATACTAGGGTTTGGTAGTGGGCTGGGCCCAAGGCCCGTTAGTGTGTTTCTCAACGAACGTGCGGCCCAAAAGCATTTCTACGGTCCGTCTCCGTTTCCGAACTCCATAATATATCGTATAATATTTATTTAGGGTCTAAATAGGTAAAATAGTGTCAGGTGTCGATGTTTTGCTACGTTCGGTTGTCGGGTGCGTAAAAATCGCGTAAAGCATTACATTCGTCGTCTCTATCTGTTTTTCGACTCGGTTTCTACCGTGAGCATAAAATTTTGAAAACGAAACTAAATATGTCCTAATATATTAATATCGAGACGTAATTCGAGTTTAGTGTTTTCGTTTTGTTATTAATTGCCGGTGCATTCCGTTTCCGCGTAGCTCTCGCGTTTGTGCTCTTACTTGTCCGGTAGTTCAAATAATTCGTGCTAAGATCAATATAAGGTAAATATAAGTATAAAACTTAAATTTTTAGGCGTTTTTAGCATTTATCGGTTGCCAGTTCGCTTAAAATTTGATTGCGCGCTAAAGTTCTCGAAAATCGCCAAACGCGTAACATGAACAAGTAGACGTGCCCAGGCTTTCCAAGGGCCTAATTAAGTTAATTTGTGTCTTAAAATGATAGTTATAATTGTCTTAATGTTTGTTATACGCGTAATTATAAACCGGAAATTACCGGTTGTCACAGTGAAAGTACCCGCTGGCTGCGAATCAAACCAGACAGCAGCGCGGCCAGTGAGAGAAAACGAAAGACCTGAAGGTATCTAGCATCAAGGTTAACACCCCTCAATGGAGAAGGTTCTACAAAGGCGGGTAATGCGGTTTATGTGGACGGGAGCGTCCTCTTCATCACGGCCATGGAATTGGCAGAAGTTAGTGATGGCCGTCATGATGTAGGATGGAATTTGCCAGGATTTGTCATTAGTGATGTCGGGCAAGGTGATGGGGGAGTTAGCACCTGTGAAACCGGTGGTGGCTTGTTGGTAAACGGTGCGGTTGGCCATTTGGACAACTGTTGGTGGGCTGTGGGTACGGGAGGGTGGTGGGGAATTATGGGGTGATGACTTCGGTGTGAAGTCAAAGTTCGGTGGTTTAGAGTGGAGTGTAGAGTCAGAACGGGTGGAAGATGATGGTATAGGAGTACTTACCTTGAATGAAGAAGACGAGAAAGAAGGCTTGTCGTAGGTGGCTTCAGCAGAGGTCCTTGCGAACGCGTATGGGGCATCCACTGAAAAACCGAAAACAAACAAGTAAGAAGACTCTAAACACGACTCGACAAAATCAAAAAGAAATTGACACTATTTTAGACTCCTACGACTCAAACACGACAAATAGCACGTATGATATCAAGCAAGTAAAAACAAAGTAATTAACGCAATCGCCAAGAGTCCCCGGCAACGACGCCAAAAACTTGATGTGCTAAAAATAGTTTAGTAAAAACAACTAAATTAACCTAACTTTAGACTCTAAGTAATACTCTAGACTCACTAAAAACACACTAAACTACTAACCGGCAAGTGTACCGATCGACTCTAGTATAGCTAAAGTAAGTCCGGATATTGAACCCACGAGACTCTATCTAGACTACGACTGAAACGAACATACTAATTATTTAATTGTTTGAGGGGGGGGGGTTTCTAAAAATCCTAAGAAAACAATTAAATTAAACTAAATTAACTAATTAAACTAAAGATTACGAATTACTTTGGACTTTACTCAGATGGTGGAAACACCACCTAGACTCGAATCCTGGTTGATTTTAGTAACGATTTTATTTGGAAGTTGATTAATGAGGAACCAGGATCATAATATTCTCACCTCTCGGGATATCTAATAGGACCCTTAACCCTTCTCAAGAGCACGCTATAGCACCCTCGAGGTTGTTGAGATTACCGATTATTAGACTCTCTGTCAAGACACCTAATGGGTTTATAAAAGTATCCTACAAGGCTCACACCCTGTCGAGATCTAAACCAAGGATAGACTAGTTTTCTCAATTGGACTTGCTTGACAATAGCCAATGGGTTTACTTCCTAGAAAGCTCATACCTTTCGGCTTAATGACTTAGACCTAGCAATAACCTCGCACCTTGCAGCTATTGACGATTAGTAGAGCACTTGATTTTATAAGATTACCAATTATCACTTTTAAGGTTAGTTGTGCACGATAACCCTAAAGACTCTAGCTTTATTATGTGATATAGACAGTCACCAGAAACTAGAACCTAACATGACTCTATTGCGTGATAAAGACCGTCACCAAGATTCATGTAAAGCAATAAATAATAGCCAAACACAATCAAATATGCAAACACATCCAATTGATAGAACAAGTCATTTACAACATATAAACAATCCTCAAAAATCACAAATCCATAATAAAAATCAAAACTTTATCAATCATTCCTCTAGTCTAGGTAATTAAAAAGGTTTAGCCGAACAAAGTCATGATATTTACTGAAGACAAAGAACAATCAATCAAACTAAACATGGTAAACAAGAAAGAAGCCAATGTAAAGACACCCGAACGTCACGAATGTGAACCGAATGCTTCCTTGACTTCAATCTTCAATCCAATAGCTCCGAATGCTCGAAAACCTCTGAATTATTGCCTCAAAATCGCCCAGGTTCTTGCTAATTCGTAGCTTAGGGTTCTAAGAATGATTAATAGGTTTATATAGGTTTATACAACTCAAAACCCTTGCCAGTTCGCGACTATCTGATGAAATCACCTTCTCGCGGGACGCGAGAAGGTCTGCTACTGAGACTCGTGGCCCGCGACTGGGTTATGACGTCATCAGTTCTTAAATCTCTCGCTGGCCATGAGAGACATATTTCAAGTGAGTCGCGGCCCGCCAGAAGCTTATAATCCAGCATTTTTGCACCGTTTCAGCTCCCGAGCCTTCCAATTCATTCCAGGACTTGGCTTTTCCGTGTTTCAACTTGTTTTCCACATTTTCCAGCTGTTTTAAGCTCACAAGACATGTAAAACGCAATTGGATCAAAAGCCTAACTATTCTACAGAAAATGAAACTAAAACTAATAAAATGTAACACCCTAAAAACGGATTTGGTAATCAAACCACGTTGATATTAATGAACGGGTAAAATACCGTTGGTCGTAAGAATTTACCAAGTAAATATCAGGATTTATGTAAATAATCCTAATATTAAATAAAAGGTGAATAAATGCTTTTGAGAAAATAAAGTTTATAAGAACCCGAGTTAACCTAGTAATAAGAGAAAATATTGTTAGAAATAAGTAGGTTGAAGCCTACTTAATAACTAACCAAACATGAGGGACCAAAGTGGGATAACTTGGAAGTTTAATATTTAAAAGAAAATCAAAACAAAACACACATAAAAAGTGTGTGTTACGATAAGGAGAAGGCTCCAAGTAGCCAAAACCCTAGTTCATCAAATTCATCAAATTGAAGGGCTAAATGGAGCTCAAATTCATGAACGAACGTGAATTAATGATCACCCAATCTAGGGGATCATAAGGTATGTCGAATTTTTGATATTGATGAAGTTGTGAAATTTGATGAACATCACAAAATGCGATTTATGTATGAATCGTAGAGGCATGGCTGAATTAGTGATGTATACTTGCTTAGGAACAAAAACCTAAGTGAAAATTCTACATAGATTGTTATGATTAGGATGTTTAGATGATTTACCACACTTAGATAAGTGGGTTTTAATATTATGATGAAATTGATGAAAGGGAAATGTCTAGAATCATCATGCATGATAGTGATAAGATGTTGCTTGAATAAATTATGAATTCGGGTATATGTTCATACTTGCCGTAGAGTGGGTTTTGTATAATATGAAGGAATAAATGTCATATTCATGTTAAATGATGTTTGAGATTATCATATGTTATGAATGATTAAGATCTTTAGCTAAACTCGATGTTTCGGTGAATTCGATATATATAGGATGAAATGAATTGTTTCACATTGATAAAATGTCACACCCCTAATTTCCACGTGTAACCCGGTGGGCCCGGTTGGGGAATATGGTGACGTAAGTTGATATCATTATTACCAACAATACAATAATACACAGCGGAAGTCTGGATAGTTACTATTACAAACGTTTGAATGTTCAAAGTTCAAAAATAATAACTACAACGCTTGTAACTAGATCCACAGGCGGATCAATGTGAATACAAAATGAAACTTGACAGACTAAGGCCTTCTAAGCAAAGGGTTGCAATTCCTCTTAAGCTTCACCGAGTACTTCCAGCCTAATTACGTATACTTGTCACCTGCGCTTAGTCTTTTGAAAGTACGTCAGTTTCCACTGGTAAATACCTTTAACCGACTCATTTTGAAAACATTTCGAAAACATTTAGTGTACACAATGGTACTTTGTTTTATAAATAACTTGGAATAAATAATTGCATGTTATCAGGTTTACATGCTAATAATACATTTAGAGCCCAAAAACTATGCCGGGATCCTTATTAATCGACACACCACTTTAATACCTTTAATAGGTGCACCCCTATTGGGTAATACTTTATTTTAGCATCTGACGGGTGTATGCCTACACCCCGTGCTTAGGTCGTGGCCATTTGCAATTAAATGAACCGTGGATATCCAGGACACGGTCGTTTTAACCCCCAAATGTTTAATATTAAGCAATACGAATTAAAATGGATTATTTCAATTCCCGACTCATTGGTCTTTGATCCTATATCCAACCATGCGGTATTATTATACCGTATCCCAAGCCCGTATAAGGGAAAATAAGTTAAAATATTTACCTGGCTTGCAAAAGTCTTTAGTAATAAGAAAATAAGCAAAGCACAGCCGTAATCAAAATAAACTAGCTCGGCGACAAGCTACCGGAAGTCTCTAGTCTGGATTGGATGGTATTATTAACCGATTAGTTAGTTAGCGGGTCTTTATTTAGTCATTAACTTAGACCGGCTAACTTAAAATAAAGATAACGGTATGAAAATGCTAGATTAAGCGATGACAGAAAAAGAATGTATTTTGGACCCGACAAGTACTTGGACTTGTATAATATGGGTTACCATTTTACATTATGGAATTTGAGAATATTTTGATATGGTTAAACCCGTTTTCGTTAAGTTTCGTAAACTAGTCACGTAGGTTTAACCGTACGCATATAAGTGAAACTGGGTAACCGGGCGAGTCCTATACAAGTTCCATATGCCATTAAGTTTAAAATATGTTACTATAACAGTAGGTTATTGATATGACGACCTGTTATGGTTTTAAAAGCAAACTATGCCTTAAAGGGCGTTTTCGTCATTTCTAAAATGTAATAAACGGGCTTATATGTAAACTGATGTTATTAATATAAACATTCTGTAAAAATACCTATTTTATGGTGTTATACAATAGGACATCAATTATATGCGTGGTTTATAGTTTAAGACCAAACTATGTCCCGAAAGGGTAATTGGTCATTTCATATATAATTGATAACTTATTTGGGAATCTGAGTTTGGGACATGTACCCACTGTTAAAAAATTTTAAAATATGTTTTGAAATCAGTAGGTATCAAGTATCAATGCTCCAATATGGTTTTAAACAACATTATGCGCCGAAATGGCGATTAAGTCGTTAAATGACGATTTAAACGATATTTAAGTAAAACTGTTGTTGTGACCAGGTTTGAATGACCAAAATATTTTAAGATATATATTTCATCAGTAAGTATGATGTTTTGATTCATAAAAATGTTTATAACCCATTTGAAGTGCCGAAAGGGCAACATCGTCATTTAAAGGCATAGTGGGCAAACTATAGCTTAAACTTAGTTTGCAACCTGAATGAATATCCCAAATAGTCCTAATAATGATATTACATAGGTAGGTATTGAGTTTTGATGTCAAAGTTATGTTTAAACCATTTTATGTGTAAAAAGTGCGTTTTTGGCATATTTAACGGATACTTGCAAAATGCTCGGATTACTATGAACCCATGTGATATAACTCCAGAGGATTATGCTACAACTAAACATGGTCACAATGCAACTTAGAATCAAAAGCTAAGGTTGCTAAATCGGGTCAGAACTGAAAGTCAAAGCAAAAGTCAACTTTTGCGACTTTCGGTTGCGAACCGACCTTAGACCTGGACTTGACGGGCCGAACATGTTTATACATGTTCTAATACTTATTACCAAGTTATTAAAGTGTCAAAATGTATTTTATAACACCTACATTATCATATATGAATTTATTTTAAAAACTGACCCAGTTTGACTTTTTATTAATATCTTTGACCCGTCAATTGACCAAGCAAACTGGTAATCAGGAGGTGCCCTCTTGAGAGATTAACACCTACCTAATTACGATCACGTGCCACATTCGTACCAAACAATGGCTGGACCGTAACGGTCTTAGCTCAAAGTCAAAGCGTTTTTACGTCAACGCTTTGACTTTGGCTTAAAGCCTAATAAAATGAAAATAAAGGATTGGAACACTTACAAGTGAACCAAGGATGACTTAAGAACTCAGGGGATTGCTCCTTGAATATTAGGAGCCTTCCAAGTGAGTAATAGAGAGAAAGAAAGTGAGAGGTGCAAGAAGTGAGGTTGATGAACACCTCTATTTATACTTGGAGATCATGAACAAGATCAATCCAAGTGTTTAGAGCTCACCTAGGATCACTCCAGGTGTTACATGAGGTGTCCAAAACCAGAATTGAGGCCATGGTTTCGGAATTCAGGAGCTGAAGTGGGTTAGGAGGTGGCAAGCATGCAGGTCCTGCAGCTGGCTGCCAATTCTGCGAACAAGCTTCTCACGCGCGTCGCGCGGGGACACCAGGTCCCTGGCGCGTGGCGCCTGGGGTGCCAAATCATAAAATTTCCATTTTGGCCCCTGAACTTCTCCAAACTCCCATATTTTGACATAAAAGCAGTGTTTTATTCAATATGGCCCCTGGTTGGCACTCTCGGGAGTATAACCGAACATCATTAAGCTCCGGGTTCGTTAAAAGGTCACTCAGAGGCATAGATTTAGTACGTTGACACGTTTAACCCCTCGACTTTAATATTCACCACTCAAAGGTTATAAAATAACATGTTGGCGATTTTTGTCCCTCTCGTTTAGCACGTGGCAACCAAAGATTTCGGGACACGTATCAGAATTTTATTGGATGAAATTTTCGAGGTGTCACATCTTCACCCCCTTAATAAAAATCTCGACCTTGAGATTTATTCGAATAGATTAGGGTACTTTTGTCGCATATTGGACTCGACCTCCCAAGTATATTCGGGACCTCGACGGGCATCCCATTTGACCTTCACAATAGGTACGTGCCTCTTACGAAGCTTCTTAACTTGCCGATCCTCGACCGCAATTGGTTTCTCTATGAAACGCAAGACACAATCTCATCAACATAAAGCTTAGCCATCTTGTATCCAAAAGTGATATGTGTATCTTGTATCTCTATCAGATACAATGGATATCGGCACTCCATGCAAGGACACAATCTCATCAATATAAAGCTTAGCCATCTTGTCAGAATCGTATGTTTCCTTAATTGGCAAGAAGTGAGCGGATTTGGTTAATCTATCCACAATAACCCATATTGTGTCATTGCCACGTTTTGTCTTAGGTAACTTAGTGATAAAGTCCATGGTTACCATTTCCCATTTCCATACTGGGATTTCAAGTTGCTGTAGAAGTCCTGACGGTTTCTGGTGTTCTGCCTTAATTTGAGAACACGTCAAGCATTTTGCTACGTGATTGGCTATATCTTTCTTCATACCCATCCACCAATAGCTGGGTTTAAGATCTTGATACATCTTGTCGCTACCCGGGTGAACCGAGTATTTAGAGCTATGTGCTTCCTGGAGGATTAGATCTCTAAGTCCTCCGTAGATCGGAACCCAGATCCGATCATTCATCCTAAACATTTCGTCCTTTCCAGATGCTAATAGATCGATGGTTGCACCTAATCCTTCTTTGGCAATGTTGTCCTTAGACATGGCTTGTTTTTGTGCATTTAGCAGCTTTTCATTCAAGTTGTTCTTCAGTTCAATGCTCTTGGCATTGATCCTTAAAGGTTTGATTCTTTCCTTGCGACTAAGCGCATCAGCGACTACATTCACCTTTCCTGGATGATATCGAATCTCGCAATCATAGTCGTTGAGTGTTTCCATCCAACCAAGGTTGCCTCATTTTCAAATCCTTTTGATTGAACAAGTGTTGCAGACTTTTATGGTCAGTGTAGATGATACACTTTGTTCCATATAAATAGTGTCTCCAAAGTTTAAGTGCGAATACTACCGCACCCAATTCTAAATCATGGGTGGTGTAGTTTCTCTCGTGCACTTTTAGTTGTCGTGATGCATAGGCAATCACTTTGCCTCTCTGCATAAGCACACATCCCATGCCAGTGTGCGATGCATCACAATAAACTACAAATTCTTCAATTCCTTCTGGCAGAGTTAACACCGGGGCATTACTCAACTTATGCTTTAACGTCTCAAAGGATTCTTTTTGTTTGGGCCCCAGTTAAATTTAGCATCCTTACGAGTTAGGATTGTTAAAGAAGCGGCTATTCGAGAGAAGTTCTTGATGAACCTTCAATAATAACCAGCCAATCCTCAGAAACTACGTATCTCAAAAGGTGTCTTTGGGGCTTCCCAATTCATTATTGCTTCTATCTTTGCTGGGTCTACTTGAATACCGTGTTCAGTTACTATGTGACCAAGGAACTGAACTCACGTAGCCAGATTTCGCATTTGGAAAATTTTGCATACAACTTTTCCTGCGTAGAATTTCAAGAATGCACCGCAAGTGTTTCTCGTGATCCGATTGATTTCGAGAGTAGATGAGTATGTCGTCTATGAAGACAATGACAAACTTATCTAAGTATGGCTTGCAGACTCTATTCATGAGATCCATGAATGCTGCGGGTGCATTAGTGAGTCCGAAAGGCATCACTAGAAACTCGTAATGTCCAGTTCTCGATGAACCTTCGATAATAACCAGCCAATCCTAAGAAACTACGTATCTCAGAAGGTGTCTTTGGGGCTTCCCAATTCATTATTGCTTCTATATTTGTTGGGTCTACTTGAATACCGTGTTCAGTTACTATGTGACCAAGGAACTGAACCTCACGTAGCCAGAATTTGCATTTGGAAAATTTTGCATACAACTTTTCCTGGCGTAGAATTTCAAGAATGCACCGCAAGTGTTTCTCGTGATCCGATTGATTTCGAGAGTAGATGAGTATGTCGTCTATGAAGACAATGACAGACTTATCTAAGTATGGCTTGCAGACTCTATTCATGAGATCCATGAATGCTGCGGGTGCATTAGTGAGTCCGAAAGGCATCACTAGAAACTCGTAATGTCCATATCTTGTCCTGAAAGCAGTTTTCGGAACATCTTCGTCCCTAACCTTTAGTTGGTGATATCCGATCTTAAATCTATCTTCGAGAAATAACTTGCACCTTGTAATTGATCAAACAAGTCGTCGATCCTGGTCAAGGGATAACGATTCTTGATCGTTATCTTATTGAGCCCACGGTAATCAATGCACATCCGCATTGATCCGTCCTTCTTTTTAACGAAAAGGATAGGGGCTCCCCAAGGCGAAGAGCTAGGTTGAATAAAACCTTTCTCTATTAGTTCGTCAAGTTGGGTTCTCCGTTCCTTCATCTCGGTTGGTGCTAAACGATACGGAGCTTTAGCTATGGGAGCTACTCCAGGTATGATGTCAATTCGAAACTATACCTGCCTATCAGGAGGTAGGCCAGGTAATTCTTCTGGGAACACGTCCGGGTATTCAGAGATGATAGGGATATCCTCAATCCTTGGTTTGGGTTCATCAACGGTGACTTGTGCCATGTAGATGACACATCCCTTCGTCATACATCTAGATGCCTTAAGTAAAACTGCCTTATCAGGCAATCCAAAATGTTTGTCTCCATGAGTGGTGAGGATTTTACCAGACGGGGATTTGATCTCGATGAGTTTCTTATGGCAGGAAATGCATGCTTGGTTATGCGATAACCAATCCATGCCTAAGACTACATCGAATCCCGCTAGTTTCATGGGCAAAAGAGAGACATGGATAGAATGATTCTTGATGGATATGAAGCATCTGTCAAGAATGGAAGAAGCGGTTTCTATAGCTCCATCAGCGAGCTCTATTTCATAGGTTATGTCTAGAGTTCTTATAGGCAGGTTTAATAGTTCACTAAATTTATGATCTACAAACGATTTATCGGCGCCCGAATCGAAAAGAACTCTAGCAAAAGCGTCGTTTATAAGGAACGTACCCGTTATGACATTGTTATCCTTTATTGCTTCCTTAGCATTCATTTGGAAGGCTCTAGCAGTGGCCTTCTTTGCCTATGAAGTTTTGGGTTTACCCTCGGTATTTGCCTTTGGGCAACTTGTTTTGATGTAGCCCTTCTTACCACATCCAAAGCAAGTAGCATCCTTTATATTACGACACTCATGAGACCGATGCCCGGTTTTCTTGCAGATGTTGCATTGCTTTGGTTTTTGTTCTAAGCGACACTGTCCATAGTGTTGCTTCCCACACGTTTTGCACGTGGGTTTGACGCCTGATTTCTGATTACTTTTGCTACTCATGCTTGCTTTTCTTGTTAAATTTCTGGGAGTTTCCATCTTCCCGTTTCCTCTTTCCGTCATTGTCAGTTTTGACTGACAATTGCCTCACATACTCCTGTGTGAGGGAGAGGGATAACTCAACAGCAGATTTGTAGGTGCCAGGCTGCACCGCCTTGACCATACTCCTGATTTCAGTAGCTAGCCCATTGATGAAACGTGCGATACGTTTGGGCTCCGAGGTAACCAAATAAGGCACTAGCCTTGAAAGAGAGTTGTAGTCGGTGACAAACTTCCGACAATCCATGTTCGTCATGGTCAGATTTAGAAAATCTGACTCGATTTTCTCCACCTTGTGAGGTGGGCAGTAGGTATCCTTCACAAGATGTACGAACTTGGACCAACTCAAGTTGTAGAGATGAACCTTGCCCGTGGACTGGAGGCTTTCCACCAGATAAGGCATCGCCCTTGAATGATTGAGATACATACTTCACCACAGTTTTATCAGCCCAACCACTGATATCCACCACCGTTTCCATCTCATCCAGCCATCTCAAACATTCTACTGCTCCTTTTTCCCCATTAAAGTCTCGGGGTCTACAAGACACGAAGTACTTGTAGGAGAAACCGTCGCCATCAACACTCGGTTTCTTGGGATGCGCATCACTCTTCGCTATACTTTTCACATTCGAAGAGTGTGCCTCACTCTTTTTCGGTTCAGAGGGATTAGGCTGAGACTTAGGTTTGGAAACAGGCTTGGAGCGAGAAGCACTCGACTCTGGTTGACGATCAGATCTTTCTTTTAAGGCCTTGCCAACTTCTGCGGCAATAAGTTCTCTTAAATCGTTCTTACTAATAAGGATGTTCTCGTTGGCATCATCGTCATTCGCTTGCTGTTTACTTCATTTGAATCAGCCATTGCTGTAGCTTACTTCGATAGATCAAGATGAATTCGGTTAGTCGCTATGGTGTACCCTTATTCATGACATGGTTCTAAGACCATATAGGATTAAAATATTAAATGTAGTATATTTATACATAACCTAGGTCTTGAAGGACCATCATAGGCATTTATAGATTGGACATAGTCCAGAATTTATCAGTGTGCATCAAGTGTCGCTACTGTATTTTGCACATTGGCTTTACACTACTATTGAGTGTTTGAATAATTTAACCAGGATCTCACCGAATCACTTAGGCGACAGGTGTGCGAATATTTTCATTTACCCATTTGACTAATGTGGCAATGATTGTCACGGGAAATTAAGGGTAACTCCTCATTGAGAGTTACTATAGAGAAATGATAAATTTGGAAGTTGAACGTTGTTCACCTTTGCTAGACAGAAGGTTACTTCCGAAATTTTCATTTGCTAATTCCTAGTTGATCATAGTCATTGGCTAATAGATCTTGGGATAATATAGCGGATCAATAAAATTTATCATGATGATTGATTAAATAAAATACATAAATAAGGAAATCTTACAAAAAAGGACATTACATAATTGCCAAATATATAGGACTTGGAAATAACAAAATGGTTCACGCAGGAACCTAACAAAAATAATAATGTCCTCGCAGGGACTGAAAAGGAAATAACATTGTCCACGCAGGGACTTTTGGAATTTAAATTACATATATGAAAATACAAAACTAGTCATCCTTCCTTCCTTTAACGGCCTTGTACAACTTCTTGATAAATTTCGTTGTTTACTTCTCTGATTTCTTGACCTGTTGTCGCATTTCCCTTACTTGATCCAAGGCCTCATTAATGGCCTTGAGTGGTACTTGTGGTTGGGGTTGCGGCTGAGGTGGAGGCGGTTGCGGCTGAGGCGCAACTGGGTACGGATATCCATAAGGTGGATACCCGGTAGAGGTATAAGGAGGTGGGTAGGAAGGGTAAGAGAAATGATAAAGGTTATTATGAATGACTGCATCATAATAAGGGTCCTGCTCCATTCCATGATGGATGTAATTATACAAGCCAGGAGGGTCAACAGTGTGAAACTCTGATGGTCCTGTATATGCAGGTATTGGGTTGGCAAACTCCGGCAGTGGTAAAGGTGGTTGAGGCAGAGGCTCAACAGCTGGTTGTGGCGGGGGTTCCACCACTGGCGATGTGTTTGAGGGCCCACCCATTTGCGGGTCCTCGGGGATAACTGGGTATGAGGGTGGTAAAGGTGGTAGCGAACCCGACCTTTGACCAGCACGTACTGACATACGTGCTCAACGCCTCCGGCGTGATGATGATTCGGGTGGTGGATGAGGTTGATCCACCTGTTGCATATCAACATCCTCTTGGTGAGGATGAGGTGAAGGGTCTTGATGATGGGGAGCGCTATGGTATGAGAGTGTGTTGATGAACACATATTGTGCCCATCTTTGGTCAAATTCATCGGGACCTCTAAATGGAGATCCTGCCACGGAGTTCGAGCCGCTAGACAAATGACCATACGATCCGGTTTGCGAGAATTCCTCCGGGTCGGAATCTTCCTCCATATGTGTGGGTGAGTCAACTGGAGGGGTTTCTGGTGCGGGTTGGTTGACTGGGTTATCGAAATAGGAGTTGAAGTATTCTTGTTGGGATTGGGAGTGCGAATGGTGAGATTGATATGAATGGTGTGAATGGTAGGAATGCTGTGAATGCGAATGAGGTGGGGAGTATTCATGTGAGATTGAATGTCGGTAAGGTTCAAAGGGGGATGAAGAATCTCCGGATCCTTCGTAAGGGTTGTATTCAGGTAAATTGGCTGCTCCAGCTAAGGAGGGTCGGTATGGAAGTCTAAAGGATGGTCCAGTGAAAGATGGTCCAGTCATTGAGGGTCCACCCCTCATGGGTCCTTTGCCTTTTCCTCCTCGTCTGAACTTAGGCGGCATTATTCCTGCTTCAAAAACAAGTTAATAAAATACAAAGCTAGAATAATAAGATGGAAACGATTAAACCTAGGTCAAAGTCTAGACTCAAAAGTCTAAGAGACGTGTGTTATTATGTATTCCCGAGATTAAACACAAAAGGCTAGTGTTTAATTCACTCGAAAGTTGGCTCTGATACCAACCTGTCACACCCCTAATTTCCACGTGTAACCCGGTGGGCCCGGTTGGGGAATATCGTGACGTAAGTTGATATCATCATTACCAACAATACAATAATACACAGCGGAAGTCTGGATAGTTACTATTACAAACGTTTGCATGTTCAAAGTTCAAAAATAATAAATACAACGCTTGTAACTAGATCCACAGGCGGATCGAAATGTGAATACAAAATGAAACTTGACAGACTAAGGCCTTCTAAGCAAAGGGTTGCAATTCCTCTTAAGCTTCGCCGAGTACTTCCAGCCTAATTACGTATACTTGTCACATGCGCTTAGTCTTTTGAAAATACGTCAGTTCCACTGGTAAATACATTTAACCGACTTATTTTGAAAACATTTCGAAAACATTTAGTTTACACAATGGTACTTTGTTTTATAAATAACTTGGGATAAATAATTTCATGTTATCAGTTTTACATGCTAATAATACATTTAGAGCCCGAAAACTATGTCGGGATCCTGATTAATCGACATGCCACTTTAACACCTTTAATAGGTGCACCCCTATTGGGTAATACTTTATTTTAGCATCTGACGGGTGTATGCCTACACCCCGTGCTTAGGTCATGGCCATTTGCAATTAAATGAGCAGTGGATATCCAGGACACGGTCGTTTTAACCCACAAATGTTTAATATTAAGCAATACGAATTAAAATGGATTATTTGAATTCCTAACTCATTGGTCTTTGATCCCATATCCAACCATGTGGTGTTATTATACCGTATCCCAAGCCCGTATAAAGGAAAATAAGTTAAAGTATTTACCTGGCTTGCAAAAGTCTCTAGTAATAAGAAAATAAGCAAAGCACAGCCATAATCAAAATAAACTAGCTTGGCGACAATCTATCGGAAGTCTCTAGTCTGGATTGGATGGTATTATTAACCGATAAGTTAGTTAGCGGTCTTTATTTAGTCATTGACTTAGACCGGCTAACTTAAAATAAAGATAACGGTATGAAAACGCTAGATTAAGCGCTGACCGAAAAAGAATGTATTTTGGACCCGACAAGTACTAGGACGTGTATAATATCGGTTACCATTTTACATTCTGTAATTTGAGAATATTTTGATATGGTTAAACCCGTTTTCGGTTAAGTTGCGTAAACTAGTCACGCAGGCTTAACAAGTACGCATATAAGCGAAACTGGGTAACCGGGTGAGTCCTATACAAGTTCCATATGCCATTAAGTTTAAAATATGTTATTATAATAGTAGGTTATTGATATGACGGCCCGTTATGGTTTTAAAAGCAAACTATGCCTTAAAGGGCGTTTTTGTCATTTCTAAAATGTAATAAACGGACTTATATGTAAACTGATGTTATTAATATAATCATTATGTAAAAATACCTATTTTATGGTGTTATATCAATAGGACATCAATTATATGCATGGTTTATAGTTTAAGACCAAACTATGTCCCGAAAGGGTAATTTGGTCATTTCACATATAATTGATAACTTATTTGTGAATATGAGTTTGGGACATGTACCCACTGTTAATAATTTTAAACTTTGTTTTGAAATCAGTAGGTATCAAGTCTCAATGCTCCAATATGGTTTTAAACCACATTATGCGTCGAAATGGCGATTAAGTCGTTAAATGACGATTTAAATGATATTTAAGTAAAATTGTTGTTGTGACCAGGTTTGAATGACCAAAATATGTTAAGATATATATTGCATCAGTAAGTATGATGTTTTGATTCATAAAAATGTTTATAACTCATTTAAAGTGCCGAAAGGGCAATATCGTCATTTAAAGGCATAGTGGGCAAACTATAGCTTAAACTTAGTTTGCAACCTGAATGAATATCCCAAGTAGTCCTAATAATGATGTTACATCAGTAGGTATTGAGTTTTGATGTCAAAGTTATGTTTAAACCATTTTATGTGTTAAAAGGGCGTTTTATACTTGCAAAATGCTCGGATTACTATGAACCATGTGATATAACTCCAGAGGATTATACTACAACTAAACATGGTCACAATGCAACTTAGAATCAAAAGCTAAGGTTACTAAATCGGGTCAGAACTGAAAGTCAAAGCAAAAGTCAACTTTTACGACTTTCGGTTGCGAACCGACCTTAGACCTGGACTTGACGGGCCGAACATGTTTATACATGTTCTAATACTTATTACCAAGTTATTAAAGTGTCAAAATGTATTTAATAACACCTACGTTATCATATATGAATTTATTTTAAAAACTGACCCAGTTTGACTTTTTATTAATATCTTTGACCCGTCAATTGACCAAGCAAACGTGGTAATCAGGAGGTGCCCTCTTGAGGGATTAACACCTACCTAATTACGATCACGTGGCCACATTCGTACCAGACAATGGCTGGACCGTAATGGTCTTAGCTCAAAGTCAAAGCGTTTTTACGTCAACGCTTTGACTTTGGCTTAAAGCCTAATAAAATGAAAATAAAGGATTGGAACACTTACAAGTGAACCAAGGATGACTTAAGAACTCAGGGGATTGCTCCTTGAATATTAGGAGCCTTCCAAGTGAGTAATAGAGAGAAAGAAAGTGAGAGGTGCAAGAAGTGAGGTTGATGAACACCTCTATTTATACTTGGAGATCATGAACAAGATCAATCCAAGTGTTTAGAGCTCACCTAAGATCACTCCAGGTGTTACATGAGGTGTCCAAAACCAGAATTGAGGCCATGGTTTCGGAATTCAGGAGCTGAAGTGGGTTAGGAGGTGGCAAGCATGCAGGTCCTGTAGCTGGCTGCCAATTCTGCGAACAAGCTTCTCACGCGCGTCGCGCGGGACACCAGGTCTCTGGCGCGTGGCGCCTGGGGTGCCAAATCACAAAATTTCCATTTTGGCCCCTGAACTTCTCCAAACTCCCATATTTTGACATAAAAGCATGTTTTATTCAATATGGCCCCTGGTTGGCACTCTCGGGAGTATAACCGAACATCATTAAGCTCTGGGTTCGTTAAAAGGTCACTCAGAGGCATAGATTTAGTATACGTTTAACCCCTCGACTTTAATATTCACCACTCAAAGGTTATAAAATAACATGTTGGCGATTTTTGTCCCTCTCGTTTAGCACGTGGCAACCAAAGATTTCGGGACACGTATCAGAATTTTATTGGATGAAATTTTCGAGGTGTCACATAAAACAATCCCAAATCCTTGAATGATATTAATAACTTAGCATTCAATGATTGATGTTGTGTTAATTCAATGATTTACGGTTATGTGAACTTGGTTAAGAAAGTAATTAAAACGGTAGCGCAAGAATAATGCCTACCAGATATTTGACAAATTGCTTAAATGAGTTGTTGAACTCATAGTGGAATTACTTACGCTAATAGGCAGTTTGACTTTTTAAAAGTCAAACTAACCAATGATAAGATCGAATGATAAATTTGACATACAACCCATAAGGTGGAATAGTCGTGATTGATAATGACTAATCTAACCATCTTACGAATTATGATGATAGTTTGACGCTTGACAAGCTCGGTGGAGGCTTGGGATGAAACGGGTCAAACGAATCAAGTATGAAGGAAAAGCGTAATTAGGACGCAAGGTAAGTAAATCTTACACTCTTTTTATAGAATACCTACTTGTGTGCATTGGATATGAATAAAGTAAATTTCAAAATTGAAATATGATGTTCCAACGTGAAATAATATGGGTTGGAACGAGAGAAAATGATGAGAAACCATAATTTATGGTAAAAGGGTAAAACGGTAAATTAGTCATGTGATGAAGAATAAATAAGGAATTTTGAAACATTACGTTATGGTATAAACCATGACGGGTAAAAGTGGTAAAATAGTAATCCGGACATGAGCAGACGGATAGATAAAGAGATTTGAGAAAACACCATATGGCAGTCATAACGGGTCAAACAATATAAGAAACGACTTTTAAATAATATGAACTCACGGAGTAAAACGGAATAGGTTAAAGAGGTGAGATGGTATTTAAATACCATCTCATAAATGTTAATGGTTATTTCAACTAAACGGGTCGAATGGTGTTGTTAACACCATTTGACAATAATATTTGATGATTGCTTGTGGAATTTTGTGATCACAGGGAGATAAGATATAGTTCGCGTTGCTATTATTTAGTAATTAATAGTGAAAGGTATTTAAATGGGTCGATGCTATGACTCGAGCCAGGTATGCGTAATTAAGATTATAGTTAAAATGCGATTTTGGTCAAATGGTTCATTAAAAGTCTTTTGTTGTAAAAGGAGGGACTAAAGATGACCAAAACGCCTTTGATCGAATAACTGGGTAAATGACCCTTAGGGGTTGTTTAGGAACATGTATTATGATCATGTAAGCTTTTGAAAAGTATAAAAGTTATAGGCATAAGCCATTTTGGGTCAAATGCCTATAAATGGGTCTTTTCCGTAAAATAACGAACCGAATGGTAGAATTCGAGAAAATGGGATCTTTATATTTAAATCCACCCCGAAAAATAGATGTGGTGGAATATAAGTAGCTATTTTAAATGTGGCAATGTGAGGTGTGAAAAGAAAGAGCGAAATTTAAACTTAAAAGTTTAAATCCTCAAAACGGGTCAAAACAAATTATGCTCATAGCTTGGGAATTAGCCGCGTGATTCATGAAAGTTACGACTCGAACTAGATATTTTGAGTTAAAAATGTTAATGTATGCTTTATGATTATTTAGAAGCAAGTTTATGGTCTTAAACATGAATGGGTCAAAATGTTTAATAATTGAATAAAAAGCCGAGGGCTTAAAGTCTAGAAAACTGTTAATTCAGATGTCAGGTTTTGAATCCACATGATGGGAAATCAAATTACGATCACGTAGAAAGAAACGGATCATAAAACGGATATGTATTTTGAAAGTTATGCTAGTTTTTGTGCATAACAATTTTGAGATAGGATTGCTGGGAATATGCAGCTCCATTTCAAAAACTTTCTGGCGAAATTGGACCTTGGCGTCGTGCGACGGCCAAGGGTGATTACCGTTGCGTGCGGCGACGGACCTAAAAAAAGTTAATAAATGTTGTTTTTCTTGTTCGTTTTAGCATCCGGACTTGATTAAACACTTCTAAACTCCAAATGACTAACCCATTTCATGGTTTATGAAATGTAGGTATATTTTGAAGTGTCGAATGACGATCAAGCTCAAGGAAGAACCGAACACAATCAAGATACAAGCTTCCGCACTATGTTTCGTCGTCTTTTTAAATGACGAACTTATAAATATAATGTTGAAAGGTTTAAAATTCTTAATTGTTTTAATAGACCCGCATTTTTCAAATGTATGTGTAATGGTATATACACATTTATACTCGAAACCAATATGAAAACTGCTAAATAGAAGTATGGGTCTTACATAAAAACTATACAAACTGAACACGAATAACTGATGTATTTTACAATACACACATACACACTCTCTGTCTCTTATCTCTTCTCCTCCCCCCCTCTCTACATAAGCTTTCCCCTTCTTCTCCACGACCACTGGTCAACGTTACCACTACCTCCCCCACCTAATTCTCCATCATCTCCAGTCAACATCACCACCACCCCGCCCTTACCACACTCCTAACAAGCACCACCATTCTCATTTTTTTTTCTAAATCCTAACCACCACCATCGTATACCTTTCTTTTCTCTCTCTTTAAATTGTCGGGCACCACCATCAGCAGCCAACCAAAACATGTCCAAAGCCATGAATTGTCACACTACCAGCATCGTCACCTGACTACTGCATTCGGATCTATTTAAAAATGACATCTTTCTTGGATATTATTTCATGGTTTTCTTGTTCAGATCTGTAGATCTGCAAACGATAAGACGGTTTCACTAGAGGTGGGTTACAATTTAAGGTTGTATTTGTCTGTTTTTCGATTTGGGGTTGGGTTCGATTTGGTGTTGTGTTCCGATTTGGTGTTGCGTCGCGTTCACGCATATGGTGGTCGGCGGATGGTTGTGGATGGTGGTGCTTGTTGTCGGTGTAGAGTTGTTGGGGATGGTGGCTGTTGGTGGTGATCTGGTGGTGGCTGGTTATGGTGAAGAGAGAGAGAGAGAGAAGAGAGAAAGAGAGAGAGATGGTTCAGATCTGTGATGGTACATGTAGAACCATGATACTTGTGTGCAGAATAGTTGTAATAAAATATGGGTGGTGAAAGCAGTAAACTCTGTCTAAACTCATGATGGAAAATCACTTGTGTTTGGGCCAAACAATCATTTACCAGATATATATTCTACCTATTGGCCACGATTTCATCAATCATCATTGCACCACAGGGGATCGAGGGTGAGTTAGTCGAAAATTAAAAATATTTTACATAACAACCTGCAGAACAGGTCAACGTAAGTTACAAATGAATGGATTTTCCCAATTATATTTGTGCTGATCTATATAAGTCTGAACCCATTACCTGACACCCGAATATCATAAAAAGCGAATATTACAGATGGCAATTGTTTAAACCGACACCTGATCTCCGAAGTAATCACCAGATGAAAAAAAAAACATAAACTTGACCTAAAGAAATGACAAACATAAACAGAAGTGTACCTTTGTAGCCACTTCAAACGATTTGCAGTATAGCTCATTCCCTGTGTCACACCCCGACCCGCAGCGGAATAAAAGTCGGGGCATAATTGGGTTATCACCAAAGCTCATGATATTTACTAAGATGTTTCATATTTATTAAATTCAAATTACAAACTTAAATATCCAAAAACAAAATTCATACAATTACAAAGGAAAATGAAACTATATATTTATTCCAAAGCATAAACTTGTTTATTTTCTAGGCCATCCTAAGTGTTTCCTGTCTCGGCTGGATTACATGTATCATGTGTAAAACAGGGGAGATTTTGGGTCAACAAAAGTTGGCAAGTGAACCTTGATAAAACATTTTAACTAATTTCTTGTTTTATTTATTAAAGAAAATTCATGCATTAATCACATGTGAGCAAACATATATATGTAAACAATCACAAACCACTTTGGATAAGTATATGACATGAATGATGATGTATTTGAGATCAAGGCTCAATCCAACGGAGCCGATCTAATGAGACTCCTGATGCTCAACCCGTATCCCACGGGGAACTGATGGGCCTAATGAAATGCGTGCACTGAAATGATAAATTTAATCTACATATAATTCACACAACAATCAATACACATTTGATCACGGATATGCTGTATGCACAAGTGTTTAAATAAAATAAAAGGATAGTACGACACATGATACACCCAAAAACATGATTAAAACGGAGAATTGGTAGAGATTCACTCACAGTGGTGCGCTCCTTGATAATGATGAGTGCGCACGAATTTTATGATTCAAGCGACGAGGAAAAACTAACCTAAATAATAACGAAATAATTCGATAAATAAATAATTTTATTTGAGATTAATATTTTTTTATTAGTGCTCTTTATGAGATTTTTAGTTTTATTTTTATGAGTTTATTGCAAATTTTTAATCTTAGGAATCTTATTTTTAAGTATTTTTAAATAATTTTTTTCAATTTAATAAGTAAAAATGAGAAAACAAATTTTTAAAAAAAAGTGTTGACCTTTGGTCGAGGTCTGACCGGTCGGATAGCATGAATTTCAGGCGGCGAGTGAGGTTCGAACCCGTGACCTCCTGTATACGTGCACGCAGCTCTACCAACTGAGCTACGTGTCTAACCCGAAATATTCTCTGTTTTAATTATATATATATACTAACTAGCTTTAACCTTATTTAGTTTTTATTAAAAAGGTTTTAATATGGCCGAAACTGATTACAGAACCCGGACTCGAACTCGGGATCTGTGGTTCGAGTGCACACAGCCCAACCAGTTGGGCTGTGTGTCTAATCTGCATAAACACTGGATTATATTCATTTTATATATATACTGTGAATTGATCTGAATAGGTTTAAAAAGTGTTGGCTTTATTTCAGAAAATCTGAAACATGTGTGATTCGAACTCGGGACGTGTGCTTTGTAATTGCACACAGTCCACCGCTGGACTGTGTGTCTAACCGGTTAAATACCCGTTTTTATTTATATTTAAACACTAACTTAACTTCATTGTTTTCACCATTCAAAATCCCGACAATGATTCCGACTGAATAAAATGATTAATCAGTTTTGATTACTGTTTTGAGCTAATAAATTACAAATCAAGAGATAGCAAGGAGGTTTAGATAATTATACCGGTTTGGAGATCAACTACGGTTTTCTGATCAGTGATTCCGACGATATTCCGGCGAGTGCGAAAGTTTCCGGCAACTTGCTTTGAAAGGAATAAAGTTTCAGGAAGATAGTGCGGTTCTGAGCGAAATGTTTACAAGGAAATTTGGGTGGGTATTTATAAGGTGGACATGCTTGCTCGATTTCGATTTAGAGGCCAAATTTTCCGGTCAATGATTCCAATTTTCAAAAGAAACGGTTTTGACTCAATTGAGTGTTAAGCAACGGTTATAACTGATGTCGAAATCAGTTTACGCGTTTCAGTCAAGTGAAAGTAGCAACATTTGCGGAGTCTTCGTTCTTGCCGGCGATTTCGGGTTCTGGGTTTTGCTGAGTTACAGGTTTGATTTTCGGCTTTACCATAAGTATTATTTGTTTAAGTATTAAACACAAATATGTGGGTGGCGGAGTGGTGTGATGTGTGTGTGTCTACGCGGTAGACCTGGGTTCGAGACCCGGCTACCCTGTTTTGTTCTTTTATTTAATTTTATTATTATTATTTATTAATTATGGTTTTTAAACTCTAAAATATTTATTAATTATGTATTATTTAAAATAACCGGCATAATAAATACGCAACGAACTTATGATTATTTGATTATAAAACGAAGCGGGTTTCGAAACCCGTTTTACGACGAATGTTACACCCTGGATCCTGAAATAGACATATCCCATTGCACATCTAACACCAAGTATCAAATTCAACATTTGCCCTACCCATTCAAATTCATCATAGGTTGGATTATGGAAAAAAGAATAAAACTGCAAATATACACAAAGCGGATAAAAAACCCAATGAAATCATTTAGGCCTAATTTGCTTTGATCGCGTGATCACCTCTAATATGTGGTGACCTCATTGACTAGGTTATACCTTCTCAGTTGCAACTGACTCACACACTCCTGTGGACCGCAATCTGTGTTAACCTCATTTATCAGTTTTCACTCAACGCCTGAACGTTAATTGAGTTGACCATGGTATCGCTATACTACAAGCCCTTTGGCCATAAACCCTAAATAACATATGGTTCTACAGTCTACACCTTATAATACATGGTGGTCATTGCTTCTCAAGTGTCGATTAAAGGCTTGGATCATGGTTATTCTCCGGAACCTGATTACCAATTCAAATCAGGAACTTCTAAGTTGAACCCACAGACAGACTCTGATTCTAATCATGAACACAAAAAAATGTAAAAAAAAAAAAACACCATGAGACCAGATTGTTACCTAAAAGCTCTAAACTTCTAAAAGTTGAAATAGGAAAAAGGAGTCATAATAACACTATGGAAAAGACAGAAATAAACCAAATCATACAATAATGCACACAGATCTGTAAAATTAGGGCTAAAAAGTCATCAAACAATGAATCACCAACAATATACGTAAGCCTGTAACAAAAATCAACAAAATAGCATAAAAATCGATGCAAAAAGTTAAAATCTTACCTGTATCCGTTACCGGTAGACGTGAAATCAAACACCTGAACAACAATTTCCAGAACATCAGCAATTTTAAGAGAAGAACCGTTGCTTTCTCTTCTCTACAAAAGCAAATAAACACTCGATCTACCATTTAGGGTGTTGTCAAAACAAATTAACAACAAATATACGTACCATTCGATGTACCATTCACGGACGAGACTACCTTAATCGTCAGAGGAGTGGTTGTACTCTCCAGTACAACACCACCTCTATTAACCTGGCCAAAGCAGCCACACATCAGAGCACCACCATCACAGTTTGGATTAGATAAGACAAAAAGAGAAGGACGATGAGAAGTGAATTGTGCTCTCCATTGTAACCACCAAAGAAAGAAAGTGAAGAGGTGCTATAGCACCAAAGAAAGTGAAGAGGTGCTTTAGCAGAAGACAATGAAGGCGTTTAATCCCATTTCCAAATCCCAATTTTAGCCTTCAGGCGTCTTAAAAAGATATTACCCCTCTAAAATGGCTTGTATATGTTGCTTTAAAACTTATACGTATGGTAAATTACATTCTTGTCCATATGATTTGCTTTATATAATATTACAAATATAGATTATAGATATAGATAATATATCATGACATAACCCACAAAAAATGATACGAAATAGACGGGATTCAGGAACCCTCCGACTCCACCGGTGACAAAATCTGAAGATCAAAATCATTTGTTGTATCAGGGTTTGGATGAGAGGAATGTTGATCGTAGAAAGCAGGGAGATATAGACTATGATGCACGGAAACGCCTATGACCTGCCGTCTCCCGTCCCGGGGACTGCTAGGGGACGGAAACGGCACGGGGACGGCCGGGAAACGTCCCCGGCTTGTTGGAGACGGCCTGGAAACGCGCTGCGGATGGGGACGGGGTTTGGGACGTGCAGGAAACGTTTCCCTGAAGTTTCGGTTTATTTTTTTTGGTTTTTATACTGATTAAAGTTCTAAAGGTGAAGTTTATTGATGCTTTGACCCATCAATTATCGTCCTAGTTAAAAGAAAGCAGAAGAGAAGAAGGTATTGTGAGCGTTACCTGATTCTCCGGTGGTGGGTGACGGTAGTTCAATGAGGGTGCTGGCCGGTAAAAGGTATTTTTCCTTTAATTACCGTTTCGGCCTCAAACGCATCGAAGGAGTTGAAAAAGATTGAAGAAGACCCTGCTGAGAAGACCAGCAGAGGGGGAGATGACGTAAGCAAAGGAAAAATAGAGCTTCAGTGGAGCCCTTGTGAACGTCAACAAACCTGCCGACATAAAATCAGGTCTCTTCCTCCGTTAACGCCGTGAGAGAGAGAGAGAGTGGGTGGTGTTTTGCCTACTACTATGTATCAATCGGTAAAAGGGTCTAGCTTACATTATCTTTTATGTATATTATTTTTATATGTTTTTATTCCCGTACCCGTCGTCCCCCGCTTCTTAAATTTTTTAGTTTTGCCGTTTCCGTGCCCGTCCCCGTACCCGTACCCCGTTCCCGTACCCGTCCAGTGCAACATAGGATATAGAAACAGACAGATACATACATATATATACAAAAGAAGACAGAGAGATATAGAGGAACGGAGGGGACATCCCATCCCCCACTCTTCTATATTTCTTCATCTGCATTACATTACATTGAGGTTTTAAATGGACTGTCGTCAATTTCAATTTTCGCCATGAACGAATTACCTACAGAATCTCCTCGCAACACCAAAAGGCTTTATCAAGTTTGGAAAGGTCGTAATGTGAGTGAGTTCCTTCCTTCTTTCCAGTTTATCATCCTGCAATTTTGTAATTATGTTGTTTCTATTGCTTAGAATTATTACCAGTTGGTGTTATTTTGACTTTTCAAGTCAACATGTAGGTGAATATTGATAGAAACAAAAAAGTTGCAAATGTGGATATTTGTTATGGATTATTTATTATATGTGAAATTTATGGATTATGAAATGCAACATATTAGTCAATGGAAACGGTCAATGTTTGACTTTAAAAGAATGGTATATTTGTCCAAGACGCAAAGGGTTAGCCGCAATGCAAGACGCTAAAAAAACATAAAATAATTATAATTAATATCTAATTAGAGTTGGGCCCACCATAACTAACCCCCACCCCACCCGTTCCCCTCCATTCACCACTCATCATCACTACAATCGAACCTCCATCGACGTCCTTCAACGACCGACCTCCACTGCCTTTCAATGACCAACAACCAGCATCTTTCACCACCATCGAACCACTGACAACCTGTAACAATCTCCGACACGATTGGGTTTGATTCACCCCTCTCAAACAACCACCATAACCATAACAACTTGCACCATCGGACCACCTTCATTACCATCAACATCTTCATTATCCATTTTGGTCATAATTTTTATTTTTTTTTCTAGTTCCAGTTATAAGGCTTGAAAAGCAAAATTCAATTAAAAAAACACCTCATAATTAACAAGACTTCACATCTTTGTCACAGACTCATAGTACTTATGTTGTGTATATATAGACATTAGGGGTGTTCATCGGATCGGATAACAAATTATTCGGATTATTCGAATCTTTTTATTTGGATTTGAAAATTTTAAGAACCTTTCTGAAATCCGATCCGATACAAATCGGAAATAGTTACATCCGATCCGAATCTATCCGAATTTAGTTCGGATGGGATTCGATATATCCAAATAACCCAAACGGATATCCAAATAATCCAAACTAAAGCGAATGACAAATTTTCCAAGTTTTTTATTATTTTTATTCTAGTTTCTGGTTTGTAACATTTTACTAACTTTGATTCACAATAACATACAAAACCTAAAAAGTACTCTTAAAACACAAATACAAAGTTCAAACTTCAAAACACAGTCTTCTTAATACAAATTAGTCTTAAAACACAAATAAAAAATTAAAACTTCAAAACATATATTAAAGCTTATTTGGTTTATTCGATATCCGAATAACCCAAATAATTCGAATATTTTTAGTTCTAAAATCCGAATCCGGTCCGAATATCCGAATAAGAATTCGGATAGATCCAATCCGAATATCCAAATAAAATTCCAGATTGGTTTTTTACGGTTTCAAATTCGGTTCGGGTTTCGGATTTTTTGAACACCCCTAATAGACATACATTAGACACAAACTTATTGAAATTTTATTGTTCTTTCAAGCTCTACATGCGCAATGAAAATACATATAAAATTCAGATTGCATATAGATCTGTTTGTCCTGCGACTCCACCGAACACCCCGCCAACGCTCTCTCTCTCAAACATTTCCGATCTCAGATCTGCGACATCTATGCTTCCGACGTCGTCTCCGTCGCCTGTTCCACCCATAACTTCCTCCTCTGCACCGCCTGCGACCGCGACTTCCACGACAACTCCTCAATTTCCTCGTTTCACGACCGTTTTCCGGTAGATGAGATATATGTATGCAGTGAAGATGAGGATGGGTGTTTTATGGTGGGGGTGAGATTAAGGCTGGGGTTGAAGATGGTGATGGGTTGTGGGTGGGTTCCACAAAAGCTGGAAGAGATTGGTCATATAATTTATATTCTTATAATGATTAATATTTTTTTATTAGTGAGGGTATTATAGACATTTCACACTCACTTAATTAAGAAAACTAACATCCATCTGCTTCAAGGATTATCCGAGAACGAATGTGCAAAAGTTAATGATAATTTTAAAATGTAGAGACTATATAGGTGAAAATGGAGCAAACCATATAACATTTTTCTCTTAGAGTAAACTTTAATTTTTGTCCCTATGGTTTGCTGATTTTAACACTTTCAGTCCAATAGTTTAAAGATCACATTTATTGTCTATTAGTTTGTTGATTTTGAACAGTTTCAAGCCATACTAGTGTTAAATTTTAAAAGTTTTAGTCAACACCAGTGTTAGTGGTTGGTGTGGACTGAAACTGTTAAAATCAGCAAACTAATGGATTGAAACTGTTAAAATCATCAAACTAGTGGATGATAAATGTAATTTTTAAACTATTGGACTGAAAGTTTAAAATATCAAAATATAAGGACGAAAATTGAAGTTTAGTCTCTATTATAATAGGATATATTCTAATGATATCACGTATATCACATAAAACTTTTACGAAATAGACGGGATTTGGAAACCCTCCGATTCCAGCGGTGAGAGATCGAAATCATATGTCGTTTCAGGGTTTGGCAATCGGAATGAGAGAGGTGTTGATCGTAGAAAGCGGGGAGATACAGAGACAGACAGATAATATACATACAAAGAAGACAGAGAGATATAGAGGAACGGAGGGAGACATCCCATCCCCCACTCTTCTATATTTCTTCATCTGCATTACATTACATTGAGGTTTTAAATGGGTTGTCGTCAATTTCAATTTTCGCCATGAACGAATTACCTACACAATCTCCTCGCAACACCAAGAGGCTTTATCAAGTTTGGAAAGGTCGTAATGTGAGTGATTCCTTCCTTCTTTCCAGTTTATCATCCTGCAATTTTGTAATTATGTTGTTTCAAAAGGTGTGGGATTTTGACTTTTAAAGTCAACCCATGTAGGTGAATATTGTTGAGGGATAATATTGATAGGAACAACAAAGTTATGGATTATTCTAGTCATTATGTTGTCTTCAGCATTATATATGTGAAAATTATGGATTATATGCAACATATTAGTCAATGCAACATAACGCCCCGCTAGCGGTATGCCCATATAATGTATATATGTGTGGGCCCACTGGGACAAAAGTGAAAGTGCACTAATTTTAACGTTATTTTACTAATTTTGTGAAAATAACGTTAAAAAGCGAGGGAAGGTTAATCATGCATCATGTGGTGGAGTTGATAGGCAAAGAGAAGGGGGTACATGCACTAATCGGCTTTTGTCCCAATTGCTGAGTGTTATGTGCCTTATGTCCAAGACTTGATGCAAAGCCACTATCGAGCCGGGGGTCTCACTAAAAGCAGCCTCTCTATTCCTACGGGGTAGAGGTAAGACTGTCTACATCTGACCCTCCTCAGACCCTACCTTAGCTTTGCTATTGGTGGGATTTACTGAGTATGATGATTATGATATCAGTCAATGGAAAAGGTCAATGTTTGACTTAAAAAGAATGGCGTAATCATGGAAATGCTGTAATATCATAGTTCTCCAAGGCGCAAAGGGGGCGAAGGGTTTTTTAGGCGAGGGTGTATAGTATAAAAAGACGCTTTTTAGGGGTTTTAGACATGTTTTAGATTTCTTTAGGTTGATTCCAAGCTTGTTTTGGGTTGGTATAATTGTTTCAGACCTGTTTAGATGGTTTTTGGCCGGCATTTCGTCGGAACTTGCCTGTAAAATAGGCCTGAGGGTTCTAAAAGTGGGGCTTTTGAAGCGAAGCGAGAAGGCTGTGTTGGGCCTAGGCGTGCGCCTGGGTGAGCCTTGACAACAGAGTGCAATATAATATATGCTAAAATATACAGATAATAGTGGGTTTATGATAAATTTTTAATATATTTATTATAGTTTCATTACTTCTCTGTGTGAGTATTTTGGGTTTTCCATGTCTTTAAATAGTCAGCATTTGACTTTCATGAGTCAAAATAGGCATGGATGTATCATAGTTTTACATATTCAGTTTTATAAATATCAAATTGATTTCATGATGGTTTCATCCCTTTTGTGTTAGAACTATGGGAACATGATGTATATGACCTATGACATATGTTCTTATGTACTGAATAATGATGTTGTGGGCATATATGAGTCAACAGTTGACTTTTGTGAGTCAAACCAGACATGAATTTATCTTTATGAACACATTGTTTCATTTGTCATTTGATACATTACTGATTAATAATTTCACTTTATAATGTTATCAACTCGTTTTGTGTTCGATTTAAGGATTTTCCACAATTCTTAAGAAAGTCAACGTTGACTTGCGTAAGTCAAAGTAGACAGGAGCATACCTTGATGAATACACATGTCAGAACTCAGTATAAAATAGAATGCACTTTGTTGATTTGTCCTAAATGGCTAAATCTCATACCATTTAACTCATTTTGTTGAATGTTGTTGATGCATGAATCACTTAATCATAAAGTTGCTGATTTATTATGGTTGGTTTTGGTTTACAGAAATTTTATTGTGGCGGTAGATTGATTTTTGGTCCTGACGCCGGCTCAATACTTTTATCTACGTTCCTTATTGGAGCCCCGGCAATAACCTTTGGCATCAAAGCTCTACTCGAGATAGAAAAAGACGGAAGCACCTTTGCGTATGGGGTACTTTCGTTAGAAATCGTCCTCACCCTTTTGGTACGTTAAGCATAATTTCTTGTAGAGGTGGCAAACGGGCTAGTTGAAATGAATCCGATCGCCCTGATAATCTATTTTTTTCGTTTTTGTTATTATTATTTTTTTATATAAATAAAGCTATTCAGTGGGTCATAAACATTAAGTTACATTTTGGGTTCTCACGCTTCTCTACTTAAAAATGGTCTTGTATTGAACAATCTTCTTACGCATAAATCAAAAATCAAAACGACTGAACAAATGAGTCGAAATTATCACATCTAGTTTATAATTTGACCGGCTTTTATATAAGCAGGTTCTAACTTTTCTCTTCATGACGTCCGCAAGAAATCCTGGAATAGTTCGTAGGAACAAACGACTGCCGGAATGTGTAGAGTCATTCAATCTCCGGTCACAATCTTTGGATTGGTCAGATGGTTCGTCCATGAGCCTGAGGATACCAAGAGTGAAAGATATGCTCGTTAATGGCCACACGATAAAAGTAAAATACTGTGACACTTGTATGCTCTACCGCCCTCCACGTGCTTCTCATTGCTCCGTCTGTAATAACTGCGTGCAACGGTTTGATCACCATTGCCCGTGGGTAGGCCAGTGTATCGGAGTTGTAAGTTCACTGACCTTCTTTTTTGATCTATCATCCATACATATACATAACACATATTACATTTACCTGTAATGAGTCGAAATTTACAAACTTAATTATGTCATCATTGTTGGCTGTAAGTTGTAACTATGGCTAATGCATGTGCAGCGCAACTATCGATTTTTCATCCTGTTCGTTACCTCTTCAACGGTCTTGTGTGTATACGTCTTCGTGTTTTCATTGTTCGATATTATTCGTGAAAACGGGAGTTTTATGGATAGTTTATCAAAAGACGTGATTTCGGTTATGCTTGCGACATACTGCTTCATAAGTGTTTGGTTCGTCGGTGGGCTCAGCGTTTTCCATTTTTATCTCATTTCCACAAACCAGGTTACCATATTCTTACGCTTGTAACGACGGTGGAAAATCGCTATTTTGTCCTAAAAGTACTATTTGTTTTTGCAGACAACGTATGAAAACTTCCGGTACCGATACGAGAAGAAGAAAAATCCATACAATGAAGGGTTTTTTAAGAACTTTAAGGATGTATTATGTTCTAAAATGCCACCCCCTATCGACTTTCGAGAGTGGGTGGTAGTTGAAGACGATGATGTTTCAACCGTCGGGTCCTTCACACAACGGTTTTGTGCATCTTTGCGTGCTTCGAGAGGAAAGTTAGCTAGGGATCCGAGCATCTTCCAACAAAAGGACGGTACATTGTCAAACAATAAGACTGTCAACAATTCGGCTACCAATAAAGATTCACAAGGCAACAACGAAGCCAAAAACACGCCACAAGAACAAGGTCCATGATTTCTAGTTAATCATCGAGATCCAGCTTTCTATAATGACACAGGAATTCGAACGATATAAATGAACCTGAACAAGATTTGAATAGATAGACGAATGGTGTCGGTTTCAAGAGTAAAAAGTTTATTAACTTTGTTTAGGCACAAGATCATATTGTGGCAATGCTTTTTCTCTAGATCCATAAATTTCAAGTCCAATATATGAAATTTAGCAAACTTGAAGTATTATGAAGTTGTTTATAGCAAGGCACCACAACACACTTGAACAGAGATTAGTGGATATTGAAGTTATAAAAATAGCCATTATACTTTTATAAAACCATATTGTGCATGATATCTTGATAGGTGTGTGTATCTTTCTTCTACTATTAGAGACTTTATATTTGGAGTGGATGTGAAATCTGAGCTCTAGGAGGACATGATTTACCTTGACACTTAGCACAACTATCAAATGTTAATTGGCATGTCAATTCATTAAATCATGTTATTAACGAAGTCATAAGATCACCTCATTCTTTAACCTTCATTAAATCCCACCAATAGCAAAGCTAAGGTAGGGTATGAGGAGGATAAGATGTAGACAGTCTTACCTCTACCACGTAGTAATAGAGAGGTTGCTTCTAGTAACCTATATTTTATCAAAATCATTGAAGTCTCTCAAATAGTTGTTTTGTGTCATTTACAATAACCTATCAAGATAATCTTAAGTTGATTTATAAGGTAAAAGTGATTTTGATTTTTTTTAAAGAATGGTAATTTTTTATTTATGTTATGTGTTAAAGTGATTGTTTTTGTTTTTCAAATAAATTTTAGATAACTTTTTAGAGTAAATTGTCATTTTAGTCCCTGAGTTTTGACCCAAAATATCACTTTAGTTCAAATAGTTTTTTATGTCATTTTAGTCCAAATAGCTTTTTTCTGCCATTTAGTCCTTGACTTTTGTTATTTTTTCCATATTCATCCAACCCACTAACTTCATTTAAAAAAGTCAGTTAACTTAGGGGCATTTTGGTCAAACCACATTTTGCTTTCTTTTGCAGGTGCGATGGTATAGGGATATGGTGATGTCTCGATTTACAGCGAAGATGATGGTTGTGGTTGCTGGTTTACGATGATGGCGGTGGTGTTGGTTGATGACATGGGTGGCGGCAAAATGGCCGGTGGTGGTGGAAATGGTGGGTGGTGGTGGTGAGGGTGCAGACAGGTAGTGTAAAGAAACAATTTAAACTAAAATAAAAAAAAAAAAAAACTAGTTAGACTAAAGTAATATTTTAAGTCAAATTTTAGGACTAAAATTGCAATTTCCTTATAACTTTTATCATAATTATGGTAGATATGGCAATCTATAGAAGAAACGAAAACATTTCACCAACAAAATCATAATCTTCTGCAACATCACACCCCCTTCGTCAATGCAATTTCACCATTCTTTCACCCCCAATTTCCTTCTACAACCACAACCCTTCAACATAACCGACACAATTCACCAAATTCCAACCATTCTGAGAAAAAAAGGTTGAGAAATCGAGCCAACAATGGCGGGAATAGTGCAGCTGCTTGTAACAGACACGATTTTATCTTTCATGTGGGCTTGGGCAACTGTTATCATCAGGATAATTGTTGAGAATTTTCTAGGGTTTAGCACTTATGGTCACACTGCTGAGTTTTTTAAGTGTTGTCTCTCTGTTCTCAACATGTTCTTGTTTGCTTATCTGGTTAAGGTTACTAATGGTGGAGCTTATAATCCGATTGTTGTATTTACCTCTGCAATTAATGGAGATTTTCTCACATTTCTTGTTAATGTTGGAAGAATCCCCTTTCAGGTTCGTAATTAGTTGCATTTTTTTTTCAGAAATTTGTTCCTTAATCTGTATAATTTTATGCTTTGTTGATGATATATGAAGTGTGTGTGTGTGTGTGTGTGTGTTCTTCAGTTTTGAATCTGCTTGTTGAACATTTGGATCAAATTTGAGGATTAATAATTGGGAATTTGGCCTTTTTGCTACCTTTTGAATGGATTTATTTATAGATGTTGATTAGAAATTGTTATAAGATGGATATAGTTTTGGCCTTTTAGCGTTCTAGGGGCCGTTTGTTTGTTTAACTGTGCGTTTGGGTGATTACCGAGTCCTTTTTGAATGGATTCGTTTGTATACTTGTGCTGATGATCAGCAGACACATTACGTGTTCGTGGGTTGGCAGGTCAAACTTGAAAGTTTACAAAAACACGACACCCTTATTCGCGGGTTATCACGAGCACGGCCCGTTTAACTTGAAAAACAGTTTTTTTTTATTTGCATATTAAAACTCTTAAATTACAAATCTACAACCAAAAATACACATGTTTGGCAGCTTCTGAATGGTTAAGTGTTGAACCAGTAAGAGGTCTGAACCATTAAGAGCGGGTATAATGCTTAACAGTTAAGAGGCAAATGTCCGACCAATTCAGATTTTATGTCTTAACCATTCAGAAACTCAGTATAATGCTTAACCATTCAGAGGCAAATGCCTGAACCATTCAGACATCTGCTCGCGAAACAAACAGTCTGAACCATTAAGTGCTGAACCAGTAAGAGGCCTGAACCATTAAGAGCTAAACAAACAGCCCCTAAGCTATAAAACTTGAATGTTCTTTTCTATTGTATCTTATAAATTTTGGCATAAAATACTAAATCAGTTTAAGTTATGACATAAAAACTCTTTTTATTAAGTAGAAAAAAAATAATAAACTGCTGAAAAGGGTCAACCCGCGAATCTGCTAGGTCAACCGAACCCAACCAGTTTAGCTAATCGTGGTTGTGGATTTGAATTAAAATTGACCCAAATCCATTTAGACTAGACCCAAACCCATATTTCGTGTTAGGTTCATGTCGTGTCAGAGATTCACATCCCTAGAAGACCCTAGTATATCGCTTGAGCTCGGCTTGAGCACTTCAATATCGCTTGAACGAGCCAAAGCTCGGCTCGAGCTCGGCTCGCCAATGTTATTATCATTATTAATATATTATATAAAATATAAATAATTTTTTGTTTGGGCTCGTTTAGGCTCGCAAGCCTAAACGAGCTTTGTGTTCCAAGCTCGAGCTCGATAACTAAACGGGCTCTAATTCAGGCTCGGGCTCGTGCTCGTTAAAGCTCGGCTCGTTCGAGCTTTTAATCGAGCCGATAACGAGTAGCTCTCGAGCCTCTGGGCTTGTTTACACCCCACGTATAATACATATGCATTAATACACATGATCAGCTAAGCTTTATTTTATCATATCTTCCGATTCCGAACTGTCAATTGGATTAAATGTTTTTCAGAGTGCCCTCATTTATGTCTGATTTATCAGGTGTTTGGTTCGATCATAGGGGTGAGGCTTATCCTTAAGACATTTCCTGAATTATGGAACGGACCAGAGCTGGTCATTAACCTCCATCAAGGCGCACTAACAGAAAGTTTATTGACATTCATATACGTATTGATCACACTTGGGCTTGATGGATACAGGCATGACAGTTTCTTCATGAAAACTTGGATTAGTAGCATCTTAAAACTCGCTCTTCATATCTTCGGATCAGATTTGACCGGTGGATGTATGAATCCGGCTGCTGTAAGTATCCCCATCTACGATTTAACTTTACTTCGTTTCGCTGATTGCATATATTTAACAATAAACTCAAAATCGAGGTTACTGTATTTTACAAATTTAGGTTGTCGGGTGGGCGTATGCTCTGGGTGTTCATATGACAAAGGAGCATATAATCGTTTATTGGCTTGCCCCCATGGAGGCGTGTCTATTGGCGGTGTGGATGTTTAGGTTGGTTGTACGGCGGTCAAAACCCGAGAAACAGAAGACTAACTGAAGGTGACAATTGTACAACAATATAGCTAGTTGTATTCCTTTTAGAGATACTTTTGACTTTTCTTAGTCAAAAATGTATGTTCTGGTATTCAAATGTGATGTAAATTTATTTAATTAGGCGATTCATTGTACATCGTAGTTTTTTTTGTCTTCCAATCTGTAGCGATACTTTGACTTTTCCTAGTCAAACAAGTAATTTTCGAGTATTCAGATGTGATGTATATGTTTTGATTTAGAGGGAAAAGATGTGATGTAGAAAGTGCTCCAAATGCAATCAAGTACAAAGTGAGTTATCGTTATAGTTGTCGTCATCAAACTTAATTGAGTTCATTCGTCGGTGCAAAGAAATTATGATGTAATTTTTTTTTTTACCCAGACCACTCTTTGAAATGTGCAGTGAATCAAATTACTCGAACGTCAAATACATAAAAAGAAACACATGAAAAACAAGTATCGGATACTATATAATACAAAAAAATAAACAAACCAACATCACGTGACACTAATAGTAACTTTAGTGGTAACTATAAATTAATAGCAATTTAAGCGGTAACTATAAATTTGTCAAAATCTATATATGCGTCAGTATCACTCGAACATCAAATACAAAAAAAACACATGAAAAACGAGTATCAGATACTATGTAACACATAAAAAACAGCACGAGACACAAATATTAACTTTAGTGGTAACTACAAGTCAATGTTAATATGTGAACATTATTCTTTGGCCAATTCACTGCAGGACTGAGCCTAAAATACTTGAAGAAAACTCTATAACATCACATTCACTGAAATATCACAAAAAAATAAAAATAAAAAAAAATAAAAATGAATGTACAAAAAGGATTTCATAGCTGTTGATGGCCTTGATGTTCATTCCATTTTGTACCGAAAACATCATTCACTTATTTCTTCTGCCACGAATTCCCTCTCAACTGAATGACTGAATCGACATCTCCTTTACAAACAGCAAAAATCCGAGCTTTATCTTTACGAATTATGTACTCTGCAATACGGCAACAGCTCCACATGATCAGAAAGCAAAAAATGGGAACACAAAAGACAGGGAAAGCAAACTGAGGCGGGAATAAAAAAAGAAACACAAAACAAGAACTCACATTACAACACACCATGCTTTTGTGTTCATTCGCCACCCTATTTCAGTATAATTCGATTAGTATAACACCCTGTTATTCCTTTTCCTTAACTGCTTTTGTCTTTTGTATAGATTCCATTGCTTCTTCAAACGATTTCTGCAGATCAAAATAAAAGATTGCTAGCAGTAAGACTTTCGGTTACGAGCTGTAAATTCAGCAACTTAAAATATGGTTACAAAGGATAAGAAACATACACCCGAATTCTGCCTCTTCCAGATTTTATCTCTACCTATCTCAACCATCGCTAGACCACTTAATAAAGCCCTGCACAAAGTTTATCCATCAAATCAGTTAAACAACTTTTAGCACACCCGATTATCACTCAAGTTCATAGCAATATATCAATCATACTTTCACAATCACCAAATCTACTAATATGAAGGCTCAATAAATGCCACTGAAACCCTACATCCAAACACCCCTAATATAACTCCAATCCCAAATTCAACAGAACTATAATCTTAGATCTCATAATAAATCCATCACACACTGCACACAATTCATCTCAATTTTTTAATTTGAAACTCTCGCCCACCTACTAGTCTTTTGGGATGAGTTCTCCTGTTTGGGCTATAACACTATTATTAGAGCCAAAACTAAACTCCGAGTGGCAGCTCGGAGGAACCAGCCGTAACCAACAAAGACGTTCGCACATTAACTGTTCTAAGAGTAAATTGCGATTTTGGTCCGCATGGTTTATAGCACATTGCTATATTTTACAAATATGAAAACTCTTGCAAATAATACACCAACGTTTCAATTTATTGCGATTTCAGTCCACTAGACTAACTCCATCCACATTAATGTTAAGGGGGTGTTTGGGACTCCTTCTCAAAAAGGACTTATTAACTTATATAAGTCATAAGTGAGAAGTTATAAATACTAACTTCTTAAAAACAACTTCTCAACACACAAAACCATCTTAAATAAGCTAACCCAAACACTATAAAAACAACTTATTAACTTTTATAAGTTAATAAGTTATAAGTTGCTCCAAAATAAGCTAACCCAAACACCCCCTAAATCCAGGTCACATGAGAAGCATGTGATGGGCATGATCATAATCAACCATATCAACTGAAAGAAACCAAATTATATAACTTCTTTCCACTCAACGAACTTATCATGAAATTAAGAGCAAGTCGGTGACTATAGCATTAAATTGAGTGGAACAGATCAAACACATGTGGACAAGTTCACAAGTCCTTAAGCCAAATCAAGAACATGGCCATGTTTGGGATTCCATTTAGAACCTCCTTATTAACTTATTAGCTTTTTAAAATGACTTTTTCCTCTTATAAATGACTTTTGGAGAAGTTAATAAGTTAATAAGGAGGTTCTAAATGGAATCCCAAACATGGCCGTAATATCGCTCAAACTTAACTTCATACACTATTTGGACACAATATTCTCAAATAAAATGATAAAAGTGGAGGACATTCTGGGCAAAATCAAGTCAATTTTCTAATGTTGGGTTAAAAACAGGACAAAAAATATGAGCTTAGATCTGAAAACTTGGAAAAAGTTTAACTTGTAAGACCATGTGTAGTGGTAAGACCGTGGGGTATGGTGGGGCGGGGGTTTGGGGCATGGGTTGACACGTGGACTGGGTGGGCTTCACTGGAAAGACCCAAAAAATTGAGGGTATGGTGGGGCTTGGGTTTGGGGCGTGGCTTGGCCAAGTTCCTTTTCTTTTTTCTTTTAATTAAGGGATAACATAGGGTAGGGTGCACCAATGTCCACCCGCCAGCTCAGATGGGTAGGGTGCCCAACGCCCGGGCTGAAACCCCCGCCCAAAGGGCCACACCCAAACCCAAGCCCACCCGGGGTGGTCACATGGGCGTTTCCCCCCAACCCACGCCCAAACCCTCGCCCCATACCCCACAGCCTAATGCCCCTACGCTTGGGCGTTTTGCGCCATGTGGCAGCCCAGTCAGCAATGGGGCGTTTTCTAAAATGGGTTAGTGGTGATGTGAGCATTGTGGGGCATTAGTTAAAAAGGGGTGTAAATAAAATCAAATAAAAAAAACATCAAAAATACTTTATTGGGCATTATGTTTAAACCTGCATGTGATTGGCCAATTCAAAGTTCGCTACGGTGTGGAATAAAAAACGCTCCAACCAATTTTGGTAAAAAAAACGCCCACGGGGGCGGAGATGAGGGCGTGGAGGGACGTTCTCGAACCAAAAAACGCCCAGAAACTTCACCACTACGGGTGGTCAATGTGGCTTGGCGGCTTAAAGAAAGAAATATATCAAACAAATCAAAGCAATATGCTTTCTGCCTCCTATTTGTGTTCCACGAAACCCAAGAAAAAAATATCTCTCAACCGTCAAAATGTAAACGAGAAAACTTTTTTTAATTCGAATCGACACAAATCCGGAACTTATAGGTTCGTTCAACAAATCACAAGTTCGTTCAATATGAAGTTCGTTTGATGAACGTGTGGGGAGTAAATGACAAGCGTTTTTGAAAGGTGTTTTTTATTGTTTTCTATTAACTGAGATGGTTGATTATGAAAATTTTCATAACATGCTTCTCATGTGACCAAGATTTAATATCAATGTGGATGGAGTTAGTTTGGTGGACTAAATCGCAATGAATTAAAACGCTGATGTGTTATTTGCAAGAGTTTTCATATTTGTAAAATATAGCAATGTGCTATAAACCACAGAGACCAAAACCGCAATTTACTCTTGTTCTAACATAAGGGCAACATATATGAGGTTTACTAGCCAAAATAACCATAAATTTTTCCAAAAGCCCAAAACCGGTAGGGGCGGACCTATAGTGTTACAAGGGGTAACCTCGTTGCCCTTGACCCTCCGTAATGTAACTTTTGGAAAAATTCGAAGTTTTTTCGATTCCGTTACCCATTTTTTTGAAACTTTACCCCTACGCGAATTTTCTAGCTCCACCACCGAAAACCCACATTAGTTGTGGGTACAATCAACAAATGTGGAAAACTCACATAACTAATGGTTCAGTCAAAAAAGTGAAAAAAAAACATCCGAAAAGTTGATATAAACTCAATAAGCATCAAAGCCATAGTTAGAAAAACGAATCATACCCAGCAAAAGCAACATGAAGAAGAAACGCACGGCTGTTTAAATACCCCAAAGCAATATCAACCCGAGAAACAGACGCCTTCCTCCTACTATAATAATCATAGCTCCTGTCATCACGCGTGTACCCGTATCCATAATTCCGTACCCGTACCCAGAACCACCACCACGGCCCGTATTGCTTGAATTAGACCGTATATTATAATCAGCACGCTTGCGATCATCGACTAGAACCTCGTAGGCCTCGGATGCCTGTTTGAATTTGACGGTGGCACCGTCTCGGATGGATTTGGAGGAGGTGATGTGCTTGTCGGGGTGGAACTTTTTGGCTATGTTTCTGAATGCTTCTTTGATCTCGTCTTGGTGGCGTTGCGGGTGAGACCCAGAACCTTGTAGTAGTCCATTGGTGGATTGAGAAGGTGAGTTTGGGGGGAAGGTTGATATAGAAAGGGTGTAGAGGTTTCTTGGGTGGACGGGAACAAGAATCAAGATGTCGTGGCTTGGGGATAGCCATGTGGAAGGGTCGATATATTGGTGATTTATTGGAGGCTGTTGTGTGTGTGAGATACTAAACCGAATATTTCTCTTATGATATGTATTAGTGGTGAACCCGTGTGTTGATATAGGGCAGTGTTTAGAAAATTTACATAACACATTTTATTAAACAATGAATCACTATACATTTTAGAAAACCATGCACACCACATTTTACATACTACCATCTATTCAACCAATTAAAATAAAATACTACTATACTTTTGCTAAAAAACTAAAACAATGTAGAACTATAATTTTAAACTTCGGGCAAAATTGTAATTTTTCAGGACAAATGAGCGTGTGTCAGGCAGCCGTCTGGCACGAATAAAAATTACAACGAGTCAACCAATTAAAACAATACTACCATAGTTTTATTAAAAAACACTAAAACAATAGCATGACTATAATTTTACACTGGAAAAAAAACCATAATATATCGAGATATTAACTAAATAGGTCGCCGCTCACCTACCCAAGTCAAGATGGAGCACAAAATGACAGTTTGGTTTAGGTCATGTTGTGAGAAACCATGAGGAAATGGGGTTATATAACAAGCTTTTCAAAGCTTAATGAAGAAGAATATTGAGGGAAATTGCAAGTGTATTTATCGGGGTAGCAAATGTGAAAGATGGTTATTTGTCAGGGGTCAGTTTGGAATTACAATTGTTCGTTTTAGCCCTTCAATTATTGAAAAAGTGCTTTAACACCTGATGTATTGTAAAATACATCGTTTATTCGTGTATAGTTTGTACAATCTTTATTAGTTTTAGTTTCATTTTCTGTAGAATAGCTAGTCTTTTGATCCAATTGCGTTTTGCAGGTCGTATATAAGTAGCTGAAAAAGCGTGAAAATTGAGTGGAAATACGAATTGTAAAGTCCTGGAACGAATTGGAGAGCTTTGGAGCCGAAATGAATTAAATTCTGGAAAAATTGCCTTCTGGCGGGCCGCGACTAGCTGGGCCATTGCTTCTCGCCACCCGCAGAAGCTCATTTTATGCTGACGTCATTAACACGGTCGCGGGGCGCGACTGGATGGCCAGAACCCTCTCGCGGCCAGCGAGAGGGTGTTATCTGCAGATGGGTTAGAAATTAGCTGAGATTTGGGGGGTATAAAAGCAATCTTTATCATTATGAAACCCTAATTACGAATTGGGAGAGAACTTGGAGCATTCTTGGAGTGATTCGTAGCCATTGAAGCATTCGGGTGAAGATAATCGAGTGTAGCAACTTCGGGTCGTCATTCTGTCGTCCGGGTGTTCTCGTTTGTGCTATCTGATCTTTATTTATGTTTTGCATACTTGAACTTACTCTGTTTGCATTGTTTTCCATGACTTTGATTGGCTAATTTTTATAGACTACCTAGATTGAATGAATGATTGTGTTAAAGTTTTGATTTTTAGGTAGTTGGTGGAGTCGTGTTCTCGTCCAAAGCAATTGTTTTCCATTATGTTTTGATTTATTATATTTTTTAGGTAGTTGGTGGAGTCGTGTCTCGTCTTTGCATTAGGGACAATGCAATCTTTAAGTGTGGGGATGGGATATTTGTGTAAATAGGAGTCGTAGTCGTAGAGTTTAAAAAAAGGTTGGAAAAATTGAGAAAATGTCTTTTGAAATAAGAAGTTTGCAAAAATGTAACGGGAAATGATAGAAAAGATGGGTTTCTACTCGGGTTCAAATAATAATAATATGAGTTAAAGTAGTCGAGCTTGTGTCTAGTTTGGGATATGTGAATAGGCCCGGGTTTGGTTCTAGGTTCCTTTGATCTTAATATACCTAATTGCCGGTTTGCTAGTGGGTGCTCATCTAGGAAAAATGGGAAGTCGAAACCGCCAATAATAGTATAAGGAATGCCGTTATAAGTTAAAATCGTCAGAATTTTTAATCATAAAAAAAAATTTTGAGCTAGAAACTAAGAAAAGTAGCGCAGGCCTACGTAATCTTCGTTGGGGATGGTAACTCTGACTTAGAATGCCTCTGGGATGTGTGAAATCAAGTTGCATAGGAAAGAAAAATTTACCGAAGCCTATTGTAATCCGAGTTGGGGATAGCGACTCTACAGCCGGAATGCCTCTGGGTTAGATAAAGCATTGTCTAAGCTCAATGATGAAAAAAAAAGAAGGTAATGAAGAGAAGAAGAAAAAAATTTGGTTTCAAATTCTTTTGATTTTGATATAAAACGGTTAGGAATTGGTCCATTGATCGTTCCTCTTGTTCTATAATCTTGAGGCGGGATTAGAGGGACTGTGGCTTTTAGTGTGAGGCCCTAGGTAAACTGGTTGCACTTGAACTAAAGCTATATGATAAGGGCTTGCAACCGGGTTTTGGGTTTAAGAGGACAAACATATTTGCAATCGCGGCTAACGCAAGTTTTGATTTTAATAAGTATGAATAACTTTTGTCTCGAGTAGTTGCTTGTTTCTGATTCCGTTTGCATGGATTCTTTTTCGAGGACGAAAAAAGAGTAAGTGTGGGGATATTTGATGTATTGTAAAATACATCGTTTATTCGTGTATAGTTTGTACAATTTGTATTAGTTTTAGTTTCGTTTTCTGTAGAATAGCTAGTCTTTTGATCCAATTGCGTTTTGCAGGTCGTATGAGCTTAAAGTAGCTGAAAAGCGTGAAGAGTGGAAATACGAATTGGTAAAGTCCTGGAACGAATTGGAAAGCTTTGGGGCTGAAATGAATTAAATTCTGGAAAAATTGCCTTCTGGCGGGCCGCGACTAGCTGGGCCATTGCTTCTCGCCACCCGCGAGAAGCTCATTTTATGCTGACGTCATTAACACGGTCACAGGGCGCGACTGGATGGCCAGAACCCTCTAGCGGCCAGCGAGAGGGTGTTATCGCAGATGGGTTCGAAATTAGCTGAGATTTGGGAGTATAAAAGCAATCTTTATCATTATGAAACCCTAATTAGAATTGGGAGAGAACTTGGGGCATTCTTGGAGTGATTCGCAGCCGTTGAAGCATTCGGGTGAAGATAATCGAGTGTAGCAACTTCGAGTCGTCATTCTGTCGTCCGGGTGTTCTCGTTTGTGCTATCTGATCTTTATTATTTTTTGCATACTTGAACTTACTCTGTTTGCGTTGTTTTCCATGACTTTGCACAATCATTCATCCAATCTAGGTAGTCTATAAAAACTAACTAAGATTAACTAAGTTAACTAAACGAATTGCTTTGGACTTAACCTCTGATGGTGAGAAAACACTACCTAGAAATTAAAATACTAAATAAAGAAATAAATATATATACAAAATATACAAGTGAAACGACTTAGCTGAATATAAATGCGAGACTGTCAATGTGCCAGTCAATTCCACAAACGCCCTCCAATCCGAACACGCTCAGCAAACAATTCCTAACTCTTGGACACGCGAACGGAAGCGGCAAAAATAAACACCATACCTATAATCAAACCACCAACTAACATAGCATAATAAAAAATAAAAGTGTTTTCAACATCCAACATCACCAAATCAAACATCCTACCCCAAGCCATCCCAACCAAGTACCAAAGTATTCAAAATTAGGGATACAGACCGAGTTAGATTAAAAAGCAGCATAAAAGAAAAATAAAAGATACTAGATAAAACACCACTGCTGCTGCCTCTAATCACTCATCATCATCTGACTCCTCCGATCCCTGCTGGTAGACATGATACGACTCAAACCTTGCCAAATCACTCGGTCCTGCCTGTGGCTGCCTAAAGAACGGGGGAACCGCGAGATGCATACCCTCCATCATGTATCTCATACCATCCTCTAACCTCTGCTGACCCTGCTCGTGCATCCTACGACTCTCCATCATCACCTGCCTAACACCTCCAAACTGATCATCCACATAACCCCGCAAATCGCCAAAACCGGTCTCCATCCGGTCATACAAAGAATCCAAAGTGAGTGGATCCGGACGTGGTGGTCTAATAGGATACTAAGGCGCCAGTATCTGCTGTCGGGTCCTCTGCTGATAACGTGGCGGAACAGCTCGCTGAAGTGTTTTAGCTGCAGCGGACCCTGGGGGTGGTGGTACCTGTGGTCCATGACTCACATAGTCCCACTCTGGCGGGTCAGAATAAGTCAAAATACCCGCAGCCTTTAGATCCTTAATCCTCATGAACCCCGGTGTCGGCCCCTCTCTCATCTTATCAGCCGGGTACCTACCAAACACACCTAAACTCTCTGCCAACCTGGTGATGTACGGACCACAATATATCCTAGCCCCAGAACCGCCCCTCCATGGTCTCCTCATTGACCATGCAAAGATAGTAGCCAAATTCGCAGGCCTCTGCTCCACCATACACATCAAGCAAAAGAAACTAACCTGATTCACCTTGTTGTCACCTTGACCTCTTCCAACCAGTGTAGCTGCCAGAATCTTGTGGATAAAACGAAGAACCGGGTCGATAATATCACTTGCTACCATGTTGTTCGAATAAGCAACCCTCGAGATAGTTCTCCAAAACTTGGCCAACTCAGTCGACTTAACACTGTAATCATGATCTTTCTTAAAAACCCCTTGAAGACTTGTGATAAAATCATGTGACTGCACTTCTTCTTCCGTGTAAAACTGCAATGCCACAGCAAATTGGGGTTTGGTCATCTCGTAAGATTGTCGACCTAAAGCAAAAAACACCGCATCTTTCTCAAAGAAATTCCCTTGTTTGTAGTCGAATGTCGAATGAAACTCAAGGGTAATCTCCGGGTATTGCCGAGCATCACAATCCAACACTCTCCTGAACCTCAGCCCCAACAAATGCTTGACTCGGGCCCTTGCCCCCAAACGATCCAACAAACCCCAATCTATCCTTCTAAACTTCAACCTGTCAACTGAAATCAAAGAACCCAACCTATCATATTCCCCTGAGTTCAACTCGAATTGCAACAGCGGGCTATCCACAAGCCTTGTACTCTGACCATGAGGGACTCCCTGGCCCCTATAATCCACTTCCCTATAGTGGATATACTCTTCTTGTGGTACCGGCTCCTCCGGAACACCTTGAGGGCGAGCCGTGGGGCCCCTTTTCCTGCCCCTCTTACTCGACGAGCCTTCACCTTACATATGCAAAACAATTATATTTGACAAACAAAGCAAAGCAGATCATTAGGAGTCACAAACTATTTTTGAGATTAATTTTTTTAAAATTTAAATATATATCAACCGTATAGCATTTCTTTCGTGGTTGAAACCGACACTAAACAAATAATGAAAGACCGGGTTACCATTTACAAAGCATACGTTATAAAAAATTTTGCCCGAATGGAGATTGAGTACGGGCGAAATGTTTCGTACCTGTACGTGCATATAAGTAAACCCATGACCAACTAAGACTACTAGACTCAAAATACACGACTCAATGTACACTACCCCCTTCCGGCACTCTAATTGTCCTCAATTAAAACTCAAGTGCCAAAACAAACTAACATTGAGTGCTAAAGTTAAAAGCTTTAATGTTATAATCAGCGAAACGCAAGTTTAGCTCAAAATGACCAACCCGAATCCCCACACTCAATGTTACTACACCTCAAACCTATGGCAGTCACAAAACACAAAATAATCAACCCAAACCTTCCACAACTGCCTCCTAACACTAATCATAATCAAACATAAGATTAAACTAAAAGCCAACTCTAGATCTAACTCTATTCTAAACAAAAACTGAAATAACGGACTCATGGCACAAAAATTACAAGAAAACATACCTTGGAGTCGGATTAGAGAAGAAAAAGTAAGATGAATATGGTTGAAGCTTGAAACCCTCGTGAAAATCCCAAATAGATGGTTAATGGTTGAAAATTGATGGTGGAGACAAGTGGAATAACAGTTATGGGTGAATGGGGGTGGGTGATTTGAGCTAAAATGGCTGAAATTCGGAGGTTTTTTTGTGGTTTTTATTGGTGTTTGGAGAAGAAGAAGTAAGGAAAAGGGTGAAATTAGGGTTACAAATGGGGTCCGGCTACAGATAAGGCTAGTCGCGGGCCGCGAGCGCATAGGCTCAGGGAGTCGCGCCCCGCGACCGCATAAATGATGTCAGCATTATCTAGGAACTCGTGGGCCACGAGCGGATTGTCTGCGGGAGTCGTTGCCCCGCGACTGGTCATTTTTCACAGAAAGTTTTGAAATTTTGACCAGTTCATGCCTTAGAAAAATTTTCAACAATTAACTAAACCCCCCAAAACACAACCCAAAATTTTTCTAACTCTGGAACTTACCTGGAACTCGTTTTTCTCCTCATTCCCTGCATAGCCTTGGTATAGAATTCCTGCAAAATGACACAAAAACACAAACAAAGACCGACAAACTACCAAAGAAAACCGTTAGTACAAAAAAACAAACAAAAATAAACGAGAATACAACTGGTACAAACTTTACACTTGAGCCGATGCTCAAGACACTAAGTGGTGGTGTACATGTCTTCGAGAGGAGTTACCTCCTTCTCGGTGTTATCGATCGGGCCACTTAAATACCTATGGCCATTTACCTTCCAAATACATCCATCGACTTCGTTTAACAACTCGACCGCTCCATGTGGGAAAACTTCTCTAACTATATATGGTCCCGTCCATTTCGACTTCAACTTCCCGGGAAACAATTTCAGCCTCGAATTATAAAGGAGTACCTTGTCGCCAACCGAAAATTCCTTCAACTTTTTCAACCTTCGATCATGCAAAGCTTTCGACTTTTCCTTAATACTCCATGATCTTTCATAAGCCGCATCTCGAAGCGCTTCCAACTCATGGATTTGAAAATATCTTCGCCTGGCTACTTCGGTCAAATCTAGGTTCACGGTTTTAAGGGCCCACAGTGCCCTATGCTCCAACTCAACGGGAAGATGGCATGCTTTGCCATACACGATCAAAAACAGATGGTCCCTAAAGGTGTCTTGTAGGCGGTACGAAATGCCCACAAAGCGTCATGAAGCTTGTCGGACCAATCCTTTCAGACCTCCCTACCGTGTTTTCTAAAATTCTCTTCACTCCCTTATTCGCATTCTCAACTTGCCCACTCGTTTGTGGATGATATGCGGTTGCAAAACAGTGAGTAACTCCATATCTCTCCAAGGCCTTCTCCATCACGGCATTACAAAAATGTGATCCACGGTCGCTAATGAGAGCTCTAGGTGTACCGAACCTAGTAAACAAATTCTTGAGAAATTTCACCACCACTCGGGCGTCGTTTGTGGGCAAAGCTTGAGCTTCAACCCACTTCAAGACGTAATCGATTGCCACTAGAGGGGGGAAACGGTCCCATGAAGTCAATGCCCCAAACGTCAAATATCTCTAGGACTTGGATTGGATGTTGGGGCATTTCATTCCTGGATGAAATATTGCCGGTACGTTGGCAAGCATCGCAATTCCTAACAAACTCTACCGCGTCATCTACTACCGTGGACCAATAGAACCCGCAATCAAAAACCTTTTGTGCAGTAGCGTGCGCATCATGATGAGCACCAGTTAATCCTTCATGAACATGCCTAAGAATCTCTCTACCCTCCTCTCTCGCGACACATCTCCTAAGGACTCGATCACCTCCTATCCTAAAAAGGATTGGATCATCCCATATGTACTTCCTTGCGTCCCTAAACAACTTCTTCTTCTGTTGGGCATTCATATCCCCCACGACATAACCATTTTGCCAAATAATTTGCTAAGTCACTAAACCAAGGCAACCCCTCTCTCTCCGCCTCTACAAAATATATGGTCTCATGAGGGAATCTATCTCCTATCGCTTCCTCGCGAATTTCCTCTCTATTCGGATCCTCTAACCTCGACAAGTGATTTGCGGCTAAATTCCCGGCTCCCTTTTTGTCCCTAATCTCAATGTCAAATTCAGAAAGCAATAGAATCCACCGGATAAGTAGGGGTTTAGCGTCTTTCTTTTGGAAGAGAAAATGCAAGGTGGAATGGTCGGTGAAAACAACGGTTTTGGATAGCACGAGATAAGATCGAAATTTATCAAAAGCGAATACTACGGCTAAGAGCTCTTTCTCCATGGTGGTGTAGTTCTCTTGAGCATCATTTAACGTTTTGCTCGCGTAGTAAGTTGGATGAAAGTGCTTATCCCTTCTTTGTCCTAAAACCGCACCTACGGCATAGTCTACTCGCATCGCACTGAGCTCGAACGGTAAGCTCCAGTCGGGCGAGATAAGAATGGGGGCACTAACAAGCTTCTCCTTCAAAAAGGTAAAATCTTTAAGACACTCCTCGTCGAAGACGAAAGGAACATCTTTCTCCAAAAGACGGGTCATGGGGCGTGTGATCTTAGAGAAATCCTTAATGAAACGCCTATAGAAACCCGCATGACCAAGAAAACTCCTAATCAACTTGACATTGGTAGGTGGGGGTAAACGGCTAATGGTATCTATCTTGGCCCTATCAACCTCTATCCCTACTCTCGAGATTTTGTGTCCCAACACAATCCTTTCCGTCACCATAAAGTGACACTTCTCCCAATTCAACATCAACTTTGTCTCTATACACCTCTTCATCATTCACTCTAAATTACCTAAGCAATGGTCAAAAGAATCACCGTAGACTGAGAAATCATCCATAAAGACCTCCATAGTACTCTCAACCATGCCTTGAAATATCGCGACCATGCACCGCTGAAACGTAGCCGGTGCATTACATAATCCGAAGGGCATGCGCCGGTACACATATGTGCCATAAGGACATGTAAAAGTGGTTTTCTCTTGGTCCTCTGGGGCGTTTGGGATTTGGAAGTAACCGGAAAAACCATCTACAAAACAATAGAATTGACGACCCGTGAGACGCTCGAGCATTTGATCGATGAACGGTAGAGGAAAGTGGTCCTTCCGGGTGGCGTCATTGAGCTTGCGGTAGTCAATACACACACGCCAACCGGTGATCGTACGGGAAGGAATAAGCTCGTTTTTCTCGTTCATGACAACAATCATCCCACCCTTCTTAGGGACGACTTGAGTGGGACTAACCAACGAGGAATCGGATATTGGATATATTAGCCCGGCCTCCATCAACTTAATCACCTCCTTCCTAACCACTTCCTTCATGTTAGGATTTAGACGCCTTTGAGGTTGCACTACCGGTTTGAATTCCTCTTCCATGAGAATCCGGTGTTGCAAAATATGGGGCTAATCCCTTTGATATCGGACAATCTCCAAGCTATGGCATCTTTGTGCTCCCGTAGCACCTCAACTAGCCTACCCTTCTCCTCCTCCGTCAACTTAGAAGAGATGATGACGGGCAAACTAGACTCCTCTCCTAAGAAGGCATACTCTAGATGGGAAGGAAGAACCTTAAGCTCTAAAGATGCCAACTCCAAGGGTTTACTCTCTACCTCTTCCCTAACCTCACACAACTCTAAAGTTTCCGGAACCCACTCCGGATCATTCCCAACTTCCTCTTCCTCACTTTCAAACTCAATCTCATCTCCACCTACTAGATCACTCCCACTAATGTAACTAACACACTGATCAACACATGACATGAAGGAATCTAAAAAGTAGACGGAATGACACGGACCACTATGATCATCACTACCACTAGGGTGTTGCATGGCTCTATCTATCTCGAATGTGACAATCTCGTCACCTGCACGAAGTGAGATCTTACCGTCATAGACATCAATGATTGCCTTGGTGGTTCGAAGCTAGGGACGACCTAGAATGATTGGAACCTTTTCGTCGGCTTCCATGTCGAGGACAACAAAATCAACCGGAAAGACGAACTTATCGACCTTGACTAAAAGATTCTCGATGATACCCCTAGGATACTTGACCGAACGATCGGCCAATGATAATGACATACGTGTGGGTGTAAGCTCTCCTAGACCTAAACGCTCGTAAAGTGAGAATGGCATCAAGTTGATGCTAGCTCCCAAATCGGCTAGGGCATGAGCGGGAGCAACGACACCCCCGAAAAAGCATGGAATGGTGAAGGTGCCCGGATCGGTTAATTTCTACGGTAGCTTGTTCAAAACTACCGCCGAACAACCGCCGGTCAATGGAATGTTCGACAACTCACCTAGCCTATCTTTCCGCTTGAGAAGATCTTTGAGGAATTTCGCATACTTAGGCATAGATTGCAAGGCCTCGATGAACGGAAGATTTATCTTTAATTGCTTAAACATCTCTAAGAAGTGCCCGTACTCCCTAGCATATTTCTGATGCTTAAGACGAGCAGGGTATGAAACACGCGAATGATCAACCAAAGGGGATGGCTTGACTCCTACTGGCTGTTTTTTTACTCTCTTTTCTACCTAAAACTCCTCGGTTTGTGCGGTACTTGCTGGGACTAGCCTATCGTGCACCTTACTGAGAGCTTCCATCTCTATCTCCTCGTCTGCCTCCTCCTCACTCTCTACTTCTACACTCTCCTAACTACCTTTCCTAAACTCATACCGCTCCTGGTAGTGATGGCCTTGGCCGAATGATTGGCCGGATTCTGGTAAGTGTTACCTGAGAACTGACCAGAAGGGTATTCTTGCAACTGTTTGGAAATACCACCTAACTGTCTTTGAAGATCTAAAAGAGCCGCTTGTTGGTTTTTATTGTGAAGTTCTTGATTTTTATTTAAGTTTTCTTGACTTTTCACGAAACCATTAAGATCATTTAGGGCTTTCTGAGTGGCTTGATCCTTAACCATGACTTGAGCGAACATCTCCTCGATCCTACTAATATCTGAGGACTTTTCACTACCCTGACCCTCCTGATTCGACCCCGAATGACTAAACTGCCCCTGTTGATTAGAACCTGAACTAGTGAACAAACCCTGCCCCCTGTTTTGATACTGACCAGATGAGAAACCAGGAGGATTACTGGAAGAGCGGAAGTTATTATTATTGTTGTTTCGACAGTTAGAGTTATAATTTGAATTATTGTTAAACTGACCCCTATTCTGACAGGCTATGAACTCTACATTCTATAACGTAATGGTGGGACAATCTATGGTATCATGACCCCTCGACAAAGCTCACACCTATCGACCTTTTTCTTAATCTCATAAAGCTCCTTAGTGAAAGTTTTCTCCATCCGATCTAGCACAGCAACCACCGTTGAGTCCAAGCCAACTTGGTTCACCCCTCGAGCAGTCGAAGAGGTACTAGTAACAGGGATAGAATTCCTGCCGGTGGTGCTATAGTCCATTTCGGAATGGGCAAAACTCTCAAACAGATCATTACACTCAGCTGTTGATTTCTTTCCCATGAGTTGTCCTCCAGCTGAAGTGTTAAACCGGGCCCGGATATCTGGGGTGAGACCGTTGTAGAACTTTTCTACAAGTGCCCAATCTGACAAGCCATGCTGTGAACAACGAGCAAGTAGGGTTTGGAACCTTTCCCAGGCCAGGTGGTACGGCTCATCAGGGTCCATTCGGAACGAATGAATCTGATCGCGTATACGAGATGCCTTGGCGGGTGGGTAATATTTAGCTAAGAAGGCATCTCGTAACCCGGCCTAGTAGTGAATGAACCTGATGGCTGCGAATCAAACCAGACGGCTGCGCGGCCAGCAAGTGAGAATGGGAAGACCTGTAAATAACGCGCATCAGCACTGACACCTTCAATGGAGAAAGTGCCGCAGAGACGAGTGATGCGGTTGATGTGAGCCGGCGCGTCCTCATCATCACGACGTGAAATTGACAAGAGTTGGTAATAGCGGTCATGATATAGGATGGGATTTGCCAAGACTTTTCGTTGGTGATTTCGGGTAGGCGGATGGGTGAACGAGCACCGGTGAAGCCGGTGTTTGCTTGTTGGTAAACGGTTTGGTTGGCCATTTGGACAACGACTGGTGGACTTTGGGGACGGGAGGGTGGTGGGGAGTTTTGTGGGGACGACTTCGGGGTGAAGTCAAAGTTCAGTAGTTTAGATTGGGGTGTAGAGTCAGAATGGGTGAAAGATGATGGTAATGGGGTACTAACCTTGAACGAAGAGGACGAGAAGGAAGACTTGTCCGTAGGTGGCTTCGGCGGAGGACCTTGCGAACGTGTATGGGGCATCCACTAAATAACAAAAAATAAACAAGTAAGAAGACTCTATAAACGACTCGACACAACCAAAAAGAAAACGAAATTATATTAGACTCCTACAACTCAAACACGACAAATAGCACGTATGATATCATGAAGGTCAAAACAAAGTAATTAAGCAATCGCCAAGAGTCCCCCGCAACGGCGCCATAAACTTGGTGGAGTCGTGTCTTGTCTTTGCATTAGGGACAAAGTCATTGTGTTAAAGTGCTTTTACACCCATAGTAGTTTTATATCTAAGTGAACCTGACTAGGTTAGCATCAGGGACTCAATATGTAGCACTTTTCCATGACTTGAGACACTGGAAGCAAAATTTTGAGAACAGGACTCGACCTGACACGGACCTCGGATGTTAATTGCAGGTTAAGCTTGACACTAATTTTCGAAAAGAGTAAACTATCATTTTGGTCCCTAGGGTTTGGTCACTTTTGGCACTTTAGTCCAAAACTCAAACTTTTTGCATCTGGGTCCCTGTGTTTTAGTTTTATTGCCATTTTGGTCCAAAAATGAAATCAAGTCATATTTGTCTTATAAAATGTTGCTATTTTGTCCTTTTCCTCAAAGGCAAAATGGTCATTTTTTATAAATAAAAACCAGACCTCTTAACCATCCATCTCTCTCTCTAAGTCTGCCAGTCACCACCCACCACCACAACCATCTCCCACCACACCACCTGTAACACCTCTGCCTCTATCTTTCTAAACCACAACCACCATCAACCACCTCGATCTCGATGTTCTATCATCTGTATACAGCCACCGTCACCATTTTAGCAATCAAATCAAACTAGCATGCAATACTAAATGTCAAACCCCAAGTGTCTACAAGAATTAAGTGTCCCTCGCCACAAAAGTAACGAGACAATTTATGAATAATAAGCTTAACAATACCCCGACGGGCGGCGTGTTACTCCTATAGCTCTATACATGTTAAGTTGGGCTAGCTAAGTTAATGACAAGAAGCATGTATGTATCTAGCATGAACCTAAGCATAACAATAAGCATGTATGTAACACCTCGTAAATCCCAACCAGTTAAACCTCAACACGTGTCCCGTTGATCCTCGTGCCGACTACTGACCGAGAGGGACCAAGTGCAACGTCATGTTAATTAGTAACCTCTGAACGTCAAGGCATAATCGAATCATGAATAAATCCCAAGAAAATTAAAAATTTTTATTCTCTGGACGAGGTTACGGACCGCAAGCCATTGCGGTTACGGTCCGTAACCGGGTTGTTTAGTTTTGGGCGCTGGAGGTCCTTACGGACCGTAACCTTATGGTCATACGGTCCGTAAGGGGACCTGCAGATGACAGAAATGGGGCAGACTCGTGGCAGCATGCATGTAAGCTTGACTTTCACGAATTCCCACCATCCCTCTGCTCAAGACACGACCCTAGACACTTGTGATCATCAGTAGTGCATGCCTAACACCTGTATTGATCCTCACAACCCATCTAACTCCATAAATTCAAGCTTGATCTCCACCTAAAGAACTTGCACATTTTCATAACTCACTCTCCTCATCTCTGCAAAGTTCTAGAGCTCAAGCAACCTTCAAGCCTGTTCTAATTTCGTGCTAGGACCCTTTGTAAGTGTCCTTGATCCTCCTTGTTATTTCTATCGTGTTTTCAAGCCAAAAGTCAAGCTTGTCGTAAAAACGGTTTGACTTGGGGGTAAATCTTTATCGGTCCAATCATGATCTGATCTAAACATGGTTACGTGATCGTAATAAAGTAGGTAACAACCCCCCATAAGGGCACCTCCTGATTACCGCGTTTGCATGTCCGATTGACGGGTCAAACTTATTCATAAAAAGTCAAACTGGGTCAGATTTGGTATCAAACACATAATTAATAACACGCATGCTATAAAATCAGTTTTCACACTCTAAATACTCGGTAATAATCATAAGAACATGTGAGAACATGTTCGGCTCGTCAAATCCATGTCTAAAGGTCGGTTCGCAACCGAAAGTCGCAAGGTTTGACTTCTGCTTTGACTTTCAATTCTGACCCGATTTGGTATCTTTCAAGGCGGATTCTAAGATGCATTATGATCCTTATATGATGTAGTATAACCCTCTGAGGTCATACTACATGGTCATAATCATAATCCGAGTTTATGCGCAAGTTTCGTTAATATGTCAAATTTGACTACTTTGCCCTTTTTGCTTAAATTGAGATTTAAACTAAAAATGAACATGCAACAAGTTACCTACTGATATGTTAACTTGTTTGGCTTGCATGCATGTCAATAATTTGGTCATAATCTGAGATTTTCCTAAATATCCAAATCAAGCTTTTAAAGGACCAAAATGCCTTTTTCGAAAAATAAAATGTTTTAAACACAACTCCACAATAAAATACTTCATCTACTGATGTTATAATATATTTAGAATTATTTGGGATATTAAATCAGTTATAAACTGAGTTATGAAAAGGCTCTTGCATGACATCGAAAAATGACGATAATACCCTTACGGTGCATAAAATGAGTTTTAAAGACATTTTCATAACCAAACCTTTTACAAACTGATTTTTGTATGTTAAATAAATATTTTGAATATATAAACCTGATCAAAACTATAATTTTCCTTAAACATCGATTAAATCGTCATTTAGCGACTTTATCTCCTTTTCGATGCATAGTATGGGTTAAAACCATATCTAAGCATCATGACTTATTACCTACTGATTATAAAACTTATTTTAAACATTTTTATAGTAGGTACAAGTTATAAACTCAGATTCCCAAATAGGTCGTCAAATCTATGTGTGAAATGACCAAAATACCCTTTCGGGGCATAGTTTGGTCTTTAAATTTAAACCACACATGTATTTGCTATCTTAATGATGTAACATCATAAAAATAAATATTTTATAAATAATTTATGTCCATGACATCAGATTAATCACCAACTCATTTTTATGAATCGTAAAATGACCAAATTACCCCTTTAAAGCTGAAATCGATTTTAAAACTATAGCGGGCCTGCATGTTAATATCTTACTGATATTATAACATGTTTTAAGTGTAATGGCACATGAAACATGTATATGACTCATCCGGTTACCCGATATCGCTTATATGCGTACGGTTAAGTCTACGTGACTAGTTTACGTAAATTCACCGAAACGGGTCTAACCTTATCATTTTTATATCAAAATCCAGAATGTTATATGTTTACCCAAAATATACAAGTCCTAGTACTTGTTGGGTCTAAACAACATTCTTCCCGGTCATCGCTTAATCTAGCGTATCGTTCCGGTACGTATCCTTAAAGCTAGCCGGTTCGAGTCAACGACTCAACCTAAACCCGTTAGCATTCTAATTGGTTATTAATACCATCATTCCAGACTAGAAGCCTCCTAGTAGATCAAAACCTTGCATTGTCTTCTTGATTATCAGCTGAGTTACTATTCATTAGAAGAACTAGCTCAGGTAAATACTTTAACTTATTTTCCCTATACGGGCTTGGGATACGGTATTATATTACCGCTTGATCGGGTATGGGATCATGCTTATCGGATTGTGATTACTAAATCTTATAACCCGTTTTATTATGTATTGTCTGATAACTTAAACATTGGGGGTTAACTCGATCGTGTCCTGGATATCCTTGGCTCATTTAAATTACTAATGGCCACGACCTAAGCGTGGGGTGTGGGCATACACCTGACAGACGCTAATGCTAAACAAATTATTTTTATTATACTCCTCTATGGGTTTTATTAAGTGGTGTGTCGGTTAATCAGGTTATTCGGTTTCTGCACCGGACCCCATATGTATTGACAGACCTGTAAAACTGTAAACAAGATCTTTTTGAATTGTCCCAGGTTATAGAAGATTTTCGTGCTCAATGCACCTAAACATATTTTCTAAATGTTTTCAAATGAGTCGGTTAAATGTATTTACCAGTGAAAACTGACGTATTTTCCAAAAAGGCTAAGTGATAGGTTACGGCACGGAATAGGCTAGAAACTGCTTGGTAACGACGTAGGGAATTTTGCAAGTTCTTAGTCAAGCCTAAAGTCTGTCAGAAGATATTATTTTCGTACTTTCGATCCGCCTGTGGATCTAATATTGCAAACCGTGTTTTTTTAGACTTTTAAACTCAATGGTTTGTAATAATATTTAATATTCAAGTCTTCTGCTGTGCTGTATATGTTTGACCATGATGATACCAATCTTACGTCACAATACTCCCCACTGAGGCCCACCGGGAATGTGTTGGATATTTCGGGGTGTGACAGGTTGGTATCAGAGCCAACGTTCGAGTGAATTAAACACTAGCCTTTTGTGTTTAATCTCGAGTATACACAATAGCACATTCCATGGGCTCCGAGTCTAGACATCAATTTAGGATTCTCTTACCCTTACTAAAATTTTAGTTATTACTCCATTTTGCTTTGTTTTCTAAATTGTTTTGGAGCAGGAAAAATGCCGCCAAGATGCCGTGGTAGCATTAGGAGAGGCGGAGGCTCAACAAGGAGAGGAGCATCTGGGCAAGGACCATCCCATGTGTTGAGCCCACCTGCTTCCACGCGAGTACTCTCCCCCACATTCAGATTCCCAAGACTCACACTACTCTTTCCATTCGTACCATTCGCATCACTCCCAACACTCCAACCCTCACTAAGAGGCTTCCAACCCAAATAGCTATGTGCGTTCGCCATCTATAACGCCACCGGTTGACTCACCTACCCACATGGAGGAAGATCCAGAGATGCCACCCTTGGGATCGCGTGACTATCCCATTGAACTGTCAAGTGGTCCCCCTTCTCGCATGGGATCACCATTTGAAGGCCCCGATAGTTGGGATATGAGATGGAGCCAATACCAGTTTTACTATACCCCTTCTCCTCATTCTTCGAAGCCACCATCACCTCCCCAAGAAGCCGAACAAATGGAAGTGGAGGAACAACAACCACAACAACAACAAACACCTCCAAGAAGAAAGCGTGGAGCACGTATGTCAGTGCGTGCAGGGCAATGGACGGATTCGCAACCACCCACGTCCCAAACTTACCCTATCATCCCTGAGGACCCACAAATGGGTGGACCCTCAAACACGTCACCAGTAGCGGAATTACCACCTCTTCCACCAGCCATTGAACCTACTGTTCAGCTGTCACTGCCAGAACCAGGAAACTCGATTCCTTCCTATCCAGATTCATCTGGGTACCACCATACACCTTTATATTACAACTATTCGGCACCGTCTGTTGATCCATATTTGGAAGCAGCCACGTATAATGCTTATAACCCAACTCCTTTCCTTCCATACTCAGCTACATCATATCCTGGCTATGGATACCAATACCCTTCTGCATCCCAGTATCAGCCGCCATCGTAACCCCAGCCACAACAAACATCACAATCAACGCCACAACTAGAGGCCATTAAGCAAGCCTTAGAAAAGGTAGAACAACTGCAGCGCCAAACTGAGAAGAAGGAGAAGAAAACCTTCAAGGCCTTCAAGAAGTTGACAAAAACATGGAAGGGAAAGAAAGATGAGTGAGGGATTGAGCTATAAGTATTTCTATTTTAGTCCCTGCGTGGACAAGTATTTCTATTTTAGTCCCTGTGTGGACAAGTATTTCTATTTTAGTCCCTGTGTGGACAGGTATTCCGTTTCAGTCCCTGTGTGGACTAATTATCTCTGTTAGGTCCCTACGAGGACCAATTAATCTTAATTTTGATTAAAAGACCTGTTTAAGGCCTTAAAGTAATCCTTATTTATTTTAATGAGAAAGGATTCAAAAATTTTATATGTGTGTATATATATATAAGTATTAGAATTATCCTTTGTTCAAGCAATCGTCTCGACCTTACTCGAAATTTTGTTGATCCGCTAAAATTCCAAAAGATCTTCTTAATGGTTTTCACAGCCAATGGCAATAGACCATAATAAATTGGCAAACTATGATAAGTTAAGGACTAATGACCTTCTATCATGATAGCTAAGGAAAAATACCCTTCTATCCAGAGGCAGTGAACTATGTTCGACCTCAAAGCCTAATGGTTAACAAGATCACAGTGCACATCGAGAATGATAAACACTTTCCATTATCACTCAAGGATGAATGGCTTGTGAATCATACCTAATCATCCAATAGAGTCAGGGGCATCATAACCTTTAAGGTTCCCTGTCCAAAGTAGTGAGCTACGCTCCAAACCTTATTAAAATGATCATAAATACAACCTAGGCTTTATTACAAAAACCATTTTAAGACAATTAATCCTAGTCAACATCTAAGCGATGATGACTCTCCTGACAGTGTGACTTGAGGAACCACACTAGTCATCGAGGTAGTTGGGCTACACCCAAACCTCATCGATCATAAGTGATCAGTCTTATATAATCTTGTCAGAAATATAATGACAATAAGAAATTCAAACATCCATTAGTGATGAAATGCCTTTAAGCCATAAATCCCATGTCCAACACCATTCGTGATTCTTTAAAAATCTACGCATTCTGTGCCAAATTTATTAAGAAACCTGTACTTTAATGCACTTAAATGGGTAAGAATACCATGATACTCTGCGAATCATCAACTTCAATGATCAACTAATGGACTTTTAAATTGTGTAGTACCAAGATCTACAAAGATGGCTGACTCTGGAGGGGCCAATAGTCACCCTGAGAATGATGATCATGTTAATGTTAACATAAATGACGATGCCTTCCAAGCTCGCATTGATGAGGCTGTAAGCAAGGCCATGAATAAAGCTTTGGAAAAGCTAAAAGATACCAACGCTACTCATTCCAGAACCACATCTACTCCACGATCCTCAGCTAAGAGGAGTAGCTCTGTTCATTCTTCAAATAAGAGGAGTGAATCTAGAAGGACAAATAACCAATGGTCATACGAGCATGGTTGCACCTACAAATACTTTGTCTACTGCAAGCCACGAGACTTTAATGGTGAAAAAGGTGTAGTGGAATGCCTTAGGTGGTTAGATGAGATGGAGACTATAGTGGATATCAGCGGTTGTGCTAGAAATGATGTGGTGAAGTTTGTGTCTCAGTCTTTCAAGGGTGATGCCCGGATATGGTGGAAGGCAATGGTGTAGTCTATAGGGAAAGTGGCCCTGTATAATTTGGGATGGAAAAGGTTTGTTGATTTGATTAAGGAGACATACTGCCCTCCCCACGAGGTGGAAAAGATAGAGTCCAATTTCTTGACTCTCTCCATGAAAAATCTCGATTGCCGCAAGTTTGTTACTGATTACAACTCCCTGTCAAGGTTAGTTCCCTATCTGATCACCCCAGAACCAAAGCGCATTGCGCGTTTCATTAATGGTCTTGCTCCAGAAATTAAGGGGATGGTCAAGGCTTCTAAGCCTAGCACTTACCAGTCTGCTGTGGACCTGGCACTGTCCCTTACTCAAGACATAGTGAGGCAATGACCAGTTAAGAACGATGCTGAGGGGAAAAGGAAAAGGGAGGATGACAACTCCCACAAGTTTGAGAGGAAGAAGCATAGGCATGGGTTCAAAGGGAACCAAGGTCGGTCCGATGATAGACCCGCGTGTAAGAATTGCAAGAAGAAGCACGGGGGTCAGTGTCGATTCGATCCTCAGGCTAAGCCTTGTGAAATCTGTAAGAGAATGGGGCATAAGACCTTGGAGTGCAAGGATCTGAAGGACGCATCTTGCTATGGATGTGGCGAAAAGGGCCACATAAAGACCAACTGCCCTAAGGCCACCAAGGATGGTGCCAAGAATGGAGGGACAAACAAGGGAAATGCCCGAGCTTTTCAGATGACTGCTAAGGAGGCCGTCAATGACAAAAATGTCATAACATGTACTTTTCTCATTAATGACATTTTTGCTAGAGTCTTGTTTGATTCCGGAGCTGATAAGTCCTTCGTAAGTCGTAAGTTTTCTGAATTACTGAATTTTCCCATAAGAGCCTTAGACGTAACCTATGAAGTAGAACTCGCCGATGGAACCTTAGAATCCGCTTCTACCATTCTTGATGGATGTTCCATATCCATAAAGAATCAAACTATTCCAGTCTATCTTTTGCCAATGAAGTTGGCAGGATTCGATGTAGTCTTAGGCATGGATTGGTTATCCCTTAACCAAGCCCACATCATGTGCAATAGGAAACTCATTGAAATCATATCCCCATTCGGTGAAACTCTTACCATACTAGGAGATCGTCATCATGGGTTACTCGAAAAGATGTCTCTTCTGAAAGCCTCAAGATGTTTGAAGAAAGGCTGTATCATCTACATGGCACAAGTAACCATTGACGAACCCAAACCAAAGATAGAAGACTTGAAGGTTATCTCGGAATATGTGGATGTATTTCCTGAAGAATTGTCTGGTTTACCCCCTGATAGGCAAGTAGAGTTTAGGATTGATATTCTGCCTGGAGCTGCACCAATTGCGAAGGCTCCTTACCGATTGGCACCTTCAGAGATGAAGGAACTAAGAAACCAACTGGATGAGCTATTGGAAAAAAGGCTTCATACAGCCTAGCTCATCACCTTGGGGAGCTCCAATATTGTTCGTAAAGAAGAAAGATGGTTCAATGCGTCTGTGCATTGATTATCGTGAGTTAAACAAAGTAACAATTAAGAACCGTTCCCCTTTACCCAGGATCGACGACTTATTTGACCAGTTGCAAGGAGCTAGCTACTTTTCAAAGATTGATTTAAGGTCTGGATACCACCAGCTGAAAGTCAGGAGTGAAGACGTCCCGAAAACTGCTTTTAGGACCAGATACGGTCATTACGAGTTTTTACTTATGCCTTTTGGACTCACTAGTGCACCAACAGCATTCATGGATATTATGAATAGAGTCTGCAAACCATACTTGGATAAGATTGTCATCGTTTTCATAGACGACATCCTTATCTATTCTTGTAGTCAAGCAGATCACGAGAAACATCTAAGGTGCATTCTAGAACTTCTAAGACATGAAAAGTTGTATGCGAAGTTCTCTAAGTGCGAGTTTTGGCTTAGAGAAGTCCAGTTTTTAGGACATGTGGTGAGCGAACATGCTATTCGACTTGACCCAGCTAAGATTGAAGTTATCATAAATTGGGAAGCACCCAAGGCTCCTTCTGAAATTCGTAGTTTCCTAGGACTGGCCGGGTATTATAGGAGGTTCATCGAGAACTTTTCAAGAATAGCCACTCGTTTAACTAAATTGACCCGTAAGAATGTCAAGTTTAATTGGGGTCCTAAGCAACAAGAATCCTTTGAGACTCTTAAGCATAAGTTAAGCAATGCACCTGTCCTTACTCTGCCTGAGGGCACTGAAGAATTTGTCGTCTACTACGATGCTTCGCACACTGGTATGGGTTGTGTGCTTATGCAAAGGGGCAAGGTGATTGCCTACGCATCACGACAATTAAAAGTGCACGAGAGGAATTACACAACCCGTGACTTGGAACTGGGTGCCGTGGTATTTGCACTAAAATTGTGGAGGCATTACTTATATGGCACTAAGTATATTATATACACAGATCACAAAAGCCTTCAACACCTATTCAATCAAAAGAATTTGAACATGAGACAACGTTGTTGGATGGAGACATTAAACGATTATGATTGTGAAATACGATATCACCCTGGCAACGCAAACGTAGTTGCCGATGCGCTTAGTCGTAAGGAGAGGGTTAAGCCAATTAGGATCAACGCCAAAAGTATTGAGCTCAGAAATAGTTTGAATGAGAAACTACTTGATGCACAAA